>CM035406.1:112306175-112906175 GCA_020310875.1 Ceratopteris richardii
GAATCACTCAACCAAGGTGCCTTCGTGATGGTTATAGCTCGAGAGTGACAAAATCGTACTTGTAGAAGTGAATTCGTTTAGTGGCAAGTAGTCAACCACTTCAGCACTTGTTACTTCACATCCCTGAGATGTGTGTAATGAGTTTTTAGGTTTAGGGTTAGGAGAGAGGGAGAGAAGGAAGGGTTAGGGTTAGGTTAGGAGAAGAGGAGTGAAGTAGGAGTAAGCCAAGATCACCAAGAAAAATCCGAAAAAATTGCCAAATTAGTGTAGTGAAGTTTCAGTCTCAAAAAATTTTAGATCATTTCTCATTTGTTCAGAAAGCAGTATCGTTTGAGCGCAGCGATCGGTATCGTTGGGGTCGTATCGTGCTTTCCAGGCCTTCCAAGCTAGTTAGTGAGCTTAAGACACAAGCAAGACATCACAGAGGTAAGGTTCCATCAGATCTCACTGGCAAAAATACTTTAGAAGTGCACTAACACGTGATCACTTGCGCATTTGGTATCGCGGGGTGGGATAGAGTGTTTTTTGAGCTTCTTTGAGTGAGACAGTAGGCTAAGAGTGAAGAGGGGTGAGACAAGAGCAAGGGGGAGAATTTTTTTTTGAAATTTGAGGTATTTTGGCTTGAGTATCATAATCGGTTGAGTTTCTGGTATTGCGATACCAAAAAATTCCCTTGTATCGCGATACTCGTCAAAGTATCGTATCATCGACTACCAGCCTTGGTATCGTATCGCCAGGTTGGTATCGTGATCACACTTTACCTAAGTGGTATTGTATTGTGTCTTGTACCAGTACTCTATCACGATACCATACTAGTATCGTATCGCCAGAGTTCCTGGTATCGTATCGACCAGAGCATAAGTATCATATCGTCGGGGTTTTCTGGTATCGTATCGTGGACTGCTTAGGTATCGTATCGTGTTTGGAAGTGGTATCATATATTTTCAACGGGAGGTATCGTATCGTGAGTTTAGCTAGTATTGTATCGTGCTCAACATTGATATCGTATCGCCTGTTGATCTCGGTATCTTATCATCTCTCTTCCTGGTGTCGTATCGCGATACCATTTTAGTATCGTATCGTGCAAGGTGGTGGTATCGTATCGCCACTTGTCATGGTATCGTATTGCATGTTCCTGGTATCGTATTGGTCAGAGCATAAGTATCGTATCGTCGGGGTTTTTTGGTATCGTATCGTGGAATCCTTAGGTATCGTTTGGAAGTGGTATCGTATCGATTCAACATGAGGTATCGTATCGTGAGTCTAGCTAGTATTGTATCGTGCTCAACATTGGTATCGTATCGCCTGTTGATCTCAGTATCGTATCGTCTACTCTTGAGGTATCATATCGTGAGTTTTTGTGGTATCGTATTGTGGATAGCTTGGTATCGCTAAAAGTGGTATCGCCCAGAACTTTTGGAGCATTTTCAGAGACAAATTTGAGGCATTTGAGGAGCCACCTAAGGAGAGTTTTAGAGATCTAGAGAGCCCCAGAAGGATGAATGAACTTGAGATCAGGAAGGGTGCTAACTAGCAAGAGAAGTGTCATATCTTTTGTTGGAAGTGCCGCTCAGGTCAGTCGCCACTCTGTGTATTCAGACATCTCTAGTGATTCAGAGGAGGAGATACCCATGGCTTCAGAAGACATGCAGGGCCTCACTCCCGATAGAAACTTCATGACCACTGTAGAAGGAGAGTATCGCACTTCTTTACAGTATGTTTCTACTAATGCCCAGGAGATCCCCATCTACCTGGATGGATTAAACAGATCTGTGGCTAGGATGGTGACTTCCATGGATGCAACAATTGTGCCCAGACCGGCTGTTAAGTATGAAGGAGGAGCATACGTGGACAAGATGGTTCACACCTACTTAGTGACTGAATTTCCCGATTTGATCAATGAGAGGGGAGAGCTAGCGGGACAAGAGATCTCAGGGAGACCAAACCTTGAGGAGTTAGTGATAACCCCTAGAGGCAAGTCCCAGGTGATGCGAGTCTTGAGGGGGGACTTGATACCTCAAGACGACTACCTATTGGAAGTCTATTTGATCCATGGTTTGGACTTGTTGCTTCAAACTAACTCACCAGCCCAAGGAAGAGAAGAAAGTCCGATGACATTTTATGAGCTAAAGGATCCGGAAGACGAGACTAGAATAACATACCTAGACAAAAATCAGAGAAGGTATTGGCTAGTAGATGCCTTAGACAGGGCTCAACTGAAATACATGGGCTTGCTTGTATTCCCTCAGAGAGAGCAGGCAACCACCTCTTAGAACCCTGTTGGAACTCAACAAGAGGCAGAGGACACCATGTCGGGGCAAACTAGCCAACGGAGTGTTCCAAACTGAACTCACGTACGATTCGCTACACCAAGAGTGCAACCACACAATCAGACCCACCCTGGAGTAGGTAATCAATACTGATCATCAGTGAGGCCACGACCACCAATGGGAGTACAGCCTGGAATACCCCCACTTAGACCAGCGATTCCCGTCTTCCCTGTAATGCCTAGATAGCCACAACCAATGAGAACATTGAGACCTATTCAGGTGGCCAAGTGTGTGAGGAACCATTATGACGGATTGGGAGAACCTTATGATCATATTGCTGAATTGAAAGTCCTTAGGGCGGAACAAGTAGACGACTTCTTCGTGTACTATGAGTCTTTTGGACTCACCCTCACAGGAATGGCTCTGACTTGGTTCCAGCCATTAGACCCCAACCAATTTGGAGATATGGAGAAATTCTTTCAAGAATTCATTGGGGAATTCACTAAGATAGGGATTAAACACAATTCTGCATCTTTAATCCATAGCTTTAAACAGAACCCCAATGAAATTGTGAAAATGGCTACCCGAAGGTTCAACCAGTATGTTGATAGATGTCCAGCTGCAGAGAGACCCACTCAGCAATCTAGAGGAGGATCTCAAGAGCACGCCTAGCCCCACTAAATCAGAAGACTCTCGGAGTACAATTACATCCAACTCCAGTAATGTGGAGGAATTTGCGGATGTCCATGACTATGTGAGTAACTGCGCAAAATGCTAGGAAACTATTCCCGAGGATCATACATCTATACCCTTCTCCACCATAGCACCCAATTGGAGCAAGACATTGGTAAAATTCCTAAAGACAAGAGAACATGAGGAAGGAGTCAACTTGGCAAGAAAAAGATCCCTAGAAGAGATGAGCAATGATTATGTACTCATGGGGAGAAACTTGTTTAAGAGAGGAAAAGATAACCAATTATGCCTATGTGTGCATGAAGGAGAATATTTACCCATATTAGAGATGGCACACAGAGGTGCAACAGGAGGTCATTTTTCAATCGAGAGAACTGTGAAAATGATCCTCTTTGCGGGCTTGTGGTGGCCAACTTTACATACGGATGCGGAGACCTATGTACTATTAAAAGCACTTTGGTCAAGTTGCTTTTAATCTCAATTCGGGTTCTTGGGGATGGTTAGGGGTCTGACAGTGCAGAGGCCCTTTATTTAATTTTCCCAATGTAACTATTCAACTAAACAATAACTATACGTCAAGGCAAAAACTTCCACGGCGCAGTTACGATTCTTCGATTACGGTTATCTTTACACAGTAAACTTATCGCGCGAATTAACAACCACAACATCGCACAAACATTATTAATGTTAAGACAACGTTACCGTGTTAATAATGAATTACTGAAATTCAACAAGAACAGAGTAACAGTACTCAAGATATCTACAAATCTACAACACAGTGTCTCTGCACGGTCAGCCAGATGGCGAACCCGCCTCTCTCACGAGAACACCGTAATGCCCTTCCATTAATGGATAAAAAGGTACAACTATTCGCTATGCCCTTTTGGTGCGTGCAACTATAGAAAATAAAATTACATTATTCCCATCCGGTGGCCTAACACTGGCACACACAGTGGACTCGAACCCACAAAGAAAAATAGAATTAAGGCTCATCAACGATGCCTTGTACAATGTTCAGGCTAATTTAAATGTGCAGGTGATCTTATGTTTCAGGGAATCCAGCATAATCTTCAAAGTTTCTGGCTCCACCAGTTGTGCGTCTGTTTTGATTGAACTTGCCGCAATAACTTGACTCATTAGTGCATCGGTCCATCTGCAAAAAGGCTTCTAGTAAATAGAATTCATTGGCGATGGCCGCATCTCTGCTCAACCTCATATCAACAATTTGAGCATCAACTCTAGACAATCTTTTTGCTTGAGTGCCTAACTGTTTTTCTCTGCGTTCCAGCTCCTGAGCTTGATATTGGATGGTTTTGTAATACGCATCCCTTTCTTTCATGATTCCTTCCATCTCCTTCTTTAACCGTAGATACTTAGCGATCTCCTCGGTGAACTCTTGATCTCTCTGAAACAATCTTTCAGTGTCATTATGTAACTCAGCTTCTGCTTTAAGCAAATTGGCCGCAAGTGATTGTGAAGCTTCTTCTAACACATTGAGAGTATCCCTTGTACTATGAAGCTCATTTCCTAAAGCAATCATGGCATCTGTCTTATCTGTAAGTTCTTGCTTCAGAGTAATGATTTCGGTGTCGCGCTGAGCAAGAAGGTTATCCCTTTCCTTTAATTGATCTTGAAGTTGTTGCAACTGAGTCTGCAGTGCATGATTCTCAGCTTTGACTACCAGGGCTTCTTCTTGGAGGGGAGCGATGTCGGCTTCAAGCAAATCCACTTTACTTTGCAACTCGTGCTGAATGTGCTGCGTTGCTAGCTTCATCTGGATGGGTAACTGTTGAGAAAATTGAATCAGGAGGCGACCCATAGATTCTAGTTCGCTGAACATAACGGGCGGAGGAGGAATAGCAAGAAGTGGTTGGGATGAAGAGGCGGACAACAAATGCGGGGAGGGTGGTGGAGAGTAGTCGCGAGAAGAGGATGGAGGAGTGGGTGCATCGGGAACAACGCGCTCAACGGGGGTAATTGGTGGACGAAGGGGGATAAGGGCATTCGGCATCAGGATTATTCCGGTTGTATTTTGATTTGTTGCCTCAGCTTTGTCGATCACGGCCTCAGTAATGGCAATCACTTCGGTGATGATTTCAGCAACAATTTCTTTCACAGTTTCCTCATCCTGCTGATGAGAATCCACCCGAGAAGAAACTTCTTCGGATTCTTCCAGGTGTGCACCTTGTTCCTGCTGGTTAAGTAGAGAAGAAGGAACTAATGATTCGACATGAAGAGATGTGCCAGTGTCATGGAAGACTTCAGTTTCATGACCGGTAGTGGATCCCTGCACCTGACTTTCAGAGGGGCTAACGCATTGGCGTTTTTGGTGAAAGAGTTGAAGTAGGTCTTCATCATCATCATCGTCGTCCTCGAGCATTTGAGTAGATTCTTCATGTAACAAGAAGGGAGCGGTGGGAGGAGGTTGCGCGGCTTGGATCACCGGAAAGATGAAGGTGAGGATGTGGGGTAGATGGGAACAAGGAAGGTCACCCTTAGTGACTTGTTTGATAACCACTACACATTCACGGTGAATGCGCCGGAAATAGAAGGATGTGAAATTTACAGACTCACGGGAAGCTGTATCTATCATCGAATAGAATGGGCGAGCAATACCATATGTGCATTTCTGTAAATTCAGGGTGGCTACCAAAAACTGCAGAGCTGTACACTCTGGTTCAGGTCTATACAAAATGGCATACTCATTAGATGAGTGCCAAGGGAACAATTCTTGCATGGTGTCCATGGAAAGAAGTGGACCATTCTCCAATCCTTCCCGAGGGAGTCGAAAAGCTTCAGCAAACGTCGCTAATGTAATGACTACACGAGATGGTAAACAAGCAATGGGCCAACACTGCTCTGTAGCAGGTGTGGTGGTGATGGCAGAAATGATCTGCGCATGATGACACTCAATTGAATGCCAAGGCAATTCAGCGAAGGCCAACAGACCAGGGGTGCATAAATACTCACTCACTTCTAGAGTGAGGCCTGCACGGAATGTTGTGACATTCGCGAGTGCTTCCATGGCGCACAAGTAAACACGAGAATACAGAATACACAAAGCACACAATCACACAAACACAACAACAATTATCAGTGGAAAGAACATGATTAAGTAAGAGCAGGGACAACATTAGGTGACAAAAATCCTAATCATCATGCAGTATTGGCGAGATATCCTTCATTATTACGACATGCATGCATGATCAAAAATAGTAACACCGGGTGGCGATTAATCATAGTTAGATACCAAAACGAGGAGATTACGGTGAGTGGTCAACCGAAATACGGGGATAAAAAGAAAAACAAGTGACACACGAAAAAGACTAAGTACGTCAGCGGTTATCAAACGGCTGGTGATATGGGTGAAGCTTAGAACCATTAATCACTTTTGGCAAGAAAACACCTATTAAGGTCGTCAATCGAAAAGTTGCTGGTCCCACTTGTTTGTTGGAGATAGATGTCTGCGGAAGCACGCGAACAGCACAAGGAAGAAGAAGAAGCTTGGAGCTTAAACACACAATATTGAATGTATTACTAGAGAATGTACAAAGATAAGTAGCCCATTAGGGCAATATGCATATATACAAGCCGAGGGAAAAAAACCTCCTAAAGAGGGAAAAAAGTGCCCCTGCGGTCCTAGTGTGTTCACACACATCACCACCTAAATATATCAACAAATCCTCCCTGGGAGTGATGCGGTGAAGAAGGAGCTGGCACTCATGTATAAGGAAGTGCCAAGCTATGTGGAAATCACTCCACAAAAGTAAGTAAGCCCAAAGCTTTGCGGAAAGCTTCAAACTTCTCCCTAGGCAGAGCCTTCGTGAAAAGGTCTGCAATGTTCTCCTGCGTGGGCACATATGCCAAGCTGATCTCCCCAGCAGAGAACCTCTCCCTTACATAGTGATAATGCACCTCAATGTGCTTAGTGCGAGCATGGAACACGGGGTTCCTCGCAATTGCCAATGCGCTCTGACTGTCAGTGAAGATGGTGGTGGCAGAAGACTCGCCAACACCCAAATCAGCCATAAGGCGTCTGAGCCACACACACTCAACAGTTGCTGTGAAAGCTGCCCTATACTCAGCCTCACAACTGGAAGTGGCCACAGTAGGCTGCTTCTTGCTCAACCAAGATATACATGAGCTACCAAGCATGAAGCAAAAACCACTGGTGGACACACAAGTGTCATAGCAACCAGCCCAATTTGAGTAAGAAAAAGCATGCAAATCTAGCGGTAGTGATCCCCCCTTGGGATAAAACAACCTAAGTAGCCGAGTACCACTCAAGTAGAGAAAGATGCGCTTAATCACCTTCCAATGCGTGACTCCTGGGCAATGCATAAACCTGCTCATCTATGAGACAGCAAACTGAATATCTGGCCGAGTAATGCATAAGTAAATCAAGCATCCAAAAGCCTGCTGATAGAGAACAACATCAAATGCATCTCCAGCATCATGAAGACTCAATCGTAAACCTGTCTCCATAGGAGTGGCAATAGGCTTACAGTCTTCAAGGTCAAAACGCTGCAATAATGTGTCAATATATTTCGTTTGACACAAAGCCATTCCACCATCAACGTGCATAAACTGAATGCCCAAATAGTGATGCAAATGCCCCAAATCAAACATCTCAAATGAGGCATGCAAATCAACCTTAAAATCAGCGATATGCTTCTCAATAGGACCAGTGAGCAGCATGTCATCAACATAGACAACAATGAGCAGAAGCACATCATTAGCATGCTTAACATATAAGATGCTTTCAGTTGGACTGTTCTCAAAACCATGTGCAATCAGATAGGCATGAATCTTCTCATACCAAGCACGTGGTGCTTGCTTTAAACCATATAATGCCTTCTTTAACCTGCACACCTGGTTTTCATGCCCTTTCTACACAAAGCCACGGGGCTAAAAAACATACACTTCTTCATGCAAGTCACCATTCAGAAATGCTGTTTTAATGTCCAACTGATGTACATTCCAACCATGATGGGCTGCAAGTGCACAAATGCTCCGAACAGTAGTCATACGACATGTGGGTGCAAAGGTATCAAAATCAATGCCTCTTTCCTGCGCATAACCCTTTGCAACAAGCCTAGCCTTATACGTGTCAACTGTACCATCAGGTTTACACTTCAGCTTGTATACCCACTTAGTGCTAATGGCCTTCTTGCCAGGAGGCAAGTCACATAAAGACCATGTACCATTCTTCATTATAGCATCATATTCAGATTGCATAGCAGCCATCCAATTTTCTGAATTCTGTGCTTCATCAAAAGAAACAGGCTCATTCTCATCACAGAGACTAGAGGCAGCCATAGCATAACAATCTAATGCAAAGGAGGCACTATGAGAGCTTGAACGAGTACGATATGACAAAGGTGCATCTAATTTGCTGTCACGCAAAGTCTGCACCAGCCATTTTGGCATAGTTTTTGCCTGCTCAATATCAGCTCTCTCATCAACAAGTGCATCATGTAAATCTGCATCAGAAATGGAATGATCTGCATCATCATATGAAACCTGCAAAGGCTGAGAAGTTGTCTCATTAGGACCAGCACTAGACTGTCCACCTGTAAAAAGAGGCATCAAAGTATCATACATGTCTTTGGAGTTAACATATGTCTCTTTAGTACATGAAAGCAATGGCTGAATTGCATCTTCCACAAAAACAACATCACGGCTAACCAGAATGCGTTTTGTCTGTGGATGATACAGATGATAACCTTTACTTTCAGAACTGTATCCAACAAAAATACATTTTACTGCTTTATCATCCAATTTTCTGCGATGTTGTTCAGGCACTAGTGCATATGCCAAACAACCAAAAACACGTAGATGAGCAACAGATGGCTTGCGATCATGCCAAGCCTCATATGGAGTGATAGACTGCAGTGCTTTAGAAGACACCTATTCAGTATATATGCTGCACACATGACAGCCTCAAGCCAGAAACTATGTGGTAAAGCCTGACTCTTGACCATGCACCTCGCCATCTCCATGAGTGACATGTTCTTCCGTTCAGCAACTCCATTCTGTTGAGGTGTATACAGAACTGTACACTACTGTTTTATCCCACGTTCAGCCAGAAATGCATTAAAATCTGAAGACATATATTCCCCCCCTCGATCAAAACGGAGGGTGCCCATTTTACATGCTGATAGATTTTCAGCCAAAACCAAAAACTGTTTAAAGCACATGAACACTTCGGACTTTGCTTTGAGTGGATATACCCATGCATGCCTGGAAAAATCATCAATGAAAGTCATGAAGTAAAGGTAATCTCCAAAAGAGGGTGTCTGCATAGGACCACAGACATCACTATGTACAAGCTGCAATTTCTGCGTAGCCCAAACTGAACCATCTTTTGGAAAGGATGAACGTTGCATTTTGCCCAAAATACAGCCCTCACAAACATGTTTTCCAAGTGCCTCAAGTTTGGGCAAAGAGGACACCATTTCTGATTTCTGTAGGCGTAACAGACTAGCAAAATTCAGATGACCAAAGCGTGCATGCCAAAGCTTTGCATCTGACATAGCCTGAGAATCATGAACTGCACATGCAGAATCATTCACAGATCTTTCATAGTCTATGAGCTTATACAGCCCACGACATAAAATGCCAGAAGCAATAATAACATCGCCATTTGATAGATCATGAACTGTAAATCTGTCATCAACAAATTTCACAACCAAGCCAATCTTGGCTAATGCAGAAACTGATAACAGATTCTTCTTGATCCCTAGCACAAATAAAGCATCTAACAAGGTGAAAGAACTACCATCAGCAGTAGTCAGAATGATCTTACCAACTCCCATAATAGGATAAGAGGAGTTGTTGGCGCATGTGACAGTATTCCCTGTAGGGGCAGGCTCGAGTGAAGAGAAGAAACTGCGCTGCGAGGTAATATGTTTGGTCGCCCCACTGTCAAAGTACCAAACATCTGAGTCTATTGCAGACATGCACTGATCATGAGAAGATGGGCCAAAACTGCAGATAATAGTAAACGCCCATTCTTCTTCCTGCACAAGATTTGCAGACTCTGCTTTTGGTGTAGAGGCCTCTGCAACAACCATTCCAGCCTCTTTCTTCTTTGCCTCTTTTGCAGCCAGTTTTGGACAGTTCTTTATGATATGATCATTTCCTTTACAGTACTTGCAGAACAATTTCTGCTTTTCTGATTTCTTCTCATCTTTATCCTGGTTCTTCGATTGTGCAGCATTTGCAGATTTCTGCTTACCAATAGAAGAGCTCCATTTTCCTTTGCCCTTCTGACTAGCCAGGAAAGCTTGATCTGCAACACGCATAATGGACCTGTTTTGCCTGGACTGATCTTCCTGCAACAGAACAGAGACTAACTCCTCAAATGACAAGGCATTTGGATTGCCTTTCATCATGAACCGAAGAGTAGAGGCAAAACTCTGATATGAATCAGGAAGACCATTCAGAACAGTCTGCACAAGTGAGCTATATGGTATAACCTCATCAGCAAAAATCAATTGTTCCTTCACGTCTTTGATCTTTGTGAGAAAACTGTCCATCGAATCACCTTCATTCATGTGCTCACTCTCCAACTGTTTTCGGAGGTAAGCAACACGAGCCTCATTCCTAGCCTGGTACAAAGTGGTAAGTGTATCCCAAGCATCCTTTGCTGTTCTACAAGAGCAAATGTGAGGAATAATAGCACGTTTGACAGAGAAAGCTATCAATGCATGTGCCTAGGCATCTCTGCCATCCCAGCGAATCTGCTCTGCAGTAGGTGCAACAGAAACAGCAGTACGAATAGGAATCTGCGGAATATCATCTTCAACACCATCTTCATCAGCTCCAGCACTTGTATTTGCAGTACCTGTCGTTACAGGTGTAACAGGATGTCTTTCAACACCCTGCACAATGTTCCACAATCCTTTTGCAACCAATACATGTCGCATCATATACTCCCATAGTGGGTAGTTGGTACCATCCAACTTATCCTCAACAACCAACATACGGAATACATCACTGCTTTCAGCCATGGCCGGTGACTAAAATACCTTGATGGAGAAAATTGATTGTATCTCAAAAAGTTGAATGGAACTGCCCAGACGAGTTCTGCTAGACCTGTAGCAGACTTCGAGACGCTTAAACTGGCGAACAGAAACTGGTATATACCTTTGGCATAAAAAGACGAAATAGCCTGCACAAGCGCTACGATAGTGCATTCGGAGGTCGAAACAAGCTCAGATCGCGATTTCGGCACCACATAGCAAAGCTGTTTTGATCTCCGAAACACGCTGAGTATGCTCACCAAAATTTGTGCGATTCTGAGACTACAAACGGAGGAGTGTCGACGGCACCCTAGATGAAGCGACGTCCTACTCTGATACCAATTGTTGGAGATAGATGTCTACGGAAGCACGCGAACAGCACAAGGAAGAAGAAGAAGCTTGGAGCTCAAACACACAATACTGAGTGTATTACTAGAGAATGTACAAAGATAAGTAGCCCATTAGGGCAATATGCGTATATACAAGCCGAGGGAAAAAAACCTCCTAAAGAGGGAAAAAAGTGCCCTGGCGGTCCTAGTGTGTTCACACACATCACTACCTAAATATATCAACATTGTTCAATAATCCGGTATGAACCGAACCACCATAATTTAAATTTCCCAGCAGCACGATTGGCTTTAGCATTATAAAATAAAACAAGTTGGTCAATCGTAAAGACAGGGGTTTTTAGGAAGCGGTCATGAGTACGGGCTTGACGGAGCTGAACTTCTTGGAGAGTCATGAAGCTTTCCCAGCGGTGTTCATCCAATGATCTGAGCATATCCAGCCGAAATGGCAAAGATTTTTTTGGCAGCAATTTCTGAGCTAAGGCAACACGCAGACTCGGTATCACTACTTCCATTGGCGCAATAGCTTCTATATCGTAAGCAAGTTTAAATGGAGTTGTTCCGGTTGCCACTTTGTACGTGGTCCGGTATGCCCATAATACTGCAGGTAAGAGTTGATCCCAACGTTTCGGACATTCCAAAATCAATTTGTGGAGCATATTCAACAGAGTCTTATTGGTACTCTTAGCCAGACCATTAGCACGTGGATAGTACGGTGAGCTGAATTTATGCATAATCTGAAAAGTTTGAGTCAGTACTTGCATTAGGTTGTTTGCAAAATGTGTTCCTTGGTCCGTCACTATTTCCAGAGGTAGTCCATATCGAGGGAAGACATCCTTCATCAAACATTTGGCCACCGAAACAGCTGTGGTAGACCGTAAAGACCAAGATTCCGCCCATCTAGTGGCATAATCTGTACAAGTCAATATGTATCGATTGTTGGTGAAGGTCGTTGGTGGCGTTATTGGGCCAATAAAATCTAGACCCAACTTTTGGAAGGGTTCCAAAGGTAAGACATGTTGAAGAGGAAAGAAGTGTCGCTGCAAAGGCTGTCCAGACCGTTGATAGGCATCACACTGGTGCACAAACTGAACCACATCTCTGTACATTGTAGGCCACCATAGCCCACTTTGTAGAATTTTCAGGTGAGTAAGATCAGAAGTAAATTGACGGCCCAGCAAGTAATGCCGAAATTTCTTAAGAGAGTATACTAATCCAAGACATTCTCGTTCTGTCACAGAGTAATTCTTCTCCGTAGGAGCTAATTGGCGGCTCGCATAGTATAGAGGCCGAAACCATTTGTCAATTTATTGCATGAGGACACTACCAATCGCAATATCTGACGCATCCAGGAAGACATGGAACGGTTGTTCCCAATCAGGTGGTTGGAGGATCGGGGCCTGCGTCAATAAGACCTTCAACCGATCAAATGCACTTTGGCACTCTGGAGTCCATTCGTACTTCCGTGGAGCGCTGGTCATAAGCCGATTAAGTGGTGTCGCTAAATGAGCACGATACGATACTACTCTCTGCATGATACGATATTGCTAGGTTGCATAATATGATACTAAAATCTCTCATGATACAATACCAAAACAAGTGGCGATACAATACTAGTACTGCATGTGATACGATACCAAAATCTTTGATGATACGATACCACAATTTCTCATGGTATGATATGATACCAGATGGGTCGAGCGATATGATACCACTTGCGTACACGATACGATACCAAACTTGGCACGATATGATACTAGATTTTTATGCGATATGATACTAGAATTTCTATCGATACGATACTAGGTACGCGATACGATACCACTCGGTCAACGATACGATACCGTGACCTATGGCGATACGATACCAAGTGCACCACGATACAATACCACTAGCAGATTACGATCGTGATACCAACTCGATGACATGATGCCAAAAATGGTATCACGATACCTCAAGTGGTATGCGACGATACGATACTCGGCGAGTATCGCGATACTAGGGAATTTTGGTATCGCGATACCAAAACTCAACCGACTGTGATACGATAGCCAAATTCGCTCCAATCACAAAAATTGTTGTACCAAAGTGTTTAACTCTCACTCATGTTGACTCTTGACACTGTCTCACTCAAAAAATCTTTCAAAACTCTCTATCCCACCCCGCGATACTGAAAATGTCTTTAATCACATGTAAATGTGTCTCTAAAGAGGTTTGGATATTGAATTCTTGTTATAGCTTACCTTTAGGGATATCTTGCTTCAGATTTGAGCTCACAAGGTAGCTTTTTGGGCTTGTATAGCGCGATACTGCTCAGGTGATCCCGATCGCTATCTGCACACGATACCAGTTCTAGAGCAGGTGTTAAATGGACTAATTTTTTTTGGTTTTTATAGTTTGTGATGCTTGAAGCCTATTCCACACTAACTTGGTAATTTTTTTGGGATTTTTCTTGGTGGTTTCAACTTACTCCTCCACTTCTCTCCTTGACCTTACCCTAACTCTTCCTTCTCTCCTTCACTCCTTACCCTAAACCTAAAAACTCATTACACACACCTTAAGGATGTGAAGTAACAGTGCTAAAGTGTCTGACTACTTGCCACTGAACGAATTCACTTCTACAAGTACGATTCCTTCACTCCAAAGCTATAACCATCACGAAGGCACCTTGATTGAGTTTGTTCCCCGGCAACGACGCCAAAAACATGTGTACCTAAGTCACGAGGTCTTAGGGACTTGTGTCAAAGAGACTAAATCTCATTTGCCCCACAAGTGCATATAGTGGTGGATTGACACATGCTTAATTATCAATCTGAAGAACCACATGAACCAAGTGTATGAGGACGTGTGCACACATGATGGAAAGTGAAGTGGTTCAGCTATAATGCATGCAAAAAGACTAACCTCCTACCTCTCCAACTCACTCAATCCCTGGAAATGTCTGCCGCGATACCACTTACAACAGTAATTACAAATTCGAATGTTTCTCACAGCTCAGAACTCTGAATATGGCCAATATCAGGTTCGTTTTGAAGCTCTCAATGAGACACTATTGGTGGTATTTTCACTCGAATCTGACAATCGCTCTTCAATTTATGGCCAAAACAGTGAATGGCGGGAAACAACTTCACTCACTCCACAACTCGTATTTGCTCACATACACATTACAGTACTTCAAAAGTGATGGGGAGGGATAGACAACAGTCCCACACACAGATTCCAAGTTTCACTCACACACAAAAGATCATAGAGAAGATGAAAATCAGCAGGAAAGAAGCCATTTTGAAATTTTAGCTCTCCTTCTTCACAATGGGAAAAAAGTCTTTACAAAGAGTCACAAAGTGACTGTGTACCTAAGCCAAGAAGACTCAAGGACTTGTGCCAAAGGGACTAAACCTCATTTGCAACACAAGTGCGTATAGTGGGAAATTGACACACGCTCACTTGGCAATCCGATCAAACGACCTAACCAAGTGTATGAGGACATGTGCACACATGATGGAGAATGAAGTGGTTCAGCTTACATGCATGAGAAAAGACTAATCCACCTCTCAAACTCTCTGAGATACTAAAAGTGTCTGCCACGATACCTCTTACGGTAGTTTTCAATAAATCGAGGATTTCTCCTAGTTTCGGACTCCAAATATAGTCAGCAGGGTACTCATTTCGAAGCTCTTGACGAGACGCATCTACCGGAGGTGGTTTCTCTTGATTCTGACAACCGTGCTTCAAGTTATGACCAAAATAGTGAATGGCAGGAAGCACCCCCACTCATGCCACAACTCCTACAAGCTCACACACACACACACTACAGTAGCTCAAAAACAGTGGGGAGGGGTAGACAACAGTCCTACACACACATTCCAAGCATTACACACACATAGAAGATCAAAGAGAAGATGGAAATCTGCAAGAAAGAGGCAAATTCGAGATTCAAAAGTTCTCCTTCTTCACAATGGCAAAAAAGTGTCTACAAAGAGTCACCAAGTGACTTATATACATGTGCCATAAGTTTGGTCCTTTCACACAAGAGACCGGCACTTTATTACTAAAAAGTGAATTTCCTACTAATTTACAAGGGATATTTTACAACAAGTGGGGATTATGCAACTAGACGACTCCTCTAGTGCATTTACATGGCTTGAGGGAATTCTCTAAGACTTTGAAGAAGAAAAATCATGCCCATTAATTTGAAAATTTTGGGGCTCTTCTCTTGTGCTTCTTTGCTCTACAACACTCTCCCCCTCTTTGTCTCTGTCGTCCCTTGACAGGCTTTACTTTCTTGTCTGTCACTTGTTTTCCGCATGCATCCCTTGGTCAGTTTTGCCTGTTTGTCAGACTGGCATTATGTTTCAATGGCCCTCATATTGATTCTTCTCTCACATCCTCTGGGCTTGATGCATTGCTTTGAGCCTCTTTACTTGGTTGCCAACGCACGCTATCAACGGAAGGATTACTACCTGCCAAATATTGTCTTGCACTTCTTCATGTATAGTTCCTGGCCCTGGTCCGTCCTTCCCATGAAATGTCCTGGTTCTGATTGTTCTTTAATCCCATTCCTCAGGACTTGGATATTTCGCGTTGTTGCCTGATGTGTGCCCCTGCGGGGCTTTGGGAAGAGGGTGGTTCTTTTGCTTTATGATCTTCATTCTTTATTGAGTAGTTTTTTACTTTGATCTTCTTCTTCGTCTCTTCTTGCTCGATTCCCCTTTGACACGTCCCTCCTCCTAAACTCTGTCATCCCCGACAGGCTGTTTGTGGTGATGTGAATAGGTCTGTATGGCTGCCTGCTCTCTTTGATTCAGCAAATTAGCGTGACATATCATAAATTCTTTCCACTGTTGTGACTTGAAGCCATCCTCTGGTGCTTGTCGGTGATCCGCGAAAAAACTTGTTTCATATGCTACCAATCATGCATTTAGGTTTGAAGTCATCTTGACAAAAATTTCCGAATCTATTTCGAAGAAGCCGGTGAAAAATGCTTCTTCGAAAGTTTGCATGTATGTTGACGGTAAAAACATAAGTCTTGAATAATACACCATCAGGGTTAAGCGGCTCGGAATAGTGGAGAGATAAAAAACGAGCGCTTTGGATCCTTGTGTAATGCCGATGAAATTCAAAAAAGTGTACTTTTCATGCTAGAAGACTTTAATTACAGTTAATAGCATGCTGAAAATCTTATTGGTCATTTTAACTGCTAAGTCCGGGACAGTCGCATATCGTGCAATCCAAAATTCCATTGTTTTTACCATATATTCTTATGTTGGTAGGTAGCTATGTGGTGGACTAGGTAACAATGGGTAATTCAGCCATTGATTATTGATGCTTCCCAGTCACTGTCCTTCCCAAAATTGCGACCAGGAGTGTCTGCGGGGTACTGGACAAAATGCTGGATTGATCTGAAGTGCATATGGTGATGCTTCCCATTGTACCCGCAATGTAGGATTCTTTTCCAAAACTTTGCGTCTCCATATGGGATCAACTTTTTCGAATTCTTCCTGAGTATACTTGAATGTATCTTGGCTGAACTGGAGGTTGTGGTCCAGATCCTTATTTGTCGTAGTCTTTATATATCGTCGCGTTTGTTCTTTAAGTAGTCCATATGGTACATTGAAAGGCTTCAAAATTTGATCCAAATTTTTGCTTTCGATTTGGGCCTCCTTCATTACCTGGATTATCTGATCTTCAAATTCAGCAGTAAGCTGGGACACCAGTAGTGCCCTCTCATCTTGGCTCAGTTCTGCAATACCCCGATTATTACGTTCAAATTGGGTCTCCATTTCCTCCCTTATCGGCGAATGATGTGAGGGAGGAGAGAGAGGACGTACCTCAATCTCCTCAGTAGCCACTGTGAATTTTGGAACTACTGGTGTCCCCTCAGTTGTCGTTTGTGCTAGCTGATCCTGTAGTTGCTTTATCATTTCATTCTTTTGCTTAATTTCTTCCTGGGCCTGCAAAATTGTTTCCTTATTCTTTTGGATTTCTTCTACCACAATAACAAGTTGATCTGCGTCTTCTTTACATTGCAGTAGATATCTATTCTCAGCCTTTTTCCATTTTGTCCTAAGAGCCGCGGTGTCTTCCATGTACTTCTTTTCCCATTCGGCAATGGTGGTCTGCTCCTGCTTGAGCTGATTTTCATACTTAGCTATCTTTTCTTCCAATTCTTTGATATCCTTTTCGGGTCTTCCTTGAACTTCTACGGGCTGATCACTTAGAAGAGCTGTCATGAGCTCCTTGTTTCTTTTCCTTAGATTTTCTGCTTCCTCCATATATACCTTTACTTGTGATTCAAGTATTTTACTTCTTGCATTCATTCGTGTCTTCTCGGCCTCGCTAGCCTCATATTTCTTTTGTAATTCCTATAAGTGTTCTTTTAATTCTGCATTTTCCATCTCTAAAGTTTTACACTGCTTTTTGGCCTCTTGAACCTCATTTTCTTTATGTATGATTTTCTCTTTTGCTAGCTTTAGTTTGGCTAAAAGGTTCTTACCCCTTTCTTGAAGCTCATGCTTGTCCTGCATCGCTTGATCATAATCCTCATCAGCCTCAAGCATTAATTGTTGTGTGTCCATTGTGGTTCTGATCATGTCTTGCACTACGGGCTTGAGCTGTCGATGCCTGGAGTTTCACCAGTGAGTACATCTTTTCCTTGCTCGACATGGATGGTCTCGTTATGTGGTTGTCTGATCTGTAGTTTTATTTCTGGATCTTGTCTTTCTTTATCCAAATCAATTGTTTTCGTGGCAATTCCGTGAAATGTGACATCCATTGGGGAGGGTTCTGCGACAAACCTTATCGATGTGAAGGGTTCGGAGTCTTCGACTGCAGCTTGTTGGTGCATGACAATCATCAATTGAAGGATTATGGAGAAATGAAGTCAAGGAGTCAAGAAGGAAACAAAGTCAGATGGTTGAAGGAAGGACATTTTCAGAAAACTCAAAGATATGTACACATATGTACATTAGCTGACTTATACCCTTGTTTAAGTCATACACTTGTATATATTCATCTATAAATATGTTGGAAAATGTCGGGCAAGTAGAGCAGAAGAGATTTGAGAATAGGGAGAGAGAAATTAGTGTCATTTGACACATGAAAAGTGAGTGAATTGTCCATCCTCACTTAGATGTAAATTTTCTGAGAAATCGAGAATTTTTGCGCCCGATATTTTGCTGTCTGCTCCTTCTGTGCTTAATCTTTTGAGAAATCTTTTTGCACGTATCTAAGTCCATAGCTAATCTATCTATGGCTAGAATTTGAGAGGTTAATTGTAATCAGGATGTGAGAATTTTGATTAGGAACATTCATATGTAAGAATGTTCTAACAGTCGAGAAATCTGGCGCACATTTCATCTTCAATGAAATGATCATTGCTCAGTCTACAGTGTAAAGTTTTACACAAGTGAGGGCTCAAAATCTAAGTTGGAAGGTAAGCCATCTATGGCTAGAAGATCTTGATCAAACGGGTTCAGAGTTGGGAGAACCAGTGCTAAGAAGTTGCAGGTGTCAAAGTCGCCATTGCAGAGAAGCACTTTCAGACATAGGTAAAGTGTTTCACACATTTCTCAGTGTGTACTTAATCTTTTTGAGAGATTTAACTTGGCAAAGTTGCGCAACCTTAAGGCGAAGTGTTGTGCAAAGTTTTATCAAAAACTTTACAGGATTGATTAGTCAATGAGTGACTAATCTGCAGCAGACTTTTCTGAGAAGTTGATTTTTCAGAACTTTCAATTTTTCTGATAATTTGGTGAAGATTCTCTAAATTAGGTGGAGTCTAAAGTTGATCTTGATATAGAGGTGATCTAAATTCAAGGTCAACTTGTTCTTTTGGAGATTAACACTCTCCATCAGTGGTATCAGAGCAGGTTGTGTCAAAATTGAAGTGAAGAAGACTCCGACTATTGCAGAAGTACAAAACTTTACATCTTGAAGGTGCAGAAGGGTAAAGGTTGAAGAAAGATCAAAGGAAGACATACAAAGAGCATCAAAAGGATCAGAAGGAGCAACATTCGAAGTAAAGGTACACTTATTATCTGTAAAGGTTAAAGATTTGAAGCTACAGGTGAAGTAAAGATGGGAGATAGTCTCCAAATTGAAAAGTTGGATAGAGAGAACTATCCTGCATGGTCTATGAGGATGGAAGCTCACCTTATGAGCAAAGATTTGATAGGATATATCACAGGAGATGAAGAAAAGCCAGAATTCAGAGATCCTAGTGTTCCAACTAGGGAGGAGCTTGCAGATTTGAAGAATTGGATGAAGAAGGATGCTCAAGCAAGAAGCATCATCTACATGGCAGTCAATGACTATTTGCTTCCTCACATTAGAGGACTTGAAAGTGCTTGTGACATTTGGAATGCTTTGGAAGAGCATTTCCAAAATACAACCAAATCAAGGAAGGCTTCACTATGGGCAGAGTTTACTACCTTCAAGAAGAAGGCCTCACAATCAATTTCTGATTATGTGACAAAGATGAAGGACATTGCAGATTCTCTAGGTGCAGTGGATGAAGATATTGAAGAAGACAAATTGGTAAGACAAATACTCACAGGGCTAAGAGGAGATGAGAAATGGAAGCCTTTCATTTTATCTACAGAACTTTCATTAGATCACTTTACTCCTGATTTGAATCAGTTGTTAGGTCATATGCTAACTTTTGAGAATGATATCAAAGGAGATGTTGATAAGAGTGCAGGTCATGCAATGTATTCTAAAGACAAGAAGAAAGCCAACAAAGGAAAGCAACAATCAGGTGAAGAAGAAGGTACATCAAACCAAGCAAACTTCATAAGAGGAAGAGGAAATGGCAGAAGTAGAGGAAGAGGCAGAAACAACAAAGATAATGCAAGAGCTTGTTGGATATGTGGTAAGACCAATCATCTATCTCATGATTGTTGGCACAATAATCAAAACAATGGTAATTATCAGAACTTTAATCAAAGAGCAAGAGGTGGTAGATTTCAGAGAGGAAATTTCAGAGGTAGAGGTGGTAGGAATTCTTTTGGAAGAGGTGGTGGAAGAAACTTCCAAAATCAATCCTATAATAACACCTACTACAACTATGCATCAGATCAAAAGGAGGATTCGACTCTCATTATGAATACATGTGAAACCTCACATGAGGACATGAGAGTGTTTTATATTGATTCAGGATGTAGTAATCACTTAAGTGGAAATATTGCTTTGATGACTGACCTAGATCATAATGCAATTAATCATACAGTGCAGACAGGTGACAATACAAAGCATAAGGTAAAGTCAATTGGTTCAGTCAAAGCTAAGGATGGGAGCACTCTTCTGAGTAAGGTACTTTATGTTCCCACAATTCCAAAGAATTTGATCAGTGTAGGTCAAATTGTGGAAAAAGGATATGAGGTAAGGTTCACAAATGATGGAGTTTATGTGGAAGACCCTAGTCAAGGGTATAAACAAGTTATTGCAGGAAAGAAAGAAGGAAGGCTTTTCACATTGAAGGTACAAGGAAATGTTGGACATGCTATGTTCACAAATGGAGAGCAGAAGGTGTCAGAATTGGATCTTTGGCACAAAAGACTTGGACACTTTAATGAAAGAGGTATCAAAGAAATGATTAACAACGATTCAGTGCTTGGAATGCCCAACATTGCAGGTCAACACATGACATACAGATGTGAGGCATGTCAATTAGGTAAGGCTCATAAGCAATCCTATTCCAAGCATGGATTTATGTATTCAGAAAGACTTGAATTGGTGCATACAGATGTGTGGGGTCCTTCAAAGGACTTTAGTATAAATGGTTCAAGATACTATGTCATGTATGTTGATGATGCTACCAGGTGGATCACAATTTATGTGATTAAGGAAAAGTCAGAAGTGTTTAATACATTTAAACACTATCATGCATATGCAGAAAGGATTACAGGTCAAAAATTGAAGAGACTAAGGTCAGATGGAGGGGGAGAGTATTTTTCAAATGAGTTCAATGATTATTTGTGGAATGCAGGTATAAAGAGAGAAGTTACTTGCAGGTACTCTCCTCAACAAAATGGGGTAGCAGAAAGAAGAAATAGGACTCTTGTTGAGTTTGCAAGGTCCATGATGAAAGAGAAGAATTGCCCAAATTATTTGTGGGCTGAGGCTGTTAATACAGCTACATATTTGGTTAATAGATTACCTTGTAAAGCTTTGCAGGGTATGACACCATATGAAGCTTGGTGGGGTAAGAAACCTACCTTGGATCATTGCAGAACATTTGGATGCTTGGCATATGCATATGTGCCATCTCAATTGAGGCATAAGTTGGAGCCTAAGGCAGAGAAGTATGTATTCATTGGTTATGATGATAAGCAAATGGGATACAGGTTGTGGAGTCCATCCACAAAGCAATTTATTGTATCCAAGGATGTTACATTTGATGAGCAAGGTACTTGGTATGCAGGTAAATATAATGTACATGCAGATGATGAAGAAGTGGTGGATCAAAGGAAAGGTAAAGCAAAGATTCAGTTACTTGATGAAAGTGAGAGTAATGAAGTGCAGGTTGAAGTTGAAGAGAGGCCAAGGTTTGATCCAGAATGTGATGAACCAGAGACCTCAAGAAGTGCAGAAGTTAGGAGATCATCTAGGCACAAATGGCAACCTACAAGGTATAGCTATGACACTTCATTCTTGACTACTAAAGATTATGCTTATTTGGTAAAAGCAGATGAAGACCCTTCTACATATGAAGAAGCCAAAGGGAAGAAGAATTGGGAAGATGCTATGCAAGAGGAGTATGATGCATTGATAGAGAATCAAACATGGGATTTGGTTCCTAAACCTAATAGTCAAAAGATTATTGGATGTAAGTGGGTTTACAAAACAAAGAGATTTGCAGATGGAAGTGTGTCTAGGTACAAAGCTAGACTTGTTGTGAAAGGGTATGCACAGACATATGGAGTGGACTATGATGAGACTTATAGTCCTGTGGCAAAGATGACAACCATCAGGACACTCATTGCAATTGCTGCTTGTAAAGGTTGGAAGTTGTCTCAATTAGATGTTAAAAATGCTTTCTTGAATGGTTACATTTCAGATGAAGTCTACATGGAGCAACCAGATGGGTTCAAAGATCAAGTGAGTCCAAATTATGTGTGTAAGCTCAAGAGAGCTTTGTATGGGTTGAAACAAGCCCCAAGGGCTTGGAATTATAGGCTTGTGAAATTCTTGAATGATCTTGGATTTCAAGCATCAAAGGCAGATAGTAGCTTGCTAGTCAAAGCAAGTGAAGATGGGTTCATTTATGTGTGTATTTATGTTGATGACATAATACTTACAGGAACAGATGATAAGGGGATACAAATGATCAAGAAGCAGATGGAGAAAGAGTTCAAAATCAGTGATTTGGGGAACCTATCATTCTTCTTGGGAATGGAGATCTCTTATACTCAACATGGAGTATATGTGACCCAAGAAAGGTATCTTAAAAATTTGCTAACCAAATTTAAAATGGAAGATTGCAGGGTTGCACCTACACCTTTGGAAGTGAACCATAAATTGTCTAGGTTTGGAGGAGAAGAGTTCAGAGATATGAAACTCTATCAAAGTTTGGTTGGTAGCTTGATTTATGCTACATTGACAAGGCCTGACTTATCATATGCAGTTGGTGTGCTTTCACAATTCATGCATTGTCCTAGAAAGGAACATTGGATTGCAGGACAAAGAGTACTTAGGTACATCAAGGGTACACTCAGAGAAGGGTTGTACTATGGGTTTACTTCAGATACAAGAATCAAGATATATAGTGATGCAGATTGGGCAGGTAATATGGATGATAGAAGATCAACACATGGATACTTATGCTATGTAGGAGACAAATTGATTTCATGGTGTTCCAAGAAGCAACATACAGTTGCTTTGTCATCTACAGAGGCAGAATATAAAGGTATGGTGGAAGCTGCAAAAGAGGTAATATGGCTAAAGACACTTTTGAAAGTTTTTGATGTGATTCAGAGTACTCCTATTATTTGTGGAGACAATATGAGTTCATTATACTTGGCAGCTAATCCTGTATTTCATGCTAGAACTAAGCATATTGAAATACAGTATCATTTTCTGAGAGAGAAGGTCATTGAGAAAGAGATTGAAGTCATACACACTCCCACAAAAGATCAAGTTGCAGATATGATGACTAAAAGTCTAGATGGACCAAAACTACAAAGATTCAAGGATATGGCTGGAGTAAAGAAGATAGAGAAGAACCTCAATTAATGATTGAGGGGGAGCTGTTGGTGCATGACAATCATCAATTGAAGGATTATGGAGAAATGAAGTCAAGGAGTCAAGAAGGAAACAAAGTCAGATGGTTGAAGGAAGGACATTTTCAGAAAACTCAAAGATATGTACACATATGTACATTAGCTGACTTATACCCTTGTTTAAGTCATACACTTGTATATATTCATCTATAAATATGTTGGAAAATGTCGGGCAAGTAGAGCAGAAGAGATTTGAGAATAGGGAGAGAGAAATTAGTGTCATTTGACACATGAAAAGTGAGTGAATTGTCCATCCTCACTTAGATGTAAATTTTCTGAGAAATCGAGAATTTTTGCGCCCGATATTTTGCTGTCTGCTCCTTCTGTGCTTAATCTTTTGAGAAATATTTTTGCACGTATCTAAGTCCATAGCTAATCTATCTATGGCTAGAATTTGAGAGGTTAATTGTAATCAGGATGTGAGAATTTTGATTAGGAACATTCATATGTAAGAATGTTCTAACAGTCGAGAAATCTGGCGCACATTTCATCTTCAATGAAATGATCATTGCTCAGTCTACAGTGTAAAGTTTTACACAAGTGAGGGCTCAAAATCTAAGTTGGAAGGTAAGCCATCTATGGCTAGAAGATCTTGATCAAACGGGTTCAGAGTTGGGAGAACCAGTGCTAAGAAGTTGCAGGTGTCAAAGTCGCCATTGCAGAGAAGCACTTTCAGACATAGGTAAAGTGTTTCACACATTTCTCAGTGTGTACTTAATCTTTTTGAGAGATTTAACTTGGCAAAGTTGCGCAACCTTAAGGCGAAGTGTTGTGCAAAGTTTTATCAAAAACTTTACAGGATTGATTAGTCAATGAGTGACTAATCTGCAGCAGACTTTTCTGAGAAGTTGATTTTTCAGAACTTTCAATTTTTCTGATAATTTGGTGAAGATTCTCTAAATTAGGTGGAGTCTAAAGTTGATCTTGATATAGAGGTGATCTAAATTCAAGGTCAACTTGTTCTTTTGGAGATTAACACTCTCCATCACAGCTTCTTTAGGTTCTTGCTTTATATTCTTTATTGACCCCTCTCCTGTAAGTGTTGTCTCTTTAATTTGCATTTTGGAAGTGTCATTTATTTGTATGACATGTATTCCTTCTTGGTTTGCTTCTTTGTTTACGGTGTCTTTTCTGGAGTGGACGGTATTGTCATTCCCCTTCATGCTCTGCTCTGCTTCATCGTATTTGACTGCATTAAGTTCCTCCCACTGTCCATCATCCTTTGATTCACTTTGAATATCCACATTCAACAAAGATGTGTCGGGTTCTTCTTGTGCATCCGAAGAGGGGCTTGAATTATCGAACCCTAATTCTCTGTATCGATGGACTTTGGTGAGCTTCTTTTTAGCATCCACTTTTTGTTGGGACTGTTGGTAATGGTGCCCTTGGACTGGTAGATTAACTTGCCCTTCTTTGTATTGGTGTGTATCTTCCAGGGCCTTAGTTAAGTCTTCTTCTGTAATAGGTCTTGGCTCTTCAATTCTTGCCTTTGGAAGCACATGTGCCCTTTTCGTAGCTAGAGCTTCTTCTTCTACTTGCTTTACCTCCCTTAATCTCTTTGTACCTCTCATTTTCGGTTGAGAGCTAGTTTCTGCTTCTTCAACAATCTTGAATCCTCTTTTCTTTTTGGGAACTGTGGTGACTTTGGCATACTTAGCTATGGCAGTCGAAGGTGGCATTTCTTGCAGGTGCTCTCTAATGCGTAAAGCATGGTAAATCAATATTGTCAGTGCGACACTTCCATTGAGGAACTTCTTATTATTCCATTGCTTCTTTGCTTCGAATAGTCTTTCCTGTATGTAAGGAGTCAGATTAATTTGATTTCCAATCTGTTTGATCGCATGTGAGAGCAATTGAACAATGATCTTTTGCGGAGCCGTGTATCGATGCATATTTGGGAAGCAGAAGTGCTGGTGGATAAGTCCGACTTCTTCTTCTATGTGGACTCTGTTAATGTCGGTGAACGTTCTGATTTTTGCCCCTCGACTCTCTTCTTTCACTACCGTGTTTCCATCTTTTTCCCATCCAAAAGCTTCCTTGATCAAGTCATGTGTAAACTGGATGCCTACCCATTCGCCTACTTTATCCATCACTCTAGCCTCAGGCACCAATGGATCATGCAGTGCTGGCTGTAATGTGTTAATGACCTGTGTGCACCTTTGAAAGTCGGGCTTATAGATTGGCAATTCAAAATATTTATGAATGCTCGCTTTCTTCATGATGGCAATCGTCGATGGGAGTTCATGCAAAACTCTGAAGTCTTGGGACATGATCGGAAATTGATGATCTGTATCCATGATTTTTATAGTTGCCAGGAAGAGATACTCCCCAGCGGGTTGATCTTCTCAAAACTAGTGTCCTTTTGCCTTGGTGATACTCTGGAGAGGAAATTCCAATACTTCCTCTTGTACTGTTGCTTCAGAGTCTTCAGAAGCCATCTGCACTTGTAAGGAAAAGTGCATTAGCTTCAATGGAAAGCATAGCAACTGTGTAGTGCATTGTAGTGATACGCTGCGTTCCGTCACTCCGTTTCCCGTGGTTCTAGAAGTGAGATCTCTTACCACCTCTTTTTATTTCTTTTCCTGAAAGAAAACAAGCATTAGTATAGCCGAAGCTTTTATTTATGTACATAGTATGTCCATTACTAAGGGATTTGAAGCTATGCCCTAATCCCCATTGGAGAATGTGCACCACTAATTTCATCATGTATATCATGTGCCGAATGTTTGACCTTGTGATGTGGCTCTTATTTTAGGTGCATGTGATACTTCATGAGTGCAATTGGAATCTCCGTTGTTCCAATGGTCCCCTCCTTGCAGTTGCTTGGGTTTCCAAATCCATTTCGTTGTTGCTTTGATATGTTGTTGCATTTCTTTGATTCCTCGGGCTTCAAGTGTTCTCTTGGTTTCCTCTAGTGTCCTCGTATTAGAGGCTCTGCTCTTCATGTGTCTAGGATGAGTCTGTTTTTGCTTTGTCATTCAAATGTTTTGATGTAGTTGTTGGGGGATTCTTGGACAAGAAGGGATTTGAGTGTTTGTAGGAGAAAAGGGAAAGGAAGGAAGAGAAAATACACACTGGAAGCCTCTATTGATTGATTATAATAAGACAATTACAATGGGGATGCACAATACACTGAAATACTTCTATGCAAAATCCCACAGAGTGCTCAAGTACAAAATACCAAATACCCAAAGTCTTGTGAAGTCTTGTTGCTACGGACTCCTCTGCACCAAACCTCCACCTTCTCTAAGCCTACACTTGTGCACACCTTGCACCAAGCTTCCAATAAGGGGGAGGGCTGGACACCTTCTGTCGGCACACGCACACTTCAGGAAGACCTTGGGATCCTTGGGGGATAAGCTTAGCACTCCTCTGCACACTTCCTTGGTCACTTTTCAACCACACCTTGCACTTCACTTCTCTGCGTCGCACACCGTGTGTCTCTTGCACTTCTCTCTCTTGCTTCACTTAGACTATGCTTCCCTTGCTTACTCTTAGGATAGGTCCAAGGATAGTCCTTGCGTTGATTTGAGTGTCGATTCACGTACGCTCCTAACTGCAAGAGTATCTTGGTGCTCACTTTGATGTCCCAAGATTGTCTTCACTAGTGGCAGCCAACGAATCCCTGTTTTGTCCTGTAGTGACTTTAGTCTAAAACAAAATTTTAATTGGGGGCACATACTTTCACTTCTGCGTACGTTGCCGCTTCACATACCTTCATATTTTCCTTTTAAGTCTTCACTTTTGCACATAAGAGAGGGTTCACCTGAACCTTCCAAAACACTTTAAAAACACTTTGAACCTTGGGGAAATTAGAGAAATACCTCTACAACCTGCAACCCACTTTCTCCAACTTACCCTTTGTGGACAATTAATTATGCACTACCTGTGCACTTTGACACCTGCACCTTAGCACTTTGACTTTGCACCAATTGACTTTGACCTTGTTGACTTTGACTAGTTTGACTTTGACCTTTTGACTTTGATCGTGGTGGACTTTGACTGCGATTGACTTTGACCAATATGACTTTTATGGGCTCAACAGTTGCCCACCACCTAATGTGCTCTCCGTCCCGGAGAGCTATAGCCAAAACTCTGAGCATATAGGACACCATGACTTTGAAGCTACAAAATCGTGAAGAGGACACTTGAGCAGCAACCAAGTCCACCAAAAGCAGGATAGAACAAGCAGTAGAGAAGAACCAAAAGTTGGATTTTGCCATGGAAAAGCAAAAGGGGGCAATGGGAGGATAGAAAGGAGTTGGAGGGGAGGGCTAAGGGGCGGAGATGGAAGTAGTTGGGAGGGTTAAGGATGTGGCTGGGCAGATTGGTAAAGAGAGGGATTGGGGTTATGATCATGGGGTCTGGAGAGGGTAAAAATGATTAAATAGTAGAGCTACAGAGGGTGCATATGGGAAATTATGAAACATAAGGTAAGACAAGTTGAGAATAGACCATGTGGACAATGTGGGGAAATAAGACCATGTGATAAATGTGCTCAAAACATGTGGGTTTTGACCAAAAGTCTGAGAAAAGTGTGGATTTTGGAAAAATTAAGTCAAAAAATGAATCCAGAGGTGCCAAAATACATGGGAATGACTCTAAATTAGAAAAAAAATGGGCATCCGAGGCACGATCCAGAGCCAAAAGCTTTGAGCCATTAAAAAATAATAATAATAATAATAATAGAAATTTATATGTTTTCTAAAATAAAAATAATTTGTCTTAATTTTTATTTTTATTTTTATTATTTTTATTATTTTTATTATTTTTATTTTTTTATTTTTTTAATTTTAATTTTATTTTATTTATTTATTTTTTGTCCCTTTTTTGAACGCCCAGACAGAAATAAAAAATAAAAAGAAAATAAGAAAAAAAAATAAAGAAACTAAATAATAAAATAAATAATAAAAAATATATATATAAATAAAAAAATAAAAAATAGTAAAATAAATAAATTAACTAAAAAAATAAATAAAATAAATAAATGAATAAAAAATGAAAAAAGTAAATGGGAGGGTGTGTCAGAACGGGGGGCGGGGGGTGTTAGAACAGGGGGAGGGGGGGCGAGGGGCGGGGGGGGCGGGGGGGAGGGGAGAGGTGGGGGACAGGAAGGGGGAGGGGGAAGGGGAGGGGTTTTTTTTTCTTCCTTTTTTTTTTTAACACCCTCAACCCGAAAATTCTAGGGGTTTTTTTTTTGGAAAAATATCCAAACATAGAGAAAATTGGAGAAAAAATCCAAAACAAATGCCAAAAAATTGCCAAAAAATCTGAAAAAATTCTCATAAAATTTTCTACAAGGCTAGGCTTAATTTCCGTACTCAAAACCACAAAGAGCTTCCTTTATTCCTCCTACTTGGCCACAAAATGACATCGAAAAAGGATAAAAAATGCTAGAAAAATGCTAGAAAAAATTTCCAAAAAATACCCAAAAATTGTACTTTTGCTGAGGTTATGAAATGGCTTCTAGGTTTGCTAAAAACTCAAGGAACAAGCATGAAGTTGATAAAGAAAACTACTAAAACTGAGCAAAATGAGATGAGAAAGCTATGTACAACCTGGACAGATTTTGCAGTTCCAAGTAATCCATACTTCTTCAAGTGTGTTGATGGTAGGCCTTGAGCCTTGATATGTTGACCAGTGGCAAGGCCTCTCCTTTCAGTGTCTCTAACTCCACAACACCCCAATTCAGCAATGTTTTGACTCGATAAGGTCCTTCCAAGTGTGGAAGCCATTTTCCTCTCACTTGTGTTTGAAGATGAGGTCTATGGAGAAGAACCAACATGCCTGGCTCTATGTTGTTGTTCCACAAATGTCGATCATGTGCCTCCTTCCTCTTCATCTGAGTTTCTAACAATTATTTTGTTGCTAGTAGACGAATCTCCTCCACCTTATGCAGGGCTCCCAGCCTCTGAGAGACACCACAATCTTTCTTTCCTTGCATGAATGTCACTTTAGGGGATCCATGTAAAAATTCAAAGGGCTCAATTGACAGTATGCCATAAACCAGTTGGAATGGAGAATATCCGGTGGCCTCTTTGTAAGCTAACCTGTATGCCCATAGGGTACCTTGAAAAGCAATGCCCCAGGAAGTAGGCTGTAACATACATTCCTTCCTTAACATGGAAATTAATACCTTATTCATTGACTCAGCCTGTCCATTAGCTCTTGGGTAGTAGGCACAAGAGGTCCTATGTAGAATTCTATACCTGTTGAAAATTTCCTGCAGGACCTTGTTCACAATGAGAACCCTGGTCTGTAGAAATTTCAAGTGGACATCCAAACTTGCAAATGATGCTACTGTAAATGAAATCAGAAATAGTCTGGGCAGTGCAGTCGGGGGAGGCAATAGCTTCAGCCCACTTTGTCGCATAATCTGTGGCTATCAATAAATACTTCTCTTTTTTTTGGAATCGATGGAGGGTAGATGGGTCCCACAAAATCTAGCCCCCACTTCTCAAATGGTTGCCAGGAAGTGGAAACAATCAGGGGGTTATGCCTCTGCTTTGTTGGCTTAGGTCCACACCTCTGGCAAACGTCACATGCCTTTCCCCATTCATCTGCATCCTTAAATAATGTAGGCCACCATAGACCAACATCCATTATCCTCTGACTCATAATATGCCCTAGAAGGTGCCCACCACCTGTTCCTTCGTGTGCAGATTGAAGGACTTCCCTCACTTCCTCTTCTTCCAAGCACTTCCTAAACTTGTCATCCTTTCCCTGTTTATATAATTTATCTTCAATGAAGGTATAGGGTCTACTCTTGATTAGCAGTCTCTTCCTTTGCACAGCACTAGCCTTTTCTGGATACACACCAATTTTAATGAAATTCTTGATATCATAATACCAACCTTGAGCTTGTACAGTGAACAGATGAGCATCTGGAAAATTATCATTGATTCCACTAACTTGATCCATCATATTGATTCTGGATAGGTGATCCCCCATAACATTTTCTTTACCTGGTCTGTGGACTACAAAAAAATCAAACTCTTGGAACAATAATAACCACCTCCATATTCTACCAGTGGCTTGTGGTTTGTTGAGCAAGTATTTTAGTGGTGGTGATCCGTTATAATAACAAATTTTACTCCCAGTAAGTAATGACAAAATTTTTGGACAGCAAAAACCATGGCTAAGGCTTCCCTTTCTGTGGTGTTGTAATTCCTTTCAGCCTTCTGGCATATTGAATTGGTCTGTCCACCTTAAATTCTTCACTAGGTTGTGTCAAAACTGCTCCCACAGCATAGGCACTGGCATCTACATGTATATGAAATATTTTTGACCACTTAGGTGTGATCAAAATGGGAGCAGACACTAACCTTGACGGTAATGTTTGATATGCTTTTTCCTCCTCTTCTTCCCCTTTAAAAGGTATTTCCTTACCTGTAAGTCTAGCCAGTGGTCTGGCTATCTCTGCATACCTTTTTATAAACCTCCTGTGGTATCCAGTATGCCCAAAGAAACTCTGAATCTCTTTAGGAGATTTAGGTTTAGGCAACTTTAATATAGAAAAGATTTTGTTAGGATCTAGGCCCATACCTTTAGCCGACACCACATGTCCTAAGAGAGTTCCTTCTGTCACAAGGAAATGACATTTGTTTGGATTGAGCTTTAACTTAGTCTCCCTGCATCTCTTGAAAACATTCTGCAGTTGTCGCAAGTGATGGTCCAAACAATCTAAAGGAGTCTCCTTATGAGAACCTGAAAACGAAGAGAAGTCATCCATGAAGATTCTAAGTGATTCCAGCAATAAGGGGCCAAAAATGAGATTGATCGTTCTGTTAAAGGTGGCTGGAGCATTTCTGAGCCCAAATGGCATTTTTACATACACATATGTTCCCCAAGGTGTGATAAAAGCAGTCTTTTCACGATCCTCTGGGTGTATTGATATTTGATTGTAGCCACTGAGGCCATCCATAAAGCTATATAAAGCATGTCCAACCACTTCTTCAATGACCTGCTCTACAAATGGCATTGGGAATCCATCTGGGATTGTCACCTTGTTGAGTGCTCTAAAGTCAACACAAATTCTGATTTTATTGGTATTCTTCTTTGGCACTATAACCATAGGTGAGAGCCACTCTGAGTGTTCCACAGGAATAATGATTCCTGCATCCTCCATCTTTTGTATTTCTACATAAACAGCTTCGGCATATTTTGGGTTGAGTCTATAACTCTTCCCTCGTATTGGTTTGGCTCCCTCGACCAGAGGGATTCTATGCTCTCCATAATTGGCGGGCACTCCTTCTAAGTCTTTATAATGCCAGGCAAAAACATCTGTATAATGGGTCAAGTATGATCTTACCTTTTCAAGGAGCCCTGGGTGGTTCCACAACCAAGTGGCCACCAAAACTGGCCGATTATTGTCTTGAGTGCCTAATTGTATTTCTTTGACATGATTTCTTTCTACCATATTATCTTCGAGCTCATCTCCATCCTTGTCTTCTTCCACTAGCTTTTCGTGCATTGCCTCATAAGTAGGGGTACTTTGGATTTCAATGTGTTCCTCCTTATCTTGCATCCATCTTGCATGTATTTCTTGAATTGGGAAAGAACACTCTTCAATAGAATCTTTTACCTTACCTTTAGCTTTAGTAACTTCCTTATCTGTGGTTGTCATATCCTCCTCCAAGTTGTATTTGAGGGGTGTCTTCCTGCCCCTTCTGTGGTCTGTGATGGGCTCTCCCAATCCATCAACCTGGACTTTTTCCTCATCTTCATCATAACCTTCATGCGTGCAAGAATTATTAAGAAAAATTCCAAAACAAGATGAAGAGTTGCCTGCTTGGAGCCAATTTAGAATATCCTCTTCTTCCTGGAAATCTAATTGGGGTTGAACCTCTGATTCTGGTTCCATGCAAATGCCAAATGTTTGCATCATGCTGGTGTTTCCTTGATTATCTGGGCCCTCTTCTAAATGAATCTGTGTCAGCTCTTGCCCTTTCTTTTGTACCCACATAGTGTCCTTGCCCCAATCATGAACGACACTTGCATGTCTCAGCCATGGTCTTCCAATTAAGAGGGAAAATCCTCCTTCAACCTGGGGCAATCTTAAAACCACAAAATCCAAAATGAATAGATTACCTTGTACTTCAAGTGGAACTTTTGGGATCACTCCCAAGGGCCTTACTTTGCTCTGATCTGCCAAATTAACAGTGAAATTTGCAGGCCTTGAAGGGTGGAGTCCAATCTTTTCCATTGTATGTTCAGGCATCAAGTTAATGCCAGAACCACCATCCACAATAACTCCTTGAAATTCATGACCTTTGATAGATATTGTCCGCCGAGGACTTTTATAATCTGTAAGGGGTGCTTCCCCTACAATTTTTCCTTTATGTAAAATAGCAGTCTTTGCTACCAAACTTGTAGTGGAAGCCTCATCAATTATCTGCAATAGTTCTGACCTGAATTTCCCATCCATCTTTATTAAAAAAAAATGCTAACCTCCTTTTTCATGGATTTGAGAAGCTTTGAAGCCTCTGATTCCTTAAGAGCATGGGCTCCAATTGACTTACCAAACTCCTCCTGAGCCTTGTTGAATGCATGCCCAATGGCGTCACTGGTACATATGGGATCTCCTTTTTGCCTAGTATCTGCACATGCAGTGGTTTTGTCTTCAGATGTCTCTTTGTCTTTGTTCAATCCATCAATTCCATCAATTCTTGGTTGTTGAGCTATATCTACTTGAGCCTTTCCTTTATTTCTTGTCTGCACTGTAAAAGAGTCTATTTCTTCTAGCTGCACCACCCTGGGAGATGGTGATGGCTTATTGACCTGATTTAACATTTCTTCTTTGTGTACAGAAATCATTTGAATATGGGGTCCAGATGAAGAGGCTTGATTCTTAGGACAACAATTTGTATAGTGGTCTCTAGCCTTTGGGAAGTTTCTGCAAGGAGGGGCATTTTCTGGTAGAGTGCACCTACTTTGATAGTGCCCACATTCTCCACATCTGAAACAAATGATTGGCCTTCTAGGCCCATTTGCAAAGTTATTCCTCTATCTAGGGTTGTAAGTGTTACCTTGATTGGGTGCAGCAGCCATCACATTTGCTGGTGGTAGGGGTCCTCCTTGTGTCCAATATGTTGTTGTAGGCATTCCTCTTGATTGGCATTCGTGGGCCTCATGGCCAACTTTCTTGCATATTTGGCAAGTCATACTTAACAAAGGACATTCACTTACTATATGCCCTTGCTTACTGCACATGGAACACCAAAGTCTACTCTTGTTGCCAATTCCTGCAGCTCCTGTTGCAGTTCGGCCAATTCCTCTGCTTGGGCCTCCTCCTTCTTTTGGAGCTTTAATGCTTCAATCTCCCTTCGCAACTGAGTATCAACATTCTCCTCCTCTTTGTGGGGCTTATTCCTTTTTAAGCCCTCCAGCTCCTTCCTTAGCTGGATTATTGGATCCTCCATCTCTGTAGAATATGGTAGTTGAGAAGAAGTTGCTCCATACTGTTGCCTTATCTGTTCCAATCTTGTAGCTGTGTTGATGAATTCCTCTATGGAGGTTGTAGGCAACACTAATTCTTTGATTTTGCATTGGGTGGCCACTAGAAGTGGCTTAGCTAACCATTTCTTAACAAAAAAACCATGTGGTGGGTCTGGTAATTTAGCCATTAGTGCTTTGGCCATAGTCACAAACTCTGGGAACTTTTCTCCTGGACCCAATCTCAAATTTTCTAGTTCTTCTATGATGATCTCTGTAGTATTTCCATGCTGAAATTGATTTTTGAATGCATCTTTCATTAGGTCCCAAGTTGTAAATGGTTCTCCGCAAACTGGCTGAACCATTTATCTGCTAATCCTTCTAATGTGGCAGGGAAGAGTATCAAAAAGGCATCCTCCCTACCCATTAAGCCTCTAGTTTTGCATAGTGCCAAAAACCTCCTAATATGCTTGTCAGGATCCTCTTGAGCTAGGCCTTTGAAAGAAGGAAATTTTATATTCAATCTTGATAGTAAGGTTTCCAAGTCTACCTCACCAGCCATGCTCCTTACTGATGAAGTTGATGAAAGTGGACTAGAGGATCTTCTAACAGCCTTCCTTCTTGTTTGCTTGCAGGTGACCCTCAATGTTTGGGACCGAGTTGCGGTCATGGGTTGTTCATAGTCCTCTTAGTATGAGATAATTGATAAGAACATGTACCTCTTAGTCCACTGAAGTAGTACCGTCGACACTTGAATATTGCTTCTCCAGCTACAATATATCTTCTCCTATGCTCAAATCTCCTTGGGTCCCACCGGGCGTGCCAAATTTTATTGGGGGATTCTTGGACAAGAAGGGATTTGAGTATTTGTAGGAGAAAAGGGAAAGGAAGGAAGAGAAAATACACACTAGAAGCCTCTACTGATTGATTATAATAAGACAATTACAATGGGGATGCACAATACACTGAAATACTTCTATGCAAAATCCCAGAGAGTGCTCAAGTACAAAATACCAAATACCCAAAGTCTTGTTGCTGCCGGATTCCTCTGCACCAAACCTCCACCTTCTCTAAGCCTACACTTGTGCACACCTTGCACCAAGCTTCCAATAAGGGGGAGGGCTGGACACCTTCTATCGGCACACACACACTTCAGGAAGACCTTGGGATCCTTGGGGGATAAGCTTAGCACTCCTCTGCACACTTCCTTGGTCACTCTTCAACCACACCTTGCACTTCACTTCTCTGTGTCGCACATTTTGTGTCTCTTGCACTTCTCTCTCTTGCTTCACTTAGACTATGCTTCCCTTGCTTACTCTTAGGATAGGTCCAAGGATAGTCCTTGCCTTGATTTGAGTCTTGATTCACGTACGCTCCTAACTGCAAGAGTATCTTGGTGCCCACTTTGATGTCCCAAGATTGTCTTCACCAGTGGCAGCCAACGACTCCCTGTTTTGTCCTGTAGTGACTCTAGTCTAAAACAAAATTTTAATTGGGGGGACATACTTTCACTTCTGCGTACGTTGCTGCTTCACATACCTTCATATTTTCCTTTTAAGTCTTCACTTTTGCACATAAGAGAGGGTTTACCTGAACCTTCCAAAACACTTTAAAAACACTTTGAACCTTGGGGAAATTAGAGAAATACCTCTGCAACCTCCAACCCACTTTCTCCAATTTACCCTTTGTGGACAATTAATTATGCACTACCTGTGCACTTTGACACCTGCACCTTAGCACTTTGACTTTTCACCAGTTGACTTTGACCTTGGTGACTTTGGTTAGTTTGACTTTGACCTTTTGACTTTGATCATGGTTGACTTTGATTGCGGTTGACTTTGACCAATATGACTTTTATGGGCTCAAAAGTAGTGTATCCTCCTGATTGCATATCTCTTGCTTGGTTGCTTGTTTCACCTTCTTGGGAATCCATATCTGTAGTCGTTCTTTCTGAGCTTCAACCAAAGGCTTAGGGAGCCATACTTGCAAGAGTATTGTTGTTTCAGATTTTTATGATGCTGATTTGTTATTCTTCTTTTTCTCCTTATGATTTGGTGATGACATTTTCGATTTCTGCACTTGATCTTTGCGTACCCATTTGAATTTGTTCTTCCCTTGATGTGAATGTCTGAATGTTGTCTTCCACATTGGTGATCCTTCTGTCATATGAGAGACTACATGAGAGTTGGTTTCCCTATTGTTTGGCCGTCCATCAACTGAATAGGGTGATATCACCTCTTCCTTGGACACATTAGGGTTTGAGCTTCCTGCTTCTTCTAGACTGGTTTCTGAAGTATTGGGACTGGAATCCTGTTCCACTAGCTCTTCTTTGCATTCTTTCGCACTCTAGATGGTTTTTGGTTGTGTTAAAGGCTTCTCTCCTAATAGACTAAAAATTTCCTTGTGCCCTATCTTGGCTGAAATATAGCCTTGAGTTAGGTTGATGTTGACTTCATTCTCAATGATCCAATCCTCTCCTAGGATCAACTCTTCTATTAAATCTTCATCTCTGCACACTACGACTTGCTGTTCCATGGAAGAATGTCCTAGGTGGAGGGATACGTTAGTTACTCCCATGCATTCTATGATTTGACCTCCTATTCCTATCATTTGGGCTTTTGTGGGACTCATAGTCATTTGAAGATCTTTTATGACCGTATTACGTATGCAACTAAGTCCTTCTCCTAAGTCTATCAATGCATCTATCAATTTGTACTTCGTCTTGCCAATTCCTAGGTTTAAATAAGGCTGTGATATGTAGGAATTCGTCGTGTCAGATTTATGGACTTGGTAATTAGCCATAGGGACAGACTCTTCTCCTTGGAGATACCGTTCATCTCTTTGCCTAATCCATTCTTTCCTTATCTTGATGCGTTCTAGGGCTTCCTGTCGAGCCTCCTCTCTAATCCGTTCCTCCTCTTTCTTCCTATTTTGTGCACCTACTAGGCATTGTTGGGATGAAATCCTGCAAGGAAGTGTGCATGATTTTTTTCAAAGTTCATTGATTTTATGAGAATTGTGTGATTTTTTGATCTAAAGAGGGGTATATTTCGTACATGATTTGGCCGATTTGATTGATTGTGTGATGAGAAACCATGTTAGAGATGTATGTTAGACTTGTGTGAGTAAATAACCTATATTAGACCCATGAAAACATAGGTTTGACCCTTCAAAACCCCTGAAAACATGAGTTTACCCCATGAAAACTGGACTTGTAGCCTTGGAAACCCTTGGAGTTTAGGTCTGAACTGTAGAAAAACAATAAAATTGATGAGCTTGCGTTAATTGTGAGCAAACCCCTAATTTCCCGACCAAAAACCCTAGGTGGGACCCTTGGAATTGACATTTACCCTAGACCAAACTATTAGATTAATTAACCTTGTACATACAGTGTGAAATTGAAACCTTAGTCTAAGAAAAATAAAAGAAGAAAAACCAAAAATAGAAATAAGAGGTGGCATTTCCCCAAAATAGCAAATGAACATGCAAGGTGGTCTGAAAATAGAAAGTTAGACAAGGAGGTTAGAAGATTCTAGAGAAGTCCTACATAGGGGAAGGCCTATAAATAGGTGCCCTAGCCTCATTTGTTTCTCCCCGTGGGTCTTGCTGTGGATCTTCCTTCCAGGTATGTCCTTGTCCATTTCCGTTCAATCATCTTCTTACTCAAGCATTAAGGTAGTGCATCTAGGGAGAGAGAGATCAGATGACGTGTAGAGATTTCTCATAAGTTTAGAAGCTTGACGCCTTCGAGAAGGGAGGGTAGCTGATGTTTTGGCTGCTGCCAACACTGCGGCAGAGGTTGCACTCAGGTTAATCAGGCCTGGAAGAAAGAATAGGGAAGTGACTCAGGCTCTGTAGAAGGTCGCTGCTGCTTATGATTGCAAGGTTGTTGAAGGTTTCTTGAGCTATCAGATGAAGTAGTTTGTGATTGACGTGAATAAGGTTGTTCTGAGTGTGTCAAATCCAGAGATATGAGTTGAAACGATATTTGACGATGACATACTTAAGATTGATCTCGGAAGTCGGATGCCACATTGACGGATTCATTGCAGTTGTAGCATGCACACGTGTTGTTCAGGAAGGACTTGTGAGTGGGAGGGTTGTCGGCGCTCTTGTTCCATATGTGGCACAGAGAAGGCGGAGCACGCTGACGTGTGAGAGAGAACCGGTCCAGTCGGTGCTATAGCACTATAGAGAGAGATAAGAGCACGCAATTGGCGGTTGATAGAGAGACGACAGGCTGCGCTTGATAGAGAGAGACAGACAGATGGTCGGGAAAGGCGCTGCAAAAGACGGCGGCGTTGCTCTGTTGACATGGCATGTGCGTACGATAGAGAGAGGCAGAGAGATGTCGAGGGTGGAGGCAAGAATTCAGGAGGAGAGAGATTGTGATTCTGCATATCTAGAGAGAGACGTAGTCGGTTCATGGATGTTGCAACTTGCGCTGTGGAGATCTGGCACAGATACACGTGGCTGAGAGAGTCAGCGCTTCATACATCGTGCCTCACGATGGAAGAGAGAAAGTCGTCGGGTACTGACATACGTATGTGGAGAGATCATAGCGTGGCTGACGCGCAGATGAGGAGCCTGGAGACTCGAGAGATATCTGGAAGGCATTAGTTCTATGCATTTTGCAAGTGCAGAATCGTCGGGAGTGAAGGAATTTGCTCACGCGTGGACAGGCTGTGGCGGCGCTATGCATGCACTTCATAGAGAGGAGGATCGATGGCGCAGATGATTCCGGATGCGATTAGAGAGAGAGAGCTGCGGGGAGCTTAAGGCGGCGCAAAGAAGAGATCTGCCTGATGGCAGCTCTTGACGCTGAATCCGACAGACAAACCTCGAGCTTGTGGTTGACCCGCAGAGAGAGAAAGAGACCAACGGTGGGCGCTGTGCAACTGATTTCGGAGGAGAGAAGTCGACCGGTGCAGAATTTTGAGAGAGAGAGAGCTAGAGAGGGTCGCCCGTCATTGAGAAAGATAGAGGGAGAAAATGATATGGTTGTGACTAATGACTTAATAAGGAGTTCTCTGTATGTGTCCAAATATGGCATTATACTCACGAGTCAGAATCTCTAGATTCACATCGCAAAAACATTGTAAAACTTATGAACATCATTGAGACAATATCTCTTAAAGCAGCATTTGATTATATATTTGCTTTCCAGCATATTTACGTTCGTTTGAATGTTCATTTTCTTAATTGAAACCAATAAATGTATGCTATATATGATGAAGTGTTTAAAATGAGTCTATAAAATTTGAGAAAGAAAACCAAAAATAAAGTAATGGAAGGGATAGTTTTATTTAAGACTGTTCTTTACTTTTTTCAAAAGTATAAAAGATGATTTTGTTCATACTGAACCCCCCGTGGGTCTTGCTGTGGATCTTCCTACCAGGTTATTGCGATTTCTCATGATTTGAAGAAGGATTAAATGAAGTGATGAAAAGCTTTGAGGACCGAAGATAAAGAGCATTACCTTGTGGATCTTCTTGGTGCATCTACTCTCCAGGTTATCGCGATTTCTCATGATTTGAAGAAGGATTAAATGAAGTGATGAAAGCTTTGAGGACCGAAGATAAAGAGCATTACCAAGTGGGTTTCTATTGTACGCCTCTCCAGGTTGAAGTTGATTATGTCAGAGATTATATGAAGTGAAGAGAAAGGTTTGAAGAGCGAAGTAAAGAGCCCCACCCCGTGGATTGTCCCTGCGGAACATCTTTCTAGGTTACTGCGTGATTGGCTATTGCGGTTTATGAAGTGAAGACAATTATTTGACGAAGACCTGAAGTAGAGCTTGGACCGAAGATTGGAAGAAAAGACCTATCTGCAAAAGTTGAGAAGATTGTCGAGACACAAGGGCAACTTGCTACACTGTAGCGGGAGGCCTACATCATATCCGGCCGATCCGCACTGTAACGGCGGCGTACATTTGTAGTTACTTGTTTCGCACTGTAGCGGATTTTTGTATCGCTGAACCGCACTGTAGTGGGCGTCTTTGTATCATTCAGATTTTATTGGTCGATCGCCGTTACTTTTGATCGTATCATTGAGCTTCGTCTGCATCCCATGTATTACTGCTATATCCGATTGTCTCTTTCCCGACGCCTACGGTCTCATGCATACGCACGCACGTCTCACCACTTCCGAGGGGCAGGGGCCCTACGAGGATTGAACACACTCCAGAGAGCATAGGCGAGGCGCCCAGCGCGTAGACGCCGCTCGCAGGACAGCGGGAACGGCGCACACCAGAGGGGCTTAATCCAACCCCAGCATCGACTTTCTTCTCGTTTGCTCGACCTCGTTCTTCCCAACACATTGAACCCGACATGAAGCGAGGCGGTTGCCCGGTGATCCTCAACGCGTCACCCACTCCTTGAGAAGACAGACAGGAACCTTGCGTCAAACAGAGACTCCAGGTACCAGCATTTAAGTTCTTTTAATTATTGCATTGTTCCACACACTTGAACAGAAAGATTGCTTTTAATTGTCTTACTTTGATCATCCACTTTTTGCATCAGTTTTGATCATACGAGTGTGAACTTTTCTATTGATGCATAGATTAAGAATCCACTTCTCAGCTTAGATCATAAGAAGGGGAAAACAAAAATGAACAAAATGATTGAGGAACAGTTTAGGAGATATGAAGAGCGAATTAAGGAAATAGAATTTAATACTAATGAATCTATAAAATCAAAGTTTGGAAATGCAAACTATAAATGCAATATTAGATACTATTCAGTTAATGGGCATAAGTATTAAAGACCTAAAAAATGAAATGGATTCTGAGATTTCTAAATTGAGAAATAAGGTTGACATGTTGACAAACCAAGTTAATGACCTACAAATATTGAAATGTGATAATGAGCATGAGGTAAAAGTCCAAGGCATATCTCCACACAAACAGTCTTTAGGTCTTAGAAGACCCACGCCTAGAGTGATACCTAGGAAATCAAGTCGGGTTGAGAAGCGACCTATATGTTGCTTTTGGTGCGATCAGTATGGACATACGTTTTGGGATTGTCTGGCATATGAAAGTGCATGCAAACATAAACTAGTGAGGGAACATGAAGGTAAAATTTGTAAGTTTCAAGATGAATCCCCTTTGCATTGGAATGTAGGAAAAGGTGGGATGCAAGAATATTTTGAAGAGACAAAAACTAGATTGAAATCAGTTCAAAGGGTGTGGAAACCAAAAAGACTTGAGAACAGTAAATCTGATGAACCAACAAGAAAGATATCCATTGAGAGTCAAGAGAAACCTGTTGCAGAAACCCAAGGTTGAAAAACAAAACATTGAGCTGATATTAAGAGAACAAATGGAAATAGATAAAAGAGAATGTCATAGAGAAACTAAAGAGAAGTCAAGGAAAGACCAGGATATATATGTGTCATTTGGTCCACAACTCTTGGCTAATGAAAATCTATTTGACCAAGAGAAAGTTGCGAAATTACAGTCTCAATTAAACTTTGATAAACAGATTGAACTAGAAAAGAGTAAAGAAGAGACTCAAGAATATATAAAATCTGATAAACAAGTTAACAAAGCTGAAAAAGAGTTGCTTGATGATATTATCAAGCAAATCGAGGGGAGTGTAAAGACAACTTCAAAGACTTTTAAGAGTCCGAAGAAGAACAAGAGAACTAAAAATCTAACCTTTCAAGATATATTTGCAAATATTGAATGAAAATTGAAGAAGAAACATAGTGAAAATGCATGAGAATGATCAAGAGCTATTGAATGTTGATGAATGATGATTATTGATGACTGATTATGATTGGTGAATGATTATGATCATGATGATTGGTGATTAATAAATGATGATGAATGATGATTGATTATGATAAAAATTGATAATTGATGATGGTGATTGATGATGATGATGATGATGATGATTCTGGAGGATGCTGATGATACTGATGATGATGCTAATGAAGAATGATAGATCATGAAATTGAAGAAAAGATGGATCAATCAATGATGAAGATGGACTAAAATGATCAGGTGAAATGTTTCTGATTTGAATTCTATTTTCTTTTTGATAGAGCATATGCATTGCATTTTTGTGTATGATAAAGATATGTATGAATTTAAGAAAATCATGTAGAATGAAGATAGCAGATATCTATTATGGGTTTGCATGAAGCATGAAGGACTAGAAATTATTTGAATGGAATCAGTTAGCAGACTAGAGACTTTTGAGAGTGAAAGCTTGGGAATGTGATGGCATGCTCAGACTGCGTACATGTATATGCTGATTGATTTGAATGCTTAGTGAGTGGGAATCTTTGGATCCTACTATTCATTTCTTAGGAGATCTTACCTCCATATGGATCATGATTATAGAAAAACATTCATACTCAAGCCAGCTTATATGTATGTGCATGTTGTTAGTGCACTGCGATGGGCTAGTAGGCAGATGGAACCACCTTGGTCGGGCGATCAAGGCCACGAGCCATAGTTAGTTTCATCGTAGGCCTTACCTATTTGTTATCATGCGCCTGCATGGGTCGGTAGGCAGGTGGAGCCACTCTGGCCGGGTGGTCAGAGCCACGAGCTGACGTCGATTTCATGTAGGGCTGACATTGTGTATGTCGTGTGCTATGTCGGGTCGGCAGACAGGTGGGGTAAATTTGGCCGGGCGGACAAATCCATTAGTTGCACCCCGACATAGGCCAATTTGTGAAAGAAAGATAAAAAGAAATGCTGAGCTGAGATGAAGCAAAAAAGAAAAGAAAGAGAAAAAGAAAAATGAAAAAGAAATAGAAAAGAAAAGAGATCTAATGGACAGTTAGACAGTAGGAGATAAATAGTGGGAATCGAGGCATATTCTATAAACTGAGTTAGTAGAAACTTAGTATATACTAGTACTTAGAATGAGTTGTTGGATCTGAACCAGTTGAGCAAACAGAAGATCTAAAAAGCCAACGGTTTATTCATGTGATTACTTATCTGATTTTTGCGGGAACATAATATGATGTTTGTGAAGCTTGTATCTGCTTAATTTTCTAAAATCTGTACTAATCTTTATTGAAGCTACATGAAGTGTATGAAATCACGTTTTGATTCTTGAAAAAAAAAATATAAAAAGTAAAAAGTATTTCAAAAGAACCCTGATACACGTCTGTTGGGTCTTGCAGGTTGGCCCATCGGGACGATGTGCACGTTTAGTGGGGGCGAATGTCAGGATGAAATCCCGCAGGGAAGTGTGCCTGATTTTATTCAAAGTCCATTGATTTTATGAGAATTGTGTGATGTTTTGATCTAAAGAGGGGTATATTTCGTGCATGATTTGGCGGACTTGATTGATTGTGTGATGAGAAACCATGTTAGAGATGTATGTTAGACTCCTGTGAGTAAATAACCGATATTAGACCCATGAAAACCTAGGTTTGACCCTTCAAAACCCTTGAAAACATGAGGTTACCCCATGAAAACCGGACTTGTAGCCTTGGAAACCCTTGGAGTTTAGGTCTAAACTGTAAATAAACAATAAAATTGACGAGCTTGCGTTAATTGTGAGCAAACCCCTAATTTCCCGACCAAAAACCCTAGGTGGGACCCTTGGAATTAACATTTACCCTAGACCAAACTATTTGATTAATTAACCCTGTACATATAGTGTGAAATTGAAACCTTAGTCTAAGAAAAATAAAAGAAGAAAAACCAAAAATAGAAATAAGAGGTGGCATTTCCCAAAAATAGAAAATGAACATGCAAGGTGGTCTGAAAATAGAGAGTTAGACAAAGAGGTTAGAAGATTCTAGAGAAGTCCTACATAGGGGAAGGCCTATAAATAGGTGCCCTAGCCTCATTTGTTTCTCCCCGTGGGTCTTGCTGTGGATCTTCCTACCACGTATGTCCTTATCCATTTCCGTTGAATCATCTTCTTACTCAAGCATTAAGGTAGTGCATCTAGGGAGAGAGAGATTAGATGACGTGTAGAGATTTCTCATAAGTTTAGAAGCTTGACGCCTTCGAGAAGGGAGGGTAGCTGATGTTTTGGTTGCTGCCAACACTGCAGCTGAGGTTGCACTCAGGTTAATCAGGCCTGGAAGAAGGAATAGGGAAGTGACTGAGGCTCTATAGAAGGTCGCTGCTGCTTATGATTACAAGGTTGTTGAAGGTTTCTTGAGCTATCAGATGAAGTAGTTTGTGATTGACGCGAATAAGGTTGTTCTGAGTGTGTCAAATCCAGAGATATGAGTTGAAACGATGTTTGATAGTGACATACTTAAGATTGATCTCAGAAGTCGGATGCCGCATTGACGGATTCATTGCAGTTGTAGCATGCACACGTGTTGTTTAGGAAGGACTTGTGAGTGGGAGGGCTGTCGGCACTCTTGTTCCATATCTAGCATAGAGAAGGCGGAGCACGCTGACGTGTGAGAGAGAATCAGTCCAGTCGGCACTGTAGCACTATAGAGAGAAATAAGAGCACGCAATTGGCGGCTGATAGAGAGACGACAGGCTGCACCCGATAGAGAGAGACAGACAAATGGTCGGGAAAGGCGCTGCGGAAGACAGTGGCGCTGCTCTTTTGACATGGCATGTGCATACGATAGAGAGAGGCAGAGAGATATCGAGGGTGGAGGCAAGAATTCAAGAGGAGAGAGATTGTGATTCTGTGCATCTAGAGAGAGACATAGTTGGTTCATGGCTGTTGCAACTTGTGCTGTGGAGATCTGGCACGGATACACGTGGCTGAGAGAGTCAGCGCTTCATACATCACGCCTCACGATGGAAGAGAGAAAGTCGTCGGGTACTAACATACGTATGTGGAGAGATCATATTATGGCTGATGCATAGATGAGGAGCCTGGAGACTCGAGAGATATCCGGGAGGCATTAGTTCTACGCATTCTGCACGTGCAGAATCATCGGGAGAGAAGGAATTTGCTCACGTGTGGACAGGTTGTGGGGGCGCTATGCATGCACTTCACAGAGAGGAGGATCGATGGCGTAGATGATTCGAGATGCGATTAGAGAGAGAGAGAGCTGTGGGGAGCTTAAGGCGGCGCGAAGAAGAGATCTGCCTGATGGTAGCTCTTGACGCTGAATCCGGCAGACAAACCTCGAGCTTGTGGTTGACTTGTAGAGAGAGAAAGAGACCAACGGTGGGTGCTGCGCAGTTGATTTCGGAGGAGAGAAGTCAACCGGCGTAGAATTTAGAGAGAGAGAGAGAGCAAGAGAGGGTCGCCCGCCATTGAGAAAGATAGAGGGAGAAAATGATATGGCTATGACTAATGACTTAATAAGGAGTTCTCTGTATGTGTCCAAATATGGCATTATACTCACGAGTCAGAATCTCTAGATTCACATCGCAAAAACATTGTAAAACTTATGAACATCATTGAGACAATATCTCTTAAAGCAGCATTTGATTACATATTTGCTTTCCAACATATTTACGTTCGTTTGAATGTTCATTTTCTTAATTGAAACCAATAAATGTAGGGTATATATATGATGAAGTGTTTAAAATGAGTCTATAAAAATTGAGAAAGAAAACCAAAAATAAAGTAATGGAAGGGATAGTTTTATTTAAGACTGTTCTTTACTTTTTCCAAAAGTATAAAATATGATTTTGTTCATATTGAACCCCCCGTGGGTCTTGCTATGGATCTTCCTACCAGGTTATTGCAATTTCTCATGATTTGAAGAAGGATTAAATGAAGTGACAAAAAGCTTTGAGGACCGAAGATAAAGAGCATTACATCGTGGATCTTCTTGGTGCATCTACTCTCCACGTTATTGCGATTTCTCATGATTTGAAGAAGGATTAAATGAAGTGACGAAAAGCTTTGAGGACCAAAGATAAAGAGCATTACCCCATGGGTTTCTGTTGTACGCCTCTCTAGGTTGAAGTTGATTATGTCAGAGATTATATGAAGTGAAGAGAAAGGTTTGAAGAGCGAAGTAAAGAGCTCCACCCCGTGGATTATCCTTGCGGAACATCTTTCCAGGTTACTGCGTGATTGGAAGCTATTGCGGTTTATGAAGTGAAGACAATTATTTGATGAAGACGTGAAGTAGAGCTTGGACCGAAGATTGGAAGAAAAGACCTATCCGCAAAAGTTCTGAAGATTGTCGAGACACGAGGGCGACTTCCTGCACTGTAGCGGGAGGCCTACCTCATATCCGGCCGATGTGCACTGTAGCGGCAGTATACATTTGTATTTACCTGTTCTGCACTGTAGCGGATTTTTGTATCGCTGACCCGCACTATAGCGGGCGTCTTTGTATCATTTAGATTTTATTGGTCGATCGCCGTTACTTTTGATCGTATCATTGAGCTTTGTCTGCATCCCGTGTATTACTGCTATATCCGATTGTCTCTTTCTCGACACCTACGGTCTCACACGTATGCACGCACGTCTCACCACTTCCGAGGGGCAGGGGCCCTAGGAGGATCGCACACACTCCAAAGAGTATAGGCGAGGCGCCCAGCACGTAGACGCTGCTCACAAGACAGTGGGAACGGCACACACCAGAGGGGCCTGATCCAACCCCAGCGTCGACTTTCTTCCCGTTCGCTCGACCTCCTTCTTCCCGACAGCGTGCTAACATTTGTTTCGTCAATGGCTCCATGAACTGTTTCACTCTACATCCACTTATGTAGTTAGGAAGAATGTCTCCATCTAAAGTGGCTAGATTAACTGCTCCACTAGTAGAGATCCTATTTATGATCAGAGGTCCATATCCGCATATTTGTAACTTCTTGGCATGTTGCTTTAAGGTGTAAACCAGCACGAAGTCTCCTTCGTTAAGTCCTTTGTCTTTTATATGTGCATCATAATATGCCTTTTGTCTTCTCTTGGCTGCATATATTCCTGCTACCGCTTGTAACCTAGTTTCGTGCAGTTTCTGTATTTGGTCTAGTTGTTGGGATAATTCATGTCTGGTCCATTCATACTGTTGGGCTACTCTCAAAGTTGGAATTAAAAAGTCAATTGGCAAAATTGCATTCTGCCCATATACTAAATTGAATGGGGTAGTTCCAATAGCAGTCTTGTATGCTATTCGGAAGGCCCAAATTGCATGGTGCAATTGTTTGTCCCAATCACACGTCCCATTATTGACAATCTTTGTCAATACTGTACATAATACCTTATTGGAACTTTCCGCTTGACCATTGGCTTGGGGATGGTATGGGGCTGATTTTTTGTGGATCACTAAAAATTCATTCATTAGGGATTCTAGTACTTCGTTAAGGAAGTGCATTCCTCGGTCACTCACAATCTCAATTGGTAATCCGAAACGAGTGAATATATGCTCAAAAAGGAACTTAGCAGTGGTTTGAGCATCGTTCTTTCTAGTAGCCTTTGCTTCTACCCATTTCGTCAAGTAATCAGTGGCTACTATGATGTACTCAGCATGCGATCCTTTGGCCGGTGGATTAATGGGTCCTATGAAGTCAATACCCCATTTAGAGAATGCTCTCGCACACACCATAGGTCTCAATGGCATGTCATCTCTCCGAATTGGGTATTTAGCCCTTTGGCATGTCTCGCACCTTCGTACATATGTTTCAGCATCCATATGTAGCGTTGGCCACCACAAGCCCACGAAGAGGATCATTTTTACACTTTTGTCGGCGGAAAATGACCTCCTGCTGCACCTGCGTGTGCCATCTCTAATATTGGCAAATATTCTCCTTCATTCACACAGAGCCGTAATTGGTTGTCTTTTCCTCTTCTAAACAATTGTCTTCCCATAAGTACATAATCCTTGCTCATCTCTTCTAGGGATCGTTTCCTTGCCACGCTAACTTCTTGCTCGTGTTCTCCTATCTTCAAGAATTTTACCAGGTCTTGCTCCAATTGGGTGCTATCGTTGAGAAAGGTATGGATACATGGTCTTCGGGGATTGTCTCTTGACAATCTGCATTGTTACTCATGTAGTCATGGACATTTTTAGGCATGTCAGGTCAGTATACTCCCAATCGCTTTAATTCCCTAATGGTTTCATGAGTTCCCTTGTGTGTCCTCCATTTATTCACATGAGCTTGTTCAATAAGCTTTACTTGTTTGTTCTCCTCAACACATCTTAGCAATACTCCGTTGGGTTCCTTATAGTATACACTTCCCACAATAATATGCAAGTTCCTTGATTGTAAGATTTCCTTTTTACTCTCCTTATTAATTGAGTGTTGTGGACCATGAGTGAGTATCGGAATTAGTTTCTCTGCCCACTTTGGACAAACTTCTAGATTAAACAAATAAGTGTCTGGTAGATCATTGGGTACTCCACTTGGTGGTTCTTCGTGTGTTAGCCTAGAAAGGTGATCTGATCGTACATGCGTGTTTCCCTTTTTCACTATCACTTCAAAGTCGAACTCCATCAATAGTAGGAACCATCTTACCAATCTTCCCGTGTTACAAGGCTTATTGACTAGGTACAATAGAGCATGATGGTCTATGAAAAACTTGAACTTGTTGGCTAAGAGATAGTGTCTAAATTTCTTCACTGCATAGACCATTCCTAATCCTTCTCGCTCCGTAGTGGTATAATTCCTTTCAGCTTGATTTAGTTGTCTGCTTGCATAGGCAATCGGATAATCTAATTTTCCTTCATCGGCTGGTTGGGCTAAGATACATCCTATTGCGTAATTAGAAGCATCAACATGAATATGAAAAGGCTTGGTCCAATTTGGTGTTTTCAGAATTGGGGCTGTGCTCAGCCTCTTCTTTAACTCATTGAATGCCTTCTCACATTCCTCTGTCCAAGTGAATTGAGTTAATAGTCCATACAGAGGTTATGCGATTATGGCATACATGTGGATAAAGCGACGGTAGTATCCACAATGTCCCATAAATGCTTGCACCTCTTTCGCATTCTTTGGTCTAGGAAGCTCTAATATGACCTTAATCTTGTCCTCATCCGTGGATATTCCATTCCTAGAGACAATGTGTCCTAGGATCTTTCCTTGTCTTACCATGAAGACACGCTTCTCTGGGTTTAAACAGACTCTGTACTGTCTACATTTATTAAATATCTTTCTCAACTCAGGAATATGATCTTGTCTCTGATTAGAGTATGTACATAGGTCATCTACATATACTTCCATGCTCTTTTTTAGGAATTCCTTGAAAACATGACACATCAATCGTTGGAAAGTAGCTGGTGCAATCGTGAGTCCAAAAGGCATCACTCGGAAAGCATAGACTCCCCATTCGATCGCGAATGTGGTCTTATGTTGATCCTCAGTAGCAATAGCTACTTCTAAGAAGCTATAGACTTCTTTTCCTGTGACCCTTTCCAACATATGGTCCGTGATGGGTAGTGGGTAACTGTCACGTATGGTGGTTGTGTTTATTTTTTTCAAGTTAATGCACACTCTTAGTTTTCCGTTCTTCTTAGGCACAACTACAAGTGGCGATACCCACTCGGTATGTTCTATCTCATATATGAATCTTGCCGCTAGTAATTCCTTAATTTTAGCAGCATAGATCTCATTGTATGTATAAGGGCGTTGTTTTGATGGTTTCACATCTACTGTCATTGGTATCCTATGAGAACAAATCGAGGGTTCCATGCCTTTGAGATCCTTATACGTCCATGTGAACACGTCTCGATATTCTCAGGTCAATTGTATTAACTCTTCCACCGACACATCTTTGCCTATGTAGGTAGATCTTTCTTCTCCCTCTTCCACTATTACTATGATCTTTTTTGTTTGTTCTTTGTTGTCGTATGCTTCTCCGTCTCGAGCCTCTCGTTTTGGCATCTGAATGGCTACCTTCCTCTCTTCTACTTCATATCTTTTAAAATGTTCAGGAACCTCGAAAAGATCTGGATTTGGTTCGGTTTTACTCATGCCCTCCTCTTGCTTTTGTATTATGGGAGCGGCTTCTATCGCCAAGATCTTTGTCAGTTCTTGCTTCTCTTCGATTCGAATGGTGTCTAGATAGATCTCTTCTGAATCAAATTCTGGTTTCATTTCTATACTCTCATATTCCTCCTTCCACTCTTTTTCTAAGATTTCCCCTTCTTCTACTTCTTGAAGGACAACCATATAAAGATTTACATCATAGCCTTCTTCATCTATGCACTCGTTCATGGTCAAGACTTCATTTACACACACGTCTAAGGTTGCTAGGATTTCCATCCATCCATGCGGTTCAAAGGTTTCATCAGGAAAGATTTGAGGCATGTACCTTGGGTCCTCTACAGGTCTGTAGTTAGGATGTCCTATTGGCCACATCTACCTTTTACTGTCCTCTTTCTTGGCTTCCTTTCACATCCATAACTGGGCGTCCTCGTGCATCCATGATTGATCGCTTGACCCAGCACTATGAATAGATAGGTAGTCTTCCTCCTTGTGTATGGGATTCCATTGTAGTGGAGGGACATCTCCATATGAAAATGTATGCAAGTTTATCTTGGTTGTATTTCCTTGATGTTGTAGGTACAACGAATCTCTTCCCCAGTCTTGTACTACCCGCATTTGTCTCATAAAGGGTCGTCCTAATATCATCTCGTAATTATTAGCCTTTTCAAACTTACAAATTGCTAGTGTGTGTTCAAATTCAACTCCAAAGGTAGTCAATTTGATTCTTTCCAGTATTCCTAAGGGTTTCTCCACATGACCATCTGCTAATTGGAGCTTTATGTGTGTGGGTCGTAAGGCAGGCTTTCCCCATTTCTCCCAAATTTCCTTGGTGGCGATTCCTACCCCAGCTCCCATGTCTAGTATAGCCTTGGTCATGTACCCATTGTAAGTGACAGGTAGACATGTATTACCTTCGTCTCCTTCACTAAATTCTTCCACTTTATCAACTGGGATTTGTATTTTAGAAGTGTCTTCTATTCCCTTTCCTTCCTTTTCTTCCTTCTCTTGCCCTAATCCCAATTGACTTGCTAATTGCCTCCATAATTGTGGTTTCACCTGAAGTAATTCTTCCACGGTTAATTGGCATTGTACTTTTGTCTTCTTAAGTTCTGTAAAATTGTGTGAACTCTTCTCTGAGTTTCCTATTCCTTTTCCATGTACTGTGGGTGCTCGTATTATCATAGATTCCTTTTCGTATTCTCCCATGTAATTAGGCAATGTTGAAATGCTCTAGGTTTCTTTTCTATTTCTGTCGAGTCTTGATACTTCCTCATATACTTCTTCCAGGTTGGGGTTTTTGTTGATAGAGTTCTACATCTATTTCCTCAAAGGGAGGCTTAGTCACTCCATTCCTCTTCCATTGTTCTTCTCAGATTCTATTCCATAACTCCTTCGGCCATTCAGCTTCTAGGTCAGGTATGGTCGACATCGGTTCATCCTGAGTTCTTATTCGCTCTTGCTTGTCCTCTTCTCTTTAGGTTCTTTATCCGAGGCTCTCACATGCTCTTTATATTTATTATCTATTATTCTCGTCTCTGGGAGGGCTGGAATAGTCTTTTCTAGGGTTGCTTGTGCGATCTCTATAACCTTTCGACATATTGCTAGCCTTTCTTTTTCTAATTCTCTTGTGGGTAAATCTTTTCGTGTTGTTCTACTTTCGGTCCAGTCTTAATTCTAGCTTGGTAAGCTTTCAACCACATGTCTAGGTCGTTGGCTTTTGGGTCAGCTAAAATGGATTCTGGTTTCTCTGCTTCTTGGATAAGTGGTGGAATGGGCACTTCTTTCTGAATTTCCTGTTCTTTTCTCTCTTTCTTACTTCTGGTTTGTTTCTTATTGTCCTGACTTGTTTTTCATCCATTTATCTTTGAGCTTTTCTCTTCTTTCCTTCCACTTCTGGGCTTTAGTGTTCTGGGTACTCTCACGTGGGTCCTCAGAATCTTCAACTATTTGCATCTTGGGACTTACAGTTCTTTTGCTCTCTCGTGCCTGCTCTAGTTGTTTTCCTTTTTGTTCTTTCGTTTGAGTCCTTGTAATGGCCTTTAAAGGCACGGTCTAATCCTTGTCACTTCCAGATGCTTCTATCACTTCAATTACATTAATTGGTGCAGTGTCTTGGACTTTGGTTGGATTCTTAGGGCAGTTTCCTGAAAAGATGTTTCTTTCCGCAATCATTGCAATATCCTTCCCAAGTCCTAGGGGGTGGTGGATTGTAAGGCCAAGGACATTCTCTAATAAAATGGTCTCCTCCACATCTATAACAAGGTCCTCTCAGAGCACAGGTGGTCTAATGGGTGGTCTCATGGGTGGTTGTGCTTTAGGTGTAGTATACATCAAAGTTGCTACCTCCATTCCATAAGCTTGATCATATCCTTCATATCCATAATAAGCCGAATCATAAGCTGATTCATACTCTAAGGTGTTGGATTCATATGGATAATAGTCTCCTGGGGCCAGCTCATATCTAGGGTTCGTTGATTCCACATTGATCGTCGTCGATGCTGGCACTATGGCTCTTTCCAAATTTTCTTCTGGCTGAGCATACTTCACAGGTACCACTTGTTGAGGTTGTGATAGTTGTGGCCCTAACACTGGTTGGGGTGGTGGATATGGTGCTTGTTCATAAGGTCTCGGTGCTCCTGCTGGTGTTGGATAGGGATTGTACCTAGGCATCTCTCTGCCTTGCTCTCTAGGTGGATATACGTATGGTCGATACTGAGGTGGTTGTAAGGGGTGTGATTGTCTATTGAATGGACAGTTTTCTGTAGTGTGGTTGGTGTATTTTTGTTCTATGTGGCAGTAAAAGGCAGTCCCTTGTTGGAGCTATCTGTTGTAAGGATATGTCGGATGCGCACCCGCTCCTCCTCGTGCACACATGTGTGTGGGGTGATCTCCTCCACATAGACTACATCTCCGTAACATGGGCATTCTTAAGGCTGGGTGCTGGTAAGTTCTCTGCCCTTGGACTCCTAACTTTTTTGCTAATAGCTTCGCTAATTCTTCCACAGTACTGGAGTTGGATGTAATGGTACTCCGAGAGTCTTCTGATTTAGTGGGATTGGGGTTGCTCTTGAGATCCTTTGCTAGATTGTCTTCTAGATCAATGCATTCTTGAAGACATTCACTCAGGGTTTGTAATCTCTTCACGTAAACTAAAGTTCTTAAGGGTCCATTCATGAGTCCATCCAAAAATAATGAAATCATTTTTTGCTGAGTGGGCCTCTCGACAGCTAGACATCTATCCACATACTGATTGAATCTCCGGGCAGCTGTCTTCACTGTTTCATTAGGGTTCTGTTTAAAACTATGGATTAAAGACGCAAAATTGTGTTTAATCCCTCTTTTAGTGAATTCCCCAATGAATTCTTGGAAGAATTGCTCCATGTTTCCAAATTGATTAGGATCTAATGGCTCGAACCAAGTGAGAGCCGTTCCTGTGAGTGTGAGTCCAAAAGACTCATACTGCACAAAGAAGTCATCTACTTGTTCTGCCCTTAGAACTTGTTTAAATTCAGCAATGTGATCGTAGGGTTCTCCTAATCTATCGTAATGATTTCTTACGCATTTGGCCACTTGGATAGGTCTCAATCTTCTCATTGGTTCTGGCGGTCTAGGCATTACGGGAAAGGCAGGAACTGCTGGTCTAACTGGGGGTATTCTAGGCTGCCCTCCTACTGGTGGTCGTGGTCTTACAGGTGGTCGGTAGTGATTACCTACTCCTGGGTGGGTCTGATTGTGTGTCTGCACTCCTGGAGTCGCAGATTGTACATGAGTACGGTTTGGAACACTCCGTTGGCTAGTTTGTCCTGACATGGTGTGTTCTGTCTCTTGTTGATTTCCAAAGGGGTTCTGTGAAGTAGTTGCCTGATCTCTCTTAGGGAATACAGGCAAACCCATGTATTTCAATCGAACTCTATCCAAGGCACCAACCAACCAATATCTTCTCTGATTTTTGTCTAGGTATGTGATTCTAGTTTTGTCTTCTGGATCCTTCAGCTCATAAAATGTCATAGGGCTTTCTTCTCTTCCTGGAGCCGGTAAGTCTGTTTGAAGTAATAAGTCTGATCCATGGATCATATAGACCTTCAACAGGTAGTCATCTTGAGGTATCAAGTCTCCTCTCAAGACTCGTGTTACCTGGGACCTATCTCTAGGGGTTGTCACTAATTCCTCAGGGTCTGGTCTATTTGAGTTCTCCTGTCCTACTAATTCCCCCCTTTCATTGATCAACTTAGGAAATTCAGTTACTATGTATATGTGACCTATCTTGTCCATGTACGCTCCTCCCTCATACTTAACAGCTAGTCTGGGTACAATGGTTGCCTCCATAGAAGTGACCATTCTTGCCACAGATCGGTTTAAGCCATCCAAGTAGATGGGGATCTCTTGGGCATTAGTGGAAATATACTATAAGGAGGTACGATAGTCACCTTCTACAGCGGTCATGAAGTTTCTACCTCGAGTTGGACCCTGCATATCTTCAGAAGCCATGGGCATCTCCTCCTCTGAGTCACTAGAGGTATCTGAATAGATAGAGTGGTGACTGACCTGTGCGGCACTCCCTACAAAAGATATGATGCTTCTTCGGCTACTTAGCACTCTCGCTGACCTCAAGTTCATTCACCCTCCTAAGGCTCTCTTGGTCTCTAAAAACTCTCCTTGAGTAGCTCCTCAAATGCCTCAAGTTTGCCCTACAAATGCTTCACAAGATCTGGACGATATCACACTAGGCGATACTGAACTGGCCACGATACGATACCAGAAATCTAGGCGATACGATACTAGTGGCAGCAGATGATACGATACCGCACTCGGGCACGATACAATACCGGCTTCCCTGACGATACGATATCACCAGAGTAGACGATACGATACCTGGGATTCTCGCGATACAACTCCAGACAATGCGATACCAAATCTTGACATGATACCACGCACTCCGCTGATACGATACCAAAAAGTCAGGCGATACGATACAGGAAACCCAAACAATACGATACCACTTTTTGGACGATACGATACCAAAAAGGGCACGATATGATACTGGAGTTTGCCCTGATACGATACCTGAATAATAGCCGATATGATACCAGCCTCCTCATACGATACGATACCACTACAAGGGGATGATACGATACCAAATTGGTATCGTGATACGACGCCTGAAAGTGAGACGATACGATACTTGGGAACTGGATGATACGATACCAAATGCTACGACGATACGATACCACTATTGGTGCACGATATGATATCGGTAGTTAGGCGATACGATACCACCGAACCGCACGATACGATACTAGTATGGTATCGTGATACTAGGCGGGACTGGAGACGATACGATACCAAGAATGGATCACGATACGATACCACTTTGGTAAAGTGAGATCGCGATACCAACCTGGCGATACGATACCACGAGTGGTATCACAATACCAGGGCTGGTAACCGGCGATACAATACTTTGGCGAGTATCGTGATACAAGGGAATTTTTGGTATCGCGATACCAAAAACTCAACCGATCGTGATACTCAAGCCAAAATACCTCCAAATGCAAAAAATTTTACACCCCCTTGCTCCTCTCTCACCCCTCCTCACTTCTAGCCAACTGTCTCTTTCAAGAAAGCTCAAAAACACACAGACCCTCCCCGCGATATAACTACTAATCACGTTTTGGTGCACTTTTAATGTGTTTTTGCTGAAGAATTCTTGTGGAATCTTACCTTTGTGATGTCTTGCTTGCACCGTGAGCTCAATATCTAGCTTTGATGGCCTGAAATGCACGATACCTCTCGCGCGATACTGGTCACTGGCTCTCAACAATACTAGAATGCTAGAAAATATCAATGAGTTCAAATTTTTGGTTTTTATACTTTTTGGTGACAGAAACTGAACTTCACTAATTTTGGCAAAAAAAAAAATTTTGGGCTTTTTTGGTGATCTTGGCCTACTCCTACTTGACTTCTCTTCTCCTCTCCTCTCCTTCTAACCTAACCCTAACTCCTCCTTCTCTCCCTTCCTACTAACCCTAAACCTAGAAACTCATTACACACACCTCCGGGATGTGAAGTAACAAGTGCTGAAGTGATTGACTACTTGCCATGGAACGAGTTCACTTCTACAAGTACGATTTCATCACACTCGATCTATAACCATCACGAAGGCACCTTGGCTGAGTGTTCCCCGGCAACGGCGCCAAAAACATGTGTACCTAAGCCAAGAAGACTCAAGGACTTGTGGCAAAGAGACTAAACCTCATTTGCAACACAAGTGCGTATAATGGGAAATTGACACACGCTCACTTGTCAATCCGATCAAACGACCTAACCAAGTGTATGAGGACATGTGCACACATGATGGAGAATGAAGTGGTTCAGCTTACATGCATGAGAAAAGACTAATCCACCTCTCAAACTCTCTGAAATACTGAAAGTGTCTGCCACGATACCTCTTACTGCAGTTTTCAGTAAATCGAGGATTTCTCACAGTTCCGAACTCCGAATATAGTCAATAGGGTACTCGTTTCGAAGATCTTGACCAGACGCACCTAGGAAGTGGTTTCACTCGATTTTGACAACCGTGCTTCAAGTTATGAACAAAATAGTGAATGGCGGGAAGCACCCCCACTCACGCTACAACTCCCACAAGCTCACACACACACTACAGTAGCTCAAAAATAGTGGGGAGGGGTAGACAACAGTCCTACACACACATTCCAAGCATTACACACACATAGAAGATCAAAGAGAAGATGGAAGTCTGCAAGAAAGAGGCAAATTTGAGATTCAAAAGTTCTCCTTCTTCACAATGGAAAAAAAGCGTCTACAAAGAGTCACCAAGTGACTTATATACATGTGCCCTAAGTTTGGTTCTTTCACACAAGAGACTAGCACTTTATTACTAAAAAGTGAATTTCCTACTAATTTACAAGGGATATTTTACAACAAGTTGGGATTATGCAACTAGAGGACTCCTCTAGTGCATTTACATGGCTTGAGGGAATTCTCTAAGACTTTGAAGAAGAAAAATCATGCCCATTAATTTGAAAATTTTGGGGCTCTTCTCTTGTGCTTCTTTGCTCTAAAATAGTGACTTATATACATGTGCCCTAAAAATGGTCCTTTCACACCTAAGACCGACACTTTATTGACTAATCTCTATCTTCCTACTATTTTACGAGAAATATATTACAATGATTTGGGATTATGCATCTAGAGGACTCCTCTAGTGCAATTACATAGCTTTGAGGGATTTTTTTAGGATTTTGAAGAAGAAATTTATGCCCATTAATTTGAAATTTTTGGGGGGTCCTCTTTTGTGCCTCTTTTCTCTGCAACACTGCAGATCATGGAAAGCAACATCAAATTCTTTGGAAGAAACTTATAAATTGACTTTAAATAAGATGATACAAAATGCTTCTAAATTCAATTAAGTTTTTGATAATAAAGAAAATCTTTAAAATTATGTAAATGTGAATTGGAAATCATTTCGTTCAATGCATGAAGTCAAAAGACAAATTTAGAAAATCCTATAATAGTCATTTAGATAGTCGGAGTACTTACCATTCCATTAACCATGTTCACAAGTAATATTTAGTTTACATAAGTATTCTATCCTTTATCTCTTAGCCGTTTGCTATAAGATACATCAAACTAATTCTTCTATAGCAGACCTCCACCTCATATAGCCCATAAAACATTTCAGGAATGATTTCGAGACCACAACCGAATCATGATAATTTTTTTCTTATTCTTTTTCTTTTTCTTCCTTTCTTTTTCTTCCTTTCTTTTTCTTTGTTTCATCTTGAAGAAACCATTAATGTATTGCTTGATGTATTTATTTTTCTTTCTTTATCACTTCGAAACTTTTTTGTTAAAGGGGAAAGGCTTAACCCCTATTCAGAGCTGAGGTTCTAGAAGCATGCTACAGTCAGAACTAGGATCTCGTCAACTAAACATTTCAGAAAATAAGGAAGCCTACTTGTATAAAGTAAGTGTACCTTTATTAAGAGTTGCAAGTCAAGTTTTTTCCTCTCCTATCCTAATAGAAAATTATAAGTTCCCTAAATTTAACCTTTAACTTGCATACATATTCCTACTTTGATTTCTTTCTCATTATTTACATAGTTTTAATAAATTTCCTTTTATACCAGAAACATATGAATTCCTAATTATGAAATGCATGAAAATAATTTTTTATATTAAAATTAAAGAACAATTAGAATTATTTCACCTGATATACTTATGTTTCATCTTCATCCTCATCTTCCAAGAAGTCTTCATCTAACTCCTAATCATTGCTTGCCCTTTTTTTAAATAACTTTATCCTCTTTCTTGCAATCACATTTTTTAAAGGAGTTTTGTCAAGTTCTCTTAAAGTATATGTACCTATATCAAACACAGAAACAACAACATATGGACCGAACCATCATTTGGTTAATTTATAGTGTGGATCATATTGAGTCTCAAAAGTACTATCATAAACAAGTACCCAATCCCCACTCTCTATTGATCCAGGTCTCAATCGATGTTTTTTGTCAAAATAAATTTTATTCTTTAACCATGATGCTTCTAATTTTTTATTAGCCTCTTTTAAATCCTCATTACATTGCTTTAATTGTTTAATTCTTAGTGTCAATAAATCTTCACATGTTAAATCGTCATCCCATTCTAAGCTCATCTAGTTTATTATTTGAGTGTGTATAAGAAACATTGGCTTTTGACAATACATGAGTTCATAAAACGAGTTGTTCTCGTGTATGTCATCCTGTCTGCCCATAAAGCAAATGGTAAATATTTTGGACATTGCCCAATATCTCCATGGCATGCTTTTGAAATTGCCTTTACTATGGAAGGATATCCTCGTTAAATCTTTCCATTTGCTTCTGGGTTGTAAGCTATCGTAATAGACAAAGGAATCCCATGTCGAGCAAAGAACTCTCTTGCCTCTCTAGCGTCTAGCTCACCTCGATTTGCTACTACTTTCTCAGCATATCCAAATATGAATAACACTTCTTCTAAAAGAAATAAGCATACATTATAGGTAGTATTAGAATGAAGTGCACGACCCTCAACATGATTAGTTAAATCTTCATGTGCAAGTACTATATACCTCATACCACTAGTGCTTTTAGGCATAGTCACAAGGTTGACTACCAACTTGTAATGAATACAAGGCGGATAGGTTGGATGTAAAGGGTCTCTATGTTTGACTAAAGAATGTAACTGACACGTAGTACATGTGCTCACAAAATCCTTTACAGTTATATACATCCTCGGCCACCAGTAACTTTCCCGAATCTTGTCATACATCGTTACAAAACCCTTATGACCAGCCCATAGGCCTTCATGCATATCCCTCATAACTTGCACTTGTAAATTTCGTAAGCCTAACACTCTTTGCATATTTATCACCTTCCCTTTAGCATGTCGCCAAAGATATCCATCTTTCAAAAAGAAGTTGAAAGACTTCTTCCTAATGTTCTGGAATCAACTTGTTGACAAGCTTGGAATAGGCTGAAACGTACTCAGATAATAACTTATATCTTTCCATTCTCCTTCATATTCTTCATCTCTAAATCTCTCATACATAAAAGTAGATGTCTCATAATTAGTTAAGTTTATGTGTCTATCCATTGCTTCTCTATCATCATCAAATTTTGCTCGTGAGAGCATATCAACAATAATATTATGCTTTCTAGAAATATTTACAAAAGCTAGGTTAATAAACTTAATAAAAGAAATCCATCTTAACATAACAATATTAGGGCATGAACAATTAGCAATTAATCCTATTAATGAAAGATAATCAGTTTCAACAATTACATTAGCTCTAATAAAATATTCCTTATCTGTTTTTAAATCAGTAACTAATCACCATAGCTCTCTTTTAATCTGAGGATAATTTCTTTTAGTATCATGCAAGTTTTTCGCTCGAAAGTGAACTACATATCTTTGCTCTTTCTCATCATGTTGTCCAATGACCCACCCTATACCAATAGGACTAGTATCAACGGTCAAAATTACAAGATTGTTTCTTGAATAATCAAAACATTTCAAGATTGGAGCATTGATAAGCAATTACTTCAGTCGTCTCATAGTTTTACTATGTTCTTTTGTCCAATAGAATTTCTTTCTTTTTTGTAACAAATCATATAACAGATTTGCAATATGAGCAAAGTGAGGAATGCAAATGATATTAAAGGCACATGCTCCTAAGAATCATGTTACTTCACTAACATTGCGACATACCTTAGAAATTCTACTAATATCATCAACTTTTGCTAGGTAAGGCCTATGACCATAATGCCCACATAAATTTCCAACAATCAAAACTTCATTAACACCAAAAGTAGTTTTCTCTAAAGAGAAAGTTAGTCCAACCTCCTCAAACCTCTAAAAGATTCTTTCACAATTAAAAGTGTGGGTGGAGACAAAATTATACATCCAGATGAATCTTAAGTCTCATCTTTTTCCTTTTCCGCACATCCTTTTATTGGAATATCATCAATAAAAGGCATTGTCACTTTGGGGATAAAGTCATGTAAGACCAGGTTCATAGCGTTCATCATGTGTGCCACAAAGTTTCTTGCTCCTTATGGTAAAGTACACATATGTACTAGACCCAAAGGAGTTTTCATCATGGTTACATCTCTACTTTCCATAGCTAATTGAAGCTGGTCATATCCTAAGTACAGGTCTCCCATTGAATAAATGGCGTGACAGGCAAATGCCTCGACAAACTCATCTATAATAGGACCTGTTCATACATTTCTAATAGTGACTTTGTAAACAAGTTGCAAATTTTGTATAAAGCATAGATTCTCGTTTTTATTATGTACCGTGAACCACCTATTTGAGTAAGGTGTTGAGGATGGCTCTAAAATGGAAATTTTCTCCTTTAACAATCTCATTAGCTGAGGTAAATGAGTTTTTAGGACTAGTATTGGTTGAACATTCCATGGAATGTGTGGTACAGTAAATATAATCATTGGAGCTATAAGCTTTGGATCCGTGCATCCTATTTTGTGTGGAAATAAAGAAAATGCCTTTCCATGATGCATGATCATCTTTCTAAATTGATCTTTTTCTATCTTTGAAAGACATTCTTTTCCAAATTTAATATATTTCATAGTCTCTTCCATAAATGTATGGCCTATCCTAGATCGATCTCTAAGAGTAGGGTTTGTTGGGAAAGATGGATGGACACTCCAAGAAATGAGTAGGTACTGCCGAATCCTACTTTGTACTAGCCCCTTGTAGCTTCAGAGTTGAGTTGTGGGCCCTCTTGAATTTCCAAAGACACTATATAGGTGCCTATGTACTTTGGAAGTGATGTATGAAAAGATTGAATCAAAACAGACTACTTCTGAATAGAAGGATTAGTGAAAACCTTCTATTTTTTATCATACACCTGGTCCTTGTTATGCTTAGTGCTACCAATACAGTGGGAATTGGAAAAATTCCTTTTAGAGGTATCTAATTAGCTTATTAAGCTAATGATTCCAAGTGGAATCACTTGAAATGATGCACTATACATAGATCAATCAATTTAACAAATGAATCATTACCAGGACCTCTGCAGAGTTTGACCAGTGAGTGCTTCGACATGGTTTTCACCAAATCAGCTAAATGGATTTCCTTCCAATTTTCGCAGCATGTAGATAAGTTGGAGCTGATTCCGATAAGCTATAGATCATTGAAAATGATGAAGAATTGACTGAGATATGAGCAACACAAGTTGACAGTAATGAATGACTATAACAGAGAGATCATAGATGAACAATGTAGATGTATTGTATTAATGAACAATGTTGTACAAGATCATAGGCTTGAAAATCATAGCCTAATGATGGAGAGTAGTGTAGGCTACAATGTATGGCTTACACTCTTACAAAATGACAATGAAGTACTCGGGAATTGACTCTCCTTTTCGTGACTTTTTCAAGTCACCTTTTATAAGTGTTACATTCAAATTTGAATTTGAATTCAACTTTTGGCTCTCTCTAAAAGTAGTCCTTCCATCAATGAAGTAGTTACTTTTCTAACTAACAAATCCATGAGTTTTTGGTAGATGATTACAAATATTCTCTCAAGTCAAATAAATGAATTTTACAAATGTAAAAGGATAAATTTCTACTAGCAATGGTTTCCATGGAGCTTCATGTGTTTATGAACTTCAAGCCAAATGTGTGGGCTTGGACTTTGCACCAACAACTCCCCCTCAAGCCAAAAATTTTGGCTTGGTCTTCATCTTCAATCTTCATGGATGTCCTGCAATCCAATCATTGATTTAAACCTACAAAGTTTTGTACCATCTAATGCTTTGGTGAACAAGTCTGCACATTGCATATTAGTTGATACATATGCCAGCTAAATATCCTTGCCCAATAGTTTCTCTCTCACATAATGATAGTGGACCGCTATATGCTTAGTCCCAGCATGATAAATAGGATTTGCTGCAAGGTGTAATGAACTTGTATTACCTCCAAAAATCATTGGAGATGTAGTGTGCAAACCTAATTCTGTATACAACAATCTGATCCATATAGCCTCTTGAGTAGCATTGGCCAATCCTCTATACTCTCCCTCTATAGAAGATAAAGCAACTGTAGGTTGTTTCTTTGAAGACCATGAAATTGGCTTATCACCTGCAAAGGATATGTATCCTGAGTTACTCCTCCTGTCATCTTTGCATCTTGCTCAATCTGCATCTAAATATATCTTGATGTCCAAGTCTGATGTATAAGGGAAATACAATCCATGATGTTGAGTACCCTTAAGGTACTTCAAGATCCTTTTGGAAGCTTCCAAGTGAGGTTCCCTAGGCTTATGCATAAACTGACTTAGAACCTCCATAAGCAATATCAATCCTTGTCAAAGTAGCATAGTTCAAGCTTCCCACTATGCTTTGGTAACGTGCAATGTTCTCAAGTACATCATCCTCATGAGCACTTAATTTTAGGTTTACCTCCATTGGAGTACTTGGAATTTTGGCATCCTGCAAATGAAACTTCTTCACCATATCCTGTATATACTTTCTTTAAGTAATGTAAATTCTAGAGTTAGTATAGACTAACTCAAGTCCTAGAAAATATTTTAGCGATCCAAGGTCACTAATTTTGAACTCCTTCATCATCTGGTTCTTGATCTGTTTGATGCCATTAGCATCATTACCTGTGAGTATGATATCATCAACATATACACATAGGTATATTACCTCTGAATTAATTCTCTTGATGAATAGAGAAGTATCTGCTTTACTCATGAAAAAGCCTTGATCCTGAAGGTATGTGGTCAACCTATGGTTCCATGCCCTAGGTGCCTGCTTCAATCCATTAAGAGCTTTGTTCAATTTACATACATATGTTACCTTGTTTGGGTCCTCATAGCTAGGAGGTTGAGACATGTACACCTCCTCTGAAATCCAACCATTCAGAAATGCATTTTTTACATCCAATTGGTACATGTTCCAATTCTTTGATGCAGCCACACTTACCAATACCCTGATGTTGGCATTTTGGCCACAGGTGAGAAGGTTTCTTCATAATCTATCCCTTGGGTTTGTGCAAAACCCTTAGCCACAAGTGTAGCTTTGTACCTACTTATTGATCCATCAGAATTCCTTTTGATTTTATAGATCCATCTAGACCCAATTACCTTCATAGACTCCTTCTTTGGTACTAGTTCCCAAGTATCACTTTCCTTGAGTGCTTCAATCTCCTCATCCATAGCTTTTTTCCATTCTACCTTGGTCTTTGCTTCTTCATATGATGATGGCTCTTCCAATGACAAATCTTTTGCAAGATAAACAAAGTGTTCACTAACTAGGGAAGTGTCATACCCATATTTGATTGATTTCTTGCTCTCCCTTTGAGATCTTCTGATTGCTTGGTTGGATGATTCAGGTATATCCTCCCTTGAATTCTTCTAAATGTTGGAGACCTCTTAATCTCCAAAGGTTTGATCTATACTGATCTAAGAACACTTCTATATCAGTTATGGATCAAACTTTACACAAAAATTTTCATTAACACCTCTCTGAGTGAAGAAATTTCTTCTACAGAAAATCTGCTTCAGAAATGAACTTCATTATCTGCACATATCTTCAGATTTCTTCAAATCAATGATACACATATCTCCACACTACCTTTGCCCAATCATATCAACCATTAGTTCTTCAAAAGAATCACTAAAACTTTAATTTGATCCTTAAGATCAAAAGTATGTTAGAAACTGTCTTCCTGAACTAGCGACTTTGACATAAGTAACTTCTAAGGTTGATTTTTCATTTTGGTAAATGCTTTTAGCCATAGCTTCCTTACATTCTAACTTAGATTTTGAATGCTCACTCATAAAAAACTTTACACTGTGCATTGAGATCTAAGCAGATTATTGACATGAAAAAATGCGCAACTCTAAGAGATCATTTGCAGTCTTTACATACACATGTTCCTATTGATCATACTCATAGCAGAAGAGGAATTCGACCATGAAAATTTGAACATAGCTTCATTAGCTTCTAGATTAGATGTCTACAAAAGGATTTCTAATCCACGTGATCAGATTGAGAGAAATCTATGAAATACTATCACTATTTTTTGAAGATGACTCTCTACACATCTACCTCAATGACACTTGGCTTCTAATGACTCTCATATATGTTTCTTTACATCATTGACTTATATACATATGGTTTTAGACTTATCCCACGTCTATTACATTACTCCTCATCATCCTAAGGATTATCTATACTCATGTTACAAGAATTTCCAACTATAATGTACATATGTATACAAGCTTCACTTCTGAGATCTCTTCACTTCCTCAAGTGTCTTCTTCCACTTCAATCTGAGCATAAGGTTGCTTCAAGCTCTTTGTAATCACCAATTTGTGATTGGTTTGTTCCAACAGCTCCCCCTCAATCACTAATTGTGATTATTCCATTCTTCTTCACTCCTACCATCCCTTTGAATCTCTGTAGCTTAGATCCATCCAAGCTTTTTGTTAACATATCTGCAACTTGTTCTTTTGTTGAGAGTATACATCACTTCAATCTCTTTATCAAGCACCTTTTCCCTCAAGAAATGGTACTGAATCTCTATATGCTTAGTCTTGGCATGAAAAACAAGGTTAGCTGCCAAATACAATGAACTCATATTGTCTCCAAAAATAATTAGAGTACTCTGATCAGTTCCAAAACTCTTCAACAAGGTTTTTAACCATATTACTTCTTTTGCAGCCTCTACCATTCCTTTATACTCAGCTTCTGTGGATGACAAAGCAACAGTATGTTGCTTCTTTGAGCACCAAGAGGCTAGTTTATCTCCAATATAACAGAGATACCCATGAGTAGACCTTCTATCATCTGAATCACCTGCCCAATCTACATCACTAAACACATTTATTCTTGTATCAGAAGTAAATCCATAATACAGACCTTCACTTAGGGTTCCTTTGATATATCTGAGTACCCTTTGAGCTGCAATCCAATGAGTCTTCTTTGGACAATGCATAAATTGTGATAACACACCTACTACATATGATAAATCTGGCCTTGTCAAGGTAGCATAGATTAAACTACCTACCAAACTCTAATATTTCTTCATGTCATTAAACTCTTCACCTCCATACCCGCTCAATTTATGATTTACCTCCAATGGTGTGCTTGAAGGCTTGCAATCCTCCATGTTGAATTTGACCAAAAGATTCTTCAAGTACCTCTCTTGTGTAACATATACTCCATGTTGAGTATATACAATCTGCATTCCTAAGAAATAAGATAAAGTTTCCCAAATCACTTATCTTAAACTCCTTCTCTATTTGTTTCTTAAGCTCATTTATTCCTTGAGCATCTGTACCTATGACAATAATATCATCAACATAAATACACATGTATATGTATCCATTTTCACTTGCCTTCACAAGAAAACTACTATTTGCCTTTGATGCTTGAAATCCACAATCATTCAAGAACTTAACAAGCCTGTAATTCCATGATCTTGGAGCCTGCTTCAACCCATACAAAGCTCTCTTGATCTTACATGCATAATCTGATCCAATTGAATCCATGAAACCTTCTGGTTGCTCCATGTACACTTCATCTGCAATATATCCATTCAGAAATGCATTCTTCACATCTAATTGTGATAACTTCCATCCTTTACAAGCAGCAATAACAATCAATGATCTAATTGTAGACATCTTAGCAACAAGACTAAAGGTTTCATCATAATCTACCCCATAAGTTTGGGCATAACCTTTGACCACAAGTCTAGCCTTGTATCTAGACACCTTACCATCTGCAAATCTTTTTGTTTTATACACCCACTTACATCCAATGACTTTCTGATTCTTTGGTCTTAGCACCAATTCCCATGTTTCATTTTCAAGTAGAGCATCATATTCTTCTTGCATTGCCTTCTCCCAATTCTGTTTACCTTTAGCTTCTTCATATGTGATTGGATCCTCTTCTGTCTTCACAATGTAAGCATAATCTTTTGTTGTTAAGAAAGATGTATCATAGCTAGTATACATGATAGGCTCTTTTCTTTCCCTTGAGGATCTTCTGACCTCTGCACTTCTTGAAGTCTCAACCACACTTGATTCTGGATCAAATCTTGGCCCATCTTCAACATTATCCTGAAATTTACTTTTATAATCAACATCATCAATATCTTCTTCATACACATTTACTTTTGCCTTCCCTTTCCTTTGTATTTCTTCAACACTTGCATAATCATTTGTTGACCCTGTATACAATGTGCTTTGCTCATCATTCTTTGGTAACAAGAAATTGCTTTGTGGATGGACTCCACAATTTGTGACCCATCTGTCTATCATCATACCCAATAAACACATACTTCTCTGCTTTGGGTTCTAGCTTACGTCTCAATTGTGAAGGAACATAAGCATATGCTAAACATCCAAATACTTTACAATGATCAAGAGTAGGTTTCTTACCCCACCATGCTTCATAAGGAGTTCTTCCATCCAAAGCTTTACAAGGTAACCTATTCACAAGGTATTTTGCAGTGTTGATAGCTTCTATCCATAAGTAATTTGGGCAATTCTTTTCCTTCATCATTGCTCTTGCAATTTCTACAAGAGTTCTATTTCTTCTTTCTGCAATTCCATTCTGTTGAGGAGACTACCTGCAAGTTACTTCTCTCTTTATACCTGCATTCCACAAATAATCATCAATCTCTTTAGAAAAATACTCTCCCCCTCCATCTGATCTCAACCTCTTGAGCTTTTGTCCTGTAATCCTTTCTGCATAAGCATGATAATGCTTGAATGTCTTGAAGACTTCTGATTTGTCCTTGATTACATATAAAGTAATCCATCTGGTTGCATCATCAACAAACAACACATAATATCTGGATCCATTTATGCTATAGTCCCTTGAAGGACCCCACACATCTGTATGAATCAATTCAAGCATATTTGAATACTTGTACCCTGATTTATTGTATGAACTTTTGTGTGTTTTACCTAATTGACAAGCTTCACACTTGTACACCATATTTTTCCCTTCAACTTTTGGCAAACCAAGCACCACATCATTCCTTGACATTTCCTTTATGGCTCTTCATTGAAATGACCTAACCTTTTATGCCATAGGTCTAACTCAGACATCTTTTGACTTCCATAAGTAAATAGAGCATGTCCCACATTACCTTGAACTTTGAGAGTAAACAACCTTCCTTCCTTTTTACTTGCAATGATGTTTCTATATCCCTGATTTGGATCTTGCACATAGACACCATCATTTGTGAATCTGACTTCATATCCCTTCTCCACAATTTGCCCTACACTTATCAAGTTCTTAGGAATAGTAGGAACATAAAGTACCTTGCTCAAGAGTGTACCTCCATTCTTTGTCTTCACTGATCCAATAATTTCCACCTTATGCTTGGTGTTGTCACCTGTTTGAACTGTATGTCCATTCACCTTTGCTTCCATATCAGTCATTAGTGATATATTGCCACTCAGATGATTGCTACATCTTGAGTCAATATAAAACACCCTTTGGTCTTCTCCTAATGATTCATGAGTTGCATTCAAGATAAGAGTCATATCATCCTTTTCATCTGATGCATAATTATAATTGTTGTTCTTACTAGGAGTGAGATTGAAAACTTCTTCCACCTCCTCTAGCATATGATGTCCTACCACCTCTTCCTCTGAAGTTGCCTCTTTGATTTCTGCCTCCTCTACCTCTTTGATTGCAGCTCTGGTTATTACTTCCACCATTTTGATTGTTATACCAACAATCATTTGCCAAATGATTGGTTCTGCCACAAATCCAACAAGCTTTACTATTATCTTTGTTCTTACCTCCTCTTCCTTTACCTCTGAAATTCATCTTTCCTTTTGTAAAGCTAGCTTGACTTGAGGTCCCTTCATCATCAGTTGACTGCTTCCCTTTGCCATTCTTTTTCTTGTCCTTGGAGTACATAGCTTGGCTTGCACTCCTATCATTGTCTCCCTTAATGTCCTGCTCAAAAGTTAGCATGTGTCCTAGCAATTGATTAAGATCAGGAGTAAAGTGATCAAGAGACAATTCTATGGACAATATGAAAGGCTTACACTTCTTATCTCCTCTCAGACCTGTAAGTATTTGCCTTACCAACTTATCCTCTTCAATGTCTTCATCTACTGCTCCCAAGCTATCTGCAATATCCTTCATCCTTGCCACATAATCAAAAATTGATTGTGAACTCTTCTTCTTGAAAGTTGTGAATTCTGCCTATAATGAGGACTTCCTTGACTTGGTTGTGTTTTGGAAATGCTCTTCCAAAGCATTCCACACATCTGTTGCACTTTCTAATCCTCTGATGTGAGGTAGAAGATAATCATTTACATCCATGTAAATGATGCTCCTAGCTTGAGCATCCTTTCTCATCCAATTCTTCAAATCTGCAAGCTCTTCCCTAGTTGGAATACTAGGATCTGCAAACTCAGGCTTTTCTTCTTCTCCTGTAATGAATGCCATCAAATCTTTGCTCATAAGGTGTGCCTCCATCCTCATGGACCAAGCTGGATAGTTCTCCCTATCTAGCTTATCAATCTGCAAGTTTTCTCCCATCTTTGATCTTCTGTGTCTACAATTACTATGATTTATGATAATAGAATGTACCTTGGATATGAAGCTTTAATCTTTCTTGATCCTTTGAACTCGTACTTGATTATCCTTCAGGTTTTCTTTCAAACTTTGATCGTGTGCTCCTTTAATTTGAAAAAAATTCAATGTCTGCAATAGTCGGAACTTCCAATACTCTTTACTTCACTTGTATTGCACCTTCTGCTCTGATACCACTGTTGGAGACCTCTTAATCTCCAAAGGTTTGATCTATACTGATCTAAGAACACTTCTATATCAGTTATGGATCAAACTTTACACAAAAATTTTCATTAACACTTCTCTGAGTGAAGATATTTCCTCTACAGAAAATCTGCTTCAGAAATGAGCTTCATTATCTGCACATATCTTCAGATTTCTTCAAATCAATGATACACATATCTCCACACTACCTTTGCGCAATCATATCAACCATTATTTCTTCAAAAGAATCATTAAAACTTTAATTTGATCCTTAAGATCAAAAGTATGTCAGAAACTGTTATCCTGAACTAGCGACTTTGACATAGGTAACTTCTAAGGTTGATTTCTCACAGCACAAATCCCATTTTGCTAAATTCTTTTAGCCATAGCTTCCTTACCGTCTAACTTAGATTGTGAATGCTCACTCATAAAAACTTTACACTGTGCATTGAGATCTATGCAAATTATTGACACAAAAAAATGCGCAACTGTTTGTTGTTTGCCTTTGGAGTTGTCCTCTCCAATCATTTTAGCATAAAGAATCAACAATACATCTTATATTTGTCAATCTTGGAAGTATACAAGAAACCACAGCCCCTTCTAGATGATAGAATCCAAGAAATAAGAGAAAACTGGTTGGATTTTTGAGAAATAATGAAGGTGAAGAGGAATTTCTAGGGTTTTGATTATCTTGAGCAATACTACACCATTTCCAATGATCTTGGTGTCTAAAGTGTGTTATTTTCTCAGCAGAACACAATCATGAAATTAAATCTCAAAAATGATACTTGTAACCTTCAGACGAGACAATCGTGATTCTGTGGAAACTGACAATTTTCATCTCCAGCACTATTCTTTAGTAAATCTTCACTCCATACATCAAGAATCAACTCCCTTCATACACATTCATAAAAAATACACAATAGAAGCTTGCAAATTCCATGGATACATATAGAATAGACTCAACAAATCAAAGAAATTCACACAAAAGGAAGAATCACGATTTTTTGTAGGAAACTCTTCTCATTACTAGGATAGCATCAATTACAAATAACCAACCCTCTCAAAATAGAGGAAATTGTCTTTTATACATTTTCAAGTGTCCCTTTTCACACTTGAATTTTGGTCCTTTTCCCTTCTAAGCTTAAAATATACTATCTAGGAGTTCCAAAAATTCTAGAAAAAATACATATGATTCCAATCTACATGAGGAAGACTCTTCCTCATTTTTACATTGTTTGCATAAATATTTTTACAATTTCTTCGGCATTTTACAATTATTTTCCTCTCAAAAATGCTTCTTCTAACATTCTTCCCCTCCTAGACCTTTTGGCTCCTGACAAAAGACATTCTTGCTGATATTCCATGAATGCTTCCTTCACTTCTTTTTTCTTTGATATAAGTGTGACAGTAGGTCATGGCTTTTCCTTTCAGTAATGTTCAAGTTGTTTACCATCTCAAATAATGCTTTTCTCCATTGCATAGCAGCCTCTGGTTTATCTATTACATCTTTCTTCAAGTATTCTGTGTATGCAACTTCATAAGCAGTGAGTCGAGACTTTGTTACTACTGACAAGTTTCCAAATATTTCTGATTCCCTTTCAAAAAACCCATAATCAAACGCATCCTCAAAAATCTGAAGATAATGGCTTCCCAAAAATATTATTCTGCTATAATAAGCCATCAAACATATCCTATTTGGAGTTTCACTGAGATCAAATAATAAAGCATCGGCTGGTGAATTAAACCCAATGTAATTGAGAATTCTGACATCTGTATCTGTAAAGGTCTCTATGCATGCCAATATGAGTCTCATTACTCTGATTAATAAAATACATGCTAGATCATTGACATCTTTATATATGGATATGACAGACTCTGCTGTGTCAACCATATACTTCTTTGTTGGCCATGTTCCTACCTTTGGGCTTGCTATCTTTGGAAAATTCAAACATTTTGATGGAATCTGTCCCTCCTTCCTTCTTTTCCAAAAGACTGTCCAATCCCTTCTCCTTGCTACTGGACAATATGCTGGATTGATTTTTAACTGTATTGATGCTTCTTTCCATATTTTTCTACATCCTTTATTAGCATCCAACCACTTATTTCTCCATTGAGGATTAGCTTTTTCAAATAACTCCTTTGTCACATTAATGTCTTCTTCATATTCTAAATACTTATTTGAAGGTAATCCCACCCTTTCCAATTGATAGTTTTTAATGCTTTCCATAATCATGCAAAAGGGTATTCCTAAGCCATCTACAGCCCAATGATGTTGGTCCGGATTTATCCCTTTATATAAAGCAAATGTAACAATCTGTTCCTCATATTCATCATGCATTTTTCTAATGAATTCCATTCTGGATTCTCTGTCTGTTAGAAGTTTCTGAACAAACTCTTTTGAGTACTCTTCATCTGATGCTTTGTTCTCTTGTTCACCACCATATTGAATTCTATCATCATCTCCTACTTCATATTCTTTTGCTTGTGTAGTCTCTACCTGCTCTTCCACATGGGTTTGTGGTTTTTCCAATTTTTTCTGTAGCTCTTCTATTGTCAGCATTAAACTTCTATTTTGGGAGGTCCACAACATCTCTTTCTGATTTCCACTCATTTCTTTCCTTTTCCATACTCAACTGCCAATCACTTCTCTCTTTTTCTATATCCATATGTAACTTATCATATCCCCTCATAGAAGTAGCAGCATGTATACTGGCTTGTTTTTCCAACTCGGCTTCTTTCAACTCTGTTTGCAATCTCATAATTTCCTTGTTCAGATCTTCCTTCTCATCCTGTTTCACCTGAACAGTCTTGCTTTCTTCCTTCAACTGACCTTCTTCCATTGATAACTTGTTTATTTCCTCATTGGCTTTGACCATAATTTGATATGAACTCTGTAGGGTTCTGTATCTCCCTTCAATTTTTTTCAGCTCCATCTCCATTTTGTTGCTATGCTATGTCTGTTTTGCACATTTCTCTTCAAGAAATTGAATTTTGTTCTGTTGTTGAACTTCCAATTCTTCCAAGGAAATCATTCTGTGTGTCAATTCCTCATTTTTCTCCTGCACAATCCTCAATTGTTCTGCTAACTGCTCCTTTTCTATCCTGTGCTCATTAATGATTCTGCTGCCTCTTACAAACTCAGATTCAACCACCATTCCTGATATGATCATGTTTCTACTTGATGGTCTGAATTGTTCTATATTGCTCATAATAACCTTGTAGGCAGATCTTATGTCTTTAGGTATCCTTTCAAACCCAGCTTCTAGTTCCATTTGTTTTACTTCTATCTGCTTTCCTTCTTTACAGTCATTCTCTTCTTCATTGTCTTCCTCATACTCTATGACCTGGTTATTTTGTTCTTCATAGCTCTTATCTGCTTCCATTTCTTCTTTGTCCTCAGATTCTAATATTTGATCCTCCTTATTCTCATGTCCTGATGTGTCTTTAATTGTCTTTGTTTCTTCTGCCTTCTTGTTCTCCTTTACTTGTTGTTCTTCAAAAAGATGTTTCTCCTTTACCTGTACTTCCTTTTCCTGAATTTGGATTGAATCGGTCTCCTCACCAAGCTTTTTCTGATCATTAACTATCTGCTCTTTTTGTCCTTCCTCTTGCTCATCTATATCCATGAGATCCAGATCTTCCTCTGGTTCCTGATTTTCTGTCGATGTGAACTCTTCATTATGATTCAAATCATATAGTATGTCTTCTATGCTTTTATTTATCTCTTTTTCTGTAATTCCTTCTTCTATTTCTTGAGCTTTCTTCTTTTCTCCTACTTCTTCTGTTTCCTTGATTTTATCTGTATCTTTTCGTTTATGCGCTGAACTGCATAACTGAACTTCTTTTTCTGCTTCTACTTTCCCTTCATCTAATTTGAAATAGGTTTGATGTAAAGGTTTTGTCCATATTGTCTTTAATCCTGAGTCCACTAATCCACAACTGAATTCCTTCCTGACTTCACTCTCTTCTTCCATCATCACTGCTTTGCCTTTCAATAACCTTCTCTCTTCTTCAGGACTAACCTGTTTTGCTGCTTCTTCTTGGATTTGCTTTCCTTGTGGCTTCACGTTCAAGTCTTCTGGTGTTTTATTTTTTTCAGAGGCTTGTGTTACCACATTTTGTGTACTAGGCATTGATAAGTTTAAACTTTTCAACAAAAAGTTTTCAATATCACTTTCAGAATCTGAAGAAAATTGTGAAGAGCCTGCTATTCCTAATTTGTCCATTCTTGATTCTTTCACAGCCATAGATTCCTCCTGATTTTTTTCTTCTACTATCACTTCTTCTGTCTCCATCCTTTGTACAGGTTCTGCTATTGATTTTCCTTTACTTTTCTTGGTTAACTTCCTCTTTTGTACAAGTTTCTTTTGAACCTTCTTCTTCACTACTACTATAGTTCTTGTTTCAGGAGGTCCTTGTAGCTCTTTGGAATATGCTAACATTTCCAATTCTTTTTTGACAAAAACTTCCTCTCTCTCAGCTGCCATCATCTGATCATGCAGTTCTTCATAGTGTTCTACTTCCTCTTGAATCCAATCAGTTGCTTTGCACGAGTATTCCTCCAACATCTTTTGATATTGAGCTTCATATACTGCCCTTTTATTATTTCCTTGAGTCAAATAGGTATACAACTGCTCTTTGCTTGTCTGAGGTGGGTGAGGTTCAGTTGAAGACTGTACCTGATTTTGAGCAGCTTCATGCTCTTCCTTAGTTGCTTCCTCCTGTTCCAATTCTACTTTTCTTGGATCCAATCTTCTTTTCTTTACTGGAATGACTTCTTTTGAAATTCCTTTTCTTTTCCTTTCTGCTCCCCTCATGCTTGATTGGCTTTCTACTTCTCTTACAGACATCTTCCTTGAAGGTCTTTTGATTCCTGTCATCAGACTTCTGAAGTACTAAGCTTCTGGAGCCAGTTGCAATTGATCCTCCATCCCTAGAACATGATATATAATTCTAGTTAAGAATTGGGCTCCATTCATATACTTCTTTTGCCCAATGTTTGGCTACTTCCTTCAATTGCTCATGTATATATGGAGTTACATCCATCACCCCAAAAGGCTTAGTTCTGTCCTTATTATTGAACATAATCAGTGTTACTGGTTTGTGCGGCATGGTGTATCTGGGTAGTTTTGGAAAACAAAAATATTGCAAAAACATTCTGATGGCATACTCCTCATTTTCTTTTCCCTTAAAATCAGGAAATTTAGAATATCCTGTATATGTTTCTTTATTCTTCTTGACAAAGCTGTTATCCAACTTAGTTCCTATTGGGTAAAACTGTAGAGCTGCCCTGATATGCTCTGCTTTTATAGTGATGTTCACTTCTTTGTTTTCCTTGTTTTTTACCATACATCTGAAATAAGCATCATTACCCTTTCCCACTTCCATCAGACTGTTCATCACCTGTGCCACTCTTTCAAAGTCTATGAAGAATAAAGGTTCATCCAACAACTTGTGTAATCCTACTGCTTTCCATCTTTTGTAACTGACTACAATTCTTTGGAATTTATAAAATTCCTGGCTCAGCATGGTGTACTTGTAACCTCTGACTCCTACTGTAAATATATGCTGGCCAATAATACTCAGAGTTTCCTTGAGCTCCTTGACTACCTTTTCTGCTTCTAGAATTTCTTGCTCTTCATCAGATTCCAGATCCACCTCCTCTACTGCAACTTCACTGTCCATGAACCAATGTCCTCTAGACAGAGTGACTGAGTCTGCTTTGAAATCATGGATTGGTAGTTCCTTTGAATTCACCATTCTGGAGAAAATATCACATCACACAAAAAGAAAAAACTCCACCCACATGAGTCTCAAGAAATGAAAAATGACATTTGTTTTGAGATGGAATGAAGGAGGAATGAAAATAAAAACTCAATTAAATCCTGAATTCCTCAAAAAACTCAATTAAAGTGATCATTACATGTGTAGCAAGATGTCTAGTGTTCTCTTCTCTTCTGAAAACTTTTATAAAGAAAGAAAAGATTTGAAAACTATAATTAGTTGAAGAAAATTGAATATTTAAAAATAAATTAAAAATAAAAAATAAAAAATAGAAACCTGCTATACTTATATCTATATCTTGCTTTGTGCTGTATAACTTTATAAAAGAAAAATGGATAGTTTTTCTCCTTCTTCTCATAAAAGAAAAATGAAATGGATAATTTTTCTCTCTTTTCTCTTTTATTTCTTTTTTTTAATAATACTAATATATATATATATATATATATATATATATGTATATAATTTTTCTCTCTTTTCTCTTTTTTTTTTAATAATTACTTTCAACTTCCTTTCTTCCCCTCCTATTTCTTTTCTCAGAAAAAGGATAAAGTAGAACAAATTGCCATTATTTCCAAAATGTCATAATTTCTTCTCTGTAACACTCTGATTTTCTTATCCAAGATCCTAATTGCATATCAGATACTCATGTCCTTTTCCATTGAATCAGATCTGATTTTTTTACCCAATAATATTTAGTCCTTGCTGATCCTGTTCTAGGGATACACCCATCTTCTTTTGATAAGCTGTTCTTAAAATTTTTTGGCTTCCATATCCATTTTGTTCTAGGAATTTGTTTTGATGAGCAGGGCTTGTGGGTACTTTGTTTCCACATCCTTCTTGTTTTGATGTCTGGATACTTCTAACTATGCCATAGTTGCCAGCTTGCTTCTATCTCTTCACCAACTTTTGCTCCTTCAATTTTTTCTTGATTTTGATTAAATGAAGCTTGATCATAAAGTGATTGTATTGGTAATGGTTGTGTGTCTTTTAATGAGAAAGTAAATCCTTCCAGCTCTGAGTCATGAATATCCTGTTGATCTTCCTATTCTTCAGTATCCATAAGAACATTAAAAACCTTTTGTCATTTACTGTTAATTTAAGCTTCATTTTTTCAAAATCCAATATTACTCTACCTTGCTTTAGCCATGGTTGTCCCAAAATCAATTTTTCAGTCATCAAGTGATCTGGCCATTCTTCACAATCTATTCTCATATATTCTTTTTTGAACTTAACCTCAATAGAAGGTGAAGACATGCTTTGTATCATTTGTCCTTCCAAGGTTTTGATAAAGGTTTTGCTTTTAGTCCTTTTTTGGTTAAACTTATTCAACAAGGCTGAACTAATCAAATTCACTTGTGCACCTGAATCTATCAAAACCTTGATTTTTTCATCCTGAAAATTCATTGTTAAAACATGCAAATGTTTTTTTTTGTTTTAGAGGTGTTTCACACAAAAGGACTGTTGGTGTAAATCACAAGCCTACACATTTGGCTTGGAAGTTATCATGAAGACTCTACATACATGAAGAACCATAGGAACATATGCTAGTGGTTAATTACCACTTTATCTCATTTGTAAAAGTCAAAATGACTTGGAATCTTTTGTAATCACCTACCAAAGTGAGTCATGGAAAAAGTAGCCTATTTGATTGAGAGAATATCTCCAAGCTTTTAGGACCTTGATCATAGGAAGCCAAAATTTGAATTTGAATTCGAATTTTTGAACATATCCTATAAACATGTACTTGGAAAAGTCGCGGGTGACCACTTCACTCCCGAGCTCCATTCTTCTGTAATTGAGTATGTGTGAGGACTATACCATAGCCTACACCTCTCTACACCATTAGGCAATGCTATCCATGCCAATGGGATTGTACACAAGTGTTAACTAATAGATACATTTACATCATTCATCTCTGTGTTTTCTACTAGTCTACTCAAAAGTTTGTCAACTTGTCAAGGCAATATCTCAGTCAATACTACTCCAAATTCAGTGATTCAAAGCTTGTTGGATTCAACTTGAAGTCTTCTACGTCGTATCAAAAATTGAAGACATTCCATTCAGCAGATTCAGAGAAATCATCGTCGAGGTGCTCACTGGTCTATCTCTGCTATAGTCCCAAAAAGTCGGGGGTATAGCTAATCTTGCTAAATTAATTTCTCTGAGTATAGTTTGTCATTTTACATCATTCCACTTGCAAATGGTAGCTTACTAAGTTAATTGAATACCCCTAGAAGGAATTTTATCGATTGCTACTGTGCTGGTCACACTGAGCAAAACATCTAGCAGGGGTCTAGACCAAAATAGAAGGTTTTCTTGAGTTTGTGACTTCCAAAGTTATCTGTTTTGATTCAATCATTGCACACATCATTTTCAAAGGACATAAGACATTTCTTGGTGTCAATGGAATGCTAAGGAAGTCTAGTAATCAAGTCTGAAGCAAAAGAGGGCTGGTACAAAGCAGGTTTAGCAATACCTACTCAATTTTCCTAGATCATCCATCCATCTATCCTACAGTGGTATCATAGCAAATAAGGTAAAATGGGAGATGGTTTTCCTTCATTTATTGAAAAATTGGACAGGAACAATTATCAAGTTTGGTCTCTAAGGATGAAGACCTACTTACAAGGAAGGAGTCTCTATGGATACATCTCAGGAGATGAGGAATCGCCCTCATTCAAAGCAAGAGGTTTGCCAACCAAGGAGGAACAAGAAAAACTCAACACATGGTGTGCAAAGGATGCATTGGCAAGGTCTTACTTACTCAACTCTATATCTTACTTTCTTTTACCTTATATCAAAAATTGTAAGACTTCCCAAGAGACTTGGGAAACCTTGTCATCATATTTTTCCTCCAATACAAGGGCTAGGAAAAATCAGTTGTGGATTGAATTCACAACACTAAGGAAGCAACCTAAGCAAGCTGTTTCAGAATTTGTGACCAAGATCAAAGATGTTGCAGATCAGTTAGCAAGCATAGGAGAAGAGATTGAAGAAGAACAAATTGTAAGGTAGGTAATCAATGGAATCAAGGCTGATGACAAGTGGGAAAGCTTCACCACTGCAATGGATCTCTACATGGACATGCACACTCCAGATCTTACAACTCTCATGGGACAACTATTTACACATGAAGCAAAGCTCACCAAGAGTGGAGATACATCCAAAGGTAAAAACTCTTCTGCCCTATACACTGATAAGAAATATAAGGATAAAGGCAAGAGTAAGAAGGTGGAAGATGAAGGCTCTACCTCCCAAGCCAACTATGTAGGGAGAGGTAGATCTTCAAGAGGAAGGGGCAGAGGAGGTAAGCAAGGTAGGGGGAGAACCTATAACTCATCACCATGTAACATTTGTGGTTTATCAAATCACACCACAGATGAGTGTTACAGGAATTACAAAAATCAGAGAGGAAGAGGCTACCAAAGAGGTGGATACTCACAGTCTAGAGGAAGGTTCAACCAACACCAAGGCCACAACAACAATTACAATAACAACTACAACAACAATTACAATGGCAACTACCAAGGAGGATTCAAAACTAGAAGGGACTACAACAACTACACAGAAGAGTAGGATGACTCTCTACTGATTATGAACATGACTTCAAAATCAGGTACAAATGATGATCATCTGTTTTACATTGATTCAGGGTGTTCAAATCATGTGGCTGGTAATGTGGCACTACTCTCTGATCTTGAGGAACCAAAAGGTAAACATCAAGTCCAAACAGGTGATGATACAAAGCATTCAGTGGTTAAAGTTGGTAATGTTAAGACTTGTGATGGTAATCAGAATTTGTTGAGCAGGGTACTCTATGTACCAACCATTACAAAGAACTTAATGAGTGTTGTCAGATTGTAGAGAAAGGTTTGCAGGTCAGATTCAATCAATATGGAGCATTTGTGGAGGACCCAAGACATGGATTCAAAAGGATAGCTAAGGGAGAAAAATCAGGTAGACTTTTCACTTTTGAGTTGGAAGATACAAAGAACATTGCACTATACAGTTATAAAGATCAAACACTTTCAGAGCTTGAGATTTGGCACAAGAGATTAGGGCACATAGGAGAAAGGACCTTGAAGCAAATGTGCAGGGACCAATGTGTGCTTGGGATACCTAATGTATCCAAGCAACATATGATTTACAAGTGTGGTGCTTGTGAATTTGGTAAGTCTCACAGGTTACCCTTCTCCAAGAAAGGATATATGCATGAAGACTATCTAGAGCTTGTACACACAGATGTATGGGGACCTAGGAAAGACCCCTCAGTCTCAGGTTCAAGGTACTATGTGTCTTTTATTGATGATTATAGCAGATGGACTGTATTATACTTTATGAAGCACAAGGATGAAGTATTTATTTGTTTTAAGAAATATCTTGCATTAGTTGAAAATCAGACAGGAAGGAATTTGAAGAGGCTAAGGTCAGATGGAGGAGGTGAGTACTTCTCCAATGAATTTGAGGACTTCTTGCAGGACAGAGGCATCAAAAGGGAAATAACCACAAGGTACTCTCCTGAACATAATGGGGTAGCTGAAAGAAGAAATAGGTTAATTGTTGAGACAGCTAGATCTATGCTCAATGAGAAGAAATTACCTAACTATCTATGGGCTGAGAGTGTTTCTACTGCCACCTATCTCATAAACAGGTTACCATCAAAGTCACTTGATGGTATGACACCCTATGAAGCTTGGCATGGTAAGAGACCATCATTAGATCATTGCAAAATTTTTGGATGTGTAGCATATGTACACATTCCTTCACAGGTAAGAGGAAAGCTAGATCCAAAGGCTGAAAAATGTATTTTCATTGGATATGATTTAAATAAAAAAGGTTACAGGTTTTATAACCCTACCAATAAGGGATTTATGGTAAGCAGAGATGTGATCTTTGATGAGAATGATTCTTGGTATGAGAATGAATGCAGGAAGGTCAAACTACCCTATGATTTGGAAGAAGAATTTCCAAAACTTACAAAGGAGGAACCTACTCAAGATGTAGACTCAAGTTCAGATGATGAAGATACTATCAACCTTGAAGAGTTCAAGGCATGGAAGTCCAAAGGCAAAATGAAGATGAAGAAGCTTGAAGACATACCTGAATCTTCAACTCAATCAATCAGGAGATCTCAGAGAGAAAGCAAAAAACCTATCAGATATGGGTATGATACATCTCTTGTTACTAAACATTCAGTTTATCTTGCAAAGGATTTGTCAAATGAAGAACCAGGTTCATATGAAGAAGCAATCACCAAATCAGAATGGAAAGAAGCTATGGATGAGGAGATTGAAGCACTCAAGGAGAGTGATACATGGGAGTTAGTACCCAAGAAGGACTCCATGAAGGTAATAAGATCCAGATGGATCTATAAATTGAAAAGAAATTCTGATGGCACAATTAACAGGTACAAGGACAGATTAGTAGCCAAGGGTTTTGCACAAACCCAAGGCATTGGCTATGAAGAGACATTTTCTCCTGTGGCCAAGATGCCAACAATTAGAGTGTTGGTTAGTGTGATTGCATCAAAGAATTGGAACATGTACCAATTGGATGTCAAGAATGCCTTCTTGAATGGATGGATCTCAGAAGAGGTTTATATGTCACAACCTCCTGGCTATGAAGACCCTAAGAAGGTAACTTATGTTTGCAAATTAAAGAAGGCTTTATATGGATTGAAGCAGGCACCTAGGGCATGGAATTACAGGTTAACTACATACCTCCAAGACCAAGGTTTTGTCATGAGCAAGGCTGACAATTCTTTGTTCATTAAGAGAAGTAATTCAGAGGTAATCTATCTCTGTGTTTATGTTGATGACATCATCATTACAGGTAATGATGTCAGTGGAATCAGAAATATCAAAAGCCAAATGATGAAGGAGTTCAAGATCAATGATCTTGGGCTATTGAAGTATTTTTTGGGACTTGAATTAGTTTATACTAATTCAGGGATATACATTACTCAGAAAAAGTATGTACATGATATGTTGAAGAAGTTTCACTTGCAGGATGCTAAAGCAACAAGCACTCCGATGGAGGTGAACCTAAAGCTAAGTGCCCATGAAGGTGATGAAGTCCAAGACATTACAGGTTATCAAAGTATGGTAGGTAGCTTGAACTATGCTACTCTTACAAGAATTGATATTGCATATGGAGTTAGTGTGCTAAGTCAATTTATGCAGAAGCCAAGGATACCTCACTTTAGAGGCTGCCAAAAGAATCTTGAAGTATCTCAAGGGTACACAGAACCATGGTTTGTATTTTCCTTACACTTCAGATATTGATATAAAAGTTTATTCAGATGCAGATTGGGCAGGATGCAAGGATGATAGGATAAGCACTTCTGGATACATTTCTTTTGCAGGTGACAAACCAATTTCATGGTCTGCAAAGAAGCAACCAACTGTTGCATTGTCTTCTACAGAAGCAGAGTATAGAGGGCTAGCTAATGCCACTTAGGAAGCAATTTGGATTAAGCTTTTGTATACAAAATTGGGCTTATATACTAGGCCTCCAATTATCTTTGGAGATAATACAAGTTCTCTTCACCTTGCAGCTAATCCTATCTATCATGCCAGAACAAAACACATAGAAGTTCATTATCATTATGTGAGAGAGAAGTTGCTAAGAAAGGATATTCAGTTGACTTATGTGTCAACCAACATGCAATGTGCAGATTTGCTGACTAAAGCTTTGGATGGGACCAAACTTTGCAGGTTCAAATCTATGATTGGATTGCAGGATATACTTGAAGATTGAAGATGAAGACTTAAGCCAAAATGCTTGGCTTGAGGGGGAGCTGTTGGTGTAAATCACAAGCCTACACATTTGGCTTGGAAGTTATCATGAAGACTCTACATACATGAAGAAACATAGGAACATATGCTAGTGGTTAATTACCACTTTATCTCATTTGTAAAAGTCAAAATGACTTGGAATCTTTTGTAATCACCTACCAAAGTGAGTTGTGGAAAAAGTAGCCTATTTGATTGAGAGAATATCTCCAAGCTTTTAGGACCTTGATCATAGGAAGCCAAAATTTGAATTTGAATTCAAATTTTTGAACATATCCTATAAAGATGTACTTGGAAAAGTCGCGGGTGACCACTTCACTCCCGAGCTCCATTCTTCTGTAATTGAGTGTGTGTGAGGACTATACCATAGCCTACACCTCTCCAAACCATTAGGCAATGCTATACATGCCAATGGGATTGTACAGAAGTGTTAACTAATAGATACATTTACATCATTCATCTCTGTGTTTTCTACTAGTCTACTCAAAAGTCTGTCAACTTGTCAAGGGCATATCTCAATCAATACTACTCCAAATTCAGTGATTCAAAGCTTGTTGGATTCAGATTGAAGTCTTCTACATGCGTTCAAAAATTGAAGACATTCCATTCAGCAGATTCAGAGAAATCGTTGTCGAGGTGCTCACTGGTCTACCTCTGCTACAGTCCTAAAAAGTCGGGGGTATAGCTAATCTTGCTAAATTAATTTCTTTGAGTATAGTTTGTCATTTTACATCATTCCACTTGCAAATGGTAGCTTACTAAGTTAATGGAATACCCCTAGAAGGATTTTTATCGATTGCTACTATACTGGTCACATTGAGCAAAACATCCAGCAGGGGTCTAGACCAAAATAGAAGGTTTTCTTGAGTTTGTGACTTCCAAAGTTATCTGTTTTGATTCAATCATTGCACATATAATTTTCAAAGGACATAAGCCATTTCTTGGTGTCATTGGAATGCTAAGGAAGTTTAATAATCAAGTCTGAAGCAAAAGAGGGCTGGTACAAAGCAGGTTTAGCAGTACCTACTCAGTTTCCTAGATCATCCATCCATCTATCCTACAAGGACTTCTCTAAGATTTTTGGTTTTCCTTATCCTTTCCTTTGCATCCTGTTGAGCCTCTTTTTCAATATTTTCCTCTTGTTTTTCCTATTTTGAGCTTGATGTATTCTTCTCCATTCAGAGACTATTAATGGAAAATCATATCTTTTAATTCTGCATCCACTTATGAAGTTTGGCATGATTTCTCCATCTATTTTAGCTAATTGAATAGCTCCACTATTACTGATCTGATTGATAATATATGGTCCATGCCATTTCTTCTGAAATTTCTTTTGATGTTCCTTTACTGTGTATGCCAAAACTAAATCTCCTTCTTGCAGATCTTTTTCTTTTATGTGAACATCATGATAAGCTTTTTGCCTTTTCTTGTATGCATAAATACTCATAATTGCTTGGATTCTAGAAGCTCCCAGTTTTTCAAATTCCATTACTCTCTCAGATAATTCATGTCCAGTCCAATCGTATTGACTACCCACCTTTAGTGTTGGAATAAAGAATTCCAAAGGTAGAACTGCATTTTTTCCATAGACCAAATTAAATGGTGTGGTTCCTAATGTAGTTTTGTATGCCACTCTATAGGCCCATAGGACATGATTAAGTTGTAAATCCCAATCATTCATGTTTGTGTTTACCAATTTTGTCAATACAGTGCAAAGTACTTTATTAGTACTTTTTGCTAATCCATTGGCTTGTGGGTGATATGGGGCTGACTTTCTATGACTAATCATGAAATATTCAGTTATGTTTTCTATGATTTGGTTCAAAAAATGAGTCCCCCTATCACTTACCAATTCAATTGGTAGTCCAAATTTGGTGATGATATTTTCATAGAGAAATCTTGCAGTAGTATGAGCATCATTCTTTTTTGTAGCTCTAGCCTCTGCCCATTTGGTCAAGTAATCTGTGGCCACTATTATGTATTCAGCATGGGATTGTTTTGCTAGAGGATGTATGGGTCCAATGAAATCCAACCCCCATTTACTAAAGGCTCCTGCTGAAATTAAAGGTATTAATGGCATATTATCTCTTTTATTTGGTTGACTCACTCTCTGGCAAATGTCGCATCTTTTTACGTATGTTCTTGCATCAGGAAATAGAGTCGGCCACCAAAAACTAGAATATAGTATGAGTTTAGCAGTCCTTTCACTTGAGAAATGACCTCCTGCCACTCCAAAATGTGAACATTTCAACATACTTATCTTCAGGAACACAAATTCTTAAATATCCATCCATCCCTCTTTTATACAATTGATCTCCTATTAATTGATACTCTTCAGAAATCACTTGTAAATTCTTTGAGTCTGCACTTTCTCTTTCTTGTTTTCCTTTCTTGTTTCTTTTCAATTCCTCAATGATGTTCTCACTCCATTTTGGGTTTTTCTGAAACCAATATAGAGTTATAAGTTCTAAATTTTGCAAGGACTGGCATTCCCAATAGTTAGCAATATATTTTGTTACATCTTGAATCTTATTAGGCCAATGTACTCCCATCCTATTGAGATTACTTAGGGTGACTATTATGGAAGCATGAGTACAAGGGTTCCAACAATGAGCTCTTCTCAGATATTCATATTGCTCCTCCTCCGGAGTACAATATTCCAGTATGCCTGTATGGTTGAGGTGATACAAGTGCCCAGCTAGCAACATCAAATTCCTGCTTTGTAATACTAAATGTGTGTTATTTCCAAATGTTCTACAAGGTCCCATGGTTAGCAAATGTACTAAAGTCATGGCCCATTTAGGAATACTTTCTACTTTGAACAGATATGTATCTGGCAGGTCATCATCTAAAGGAGAACTTAGTTCTTTAGCCTAGATTCTGGACAAATGATCTGCTCTCAAATGTGTTTTTCCTTGTCTGACCAAAACCTCAAACTCAAACTCCATCAGTAGAAGAAACCATCTGACTATCCTGCCAGTGTGAAAAGGTTTGTTTACTAAATAAAGTAAAGCTTGGTGATCCACAAAGAATTTAAACTTGTTGGCCAAAAGGTAATGTCTATATTTTTTCACAACAAATATCATTCCCAACCCTTCCCTCTCAGTGGTTGTGTAATTTTTCTCTGCTGAATTTAGTTGCCTACTAGCATAAGCAATTGGGAAATCCAATTTGCTTCCTTCTATTGGTTGTGCTAACACACATCCAAATCATAATTTGAAGCATCCACAGGGACAGGGAAAATTTTATCCCACTGGGGTGTTTTCAGAATTGGTGATGTTACCAAACAAGTTTTTAGAGTCTCAAAAGCTTGGTCACACTCTTTGGTCCACTCAAATTTTGTGATTAAGGCAAACAAAGGTTTTGCAATATCAGCAAACTTGTGTACAAATTTTCTATAATATCCGCAATGTCCCATGAAGGTTTGAAGTTCCTTTACATTTGTTGGTTTTGGAAGTTCTACTATGGCCTTAATTTTCCTTTCATCAGTTGAAATTCCATTTTTGGAGACTATGTGACCTAACATTCTCCCTTGTCTTACAAAGAACACACACTTCTCTGGATTTAAACATACTCTGTATGTTTTGCATTTCCTGAATATATTTTCTAGATCTTCCAAATGATCTTGTCTTTTTAATGAAAAAGTACAAAGATCATCCACATAAATTTCCATTATATTCCTCAGGAATTCTTTGAAGATATGACACATCAATCTTTGAAAAGTTGTTGGGGCATTGGTTAACCCAAAGGGCATAACCCTAAAAGCATAGATTCCCCATTCTATGGAAAAGGCAGTTTTATGTTGGTCTTCCAAAGCTATGGGTACGTGATTGTATCCTGAAAAACCATCCAAAAAACTATAAACCTCCTTCCTTGCAACTCTCTCTAAAAGATGGTCTGTTATAGGCAATGGGTAGCTATCTCTTATAGTTGCAGCATTCACTTTCTTCAAGTTAATGCATACCCTAAGTTTCCCATTCTTTTTTGGTACTACAACTATAGGAGATATCCATTCTGTATACTCAATCTCATAGATGAAATTGGCAGCTAGCAGCTTGTCAATTTCTTCCTTTATTTTAGCAGAGTATTTATCATTGAATGTGTAATGTCTTTGTTTGCTAGGTTTTGCATCAGGTGTAATAGGAATCTTATGCTCACAGATTTTAGGATCAATTCCTTTCAAATCCTTGTAACTGTAAGCAAACACATCCCTATAGTTCTTAGCCAGTTTTCTTAATGCTTCCTCCTCTTGATTTGTCATGTCATCAGCTATTACAATATGTCTTTCTTCCCCCTCTTCCTGAGTGATCATGACCTTCTTAGTCTGTTCGTCATTATCATATGCCTCCCCTTTTTTCTTTCCTCTCTTTGGTTTCCTTTTTAGAAGTAATCTGTCTTCTACTTCATAAGTCTTGAAATTTGCAGGTACATCAAATTGTTGATCCTTGTTTATCCTTTTCTCATTTTTTTCATCCTCGTGATCTTCTTCTGTTCCCTTGTGTTTGTTTTTTCTATATTTGCCTGAGATTTTATCTTTTATTGCGTCTGCCGCTTTTACCTCTTCCAAATATTGTGTTTTTCCATTTTTCAATATCATTTCTTTTTCCTGGTCCTCTTCTGTTTTTGATACCTTTATCATTTGTATTCCTATGTGAAAAGCATCATATCCTTCTTCATTTTGGAATTTCACCCCCACATACTCATCATTGGCTAGATCCATGGTAGCCAAAATCTGATTCCAACCATAAGGCTCAAATTCTTCATCTTTGAATTTTTGTGGTACATAGTTCTCATCTTGAAATTTTCTCCCTTTTACACAATCTTCTTTTCTTAATCTTCCTTTTCTATTTGTAAGGTTTCTTAATACATTGCACTTCCATATTGATGATTCTGTTCCATTTTGATCTTCAATTTCTGATTCTTCACTCAAATCCTGATTCTGGTGTATCGTGAACCATTCTTGGGGGGATATGTCACAATAATGGCCATTTCTTAGATTCACTCTGGTTATTCTTCCTTTGCTCTGAAGATATAGGCAATCATTACCCCAATCTTGCACAATTTGCATTTGTCTCATGAATGGTCTTCCTAGGATAATTTCATATGAAGTGGATTGTGGAAATTCAACTATGGAAAAAGTATGCTCTATTTCTATTCCACATATATCCACAATCACCTTTTCCCATATTCCTAGGGGTTTTTCTATGTGTCCATTCGCAAGTTGCAATCTCATTTTAGTGGGTATCAATTCACTTTTTCCCCATCTTTCACAAGTTTGTTTAGTCATGATAGCCATAAGATTGTACATTGTTTGTCTATATTTACCAGGAATGTTATTTGTGAGTTATCTTCTTGATCAATAATTTCCTTTGTTCTAGAATTATCTAGTTCCCCCAGTTTAAGTTGTGCTTCTTGTATGATTTGTTTGCATTTTTGCATTCTTTCATGCTCTATATCCGGTATAGGATAAGCCATAACATGATCTGTGGGATTTGGTCCCTCTTGAATTCTTCCCTTGTATGCTTTTATCATAGTTTCCAAACTTTGTGAATTGCTTATCTCTTGCTGGGTTTGTGTCTTTTGGGGTGGGCTATGTTTTGGTAGTTCCATATTTTCTTCTTTTTGACTTTTACCCACTCTCATTTTTCTCTCCCATCTCCCTTTTTGTCTGTTTTTCTTCTCCTTTGGAGATGAATTCTTCTTTTGTTCCTTGATTATTTCCTGTTGTTTGGCTTGTGCTCTTGTTATAGCATTTACATTTACTTGTTCAAGGTCACTCAATTCTTCTTGCTCCATGATGTTGACTGCTTGTAATGGTATGTTATTAGAAGTATTTTGTTGTTTTTGAGGATTTCTTGGACAATCCTTTATTAAATGCTCCCTGCCACAATCCTTGCAATAGGCTCCTTCTACTCTTAGTGTAGGAGCTTGTGGACAGTCTCTAATGAAATGTTCCCCTCCACATCTATAACAAGTTATTTTTTGACTCCCTTTGAACTGAGGTCTCTGATTAGACATGTAGTTATTGGTGATGTACATGAATGTAGCTGTATCCATTTCAATTCTTCCATTTCCCAAATCTAGGGCTTGCAGTTTTGGTTCTCTCATCTCATATCCTTCCCACTCTTCCTGATATCCTTCATTCCAATGATACTCTTCCTTGTATGGTGATCTTATTCTTGAGTTTCCTTCTTCTATTGGTGTGTATTTGACTGGTATCACATTTGTTGGTAATGGTGGTTGTTGCCCAAGTACAGGTCTTGGTAGCTCAATAAATCCAAATTCTCTTTGGTTCACATATTCTCTCTCCTTAATGGGTTGTTTATTGTAAAAGCATTCTTCTCTGGTATGATTCGTCCATTTTCTTTCTATTGTACAATATTTGAGTGTTTTCCTATCTTGTAAATGTTATGGTTTTTGATAGGGACATTGTTGTACCAAATGATTTTCTCCACAGTTATAGCATTTCTTATTTGTAGCTATCCTGGTGTTTATCAGAATTGTCTTGGTGCTAACTTCTAGAGCTTTGGCAATTGCCTGTGCTAATTCTTCTGCTGGTGGGATTTTATCATCATTTGTTCTTGATTGATCAAATGCTAATAGATCTTGTCCCCGATTATCCTCTAAGTCTATTGCTTCTTAAACACATGCTCCTAGGTCTGGACACCTTCTATAATACACCAAGGTTCTCAATTGGGCACTTCTCAATCCTTCTATGAATAGGGATACTTGTCTTGCCATGGATGGTACCTCCTCTCTAGGACATCTATCAATATACTGCTTGAATCTCCTGGCTACCTCTCTGACATTTTCATCTTTCTGCTGTTTAAAGCTATGTATCAAGGTAGCTGTGCTATGTTTTATTCCAGTTTTTGAGAATTCCCCTATGAAGGCTTCAAGGAAGGATTCAATCTCTGGGTACATTTCCTTTCTCAAGGGAATGAACCAGGATAATGCAGGTCCTGTTAGGGTTAGACCAAATGCCTCAAATTGGACTTTGTAATCCTCTACTTCTTCTGCTCTAATTAATTGTCTAAATTCTGCAGCATGCGCATGAGGATCAGAATATCCTTCATATTGATTTTTCATGCATTTGGCTACTTGATAGGGTCTAAGCATTTTTCCCTAATTTTGCTAATGATGTCTTCTTCTCAATGGAAAATCATTAAATCCTTCTGCTTCTTTTTCAAAAGGATTTGGGGAAGTATGTGTTCTCCTACCTTGTTGTTGTTCACTATTATTGTGAGTTTCATGTGGTCTTGGCAAGTCTGATTGCCCTAGGTTCTGTTCCCAAGGTCTCTTGTCTGCACATTGCCCTAGGTCATTAGAATTTTCTGCGTCTTGTGAGAAGATGTATACACATCCCTGCCTATCCTCATATCTACCATCCTTGAATTGTGCTACTGGTGTTATATTCAGGGGAACCTCTAAGTTTCTCAATCTAATGAGAAATTTATGCATTCCATCCTGATATACATAGGTTCCAAACCTGTTTGTATACATGTATTTGAGAATGTTTCTATAATCACCAGCTTCAGAGGATTCATTGGTTTCATTTAAATTCTCCATATTAATTTCTTGCCCTAAATCTTTTTCTTGCAATTCTCCTATTACTGACTCTACCTCTTTCCTTCCTAGCTCTTGCTGAGAATGTGTGTACAATTTATTATCAGACCTAAGGATCATTCAATTAATTTCACGATTTTGTGGAGAGAATCGTGTTTTCCACGATTCTGTGGTGAGAATCATGTTTTTCACGATTCTGAGAAGAGAATCGTGTTTTTCACGATTCTGTGGTGAGAATCGTGTTTTTCACGATTCTGAGAAGAGAATCGTGTTTTTCATGATTCTGTGAAGAGAATCGTGTTTTTTCGTGATTCTGTGGAGAGAATCGTATTTTCTACGATTCCGTGATGAGAATCGTGTTTTCCACGATTCTGTGGTGAGAATCATGTTTTTCACGATTCTGTGATGAGAATCGTGTTTTCCATGATTCTGTGAAGAGAATCATGTTTTTTACGATTCTGTGGTGCGAATCGTGTTTTTCACGATTCTGAGAAGAGAATCGTGTTTTCCATGATTTTGTTCCCAGACAATCGTGATTGCTCACAATCGTTAGAAAACACGATTTTCTTATGAAAATCGTGCTCTAGGAATCGCGATTTTGTGTTTTGTTTCAGAGAATCGCGATTTTGTATTTGACTACAGAATCGCGATTCTGAGCAGATTTTGAAATTTTTGAGGTTCTTGTTTTTTAAGTTTTTATTCCTTCAATAGAGTCGCTTTATTAAACTTTTATCATGCAATGAAAGATTTCAACAAAATTATTATTATTTCTCTGTGAAATTCAAAATTCTAAAAGTCGCGATTCCGTGATTTTACTGTTCTCTGAGTTTTTGTGTTCTAAACATGACATAAGAACTTGAGAGAATACAAAATTTTATTAGGAAATCCTTACCTTGCTTACTTGATCAGAAAATGTCCAAAAGCTCGTGTTTGCAGAAAGTCGCGATTCTGTCCACTCTCACTCTCTCTCTTCCTCACTCAAATGAGTTTTTTTCTGAAATTCTAGGCTTTTATAGATTCCACACAATCGCGATTTTGTTCAATATTTTCAAAATCCTCACTTTTCACTTGTTCAAGTTTTTATCCTTCACAATTTTATGATGTTAAGTCCCAATTTCTAACTTTTCATCACAAATTTCTCCCTTGATCCTACTGGTAAAAATCGTGATTCTATACTTCTGTCCCACTTTACCCACTTGATGCTCAATCCTCACTGATTTTTAGAATTTGATTTCCTTCACTTACTCTGCTTAGTGAAGCCTTTTACAATTACCTACCTCAAAACCCAAATATGCACAATAATTCAAAATTTTTTCCTCTTACAGAAAATCGCAATCCTGTGCAGAGAATCGTATTCTTTTTGTACTTCCTATTTTTTGCAATTTTGAGTCTTCTTTCCTCTTAATCCTCTTCAAGATTCTTCACCCACTCCAAATCACTTGTCACCTGCAATTTTACATCATTAAGAAAAATTAGCGATTCTGTGAAGAGAATCGTGTTTTCTGAACTTCCAGTTTTTTTCAGTTTTTTAACTTTTCTTTCCACTTGTTTCCCTTTAATCTTGTCAACAACCCTTCAGTCCAGCTTTCTAAGGAAAAAAGAAATTTGTTTGAATGTTTTAATAAATTTTATGAATTTTTTTAGTATTTTGCCCTAAATTAAGGTAAACACTTCACTTAGGGTTTCTTGTTTAGTGATCTATTGATCCTATGTTTCCTGATTGGTTATGCTCTTTTATGCTTTGCTATCTAATCAGTTCATGAGCAAAACTTCCCAAAGAAAAATGTGCTAAGAAGTGCAAATATCAATTTATGCAAAGATAAACTCACACATTTTTTTCTTTTCAAGATGCAAATAAACTTTTTCTCAAGATTATTGCTTTGCCTTGTTTAACAAATGGATCTTATCTACTTTCATCTAGCTACTTTTCTTGACTTTCCTCAATGCAGTCATGTTATCTATCCCAAGATCAACAATTTTGCTTGGTACTTGGTCAAAAAGTACTCTACAAATGCAAAGATAGACACATTTTACCTTATCTTCAGCTTTCTTGATTCAGTTTGTCACACACCTGCACTTTACTCTCAAAAATGATATGAGCAACTATCAATTTGCAAGAATTTCATCACTTCTTATTCTCAAAAGATTATCTATTGCTTTCTTTTCCCAAAGGAAAAACAAAGAAACCTACCTTTTCATGTTTCCATTTCTTGATTAAAGAGTATTACCTTTTCAATGTGTTCAATACCATCGAAATTAAAAGATCCAGCAAGGTCCAACTTCAATGAATCTTTTGCTATACTCCCTGGCAACGACGCCAAAAAATTTTTGTTGTTTGCCTTTGGAGTTGTCCTCTCCAATCATTTTAGCATAAAGAATCAACAATACATCTTATATTTGTCAATCATGGAAGTATACAAGAGACCACAACCCCTTCTAGATGATAGAATCCAAGAAATAAGAGAAAATTGGCTGGATTTCTGAGAAATAATGAAGATGAAGAGGAATTTCTAGGGTTTTGATTATCTTGAGCAATACTACACCATTTCCAATGATCTTGGTGTCTAAAGTGTGTTATTTTCTCAGCAGAACATAATCATGAAGTCAAATCTCAAAAATGTTTGTTGTTTTCCTTTAGAGTTGTCCTCTCCAATCATTTAGCATAAAGAATCAACAATACATCTTATATTTGTCAATCCTGGAAGTATACAAGAGACCACAACCCCTTCTAGATGATAGAATCCAAGAAATAAGAGAAAACTGACTGGATTTCTGAGAAATAATGAAGATGAAGAGGAATTTCTAGGGTTTTGATTATCTTGAGCAATACTACACCATTTCCAATGATCTTGGTGTATAAAGTGTGTTATTTTCTCAGCAGAACACAATCATGAAGTCAAATCTCAAAAATGATACCTGTAACCTTCAGACGAGACAATCGTGATTCTGTGCAAACTGACAATTTTCATCTCCAGCACTATTCTTCAGTAAATCTTCACTCCAAACATCAAGAATCAACTCCCTTCATACACATTCATCAGAAATACACAATAGAAGCTTGCAAATTCCATGGATACACATAGAATAGACTCAACAAATCAAAGAAATTCACACAAAAGGAAGAATCACGATTTTCTGCAGGAAACTCTTCTCAATACTAGTATAGCATCAATTACAAATAACCAACCCTCTCAAAATAGAGGAAATTGTCTTTTATACATTTTCAAGTGTTCCTTTTCACACTTGAATTTTGGTCCTTTTCCCTTCTAAGCTAAAAATATACCATCTAGGAGTTTCCAAAAATTCTAGAAAAAATACATATGATTCTAATCTACATGAGGAAGACTCTTCCTCATTTTTACATTGTTTGCATAAATATTTTTACAATTTTTTTGGAATTTTACAATTATTTTCCTCTAAAAAATGCTTCTTCTAATAGCAACTCTAAGAGATCATTTGCAGTCTTTACATACACATGTTCCTATTGATCATACTCACAGCAGAAGAGGAATTAGACCATGAAACTTTGAAAATAGCTTCGTTAGCTTCTAGATTAGATGTGTACAAAAGGATTTCTGATCCACATGATGAAACTGAGAGAAATCTACAAAATACTGTCGCTATTTTCTGAAGATGACTCTCTACACATCTACCTCAATGACACTTGGCTTCTAATGACTCTCATATGTGTTTCTTTACATCATTGACTTATATACATATGGTTTTAGACTTATTCGCGTCTATTACATTACTCCTCATCATCCTAAGGATTATCTATACTCATGTTACAAGAATTTCCAACTATAATGTACATATGTATACAAGCTTCACTTCTGAGATCTCTTCACTTCCTCAAGTGTCTTCTTCCACTTCAATCTGAGCATAAGCTTGCTTCAAGCTCTTTGTAATCACCAATTTGTGATTGGTTTGTTCAAACACTAAAGCGATGATGTCCTCATCATCTGAGTTGATGTCTCCATTCTGAGTAGGCTCCTCCTTAGTAAGGCTTGGAAACTCCTCTTCCAAGTCATAAGGTAGTTTTACTTTCCTGCATTCACTATCAAACCAAGAGTCATTCTCATCATAGATAATATCTCTATTGACCATGAATCCCTTGTTTGAAGGATTGTAGAACGTGTATCCTTTCTGATTTAGATCATACCCTATGAAGATGCACTTCTCTGCCTTAGGGTCTAGCTTACCTCTTATCTGAGAAGGAATGTGCACATAAACTATACATCCAAAGATCTTGCAATGATCAAGTGAAGGTCTTCTACCATACCATGCTTCATATGGGGTCATTCCATCAAGATATTTGGATGACAACCTATTTACAAGATAAGTGGCAGTAGATACACTCTCTACCCACAAGTAGTTAGGTAAATTTTTCTCATTCAACATTGACCTAGCTGTTTCAACAATTAATCTATTTCTCCTTTCTGCCACCCCATTTTGCTCAGGGGTATACCTTGTTGTGATTTCTCTCTTGATTCCTCTTTCCTGCAAGAATCTATCAGACTCATTTGAGAAGTACTCACCTCCTCCATCTGACCTTAGCCTTTTTAGATTTCTCCCTGTTTGATTCTTAGCACGTGCAAGATACCTTTTAAAGCAACTAAATACTTCATCTTTGTGCTTCATAAAGTACAATACAATCCACCTACTGTAATCATCAATGAAAGATACATAATACCTTGATCCAGAAATTGAGGGATCCTTACTTGTTCCCCATACATCTGTATGGACAAGCTCTAGGTAGCCTTTCCTTGAGAAGGGTAACTTGTGAGATTTTCCAAACTGAGAAGCACCACATTTATAAATCATGTGTTGCTTGGATACATTAGGTATCCCAAGCACACATTGGTCTCTACAAATTTGTTTTAAAGTTCTCTCACCAACATGCCCTAATCTCTTGTGCCAAATTTCAAGCTCAAACTAAGTGTTTGATCTTTGTAGCTATAGAGTGCAATATTTCTTGTATCTTCAAGTTCAAAAATAAATAATCTAACTGTCTTTTCTCCTTTGGCTATCCTTTTGAACCCATGCTGGGGATCCTCCACAAATGATCCATATTGGTTGAATCTCACCTACAAACCCTTTTCCACAATCTTTCCAACACTCATCAAATTCTTGGTAATTGTAAGTACATATAGAACCCTACTCAACAGATTCTTGTTTCCATCAGAGGTCTTAACATTCCCTACTTTAATCACTGAGTGCTTGGTGTCATCACCTATTTGAACCTGATGCTTACCTTTTGGTTCCTCAAGGTCACACAGAAGAGCTACATTGCCTGCCACATGGTTTGAGCATCCTGAGTCAATGTAAAAGAGATGGTTATCATTTATACCTGGTTTTGAAGTCGTGTTCATAATTAGAAGAGAATCTTCTTGCTCCTCTGTGTAGTTGTTGTAATCTTTTCTGGATTTGTATCCTCCTTGATAGTCGCTATTGTGATGATTGAATCTTCCTCTTGATTGTGTATATCCACCTCTTTGATATCCTCTACCTCTCTGATTCTTGAAGTTCCTGAAACACTAATCTGTAGTATGATTTGATAGTCCACAAATATTGCATGGTGAGGAGTTACAAGGTCTCCTCCTACCTTGCTTACCTGCTCTGCCCCTTCCTCTTGAAGTTCTACCTCTCCCTACATAGTTGGCTTGGGAGGTAGTTCCTTCATCTTCAAGCTTTTTGTTCTTCCCTTTCTCTTTGGACTTAATCTTATCAGTGTATAGGGCAGAAGAGCTATTACCTCTTGATGAATCTCCATTCTTGTTGAGCTTGGCTTCATGCGTAAATAGTTGCCCCATGAGTTGAACAATGTTGTACAAGATCATAGGCTTGACAATCATAGCCTAATCATGGAAAGTAGTGTAGGCTACAATGTATGCCTCACACTCTTACAAAATGACAATCAAGGACACAGAAATTGACTCTCCTTTTTACAACTTTTTCAAGTCACCTTTTATAAGTGTTACATTCAAATTTGAATTTGAATTCAACTTTGGCTCTCTCTAAAAGTAGTCCTTCAATCTAGGAAAGATTCCATCAATGAAGTAGTTAATTTTCTAACTAACAAATCCACGAGTTTTTGGTAGGTGATTACAAATATTCTCTCAAGTCAAATAAATGACTTTTACAAATGTAAAAGGATAAATTTCTACTAGCAGTGGTTTCCGTGGAGCTTCATGTGTTTATGAACTTCAAGCCAAATATGTGGGCTTGGACTTTGCACCAACAGGTTCCTCAGACACTCGTCTAAATATATCATAAATATCCTTAGGCAAGGGATAGGTACAGATTTAATTTTCTTTTTGACTGTTTTATATTTAGTTTCAATTTTAACTTCATGTTCTAGAAAGAAATTAGTAATAAACTCATATTCCCGTGAGAGTTCAATTATACATTTAGTATTTTCATAAGGTAAAATGAATCCTAAATTTCCAAAATATTTTTCATTTCCTTTTTTGAATGTTTTTGTAAGGTTTTCTTTTGTAACAAGATGCAAACTAGTTGTTCGAGTGTGAACTAAACAATTTCCAAACTTATATACATTATTTGGCGAGACATCAAACCATTGTCCACTATTGTCCCGCTCAATAGTGGAATCTAACAGAAGTTTTAATTGTATAAGACCCCAAATTCTCTAATAGGCAGTGAATCTTCACTCACATGACTGTATGAGTCCATGATTTTTCTCCGTAGATTCTTCCTATTTCTTAGGATAGATTGTCATGACTTGCAAGGAATCCATCCCAGATTTAGACGGAATTCTTGCATATGCCGATGCATCATTCATAGATTTTTTTTCCATCCTCACCTTTGCTATTAATGGTTGCTCGAGAATTACTTCATAAGAACATTTGTCTTGGCACATGCGCACATGCACCTAGTAAGATCCCTGATCCATTATCCGCTGTTCTCATTCTCCAGCTATGCTCTTTGTCAATAGGCCATCTAAACTTATCGAAAAATTTCTTTGAGATTACGTTTATCTCTGAGCCAGAATCAATAAAGGCCAGAGCTAAACAAGAATCTTTATCATCACCAATCTGAATTTTTACTTCTAGAGTTCCTCGTGCCTAGAAGGTTGTATTAAATTAACTTTCACTTTTCATCATTTCACCATCAAGTTGTACTGGACCTAAAAAATTCCTATTCACACTTCTAGTCATAAAATCCTCTTCTTCCTCATCATAGTTGCTATCACTAAATATCACAGCATCATTGATTGCTAAAGTTTCCTCTGCTACATCTTGCATATCCTTGTCTTGTGGCAATGGAAATTGTCTTCTTCTAATAAGTCTGATAAAGCTATCCTTGAACTCAGGTTTTGCAATAGAAAATACTTGCTCAAGGGACATAGTAACTTGACCTTTTAGAAGTATATCATTAAGGATCTCTCTAGCATCATTCTTTTTCTCAAGCTTCGAGATCATTATTGCTCATGGAGCTCTCCTTCCTTTCCTTTTCCCTTTTTCCCCACCTTGCTTCTATTCATCTTTTTGCTCATTTTTAGTATTTTGATTTTGATTATTTTCATTTTAGTTTTCCTCTTTTCATATTTAGTTGGGGTATTTTGATTTTCCTATGAGTGAATATTTTCTTCTGATGGTTTCTTTCCTTCTCTAATTAATCTTCTTTTCTCTTCCTAAGACAAGTTTGCAATATCTTTAAATTGTACCTTTTTTTATTTTTCTTCTCATTCTCTCTAGTTTGTCTTTTTGTTGTTCTCCTGTCTCCCTCTTCTATATCATCTTGCATGTCATCTCGTCTCCATTTCTCCTCAACATTGGCAATGTGAGAATATACAAAGGTGTTGGCAGCAGTCAAGGCATCACAAGACAAGGGAGCCGACATAAAGAATCAGAGCAAAGAGAAGGGACAAGCAAGTCAAGCAGTCAAAGAAGATCTAGCAATTAGGCCATGCAATTTTTTCCAGATAACTCCCTTTTAATAGTGATTTTCATCACTACATGAACATTGTAAATATCATTTTTGGTAGATTAGACTCTATTTTGTTCAAGACAAGGAGTCCTCAAGCTTAAGGAGTATTAGAAGTATTTATGTACCAATTTTCATAATGTTTAGAGCTCATTTGAGCCTCCAAAATAGCCTAGGAACCTAATTTTTAACTAGGCCAGACACTAAGTCTGGACAGGGCCACTAGCTAGTCAAAAACTATAAAAGGAGCTAGAGAGCTCATTTTTGAGGAGAAAATTGTAGTTTGAACTAAGAAGAGCTCTTGTAATTGTCTTTTGATCTTAATCAAATCTTCCATTGTCCCACTCTTTGTTCTTACCTATGTGCGTGTGTGTGTGCATGCTTGTGTGCTTTGCCTTCACCACTTGTGCACATCACTTGCTCGAGGTCTTCATACCATCCTCATGTCTTCCCGGATTGACATTAAAGGAGGTGCTACTCATCACTGAGCTACACCAAATTTTGGTGTTGTTGCTGGGGATCGAGCTTTGAGGACGAGTGTGTGATGGTAAGACGTAGAGAAAAGACGTTGGAAGATTAGGTAAGCATTTTCTTTTACTTTTTTTACCTTCTCTTCACTTCTACACACCATATCCATTCATCATCGTCTTCACCACCGCAACCATATACCTCCATCTCCATACATTTCCTCATTTTCACTTGAGAGCAAGAGCAAGAGAGAGCTTGTATGCGCACTTGTTTTCTGTGTTTTTCTAAGCATTCTTGCAGGTACCAGCTTCCATTGCAGCTATAGCAGCTCCAGCAAGTGAGAAAACTATCTGTGTAGGTTTCAAGGCATTGACCTCTATTGATCACGATCGACACCTCTGTCAATCATGATTGACACCGTTGATCATGATCGATAGCTATGATCAATAGAGCTGACCAATAGACCTTGTCAATCGTGACTAACACAATCGATTGCGATCGATAGCAATGACCGACTGCCACATCAGACTCTCTTAGTTGCGATTGACACCGTCGATCGCAATCGACTGAAATTTCATGATTGACACAATAATTTGCATGCCCACGTGCCCATCGTGATGGACACACCATCGATTGACTAAAATCACACCAAACTTTATGGAAAAACCATGGATCACGATTGACACATCGATCGTGATTGATACTATCAATCACGACCGACATGTCGATCGCGACTCACACATCGATCGTGACTGACACGTCGATCGTGGTTGATAGCCCTCACGAGTGACACCATTGATCGTGATTGATAGTGTCGATCGTGATTGACAAAATTTTTGGCACTTTTTAAGGTTTGAATTTTAAGCCTATTTTTGGCAAATTTTGGTAAAATTAAGGGATAATTGAGCATAAGGAAACCTTAGAAAACACTGTGGGCTATCCTTGATGCCATAATTCCTTGTTCTGACCCCTAAGTTCCTGACTGGTCATAACTTCTTCATACGAACTCCATTTGCTACAAATTGGTCATTAGTTGGGATTAGCTTGTCAGAAGTCTTTTAGGGCAAGTGTGAAAAAGAAAAAAAAAAGGGGTCTATAACTTTTAGTGGATGTTTAAAGGTTGTTTAGTCTGTCTGTTCATCTTTGATCTAGCTGAATACTAATTCGTAAACCTTCATAGGTCTTTGGTGTGCAAGCAAGGGGCTTCAAGCAGACTTGGTGAGGTGAACATCGAGTTTGGCCGAGTGTGTCCTAGGCTCACTTAGCATTTTGAAAAGCAAGAGGCTCGAGGTTGGGAATTCACTTAACCCCCTCAGTCAATTCATAGCTTAAGCTAAGTGTGAGTTGTGCTAGAAGTAAGTCAGGGTGACGATAGGCATCTATCAAGTTGAAGACTACTTAAACACTCAAGTTCAAGTAGAAATATAATCTCTTTGTGATTGATAACTTTAAAGGAAAGAATTTAACGTGGAATGATAAACTAAAAGAGCGGAAATTCACTCAAGTATTCTTGACGACATGTTATCAGACAAGAGCATAAACATGATAACCAACTAAAAAAGAACCAAGTGACTGATATTAATTGATCTGCAACGAGGTTGTACTTGGGCTAAATTGGGGTTGTTCAATTAGGCATATGAACCTTAGATCAGGACGACATCTAGGGAGAGATAGACAAAGCCTTAGGTCTTCAAAGGCTAGTGTCAATCACACGGCTAGATCTTGGACCCAGTAGTTGAGTGATTATCCGCACTACCCTAACTCTGAAACTAGCAAATCAGAGATGTCTTATGGTATGGATAGAACCACAGGAAGTTTAGGTGTGGCTTACTTAGAGAAACCCAAAGGCCCTTACAAAAATCAACTTGAATACATTAGGACCAACTGATTAGGTGCTTGCATCTATGAGGATGGTCTAAGAGGATCTATTGTCTAGATTAAAAACCCAGATCAACCCATTGGACTAGAACATCGAATCATCAAATTTGAGAATGGTGCATACATAGATAAAGAAGGGACAATGTACATAGTCACCAACCAATTGGATAGAACAAATGAATTTGGTAACGTGACTCCAAACACAGACATAGGTGACATAGAGCAAAGGAACTTAGGAAGAGAGCCCAAAATTCCCCGAGGCAAATTTGTCCTGATTAGAATCATCACTCCATAGTGGGTTCACCAGGACAATAAGAGCATAGATCTGCTCTTAAACCAAGCGACCAACAAAGCTTTTTGGAGGTATAAGCCTGAACAACCTAATGAAGTAGGAATTCTCACAATCTATTAGTTTAAAGATCTTGATAGCCCAGGCAAAGTGACCTATCTAGACAATACTTTAGAGAGGATCTTTGTGGTCTCAGAGCATGGTAGGCATGCCTACACTTAGAAGGGTGCATTTGTTTCCCCCCAACCAAGATCTAATGTCTCTTATGGTCACCAAGGAGCTAGAACATCCCAAGCTCATGCAACTCAAAGGTAGAGGAGTAGAGATAGGCTGGAACTAAGCTTTGCTAACCCACTGGGAAGAGAAAGAATGAGAATGGAGGCTGATAGAATGGAAAATGAGAAACATAGGGACCCAAGGAATCAAAGAAGTGTAGATGAATTCCCTCTGCCAAGGCCTAGAGAACACAGTAGGACCTTGAGGCCTAAACAATTGGTTAAGTCCATGAAGAATTGCTTCGATGGCACATGAGACCCATATGATCATGTGGCAGAATTTAGGCAAGTCTTGAGAGCTGAGCAAGTTGATGACCTGTTGACTGAGTACAATGCATTTGGTCTAACCCTTAAGAACAAGGCTCTTACATGGTTTCAACCACTACAACAGAGGCAATTTAGAAACATAGTCCAACTGCTAAAAACCTTCATCATGGAATTTTCAAAGAGTGGCATAAGGCACAACACTTCCTCATTGATTCATAGTTTTAAACAAAAACCTCAAGAGACAGTGAGACTTTCAAGAATAAGATTTTGGCAATACCTAGAGAGATGCCATGTGCCAGAGTTACCCACACGAGCCAAACAAGTGGCTTTATTCTTAGATGGTTTGCTAAGTACCAAATTGAGATCTTATGTGTACTTGAAGGACCCTAGAACCATAGAAGAGTGTGTACGCATTGAGGATAATCTAGGGGAAGAATTAGAGCTTTCAAAGATCTATAAAGATTCAAAAAGCTCAACTAGCCTCACTTCCAAACAATCCATATCTATCGAGGAACTTGTAGAGAAGGTAGCTTAGAAATTAGGAGTGTCTAGCAAACAGATACTTAGATTTGCCCCAGTTAAATGATGCTATACCTGTGGAGGAGACCATATGGCTAATGTGTGTCCGATCATGTCTCAACCCCAAGCGAACCCTAATAGCCAATACTGCACCATAGAAAGGAGATACACTAACCACATTGCACAAGAATTGCTTCGATGGCATAGGAGACCCGTATGATTATGTGGTAGAATTTAGGCAAGTCTTGAGAGCTGAGATGACATGTTGACCGAGTACAATGCATTTGGTCTAACCCTTAAGAACAAGGCTCTTACATGGTTTCAACCACTACAACAGAGGCAATTTAGAAACATAGTCCAACTGCTAGAAACCTTCATCACGGAATTTTCATAGAGCAGCATAAGGCACAACACTTCCTCATTGATTCATAGCTTTAAACAAAAACCTCAAGAGACATTGAGACTTGCAAGAAGAAGATTTTGGCAATACCTAGAGAGATGCCATGTGCCAGAGTTACCCACACCAGCCAAACAAGTGGCTTTATTCTTAGATGGTTTGCTAAGTACCAAATTGAGATCTTATGTGTACTTGAAGGACCCTAGAATCATAGAAGAGTGTGTACGCATGTGCATCAACATTGAGGATAATCTAGGGGAAGAATTAGAGCTTTCAAAGATCTATAAAGATTCAAAAATCTCAACTAGCCTCACTTCCAAACAATCCATATCTATCGAGGAACTTGTAGAGAAGGTAGCTTAGAAATTAGGTGTCTCTAGCAAACAGATACTTAGATTTGCCCTAGTTAAATGATGCTATACCTGCAGAGGAGACCATATGGCTAATGTGTGTCGAATCATGGCTCAACCCCAAGCGAACCCTAATAGCCAATACTACACCATAGAAAGGAGATACACTAACCACATTGCACAAGAATTGCTTCGATGGCACAGGAGACCCGTATGATCATGTGGCAGAATTTAGGCAAGTCTTGAGAGCTGAGCAAGTTGATGACCTGTTGACCGAGTACAATGCATTTGGTCTAACCCTTAAGAACAAGGCTCTTACATGGTTTCAACCACTACAACAGAGGCAATTTAGAAACATAGTCGAACTACTAGAAACCTTCATCATGGAATTTTCATAGAGTGGCATAAGGCACAACACTTCCTCATTGATTCATAGTTTTAAACAAAAACCTCAAGAGACACTGAGACTTGCAAGAAGAAGATTTTGGCAATACCTAGAGAGATGCCATGTGCCAGAGTTACCCACACCAGCCAAACAAGTGGCTTTATTCTTAGATGGTTTGCTAAGTACCAAATTGAGATCTTATGTGTACTTGAAGGACCCTAGAACCATAGAAGAGTGTGTACGCATGTGCATCAACATTGAGGATAATCTATGGGAATAATTAGAGCTTTCAAAGATCTATAAAGATTCAAAAAGCTCAACTAGCCTCACTTCCAAACAATCCATATCTATCGAGGAACTTGTAGAGAAGGTAGCTTAGAAATTAGGAGTCTCTAGCAAACAGATACTTAGATTTGCCCCAGTTAAATGATGCTATACCTGCGGAGGAGGCCATATGGCTAATGTGTGTCCAATCATGGCTCAACCCCAAGCGAAACCTATACTGCACCATAGAAAGGAGATACACTAACCACATTGCACAAGACTGCCCATATAACAAGCAAACGATTAGACAAAATTATCCACAATCATATCCACAACAAGGGAGATATCAAAACGAGTACCTATAACAGCATGGTAGGCCACAACAACCCTACTATGCTCAACAAAGGCCTCAACCTGTGTTAGCTCAGCAACCTCCCCCTCCAGCCAATGTGATTCCAGTGAAGTATGCAATTGTAGAAGAAATTCTTAATAGAGCCTTAGTCCTAGTAACACCATTGCTTTTAGAAAGTGAACCAAGTGATCATAATTTTGACTCCAGTCATATTGAAAGCCCATAGGCTTACTACATGCAGTCACCTGAGCATAATGAGTCGTATTATTATGAAGACCCGAGCGAACCTAGTTGGGAGCCAAAGTATGCAAATGTCATGTACGCAAACCCCAACTCTAGACCCCAACCTAGGTAGATAAGACCTCCATTTCCTAGAGGACCATGTTACCAATGTCAGGGAGATCACCTCATTTGTGATTGCCCTATGCGTGCATCTACACAAACCCTATCCATGACAATTCAAGGTTTCTATGAAGATTGTGGGAAAGAGCATCTCTTGCAAGACTATCCTAAGAACCCCAACAACATGTCAAAAATCACTCCTATCAACGTTATTGTGCTAGTGGTAGACTGCACGAGAAGTGTGACATCCACTACCCTAGTGCAAGACATCATGAGGGCTCAGACATTTAAGCAAAACCAAGAGTTAGGCCTGGAAAGGAAATCTGAGGTTAGTGAGACTAAGATCCTAGCTAAGAAAAGGTCAAGAGCATGGAGGCATAGTAGAGAGAGAATGAAAAGGCAATAGGCAAGGAAGATCAGTGAATTGGAGGAAAGCTTGAGAGAAACAAAAGCCAAGATAATTGAACTCACATCTCAAATGCAATCTCACACCACTCCTCTACCATCATTCCCATCACCCTCCAACCCACCACCCTCTAACCCACCTCACACAATCCCACCACCACCTAGAGTAGGATCAATTTTAGCAGATCCCACTCCTGAGGACATAGACATGATGCTTAAAGCATACCAAGCTAGAATACAAGAAGGGAAAAACATAACGAATCATGAAAAGTGTTACCCTAGAATTGAACTAGAGCTCCAACAAAGTAAAAATTGTGCTAAGGTGGTGGAGTTGGCTCAAACCATGTTTGAATCCAGCCGCTCTTTAACGGCTCTAGTTCAGCTAGGACCCAACTGCATTTTCATGGACTATTAGACAGATTGGAGAAGCTAATTGCAAAATCTGAAAAGGACCCCGCCCCTCAAGGTCCTCAAGGCTAGTGGAAGAATGAGTGTTCCTCCCAAGGAAGCTTATGGGCCTAATTCCACTGAACCAGACACCACTTGCTCTATGAATCAATATTCCCAAGAATTTCTAAGAGAAATGGGCAAAAGAAAGTGAAAATCCTCCTCTTATTGAACTTTTGGATGACTTACATGACTAATTCCCACAAGTCATTCCCTCCATCTATGGAGAATAGGAGGATGCCCCATCAAGTGAACGGTTAGACTTTGAGTCTAATTCCTCAAGAATTTCCTTATTTCATCGGCCCATGGGAAGCAAAGTCCACATGTATGAGGGCACCCACAGTCCTAGTAAGAAAGGAAAATTCAATCATACCTAGCAATCTCACTTTAGAGGACTACTCAAGGTTAAGCTAAAATTGTGGAAACATGTAGCCAATCAAGTGCCAGAAGTAGCAAAACCTCGTTCCTAGGTAGGATCTCATAGAACAGTGCCAGAAATACCTTTGGACAAGATAGGGGACATGAGCGAAGGAGAAGAAGGAAAGACCTATCTTCCCATTACCCATCAAGGTTACACCACCGAGGAAATTTTGGACTCAGGTGTAGGAGTTGCAATTGCTACCACTTCCCTATGGAAGCGATGGGGCAAGCCAACACTCAAGCCCACGAAAATGAAATTACAAATGGTTGATGGTCACATCAAAAGACCCTTGGGGCTACTAGAAGGGATAACTCTCACCACTTTTGGTGTAGAGTTTGAGCATACTTTTTCTATATGTGATTTTAGCAAAAATCAGGCCTATGAGATGATTCTAGGAAGACCCTTCTTAAGGCAATTGCAAGTAGTACAGGATTGGGGAACCAATTCTTTGTATTTGCAACACTTAGGCATCACAACCAAAGTCAATCTCAAGGATTACTCTCATAGAGACGTGCCCCATATATAGTGGAATCCCATCCATAGAGCTACAGATGATATGGAGTCGATGCATTCCATAGGTTCAAGATCCTCATGGATGCATCAAGACACCCACTTATGGATGTGAAAAGTAGCAATAGAAGAAGAGAAGAGAGAAAAATCCAGAGAGGTAGGTGCGAAGGAAACTCATAGATCAATTCAAGACCCAACCTATGCACCTGTAGTATTTCTAGACAAAGAATTTGAACCTCATGGTTCGGAGGAAATTTTAGCAAAAATGGATGTAGCCATTAATGAAGAACAATGGACACCCCACTATGACGAGGATGGCTATGACATTTCAGTCTTCACAATAGAGTCAATCATGTGTGGTTTGGTTATTGAAGAGTGTAAACCTAGCACTGATGCATTTGAGGATGCAAGTGACTCTGATTTAGAGTCAATTATTATGGACCCTCCTTTTGCATCAGATGAGGAATATTTCTACGAAGTAGAAGCTCACCCTTAGAGACACGAAGAAATCATGAAGGATGTGAGGTTAACCACCCAGATAAACACCAAGAGTGAAGAGAAGAAAACAAAAAAAGAGAGAAGCTACAGGAGTAGAGGAAGAATCTTTGTTTGAGGTCATTGAAAACTTTAAGAAGTATGAGACAGAAGATAGGAGTCATGATAAGAATGCCTAAACATGATGCACAAGCAGGAGAGGCCTATGATAACAAAGAGACCACCAAGAAAATTGTTGTGACCATAGAAGAAGGAGAAGAAAGATGCACCTACATAGGACATGACCGGACTGAGGAGGAGGAGCGAAGAGTTGATAGCCTTGCTAAGTGAATACAGAGATGTATTCACATGGAGTTACAAGGACTTGAAAGGATTAGACCTTGACATATGCTCACATACGATTCCCATGACCTCATATGACAAACCTTCTAAGCAGAAGCCATACACCTATAATGACAATTATGTGGCCAAGATCAAGGAAGAGATAGATCAGTTGGTAGAAGCCAAATACATTTATGAGATTGAGCACACTAAATGGGTGTCCCGCATTGTAGTGGTGCCCAAGAAGAATGGCAAGTTACGTGTATGCATTAACTTGAAGAAGGTTAATGCAGCCACCATTGGAGATAGCTATCCACTTCCAATCACTAAGCATCTCTTAGAAAGAGTAGCAAGAAAGGAATTATACAGCTTCCTTGATGGATTTTCTTGCTACAATCAAGTGACCATCGTTCCAAAAGATCAGCATAAGAGAGCTTTTGCCATAGAGTGGGGCATATTTTCTTTTTGGGTAATGCCATTTGGTCTCAGAAATGCGCCAGCTACCTTTTAGAGGTTGATGTACCATGTCTTTAAAGAGTTCTTGAGGAAGAACCTGGAAGTCTATGTGGATGAACTCTGTGCTCATTCCAACATTAGACGGACATATATCCTCGAGCTGAGAGCTATCTTTGACAAATGTAGAGAATATCAAGTTTGCTTGAACCCAGAAAAGTGTGTTTTCATGGTCAGGCAAGGCAGGATTTAGGACATATAGTGCAAAAGAATGGCATATCCACAGACAAAGAGACCGTGCAAGCTATTGCAAAGTTACCTAGGCCAAAGAATGTCAAGGAAGTACAAGCTTTCATGGGGCATTGTGGATACTATTGAGGCTTCATTCACATGTATGCAATCATTGCAAAGCCTCTGTACTCCCCCTTGACCAACTTTGTGAGGGGGAGCTGTTGGAACAAGCCAATCACAAATTAGTGATTATGAAGATTTTGAAGAAGGCTTATGGTCAGAATGAAGTGAAAGAAAACAATTGAGAAAGTGAAGGAGATTTCATAATGATGTCTTGTACACATATGTACATATAAGTGGAAACTCTTGTAATGTGAGTAGAGCTAAATCCTTAGGATGATAAAGAGTAATGTCATAGATGCGGGATGAGTCAAAAATCATGTATATATAAGTTAATGATGATAAGAATTGTATGAGAGAGTCATTTGTAGATGACAAATGTCTTAGAGATGTGTAGAGAGTTTTTTTCCAGAAAATAGCGACGGGTTTTTCTCTAAGTGCTCTCTGTCTGATCATGTGGATCAAGATTCCTTTTGTACACATCTAATTGAGAAGCTAATGAAGCTATGTCTAGAGTTTCATGATCTAATTCCTCTCCTACTGTGAGAATGATCAATAGGAACATTCATATGTAGAATGTGAAAACTGAAGTCTGAGAGTAGCGCACTTTTCCGTCTCAGTATTTTGCTTAGATCTCAGTGTATACTGTAAAATTTTTGATGAGTGAGCACTTAAAATCTAAGTTAGGAGATAGGGAAGCTATGGCTAAAAGCATTTAGCAAAACGGGTTTTGTGTTGAGAGAAATCAACTTAAGAAGTTGACTATGTCAAAGGCGCTACCTCTGAAAGACAGTTATGACATATCTTTGATCTTAAGGATCAAATTAAACTTTTGGTGATTAGTTTTGAGAACTAATGATTAGTATGATTGCGCAAAGGTATTGCGAATACTTGTGCATCATTTGCTTGAAGAAATTTGAAGTTATGTGCAGGTAATGAAGTTGATTTCTGAAGCAGACTTTCTGAAGTAGACATTTCTTCACTCAGAGAAGTGTTGATGAAAGTTTTGGTAAAGAAGAACAATATTTGTGTAAAGTTTGGTTTATAACTGACATAGAAGTGTTCTTAATTCAGTATAGATCAAACCTTTGGAGATTAAGAGGTCTCCAACAGTGGTATCAGAGCTGAAGGTGCAATACAAGAGAAGAAAAGACAATTGAAGTTCCGATTGGTGCAGATATTGGAGTTCTTCCAAATCAAAGGAGGGCAAGGACAAATTATTGAAGATAACTTGTAGAAGTTCAAAGCACGAGTTTGAAAAGAATCAAGAAGGATAAAGCTCATATCAAAGGTACACTTTATTCTCATAAACCATAGTAATTGCAGATACAGAAGGTCAAGGATGGGAGAAAGCTTGCAGATTGATAAGCTAGATAGGGAGAACTATCCAGCTTGGTCCATGAGGATGGAGGCACACCTCATGAGTAAAGATTTGATGGCATTCATTACAGGAGATGAAGAAAAGCCTGAATTTGCAGATCCTAGTAGTCCAACTAGGGAAGAGCTTGCAAATTTGAAGACTTGGATGAGAAAGGATGCTCAAGCAAGGAGTATCATTTATATGGCTGTAAATGATTATCTTCTACCTCACATTAGAGGATTGGAAAGTGCAACAGATGTTTGGAATGCTTTGGAAGAGCATTTCCAAAATACAACCAAGTCAAGGAAGTCCTCACTATGGGCTGAGTTCACAACCTTCAAGAAGAAGAGTTCACAACCAATTTCTGATTATGTGGCAAGGATGAAGGATATTGCAGATAGCTTGGGAGCAGTGTATGAAGACATTGAAGAGGAAAAGTTGGTAAGACAAATACTTACAGGTCTGAGAGGAGATGAGAAGTGGAAGCCTTTCATATTGTCCATAGAGTTGTCACTTGATCACTTTACTCCTGATCTTAATCAATTGCTAGGACACATGCTAACTTTTGAGCAGGACATTAAAGGAGACAATGATAGAAGTACAAGTCAAGCTATGTACTCCAAGGACAAGAAAAAGAATGGCAAAGGAAAGCAATCGACTGATGATGAAGGGAATTCAAGTCAAGCTAACTTCACAAAAGGAAAGATGAATTTCAGAGGTAAAGGAAGAGGAGGTAAGAACAAAGATAATGCTAAAGCTTGTTGGATTTGTGGCAGAACAAATCATTTGGCAAATGATTGTTGGTATAACAATCAAAATGGTGGAAGCAATAATCAGAATTTTAATCAAAGAGGTAGAGGAGGCAGAAACCAAAGAGGCAACTTCAGAGGAAGAGGTGGTAGGACATCATATGGTAGAGGAGGTGGAAGAAACTTCCAATCTCAGTTCTACAACAACAATTATTACAATTATGCATCAGATCAGAAGGATGATATGACTCTTATCTTGAATGCAACTCATGAATCAGAAGGAGAAGATCAAAGAGTGTTTTATATTGACTCAGGATGTAGTAACCATCTGAGTGGGAATTTATCCTTGATGATTGATATGGAAGCAAAGGTGAATGGACATACAATTCAAACAGGTGACAATACCAAACATAAAGTGGAGAGCATTGGATCAGTGAAGACAAAGAGTGGAAGTACACTTCTGAGCAAGGTACTTTATGTTCCTACTATTCCTAAAAATTTGATAAGTGTAGGGCAAATTGTGGACAAAGGATATGAGGTAAGATTCACAAATGATGGTGTTTATGTACAAGATCCAAATCAGGGATATAGAAACATAATTGCAGGGAAAAAGGAAGGAAGATTGTTCACTCTCAAAGTCCAAGGTAATGTGGGACATGCATTGTTTACTTATGGAAGTCAAAAGGTATCTGAATTAGACCTATGGCATAAAAGGCTAGGTCATTTCAATGAGAGAGCTATAAAGGAAATGTCAAAGAATCAGGTGGTGCTTGGATTGCCGAATGTTGAAGGGCAACATATGGTGTACAAGTGTGAAGCTTGTCAATTAGGTAGAGCACATAAAGGTTCTTACAACAAATCAGGGTACAAGTATTCAAATATGCTTGAATTGGTTCATACAGATGTATGGGGTCCCTCAAGGGACTATAGCATAAATGGATCCAGATATTATGTGTTGTTGTTGATGATGCAACCAGATATATTACTTTATATGTAATCAAGGATAAATTAGAAGTCTTGAAGACATTCAAACATTATCATGCCTATGCAGAAAGGATCACAGGGCAAAAGCTTAAGAGGTTAAGATCAGATGGAGGGGGAGAGTATTTTTCTAAAGAGTTTGATGATTATTTGTGGAATGCAGGTATAAAAAGAGAAGTAACTTGCAGGTACTCTCCTCAACAGAATGGAGTAGCAGAAAGGAGAAATAGGACTCTTGTAGAATTTGCAAGAGCAATGATGAAGGAAAAGAATTGTCCAAATTACTTATGGGCAGAAGCCATTAACACTGCAACATACCTTGTGAATAGGTTACCTTGTAAAGCTTTGGATGGAGGAACCCCTTATGAAGCATGGTGGGGTAAGAAACCTACTCTTGATCATTGTAAGGTATTTGGATGTGTAGCATATGCTTATGTTCCTTCACAATTAAGACATAAGCTAGAACCAAAAGCAGAGAAGTATGTGTTTATTGGATATGATGATAGACAGATGGGGTACAGGTTGTGGAGTCCATCCACAAAGCAATTTCTTGTTACCAAAGATGTGACATTTGATGAGCAAAAATACATGGTATACAGGATCAACAAATGATTATGCAGGTGTTGAAGAGATACAAAGGAAAGGAAAGGCAAAAGTAAAAGTGTATGAAGAAAGTATTGATGATGTTGACTCTAAAAGTAGATTGCAGGATCATGTAGAAGAAGGGCCAAGATTTGATCCAGAATCAAATGAGGCTGAAACTTCGAGAAGTGCAGAAATCAGAAGATCCTCAAGGGAAAGGAAAGAGCCTATAAGGTATAGTTATGATACATCTTTTCTAACCACAAAAGATTATGCTTACATTGTGAAGACAGAAGAAGATCCAATCACTTATGAAGAAGCCAAAGGTAAACAGAATTGGGAGAAGGCAATGCAGGAAGAGTATGATGCTCTACTTGAAAATGAAACTTGGGAATTAGTACCAAGACCAAAGAATCAGAAAGTCATTGTGTTGGAACCATGAAGTTTTGAAGGACCCATGAAGCTATGAAGGCTATGGAATGCTTGGAGGCCTCCCTTGGAGCTAAGGATACTCAAAGGCTTAAGGCCTTGTGGCAGTCTTCCAAAATTCCCATTTTTCCCTCTTGTATACAAGTTCTTTCATAGGAACTAGCTCTTACCTATTTTTGTGAGAAAACCCATAAAAACCAAACCTTAGCCTTCTTTTTTTGTAAAAGAATCCTTTTTGAATTCTTTCCTTATTTTAGAAAGGAGGGCTCTCTTTTGGATACGTGCAAAGAGCTCTCTCTCTCTTAGAAGATTCCCTTTTTGATTTTCCCACCTACCTATTATTTTTAGAATATCTAGTTAATGAAGCCTTTGGCCACTTGTATTCAACGGATTCCTCCTCCTCTCTTATATAAGGAGGAGCTCATTTTGTAAAAGGGAGGTCCCTTGGCCATGGCCTTGGCCTCCATTTTGGTAATGGAAGAAGGTGTCATTTGGCTTCCACATTTCTCCTTGTGTGCTAGGCGATGATCCATGTGTGTGGGTTTGGCATTTGGGGTTGGCTTGTGTGTGAGCATTGCCCTCCCTTGTTCCTTTTGACGTTGGCCATGGTGCCATTGTTCATGGACGTGGGTGTGTGTGCGTTGCTTGCACTTCTTGCAACTCCTCTTGGAAGAGCCCCTCACTTCCATGTGAGGCGGTTTGGGTTGGTTACTCCCCATACTTCAACAACAAATTTGGCGCCGTTGCCGGGGATGATCGACCTTCAACCGTTGGGTTTTTTCAAGCTTGCCGTGCCTACACTTGGTGGATGCACCTCATGCTTGGATTGAGTTGTGGATCTGTGTGGCCTTCGGTTGGCCTTGGGTACCACTTTTCTTTAATTTTTGAGTAGTGTTAGTTCATTTCTTTGTTTGTTGCATAAAAAACACTCCCTAACCCCCTTCTCTCCCTCAATCTCACATATACACACCTATTCACACACATCATAAGCATCACTTTCCATCTCTCTCACCCCTGTCCTAGTGTTTGCTTGGAAAGTGGGGGGGTAGTCTTCTTCTTGTCCCTCCCTCATTTTCCTTCCCTCTTCTTTCCCTCCCTGCGTTTGTGTTGAGTCCAATCTTGGATTTCGCACAAGTCCTCCTCTCACTACGTTACAGTGAGCCAAGGATCTTGGTTACTTTTTTTTTGTTACGAGTTCCAAGACTCTCTCAACATTGTCTTGCACGTACTCGGGGCGGAGGCATCAACCATCCCCCTTGGATGATAGTTACAAATTTGAAGCAAAATAGACTGATTGGGGTTTTCGAGTTTGATCAGGTTCTTTGGCATTGCACGATTAGTTAGTCTTAGTCCGAATTCTGGGCCACACACGTATGTGACTTTGGGGGTTATGGGCGGCATTAACTGCCGCTCATTTATCCCGCCCCTCTATGCTTCCTGCATGCCATGTGCCTATGCTAGCTTAGAGTTAATTCTCCTCTCTCCCCTCTCTGACATGCGCAGATGACGGAACGTTGGGGGGATGTACTAATCCTCGCTTCTGTCTCAGGACGCAGGTGGGAGCGACCTCTCTCCCCTCTCTGACATGCGCAGATGACGGAACGTTGGAGGGATGTACTAATCCTCGCTTCTGTCTCAGGGCTCAGGTGGGAGCGACCTTTCTTCAGCTCCCCGTGCTCACCTATTGGCCCTCGAGGGGTTGGGATCTTGGCGAGCTCCTCCTTCATCTTCCTCCCTTTGAAGTGTGCTCTCCAAGCCTTGCGGACCTCTCCTTACGGCACCTACGTTGCCTCACCTTCTGCTATGAACAAAACTATGGAGGCCTTGGTGCCAGGAATCCCGTGCTGCTCGAACGTCTGTGGATTTGACTCCGCTGTGGCTGATAACCTCTTGGGCTCCTCATAAAATATGGATGAGCTATGTGCGTGCTCACCATTCTTTTTCTGCTTGGAAGTCGAGTCTATACTCCCACTTCAGTCCTGCATATGGTGTACACTTGAGCCTCGATTGTGTATTACCCCACACTATTCACTTCCCTTGAAGGACAGATTGAGTCTTGCCAATGGCGCATGTGTTCTCTATTGTTTGAGTTCAATGTTTTGTTCGATTGTGCATGGGTTGGGCCTTGCTCCCTATCATCTTTGTGTATCAAGACAGGCGAATTCTTATCAAGGAACCGCTATTTCTTTGATTCTCTTTGTAAGTATGTTTTGAGTGTCTAGGTGACTCCTCTTCTCCTCTCCGAGGCCATCTTTGCGTGCTCCTATTGCGCCACTTCCTTCTTGTTTCGGTAACTAAACTCTATCAAGCTCCCTTGCATGATATCCACTTCGTGTCCCTGTCTCTATTGCTACTACTGTGGACCCACATCTTATCCAGAGCAGAAGGAATCATGCACGATTGTTGTCTCCTCATGGACTTGAAAACTTTCAGCTATCGCAAACAAAAATACACTTCATTTTCTTGTCGGCTAGGGCTAAGAATGGCCTATTTTGTCTATGACAAATGTGCTTGAGCAACCAAATTGGTGATGATGCCTCAGGCTGCTGAAAAAAAAAAACCCATTCTGACGGTCGACAGATGTTGCAGATGTTGCAAGATCGGCAGGAGGTACTCTTGGTTTTCATGTTGTGGTTGTTGCAAGGTAACCATTGAGAAGTCTTCTCCTCACACCCTCGCAGGTTTTTGAGTCCATTGGTGACAGATTCGCAAGGGCAGGAAGACCATTGATAAGATATCTTTGAACATGAATTAACTTTCGTACTTTTCTTGTTGCTCCCATGATTTGTTTTGAAAGGGAAAGTTTGAACGAATTGTGATCCCTTCAGATGAACCCCTCCCGCATGGTGCTCTGTCAGAACACGCATGGTCACTCAACACCTGTAATGGAGTGTAAAAAACATGACACACTAGCTATTGCACATCATTTTTGGTTTGTTTTGAATGCTTAAAGAGGTTTTGTGACACTAGCAAGCTTTCATATATAACATTTAACCGAAGGTGATTTTATTGACCCATTACTAGTTGATTCCGTCAATTGTAGTGCGAACAACTTGCAGGTAATGGCTTGCACACGTCGAAAGCATTCTTCCACTTTTGGTACCACATATGTCAGATAGGCAACCTGGAAGTTTAGTAAGCTGCGATTTGTAGGTGGATTGAAGCACCAATTGATCCCAGAGATGTAGGATCCCACCAAGCCAGCTAATGGAGGATATGCACTATATGGTGCATCTGTGTTACGGTTTCTTTGGTTTTTCTAATATCCCGAACTCCTAAGAAACTAAAATTTGGGTGTTATGAATCATTGAAGATAAATGTTCTGACTTCACTTTGTTGAAACACTTCATCTGGGAAGATTACAGTATGTTGAGTCACTTGATTACTCATATCATTCTGCAGCTTCAGTAGTCGCACTCTTTGGACTCCCAGATTAATGATTTTAACTGATTAAATCTTTTGAGGCTATCACATTATGTTGCAGATTTGATTGATTGGGAGTTGCAAGGATTTAGACCTATTCTGTTCAAGTTACTCCCATTTTGGGTATTCACAACTAGGACAGCTTGAGGGTGGTGCTGTGTGATGGGGATCACACATAAATTGGGCCACAATTTAGTTTGATCATGCAAAGATTAATTGTTTACATTTATGCTTCTACTTCGCAAACTACAAAGGCATTGTGATTTACTCATTTGATTGTGCGTGTCATTCTTTTACTCCTATGATCACATCAAAATACATAGCCCAATGCACTAAAAGAGAAACATCTATTTGATGATTTTCATTGACATGCATCCACCTAACACAACAGACTTGATTGTGGCATAGTTCATGACTGAACTCTGAGTATTTATGTGTTATGATTGGTTATGACTCTTGATATACAGTTTCACAATTAGTTACTACGCTCAGTCCTGGCCAAGAAGTTCCTATCTTAGAAATACTTCATAACATAATTTGTGTGAGTGTACAATGAACATGCATGATAATTTTCCTTTTATAAAAGATGATTATGAGACTTTTAGGGATCGGCACTTAGGGATAGAATCTGAAGGATTTGTCAAAATTGCCTTGATTTTGCAAAGCTACAGGAAGCGTGTGTGGGTTTAGACTTTCTCAGAGTCACAATAGTATGAATGTTGCTTGATGTTCTGTTTTCGCTGACCCAATAACATGAATCAGGCCCAAGGCTACCCAACTTTTTCCACATGTTCATGCATCTACTCTTTATTAATGCAAATGGCTATTTTTTGTAAAATTCTTGGGATGGGTGCATAATGCGTGTACTTCAAAAATGTTCTTCATGATGTGAGCACGCATTCTTCAAAGGATATTTGCAGGTGAACTTGAACATTGGGGGTTGAAATTTTTGATTTAGACCTGAACTAAATGTGAAGTCATAAATGAGGGATTGTTTTTTGCTAGGGAGGTAACTCTCTAGTTTCACAATCCTCATTTTCGACTTAATTTTATCATTATACATTGTAGGCCAACAAAATTAAACCTTCAGCATAGATCCTTCTTCCCTCCTTTTGAAACTGTGCTTCACAAGAATTATTCTGGAGAAGTTTAAATTTCATGAATGCTTGATGCACTGTTGTCTAATGATTTGGTGAACACATAATACTCGTGCGAAATCTTGCTGAAACGAGCATTGTATGAATGATGGAAGGAACATAAGTTAAGCATGCTACTACACATTCATCTCATGCTTTACATTGCAAAATGTCCCACTCTCACTTGAAAATAACAGAGTATGGAATCATTGAGACATGAGGGATAGACACTCATGGTCTTGATAAGGGCTCCTTGTTTTGGGACTATGGTTTTTCTTTTCTTTGCAGGAGCAAGACGGTTTTTCATGCAGACTTCTCTCTAATAGAGCAAGTCTTGTGGCAATGGATGCCCCTTGAAGTGGAAACTAAAAATGGAATTAACATTTTTTGGCTGCTTCTTTTCAAAAATCAGTCTACTTGTTGTGTATGTTTAATTTTCAGGTATTGGAGCTTTGAGTGAAGGCACATGGGAAGGAGGCTGGGCTGACTGCCCCCCAAGGGGATTGTGTCGCTCAGCATTGCAGGCCTGAAAGACTTGAAGACATTGCAAGCCTGAAAGACTTGAAGACAAATTTGGATACATGCTGGGCTGACTGCCCCCAAGGGGATTGTGTCGCTCAGCAATATGGAGTTGCAGACTTGTAGATGGACGACTTGCTGATTCACAGATTTGCAACTTTGCACAATTCAGATTTGAACAGCTGCAGAGCAACAATGTGGAAGACCTAAAACTTGGACCAGTCCAGCAACGTATGCTTCTCATTTCTCAGCTTTGTCGAGGACGACAAAGACTAGGTGGGGGAGGGTGTTGGAACCATGAAGTTTTGAAGGACCCATGAAGCTATGAAGGCTATGGAATGCTTGGAGGCCTCCCTTGGAGCTAAGGATACTCAAAGGCTTAAGGCCTTGTGGCAGTCTTCCAAAATTCCCATTTTTCCCTCTTGTATACAAGTTCTTTCATAGGAACTAGCTCTTACCTATTTTTGTGAGAAAACCCATAAAAACCAAACCTTAGCCTTCTTTTTTTGTAAAAGAATCCTTTTTGAATTCTTTCCTTATTTTAGAAAGGAGGGCTCTCTTTTGGATACGTGCAAAGAGCTCTCTCTCTCTTAGAAGATTCCCTTTTTGATTTTCCCACCTACCTATTATTTTTAGAATATCTAGTTAATGAAGCCTTTGGCCACTTGTATTCAACGGATTCCTCCTCCTCTCTTATATAAGGAGGAGCTCATTTTGTAAAAGGGAGGTCCCTTGGCCATGGCCTTGGCCTCCATTTTGGTAATGGAAGAAGGTGTCATTTGGCTTCCACATTTCTCCTTGTGTGCTAGGCGATGATCCATGTGTGTGGGTTTGGCATTTGGGGTTGGCTTGTGTGTGAGCATTGCCCTCCCTTGTTCCTTTTGACGTTGGCCATGGTGCCATTGTTCATGGACGTGGGTGTGTGTGCGTTGCTTGCACTTCTTGCAACTCCTCTTGGAAGAGCCCCTCACTTCCATGTGAGGCGGTTTGGGTTGGTTACTCCCCATACTTCAACACATTGGATGTAAGTGGGTATATAAAACAAAAAGGTTTGCAGATGGTAAGGTGTCTAGATACAAGGCTAGACTTGTGGTCAAAGGTTATGCCCAAACTTATGGGGTAGATTATGATGAAACCTTTAGTCCTGTTGCTAAGATGTCTACAATTAGAACATTGATTGCTATTGCTGCTTGTAAAGGATGGAAGTTGTCACAATTAGATGTGAAAAATGCATTTCTAAATGGATACATTGCAGATGAAGTATACATGGAGCAACCAGAAGGTTTTATGAATTCAATTGGATTAGATTATGTGTGTAAGCTCAAGAGAGCTTTGTATGGGTTGAAGCAAGCTCCAAGAGCTTGGAATTACAGACTTGTCAAGTTCTTGAATGAATGTGGATTTCAAGCATCAAAGGCAGATAGTAGCTTGCTAGTGAAGGCAAGTGAAAATGGATACATTTACATGTGCATTTATGTTGATGATATTATTGTCACAGGAACAGATGCTCAAGGAATCAATGAACTCAAAAGGCAAATAGAGAAGGATTTTAAGATAAGTGATTTGGGAAACTTATCTTATTTTCTAGGAATGCAGATTGTGTATACTCAACATGGAGTATATGTTTCACAAGAGAGGTATTTGAAGAATCTCCTAGCCAAGTTTAACATGGAAGATTGTAAGACTTCAACTACACCATTGGAGGTAAATCATAAATTGAGCAGGTATGGAGGTGAAGAATTCAATGATATGAAGAAATATCAGAGTTTGGTAGGTAGTTTAATCTATGCTACCTTGACAAGGCCAGATTTGTCATATGCAGTAGGTGTGTTGTCACAATTCATGCATTGTCCAAAGAAGACTCATTGGATTGCAGCCCAAAGGGTACTCAGATATATCAAAGGAACCCTAGGTGAAGGTTTGTATTATGGTTTCACTTCTGACACAAGAATCAAAGTGTTTAGTGATGCATATTGGGTAGGTGACTCAGATGATAGAAGGTCTACTCATGGGTATCTCTGTTATGTTGGAGATAAATTAGTTTCTTGGTGTTCAAAGAAGCAACATACAGTTGCTTTATCATCCACAGAAGCTGAGTATAAAGGAATGGTAGAAGCTGCAAAAGAAGTGATATGGTTGAAGACCTTGATGAAGAGTTTTGAAACTGATCAGAGTACTCCAATTATTTTTGGAGATAATATGAGTTCTTTGTATTTGGCAGCTAACCCTGTTTTTCATGCCAGGACTAAGCACATAGAGATTCAGTATCATTTCTTGAGGGAAAAGGTGCTTGATAAAGAGATTGAAGTGATGTATACTCCAACAAAAGAACAAGTGGCAGATATGATGACAAAGAGCTTGGATGGACCTAAGCTACAGAGATTCAAGGAGATGGCAGGAGTGAAGAAGAATGGAATAATCACAATTAGTGATTGAGGGGGCTCTGTTGGAACAAGCCAATCACAAATTAGTGATTATGAAGATTTTGAAGAAGGCTTATGGTCAGAATGAAGTGAAAGAAAACAATTGAGAAAGTGAAGGAGATTTCAGAATGATGTCTTGTACACATATGTACATATAAGTGGAAACTCTTGTAATATGAGTAGAGCTAAATCCTTAGGATGATAAAGAGTAATGTCATAGACGTGGGATGAGTCAAAAATCATGTATATATAAGTTAATGATGATAAGAAATGTATGAGAGAGTCATTTGTAGATGACAAATGTCTTAGAGATGTGTAGAGAGTTTTTTTCCAGAAAATAGCGACGGGTTTTTCTCTGAGTGCTCTCTGTCTGATCATGTGGATCAAGATTCCTTTTGTACACATCTAATTGAGAAGCTAATGAAGCTATGTCTAGAGTTTCATGATCTAATTCCTCTCCTACTGTGAGAATGATCAATAGGAACATTCATATGTAGAATGTGAAAACTGAAGTCTGAGAGTAGCGCACTTTTCCGTCTCAGTATTTTGCTTAGATCTCAGTGTATACTATAAATTTTTTGATGAGTGAGCACTTAAAACCTAAGTTAGGAGATAGGGAAGCTATGGCTAAAAACATTTAGCAAAACGGGTTTTGTGTTGAGAGAAATCAACTTAAGAAGTTGACTATGTCGAAGGCGCTACCTCTGAAAGACAGTTATGACATATCTTTGATCTTAAGGATCAAATTAAACTTTTGGTGATTAGTTTTGAGAACTAATGATTAGTATGATTGCGCAAAGGTATTGCGAATACTTGTGCATCATTTGCTTGAAGAAATTTGAAGTTATGTGTAGGTAATGAAGTTGATTTCTGAAGCAGACTTTCTGAAGTAGACATTTCTTCACTCAGAGAAGTGTTGATGAAAGTTTTGGTAAAGAAGAACAATATTTGTGTAAAGTTTGGTTTATAACTGACATAGAAGTGTTCTTAAGTCAGTATAGATCAAACCTTTGGAGATTAAGAGGTCTCCAACAGAATGAATGTGAGAACTCCTTCAATGAGCTTAAGAGACGATTGTGTTCTGCACCAATCTTGACTACACTAGATTGGAACAAGCCATTTCATGTTCATGTGGATGCATCCAACTATGCTATTGGGTGTGTACTTGTAGTGAAGGCAATATGGATCTTCCAATTGCTTATGCCAGTAGATAGTTGAATGCAAATGAATGGAACTATAACACTACCAAACAAGAAGGATTAAGCATGGTATAAGCGGTTAAAAAGTTTAGACACTATTTGCTTGCAAATAAGTTTAAATTTTTTACAGACCATCAAGCACTCCTATATCTAGTGAACAAACCCTGCAACACTGGCCGACTAGTAAGATGGTTCCTCTTACTAATGGAATATGACTTTGAGATTGTGGTTAGGAAAGGTCGGACTCACCTTAGGGTAGATCACCTTTCTAGACTAACTTTTGGAGAGTCCCTTCAAGGAGTATCAGAGGAAATTACTGATGCCTACTTGAAGTAGTGTCTGAGTGTGCCAAGGATATAGTGCCTATTCTAACATTTGGACCCAAACATCCCGTATTGAAGACTAGAGACAAGGAAGTAGTTAGATCTCAAAAGTACCATATAATGGTAGGAAGCATGTACAAGCACACCAATCAAGGCATACTGGCTTGTTGTGTAGACAAGGATGAGCATGCCAAATGGTTGGAACTAGCACATGTAGGTGCAGTACAACAACACCATTCAAAACATACGACCCTTCAAAATCTACAAAGGTTAGGGGTATATTGGCCAACAATGGAAGCAAAGGTGCACAAGTTATGGAAAGAATGCCCAATCTATAGCACTAGACCTCCAGTGGAACATGCCACTCTTTATCGAGGGTCTTTAGTGCCAGATTGGAGTGAGATAATGAAGTTTAGAATAGGAAGCATTAGATTACACACTCATAGGTGGTACTCTATACAAGCGAGGAAAAGACGGATATCTTAGATTGTGTGTCCATGAGAGTGAGTATCTTAAGATATTAGAAACTACTCATCAAAGGGATAACGGGAGGGCACTTTGGACCAGACCATGTGATTAAGGCAATCCTATTTGCAGGATTGTTGTGGCCCATTCTTCACATGGATGCACATACCTATGTGAAGCAGTGTTACATTTGTCAGCGAACTCACTATTTGATACATAAGGATGAGATGCCACTGAAAGCCATGATGGGTGGACGTGCATTCTCTAAGTGGGGATTAAGCTTCGTTGGTCCTATTCATCCCCCAGCTAAGGGTTCACATGCTGAATACATCATTGTTGCCACATACTATCTAACCAAGTGGGTAGAAGTGAAGGCCACAACGAAGAACGATGCTCAAACTACAACTAAGTTCTTATTTGAGAATTTCTTCACTAGATATGGGTTACCAATAGAGTTAGTAAGTGATAGAGGCACTCACTTCTTGAATGAAGTCATTGAAAATCTTCTCCAAGAGTTTTTGGTGATACATAAGAAGTCTGCCCCTATCATCCACAAGTTAATGGGCAAGATGAGAGCACCAATAAGATTCTATGCAACATGCTGACCGAATTAGTGAATAATAAACACTTTGATTGGGACAAAGAACTACACCATGTTGTTTGGGCATATAGAGTTTCCTATAAAACAGTGCTCCAAGCCACACTCTTTAATATGGTGTTTGGTAAAAATGCAATGCTCCCATTAGACTTCTTGATACCCACACTAAAAGTAGCACAAGAGCATGAGTGGACAGGTCGGAAAGGTGAGCATCCTGTTGTGGCTAAGTTAGAACCACTAACTAAACGTCATACTAGTGATCGACGATAGGACACTAATAAGAAGTCTCTCAAAGATTCACCAATGAAAGTAATGTCTATCTGGGTATCCAAGAAGTCAATGAAGGCTAGCCCACAATCAAGAAAAATTTGGGTGCCTAAGGCTTGCTTTCGGGCTCAAATAGACACAAGTAAACCACATAATGTAAAGCATTATTGACACAATCGAACAACCTATACCCATAATTCTTTGATACACACAGTCACATGTTCATCCACGAGCATGAGGAGGATCACTTGTAAATGGGTCCTGTCACTCTAGCACAATGGCAAGTACCAACGTGAGGAGATCCACCTCATAATTGTCAATCCGTGGAAACATGAGGACTAGTATGAAAACTAAGAGCAATTGATGGCACAAGTGTGTGAGTGAGAAGCACATAAACATGCACACACATACACACACACCCGCACACAAGGCAAGAACAAGGAAAGGAACAATGGAGTTCTTTGCATTAGTCAAAAATTCTCTTACATAAGCTCAATTCACAAACGATCTAACCCCTAAAATGAGCTCTCTAGCTTCTTTTATAGTTTTTTGACTAGCTTTGGGCTTGTCCAGACCTAGTGTCCGGCCTAGTCAAAAATTAGGTTCTAGAGCCTATTTGAGGGCTCAAACGGAGTCTAAAAATTATGAAAATTGGTATGTATAGCTAATTCTAATACTCTTCAAGCTCGAGGACTCCTCGGCTTGAACAAAATGGAGTTTGTTCTACCAAAAACGGGATTTACAATGTGTGTGTAGTGATGAAAATCACTTGAGTTGGAAATTGTTTCTGAAATAAATGATTGGGCCTTGTTGCCGTATTGTGCATGACTACTCCTTTGTGCTTGTATGCTCTGCTTATGACTTGTATGCCAACACTCCCCCCTTCCTAGCGTTTGTCGCCCATGACAGACCTTTCCTCTGTTATATGGTGATCGATATAGTATTGTAGGACATTCGTGGCTAGCTCATGTTCACCCAGGCGTAGACCTCTTGCTAGATCAGCTTCCAATGCATCCCAATTAATTGCACCTAGGGCATCCGGTTGTGGTGTTGTGTAGTACTCAGAGTACATGGCTTGTTCACAGGCAAAGAGATGAAGCAGGTGTGTGGGCTTAGGTGCGAAGACCTCCGAGTGATACTCCCAGAAACCTGTTCTGAACATGTCCTCAAATGTTTGTTTATAGTATGCGGGAAGATACTTGATTTGTGCATGCCAAGCATAAGCTACCCGAATGTTGGGGTGGTGCTCATGTCATACACCAAATCATAATTTCCATTGGTAAACCCCGGTAAACATCCCTGTGGTGCTGCTGCATTTCTAAAAGTTTTGAGTACTACCTGTATCATATCCAAAATCTTAAGCATCATTTGGGTCGCCACATCTGGCATGGGGTTCAGTCGAGGCATCCAATGTCAAATTGTGGCCATCATGTATGCTATCGATGGTGGTCCCTACGGTGGCAGTATGTACGGATAATTGAGCCACTCCTTACATTGAGCATTATTCTGTACCTTTATGTTGAATGCTTTTCATGATCTGCATCATGGAACGGGGCCATAGCATGGATTGTAAAGTAGATGTAAAGGCACATTGTTCCATGTGCGCAGCATTTCGGGATATGTCTCTAGAAGTTTCTGCCGCCATGTTGGTTGATGGATTTTGCCTTTTTGCACTACTGGAGGAAGGTCTTCGGGTTGAAACTGGGTAGCGAATGAAGGAATCTTACCCGGGACTCTCTATATTTCTGCATTATAATCGGCCAGAATAACATAGTAAGGCCTATATTGGAGTTCTGATGAGAGGATAAGGCATCTAGATGACAATTTCTTGAAGTAATCAGATTGTAACACAGATTCTTCTATGACTCTCATGGCCTGATTTTGCACTATTGTGCGCTCTTCATGAGAACCCCCCATTTCTTCCACTTGTCGTAGCCATGGGGGTCGTGGTGCTTCGAAAATATCTTGTCCTTCTTCCGTTTTTCATCCCCCTGGGAAGGGTTGTGGATCATATTCCTCTTCAAATGTTTGTTCCACCGGAATGGAGATTGTCTCCTCATTTGTGGGCGCCTCAGGGGGGGATGGTGGTCTTTCGTATTGGAGTAGACGTGCTTGCAATTCTGCGACTTGTTTTTGGAGATCTTGAAGGGCCTCCGAGTCCGTGATAAGCGAAGCGGTTGAGTTAGTAGCTTGGGGACCTACTGTCATTTCTTTCTGTCTTGTCTGCTTTAGTTGACCTAGTTCTTCTGATAACTGGTCATGTGCATCGAGGAAAGTGGCATAGTCGTCAAGAATGATTGTGATGCTCTCTGGGGTCACTGCTTGAAACTTGGAAGGACTAATGGGAGCCCCGGGTGTGCTTTCGATAGTTGCTTCTAAGTTTTCTTGGTTCAATTGTTGAAGCCATCTATTTTCCTCGTATGCTGCCGCAAGGTGTCGTTTGAGCAGGACCATGTTGCGCTGGAGTTTGGAATTTCTTTCCAGTTGTATCTGCAAATGGCTTTCTAACCCTTGGATTGATTCCTGATCCACATTTTGAAATTGTGTCTCCAAAATGCCATGAGCCTCTTGTAAGGTTTAAAATTGAGTTTGGAGACTAGCTTTGTCCTCTTCCAAAGTATCGAGGTGTTGTTGTAGTGCTTCAGAGTGTTCTGGTAACCTTTAATTATGTGCCTGTAGCTCATAGTATTCTGTCCTTAACTGCGACATACATGCAAACATGGTGTCAAATGCATCGCCTATGGATGAAGGTTTGGTTTGTGCAACGGAAGATGCAAAGGGAGGGAATCGGGGAATGGGAAGAGTGAATGTTGTGTCTATAGGTGATGTGTGTGCCGGTGAGATTGGTGGAGGGGGGATAGGAGAAGGTGGGATTGTGGGGGGTGGTGGAGGTGCTGTGGGTGGCAAAATGTCCATGCCCTCAGGGGTGGACGTGAGTGTAGTGTCTACCATGTATATCGAAATGGTAGGTGGTGTGTGTGTGATAGTGGTGAATAAGTGTTGTGTGGATGGTGGGAATGCGAGTGACGAGGAGGGTGGGGTGATGGCTTGAATCATTCTACAAAAGTAGTCATGGGCTGGCTGAAGGAATGGTGGTATGGGGGGTGGGAAGTGAGAGATAGGAGGCGGGAATGTCACAAAAGCGAGAGTGGTGGTAGGGAATCCAAGAATTATGGATCTAGTGTCCAGATGTCCTATGACAAAGGTTGTGGAGGCTGTTTGTCCTATGGCTATCTCCATGAGTGGTCCAATTGATGTGGTTGTGATGGTGGTGGTTTGGTAGACAGGGTTTTCAAAGGTGGAGAATAAAGTTGAACAAGAGGTGGGAGGACGGAAGATGAAGGTTTTCTCTGTGGGTTGGGTAGTCGAGGTGGTGTCTCCAGCTTGATTTCGAGGAGGTGATGGTGGAGGAGTCGGTGGTAGTGGTTCAGTTGATTCATCATTGGTGACTTGGATCTCTTGGCGAGAGGTTACTGCTATTTGGGAGGTTGTCTCAATGGGTTCCGATGTAATAATAGGTCCTTCCCCCGTAGTAATGGCAATCTGGATGTTTTTACCAGACCGTGGTCGTGTTTGGAAGTTTTGCGGATCATATTGAGCAGGAGGCCTCTGGATCACTGCTCGGACTACTTCCACTACTCCATACGTTTCTGCTACCAATAATAGGCCTTCGCTGTATTCGGAGTCAACTCCAGCTTCTTCCAATAGCTGAGCCATGAGCACCCTACTGCTCTGTTCGGTGAGCAGTTGTTGCGATTGCACTCATTCCATGATTTGATACAGCCTTCGGAGTTCTACTGTATATGCAGGGGTTCCCATGGTTTCTTCTTCTTCTGCTTCTTCTTCTAGGTGTCCTGGTTGTTGACCCTGCTAATCGTCATCCCAATGTACATGGCGGCCTTCTGTGGATTTCCTCCGTCTTTGGGAAGAGGTGCCCTGTTCTTCTGCGTCCAAGAAGAATTCGACATCGAAGAGTTGGGTATTCTGCAAGAATGATTCGAAGTCGAAGGTGCTCATCCCTTCAACGTCTCCAGTCGTAGCAAATTCAGATGGGACAGGAGGAGCCGAAGGGGTAGCTTGTGATGTACCTTCAGATCAAGACCTGGGTATTCTAATGGTAAAGGGAGGTACAGTGGCCTCCCCTCGTGGCGAGACTTCCGGAGTAGTCAGAACTTCACGTGTCTGGACACAAGGAATCGAGCCCCTTATGCGCTTGGATTGATGTGTGGAAGTTTTGAGTCTCTTAAACATTTGTGGTTGTGCCCAAGTTAAAGCACGTTCAATGGGTACATCATATGCTAAGCATCTGTAGATAATGCGTGTGATTGCACAACAACCATTCACCACTAGTTTTCTAGATGACCTTTTATTTGCTTCATACAGCTGTTCCACAATACATACATGAAGCTTAATCGGTAATGCACCTATCTCCGCCAAGTAAAGAGCGAACCATATTCGTTTGTGGGGTTGGGTGAATCGATTCTGCCCAGGAAATGCAAAATGTTGCATGTACATACGGAGAGGGATAGACACATTTGGTGTGAGTGCTGCCATATCTTTCAACCTCAGTAGTTTTCGGTCCTTCATGTTAGTAGGAATGAGAGCATGCTTCTCAGAAGGTACATGTGTGTCGTGCATATTCAAAGCAGAGCTCACCAATTCCAAGGTAAGTTCGAACCTCTTTAACTTGTTGTTGCCTAGCAAAGAAGGAAGAACGAACGTTCCTGGTTTGTCCTTTTCTGCATTAGCTTGTAATGTTGAGACCAAATAGTAACATCGTAGGAGATCCGGTTTGGGTAAGGGTGCCTCAAAGTACTCAGATAGCCCTACACGTTGCCATATGGTTTGAAGGTCTTGTGTGTTCTGGAGAGTCTCAAACTCCTTGGAGAAGAATTGGAATCGGACCCATGATCTGGCATACTCGCACTTTGACTCCCAGATATAGTTGGTCTCTCCTAGGGGCCCTGGCATGCCATTGAACCAATGAGAATTTGCATGGACTCTCTTTGTTATTCCTGTGGGAGGGTTTGGTATAGGTATTTGTTGGAGGTGTTGTAGCTCTATCGGTCGTTCAGTCGGTGGCACTTCAATAGGTAGACTCTCCACATTAATCCCTACTCTACTTACTCCTGCTTGTGAGATCGAACCTGCTGCTTCTGCCATGAGAGTGCTTGTAGTTGTTGATGCTTATTTGCTAGAAGAAGAGAGGCACATTAGCATTTCATAGGAAACAGGATGTTATGGTGTTCCCTCCACAATACCAACATGACATTCCGGGTGGTTAGAGGTTATTAGGTGAAGTGTTTGTGATGTGTGTAAATGTGGGTTAGTAAGTGTTCATGTTAGATGCATACTTTGGATGTGCAATGTACTTAGAATGCACCTACATAAGAGGGGACTGATTTACAAAATTGGTTCAGGTGGCTTGATACGGGGTTTAAGTCTCCAAACTTTGATGGTGGAAGCGTAACTTTTAGTGGTGATGACATGTCAAGGTTTGTGGACTCGATTGTGTTGGATTTGGGACCTTTTGGGTACCCATTTCCCGCCATTCCTAGGTGTGACCGAAGATGTAGTTTGGAGTGTAGATGTTCGCCCTGGGATTTGTGCCAAGGGTGATTGTGGGTGTTGATTCAATCTTGTGAATGGAGGTGAAGCTAATTGAGCTCGTAAGCAGGTCTTGGGCACCCATATTTGCCTAGCATTTGGGATAGCCTTCATTGACTGCTTTGGAACCCAAATAGAAGTGCTTTGTCTAGATCGATGCCTAGGATACTCCTTCGTTGTAATCTTCGACACTGTAGCTCGTTTGGTGCTTCTTTGGGATCATGTCTCCAAAGTCGAGGGTTGTTCACCCTTGCATACCCAGATTTGCTTCAGGCCAAGAGGTACTCTATATTGTACAGGTTGGTGTTTATGCTTCTTGATCATCGGCCTCCTCTGTGTCGTGTGTTGTCCGGCTTGCTTTCCTCGAATTCTCTTTGGAAAAAAAGGGAACTCCTCATTGACTTCTATACCTTCCTCAACAGTGACCATCTTCTGCACCATGGAACTTTGGACAAGAATAGCATTGTTATCTTCATGTGGGTTCCTGGAGGGACTAGGAATTGGTGCTTTTTCTAGTGGCATGAGTGCTTGATTTTCTAGTTCAATCGTGATGCGGTTTTGGCCTACCCAAGCCTGGAGAAGTCCACTTCTTAGGTTGAGGTTGACTGCATGATCATAGATCTAGTCTTGACCCAATACAAGAGGTTTGGTAAGATCCTCGTCTTCACATACTAGCATTTTTACTGCCATTAGGACCTCTTGAATGCAGAGGGGAAGTTCCACCTCTCCCATGCAAGGGGTTTCCATGCCTCCCAATCCTATGAGATATGCCTCTATAGGATTGACCTTGAATTGCAATTTTTGGCAGTAAGAAAGTCTGATTGCACTAATGGCTGCTCCTCGGTCAATTAAAGCTCTCACGATCCTTGCACACTCTCCTTGTCCTACTTCTAGGGTCACAAAAGGTCGTCGATCGACTATCCTATGGGAATGTTCTCATGAAGCCTCGCACATGGTCATGTGGTAACCTAGAGGTTATTGAGTGTCAGGCCTAGGCGGATCTCTACCCTGTCTTCTCACTTTCATTCATCGGATGCATTCTAAAGCTTCTGCCTGTGCTTCTTCTCTAATTCTCTTTTCCTCTTCTTTACGTTTCTTTGCAGTATTGAGTCGATTTAACATCTCCTCTATGAGGGGTTCCTGATATAACTTGACTCTGCATCCACTGATATAACTCCGTAGGATGTCGCCTTCTAGAGTGGCTAGTTGAATTGCTCCACTTGTGGAGATCCTATTGATAATCATTGGTCCATAGCCTCTCTTCTCTAACTTCCATGCATGTTGCTTCAAGGTGTAGACTAAGACTAAGTCTCCCGCTTTCAATCCCTTATCCTTTACATGTGCATCAAAATATGCTTTTTGTCTCCTCTTGGCTGCATAAATTCTTGCTGCAGCTCTCAATCGTGTTTCACCCAATTGTTCAAGATCAAAGATTCTAGAGGAGAGTTCATGGCCTGTCCAGTCATGCTCTTGTGCTACTTTCAATGTAGGTATTAAAAAGTCCAATGGTAGCACTGCATTTTGGCCGAGCATCATCTGAAAGGGTGTGGCTTGGACTCTGTATGCCCAAACAACATGGTGTAGCTGTTTGTCCTAGTTAGAGCGTTTATTATTAACCAATTTTGTCAATACATTGCATAGAATCTTATTTGTGCTCTCAGCCTGTCCATTGGCTTGTGGATGATAGGGAGCCGACTTCTTATGTATCACTAAGAATTTGTGGAGAAGGTTCTCAATGACTTCATTCAGGAAGTGTGTGCCTCTATCACTCACTAACTCTATTGGCAATCCATATCTTGTGAACACATTCTCGAATAAGAACTTAGCTGTTGCCTGGGCATCGTTCTTTGTTGTGGCTTTCACTTCTACCCACTTGGTTAGATAGTCTGTGGCCACAATGATGTATTCAGCATGTGAACCCTTGGTTGGGGGATTAATAGGACCAACAAAGTCTATTCCCCATTTAGAGAATGCACGTCCACCCATCATAGGTTTCAATGGCATCTCATCTTTGCGTATAGGATATTGAGTTCGCTAACAAGCATCACACCTCTTCACGTAGGTATGTGCATCCATGTGAAGGGTTGGCCACCAAAGACCTGCAAATAGTATTGCCTTGATCACCCGATGTGGTCCAAAGTGTCCTCCTGCTACACCTTGATGGGCACTCTCCAAGATCTTCAGATATTTGCTCTCGTGGACATACACTCTAAGATACCCATCTTTTCCTCGTTTGTATAGATTATCTCCAATGAGAGTATAATCTAAAGCTTCTTGTTCTTAGCTCCTTTGTCTGGCCATTGTCATCTCCTGAGGGAATGTTTTCGTTCTCAGGAAGGCTACTAATGGTTCGCTCCAATCTGGCACTAAAGACACTTGGTAAAGAGTGGCATGTTCTACATGCAGTCTAGTGCTGCAGATTGGGCATTCCTTGCACATCCTATGGACATCTGCTTCCATAGTTGGCCAATGCACTCCGAGTCTCTTTAGTGTTTGTAAAGTTCTTTATCTCGAGTAGTGTTGCTCTAATGCACCAACATGTGCTAATTGCAACCATTTCGCATACTCATCCTCTTCCACACAACAAGATAATATTCCTTGATTTGTGTACTTGTACATACTCCCTGCCATGATATGGTACTTTTGGGCCTTTACTACCTCCCTATCTTGTGTGTTGACTACTGGATGTTTAGGCCCATATGTCAGTACTGGCACTAAGATCTTGGCCCACTGTGGTACAACTTCCAAATTAAACAAGTAAGCATTGGAAAGATCATCTGATACTCCTTGTGGAGCCTCTCCGGATGTGAGCCTTGAGAGATTATGTGCTCTCAAATGAGTCTTTCCTTTCCTCACCACTACCTCAAAGTCATACTCCATTAGTAAGAGGAACCATCTTACTAATCTACCCGTATTGCATGGCTTGTTTACCAAGCAAAGTAGAGCTTGATGATCAGTAAAAAATTTAAACTTATTTGCAGGCAAATAGTGTCTAAACGTTTTAACCGCATATACCATGCCTAACCCTTCTCCTTCAGTGGTGGTATAGTTTCTTTCAACTGCATTCAACTATCTACTAACATAGGCAATTGGAAGATCCATATTACCTTCACCCGTACGTTGTGCAAGAACACACCCAATAGCATAATTGGATGCATCCACATTGACATGGAAGGGCTTGTTCGAATCCGGTGTGGTCAAGATAGGTGCTGAACATAAGCGCCATCTAAGCTCATTGAAAGATTTCTCACATTCATCAGTCCACTCAAAATTGGTCAAAAGTCCGTACAGAGGCTTTGCAATGATGGCATACATGTGTATGAAACGTCTGTAATAACCACAATGCCCCATGAAAGCTTGCACTTCCTTGACATTCCTTGGCCTAGGTAGTTCTGCGATAACTCTCACTTTCTCTTGGTCAATGGATATGCCGTTCTTTGACACTATCTGTCCTAAAATCTTGCCTTGCCTGACCATAAAAACGCACTTTTCTAGGTTCAGGCAGACTTGATATTCTCTACATTTGTCAAAGATTTGCATGAGTTTAGGTATATGTTTCTGTCTAATGTTGGAATGAGCACAGAGATCATCAACATAGACTTCTAAATTCTTTTTCAAGCACTCTTTAAATACATGACACATCAGTCCCTGAAAGGTGGCTGGCACGTTGGTAAGACCAAATGGCATTACTCAAAAGGCAAATATGCCCCACTCCATGGCAAAAGCTGTCTTATGCTGATCTTCTGGTGCAATGGCTACTTGATTGTAACCAGAGAACCCATCCAGGAAGCTGTATACTTCCTTGCCTGCTACCCTTTCTAATAGATGCTCAGTGATAGGAAGCGGATAACTATCTCTGATAGTGGCTGCGTTAACCTTCTTCAAGTTAATGCATACACATAACTTGCCGTTCTTTTTGGGCACCACTACAATGGGGGATACCCATTCAATGTGCTCGATTTCATAGATAAATCCAGCTTCCACCAAGCGATCTATCTCTTCTTTGAGCTTGGCAGCATAGTTGTCATTATATGTGTATGGCTTCTATTTAGAGGGTCTGGCATCTGCGGTCATGGGGATTGTATGTGAGCATATGTCAGGGTCTACACCTTTCAGGTCCTTGTAACTCCAAGAAAAAATGTCTCTATATTCTCTTAGCAAGGCTACCAACTCTTGCTCCTCCTCTTCACTTAGGTCATGTCCTATGTATGTGCATCGGTCTTCACCTTCCTCTATGGTCACTATGATTTTCTTTGTAGTTTCTTTGTTATCATAGGCCTCTCCTTTGACTGCTTCATGTTTAGGCATCCTGATCATGACTCTCCTATCCTCAACTTCATACTTCTTGAAATTTTCAGGGACCTCAAACAAAGATTCTTCCTCCTTTGGTGTGACTTCTCTCTTCTTCCTCTTCTTGCCTTCGTTATTAGTGGTCACTTGTGTGGTTAATCTCACCTCATTGGTAGTTTCTTCATATCTCTGAGGCTGAGCTTCTACTTCGTAAAAATATTCCTCATCCGATGCAAAGGGTGGGTCCATAATGATTGACTCTAGATCATAGTCACTTGCATCCTCGAATGAATCAGTGCTAAGTTCACATTCTTCGATAATTGGATCACACATGATTGGCTCTATTGTGAATACTGAAATGTCATAGCCATCCTCGTCACAATGGGGTGTCCATTGTTCTTCATTGATGGCTACATCCACTGTTGCTAGAATTTCTGCCCAACCATGAGGTTCAAACTCTTCGTCTAGAAATACTACAGGTGCATAGGCTGGGTCTTGAACTGACCTATTGTTATCTTTTGCACCAACCTCTCTGGATTTTTCCCTCTTCTCTTCTTCTACTGCTGCTTTACACATCCATAAGTGGGTGTCTTCATGCATCCATGAGGATCTTGATCCTATGGAATGCACTGACTCGGTGTCATCTTTGGCTCTATGGATGGGATTCTAGTGAATGGGGGGTACGTCTCTATGAGAGAAATCTTTGAGATTCACTTTGGTTGTGACACCCAAGTGTTGCAGATAAAAAGAATTTGACCCCCAATCCTGCACTACTTGCAATTGCCTCAAGAACGGTCTTCCCATAATCATCTTGTAGGCATGATTCTTGCTAAAGTCACATATAGCAAAAGTATGTTCAGACTCTACACCACAAGTGGTGAGAGTTATTCCTTCTAGCAGTCCTAAGGGTCTCTCAATGTGACCATCAGCCATTTGTAGCTTCATTCTGGTGGGCCTGAGTGCTGGCTTGCCCCATCGTTTCCATAGGGAAGTGGTAGCAATTCCAACTCCTGCACCTGAGTCCAAAATGGCCTTGGTTGTGTAACCCTGATGAGTGATAGGGAGATAGGTGTTTCCTTCTTCTCCTTCACTCATGTCTCCTATCTTGTCCAAGGGTATTTCTGGCACTGTCCTATGAAATCCTACCTAGGAACAGGGTTTTGCTATGTCTGGCACTTGCTTGGCTACATGTTTCCACAATTCAGGCTTAACCTTGAGTAGTTCTTCTAAATTGAGATTGCACTGCACTTTAGTATTCTTCACTACCTCTGTGTTCCTAGGTATGATTGATTCTTCGTTTCTTATCATGATCGTGGGTGCTCTCATGCAAGTAGACTTAGCTTCCCATGGACCTGTGAAATGGGGTAGTTCCTGTAAGGAATTAGAATCGAAGTCTAATCTCTCTTGAGATTGGGCACTCTCCTGCTCTCCATAAAGGGAAGGATTTCTTGTGGGAATTGATCGTGTGCATCATCCACAAGTTCAATTGGAGGAAGATCTTCGCTTTGTTTAGCCCATTTCTCTTTTTGAATCTCTCGTAGGAATTCTGTCGAATACCGATTCATAGAACAAGAGGTGTTAGGTTCAGTGGAGTTAGGCAAATAAGCTTCCTTGGGAGGAATGCTTATTCTATCACTTGCCCTCTCCTTAGCCTGGGAGTTGGCTTCTTTTCCAGGCTTTGCAATTATCATCTCTAATCTGTCTCGCAGACCATCAAAATGCAATGGTGTTCTAGTGGACCTAGAGCAATTGAAAAGGCGACTGGCCTCAAACATGGCTGGAGCCAATTCCACCATCTTGGCACAGAACTTGGTTCGTTCAAGCTCTAGGTTAGCTCTAGGGTAACATCTTTCATGATCCATTACATTTGGCCCTTCCTGGATCCTGGCCTGATATGCTCTAAGCATCATAACCATATCCTTGGGAGTGGGATCTGCCAAGACTGATCCTACTCTAGGTGGTGGGTGGGTTACGTGTGGTGGATTAGAAGGTTGAGGAAAGGAAGGTGATGGGGATGATAGTGGGGGTGATGTGTGAGAGTGCGTTTGAGATGTGATTTCCATGATTTTGGCTTTGGTATCTCGCAGACTTTCCTCGAGTTCGCTCATCTTCTTTGCCCATTGCCTTTTCATACGTTCACGGCTATCTCTCCAAGCTCTTGTTCTCTTCTTATTTTGGCTCTCAGTCTTGCTAACCTTCGCATTCTTTTCCTGGCCTAAGTCTTGGTCTTTCTTAAGTGCCTAAGATCTCGTGATGACTTGCACTGGGGCTGTGGAAGTCACACTTCCCGTGGAGTCTACCACTAGGCCAATAACATTGATAGGAGCAATTTTTGGCATATTGGCGGGGTTCTCGGGACACTCTCGTAACAAATGCTCCTTTCCACAATCTGGATAAAAGCCTTGAATTGTCACAGATTGGGTTTGTGTGGGTGCAGGTAGAGGGAATCACGAATGAGGTGATCTCCCTGACATTGGAAGCATGGTCCTCTAGGAAATGGAGGTCTTATCTGCCTAGGCTGGGATCTAGAGTTCGGGTTGGCGAACATGACATTCGCATATTCTAGCTCCCAACTAGATTCACTCGGCTCTTCATAATAGTATGACTCGTTATGCTCCGGTGACTGCATGTAGTAAGCTTATGGGCTCTCGATATGTGTAGAGTCGAAACTATGATTGCTTGGGTCACTTTCTGAAAGCGATGGTGTCACTGGCACTAAAGCTCTATTTAGATTTTCTTCTGCAGCTACATACTTCACAGGGATCACATTGGCTGGAGCAGGGGGTTGCTGCATTAGGATAGGCTGAGGTCTTTGCTACCCTTGATAGGGTGGTTGATAGGGTTGTTGCGTCCTACCATACTGTTGTGGGTATTGATTTAGGTACTTTCCTTGTTGTGGATATAGCTGAGGATAATTTTGTCTAACCGCTTGTTTGTTGTATGGGCAGTCTTATGCTGTGTGATTGGTGTATCTCCTTTCTATGGTGCAGTACTGGCTCTTGGGATTAACTTGGGGTTGAGCCATGATAGGGCACACATTAGCCATATGGTCTCCTCCACAAGTGTAGCATCATTTTCCTGGGGCAACTCAAGGAATTTTCTTGCTAGAAATGCCTAATTTCTAAGCCACCTTTTCTGCTAGATCCTCAATTGATGTGGATTGTGAGGAAATGAGGCTAGTAGAACTATCTGAATCTTTATAGATCTTTGAGAGCTCTAATTCCTCCGCTAGATTATCCTCAATATCTATGCACATACGTACACATTGTTCTATGGATCTAGGGTCCTTCAAGTACACATATGATCTCATTTTGGTACTTAACAATCCGTCTAGAAATACGACCACTTGTTTGGCTGGAGTGGGTAACTCTGGAGCAAAGCATCTCTCTAGGTATTGCCTAAACCTTCTTCCTACGAGTCTCACTGCCTCTTGAGGTGTTTGTTTAAAGCTGTATATCAGGGAGGATGTGTTATGCCTAATACCACTCTTGGAAAACTCAATGATGAATGCTTCAAGCAGTTGATCTATACTTCTGTGATGATCCTGGTGAAGTGGTTGAAACCAAGTCAATGCAGTGTTCTTGAGTGTTAGGCCAAAAGCATTGTATTGAGTGAACAAGTCTTCCACTTGTTCAACTCTCAAAACTTGCCTAAACTCTGCTACATGTTCATATGGGTCTCCTATGCCATCGAAGCAATTCTTCATGGACTTAACCAATTGTGTGGGTCTTAATGTTCTAGTGTGTTCTCTAGGCCTTGGCACATGGAATTCGTCTGTATTTCTTGGATTCCTTGGATCCCTATGTCTCTCCCTGTCCATCCTATTAGTCTCTGTCCTCGTTCTCTCTCTTCCAAGTGGATTAGCAAAGCTCACCTTGGGTCTATCTCTACTCTTCTCTCTTTGCGTTCCATGAGCCTGAGATGTTCCAACTCCTTGGTGACCATAAGACACAGTGGATCGAGGTTGGGGAAAAACAAATTCACCATTCCAAGTGTATGCATGTCTTCCATGTTCTGAGACCACAAAGATCCTCTCTGAAGCATCATCTAAGTAAGTTACTTTGCCTAGGATATCAGGATCTTTGAATTCATAAATGGTAAGAGCTCCTACTTCGTTAGGCTTCTCACGCTTATACCTCCAAAAAGCCTCATCCGTCTCTCGATTCAAGAGCAACTCTATGCTCCTATTATCTTGGGGAACCCACTTTGGATTGATTATTCTCGTTAGAACCGACTTTCCTCGAGGGGTTTTTGGCTCCTTTCCTAAGTTCCCTTGCTCTATGTCACCTAATTCAGGTTCAGAGATTATGTTGCCAAACTCATCCGTCCTTTTAGGTTGGCTGGTGACCACATACATTGTTCTTTATTTATCTATGTAGGAACCATTTTTGAACTTGACTACTGGGTGTTCTAGTCCAATGGGCTGATTCGGGTTTTTAATTAGCACAAGAGATCTTCTCATACCATCCTCATAGATGCGTGCACCTAAGCGGTTAGTCTGGATATATTCCAATTGAGTCTTGTAGGGACCTTCAGGTCGTTCTAGGTATGTCAATCCTAAGCTACCTACAAGTCTTTCCATGTTATAAGACATCTCAGAGTCACTAGTTTCTGAGTCTAGAGCGTAGGGGTAATCCCTCAATTGCTAGGTCCAAGATCTGCATGTATGGTTGACACTAGCCTTAGATGATCTAATACTTTGACGGTCTCTCCCTAAGTGTCTTCCTGGTCTAAGGTTCATATGCCCTTCCAATTAACCCACTGATCCTTGTACAACCACGTTGCTGATTCTTTTATACCAATCACTTGTTCCTTTTGAGTTCCTTTGTATGTTTTTTCTTGTCTTTAATTAAGCATCGTCAGGAGCACTTAAGTGTGTCGTACTTGATGTTCTTCGTCCACTTAGTTTAATTTCTTTTCCTTTAAGTTGTCCCTTGACTGCAATTTAGCCTATTCTTAGACTTGAGAAATTAGAGGCTCTTAGAACTTGAGTATTCCTATCGTACCCCTAGTCAATTAGGACAACTACTCGTACTTAGCCTATGCTAAGAATGGACTGAGGGGTTTGAGAGATGTTCCAACCTCAAGTCGCTTCTCCTTGCTATGCTTGTCTGCCCAGGAAGCACGTTCCCAAGCCTGCTCACTCTGGCACTCGCTTTGATTTCTCCAAACGCTTTCTATGACCCTGTGAAAATTCCAAGTTTAGCTCAAGTTTTTACCTTTAATTGACAGACAATTTAAAACAGACACTTTTAATGACCCTTGTTCCCCTTTTTGTTTTGCCAAAAAATTTTCTCTAGAGCTCCCTTGGTGTACCTACCCCTCAAAGGGTCAACTTCCAAATATCTTATATGAAAATCAATGCACCACGAGCTTTCTGACAAGCCCTAGAGCTCAAAAAATGGATTTCATATGAAAAAGTTATAACAGTTCAGGGTTTAGGAGGCTAAACAGACAAACAACACCTTTCAGAGTTTAGTGCATTTTTCTAAGGCCTTTGTAATGGCATAGGTAATTGAATACGCAAATATGCCCAATTTTTAGCCCAAATTTTCAAAAAATTACCCCTCTATTTTTTGTCGAAAATGTCTGTCTATCGTGATAGACGGTGTCTATTGCGATAGACAATGTTTGTCGCAGGGTCCTGTCTGTCGCGATAGATGGTGTCTGTCGCAATAGATGGTGTTTGTCGCGGGGTCCTGTCTGTCGCGATAGACTGAGTCTGTCCTCTGTCGTGGGCCCTGTCTGTTGCGATATACGGTGTCTGTCATGATAGACGAGGTCTATCATCCATCGTGGTTTGGTTTGTCGCGATAGACGGTGTCTGTCGCGATAGACTGAGTCTGTCTGTCTATCGTGGGTCTCTATCTATCGCGATAGACGGGTGTCTCTCATGGTAGACCGTCTGTCGTGGTTTTGGTCTGTCGCGATAGACGGTCTCTATCGTGGGGTGTTGTATGTCGCGATAGACGAGTGTCTGTCGTGATAGACGGGTGCCTGTCATCTGTCGTGAGCCTATGTGTCGCGATAGACGGCCTCTGTCGTGGGGTGTTGTCTATCGTGATAGATTGTGTCTGTCGCGATAGACTGAAAAAATGCAATTTTTTTAGAATTTTTTAGTGATTTGGAGTGCTCTCATGGTGTAGGTTATCGTGTCAAACATGCATTCAAAAAATATTAAGTTTTTCTGTCTGTCGTGATAGACAGAGGTTGTCATCCTGGGACCTGTGCAGAGTTCTATCGTACCTATGCAAGTTGCTAGAGATGGTGGTACAACTAGATCCTACAGCAAAAGCTCAAAAAACACACAAAAACTGATAGCATGCAAGCTCTCTCTCACTCTCTCTCACAAGTGAAATGAGGGAAAGGAGGTGGGGAGTGGAATATTACCAAAAACTGAAATTTTTGTGAAGATGGAGATGGAGGTGGGAGATGGTGAGGATGATGACCGTGATGATGGTGATGCAAAAACAAGAAAAAATGAAGAAAAATAAGGAAAAGAAAGGATATTACCTATGACTCCAATGTCTCAACTCTACGTCTTACCATCACACGCTCGTCCTCGAAGCTCTCTCCCCAGCAACGGCGCCAAATTTGGTGTCACTCTAGCACAATGGCAAGTATCAATGTGAGGAGATCCACCTCATAATTGTCAATCCGTGGAGACATGAGGACTATGTTGGCACACAAAGCAACAGAGGAATCATGCACAATACGGCAACAAGGCCAGATCATTTTTCCCCATGGGTTATGTACAACTCAAGTGATTTTAATCACTACACAAACATTGTAAATCCCGTTTTTGGTAGAATAGACTCCATTTTGTGCAAGCCGAGGAGTCCTCGAGCTTGAGGAGTATTAGAAGTACCATCGTACCAAATTTCATAATTTTTAGACTTCGTTTGAGCCCTCAAATAAGCCCTGGAACCTAATTTTTAACTAGGCCGGACACTAGGTCTGGACAGGGCCAAAGCTAGTCAAAAACTATAAAAAGAGCTAGAGAGCTCATTTTTGGGGGAGATTGTAATTGAAACGAACTTGTAAGAGCATTTTGAAAGTAATCTAAAAGCTCCATTGATTCTCACTCCTTGTCTTGCCTTGTGTGCGCGTGTGTGTGTATGTGTGTGTATGCTAGTGTGTTTCTCACTCACGCACTTGTGCCGCCACTTGCTCGAGGTCTTCATACCATCCTCACGTCTTCCCGGATTGACATTAAAGGAGGTGCTACTCATCATTGAGCTACACCAAATTTTGGCGCCGTTGCCGGGGATCGAGCTTTGAGGACGAGCGTGTGATGGTAAGACGTAGAGTTGACGTGTTGGAGTGGTAGGTATTTTCTTCACTCTCATCGAATTTCTTTTACTTTCTTCACCATCATCATCATCACCATCTCCCACCTCCATCTCCATCATCGCAAAAATTTCAGTTTTTTGACTATATCCCCATCTCCACCTCATTTCCCTCATTTCACTTGTGAGAGAGAGCGAGAGAGCGAATTTGCATGCGCTGTTTTTGCATGTTTCTTGAGCTATTTTGCAGGTTTTTTGCTGTACCATCATCCCCAGCAGTGTGCGCAGGTACGACAGGCTCTGCACAGGTCCCGGGACGACAACTTCTGTCTATCGCGACAGACACTGTCTATCGCGACAGACAGAAAATCTTAACATTTTGTGAATGCATGATTAGCACTGTAACCTACACCTTGAGGGCATTCTAGATCACTAGAAGTTTTTCAAAAATTTGCGTTTTTTCTGTCTATCGCGACAGACACCGTCTATCGCGACAGACACTGTCTATCGCGACAGACACCGTCTATCGCGACAGACAGAGACCCACGACAGACACCGTCTATCGCGACAGACAGAATTTCACGACAGATAGGGTCTATCGCGACAGACACCGTCTATCGCGATAGACATCGTCTATTGCGACAGACAGAATTTCACGACAGATAGGGTCTATCGCGACAGACACCGTCTATCGCGACAGACAGAATTTCACGACAGATAGGGTCTATCGCGACAGACACCGTCTATCGCGACAGACACCGTCTATCGCGACAGACAGAATTTCACGACAGATAGGGTCTATCGTGACAGACACCGTCTATCGCGACAGACAGAAATCCGCGACAGATACCGTCTATCGCGACAGACACCATCTATCGCGACAGACAGAAATCCGTGACAGATACCGTCTATCGCGACAGACACCGTCTATCGCGACAGACAGCCCCCACGATAGATTGTGTCTATCGCGACAGACACCGTCTATCGCGATAGACAGGCATTTTCGGCAAAAAATTAAGGAGTGAATTTTTGGAAATTTAGGCTAAATTTTGGGCATATTTGCACTCTCAAGTATTCATATACTTACAAAGGCCTTAGAAAATGCATTAAAATCCCTGATAGTATCTGTTTGTCTAGTCAACCCCCTAAACCCTGAACGGTCATAACTTTTTCATACGAAATCCATTTTCTGAGCTCTAGGGCTTGTCGGAAAGCTCGTGACATATACCACGCGCCCTCAACTGTTTTTTATAAGAATAACGCGTTGATTTTCAGATAGGGTATTTGGAAGTTGGCACACTGAGGGGTAGGAACACCAAGGGAGCTCTAGAGGAAATTTCTAGCAATACAAAAGGGGGAACAAGGGTCATTAAAAAAGTGTCTGAAATAAATTGTCTGTCAATTGAAAGGTCTACTTGGAGCTAATCTTGGGATTTATGCAGGCCTATTGAGAAGCAATTGAGAGTATCCAAGCAAGGGTGTTGCGCACGCTTGAGAATCAACTTCTCGAGCACTAAAGAGCAAGGTTCGGCAAGAAAGGTCGGAACATTCTCAACTCCTCTTCGTCAATTCCTAGCTTAGGTTAAGAACGATTAGAAGTAGGAGTAAGTCAGGGCGACGACAGGCCACTATCAAGTTGAAGACTACCTAAAAACTCAAGTTCAAGCTAAAAACTTAATCTCTGTACTGTCGACAACATAAAGGAAAGAACCTAACGTGGAACGATCAACCTAAAAGTACGAAGAACATTCAAGTATTCCTGACGACGAAATATCAGATAAGACCTTAAACACAAGAAATAACTAAAAAGAATCAAGTGACTGGTACCAATTGATCGGCAACGAGGTTGTACTCTGGGCAAAGAATTGGGCTACTTAGATAGGCATATGAACCTTAGATCAGGACGACACCTAGTAAGAGAGAGACAAAGCCTTAGGTCTTCAGAGGCTAGTGTCAATCACACTGCAAGGTCTTGGGCTCAACAGTTGAGTCACCACTCTCATTACCCTAGCTCTGATACCAATGAATCGGAGATGTCTTAAGGCATGGACAGACCTACGGGAAGTTCAGGGGTGCCTTATTTGTACAGGGTAGAAGGCCCTTACAAAACACAGCTGGAATATCTTAGGACCAACCGATTAGGTGCTAGCATCTATGAGGACGGCCTAGGAAGATCCGTGGTCCAGATTAAAAACCCTGACCAATCCATAGGACTAGAGCACCCAGCTGTCAAGTTTGAAAACGGTGCATACCTGGACAAGGAAGGAACCATATACGTAGTCACCAGTCATCCAGATAGGACAGATGAATTTGGAAATGTAATTTCAGAAGCGGACTTAGGTGACTTGAAACAAGGAAACATGGGAGTGGAACCTAGAACCCCTCGAGGTAAATCAGTTCTCACTAGGATTATCACGCCTGAGTGGGTCCCCCAAGATAACAAGTGCATAGATTTGCTTCTCAATCGAGAAACGGACGAAGCCTTTTGGAGGTATAAACCGGATCACCCAACTGATATAGGAACAATCATGATCTATGAGTTTAAGGATCCAGATAGCCCAGGTAGAGTGACCTACTTAGACCACACTTCGGAGAGGATCTTTGTGGTGACAGGCAATGATAGGCATGCTTACACTTGGAAGGGCGAATTCATTTTCCCCCAACCAAGATCAAATGTATCCTATGGTCAACCTGGAGCTGGAACATCCTAGGCTCATGGTATGCAAAGAGACAGAAGTAAAGATAGACCAGAAGTAAGTTTTGCCAATCCAGTGGGCAGAGAAAGAACGAGAACGGAGACGAATAGGGTAGAACCTGAGATGCTTAGAGCCCATAGGAACCAAAGAAATGTAGATGGATTCCCTCTGCCGAGGCCTAGAGAGCACACAAGAACTTTGAGACCCACCCAGCTAGTTAAGTCCATGAAGAATTACTTTGACGGCACAGGAGATCCCTATGATCATGTGGCGGAGTTCAAGCAAGTCTTGAGAGCTGAACAAGTTGAGGATCTATTCACGCAGTACAATGCCTTCGGTCTAACCCTGAGGAATACGGCACTTACATGGTTTCAGCCATTGGACGAGCGCCAGTTCAGGAGCATAGACCAACTCCTAGAAGCATTTATTATTGAGTTCTCCAAGAGTGGCATAAGGCACAACACCTCCTCACTGATTCACAGCTTCAAGCAAACCCCTCAAGAGACTGTGAGACTTGCAGGGAGAAGATTTAGACAATATCTTGAAAGGTGCCCTATTTCGGAGCTACCCACATCTGCTAAACAAGTAGCCTTATTCCTTGACGGATTGCTGAGTCCAAAATTGAGATCCTACGTGTATCTGAAAGACCCTAGGACTATAGAAGAGTGTGTACGTATGTGCATTGACATTGAAGATAACCTAGGAGAAGAGCTAGAGCTGTCCAAAATTTACAAAGATTCAGATAGTGCATCTAGTCAATCTTCCACACAAGCCACATCAATTGAGGAACTTGCCGAAAAAGTAGCTCAGAAATTAGGTGTAACTAGCAAACAAATCCCAAGGTTTGCCCCTGTGAAAAGATGCTATACATGCGGTGGTGACCATATGGCGAATGTCTGCCCTATTATGGCTCAACCCCATGTAAACCCTAGTAGCCAGTACTGCACCATAGAACGGAGATACACCAACCACACCGCACAAGATTGCCCATACAACAAGCAGGCGGTTAGGCAATCCTACCCTCAGCCCTACCAACAAGGCAGATACCAGAACCAGTACCCTCCACAACCATATGGCAGGCCACAACAAAATTTCCAACCTCAATATCAAAACCAACAAAGGCCTCAGCCTGTGCTAGCACAACAACCCCCAGCCCCAGCTAATGTGATTCCGGTAAAGTATACTGCTGCAGAAGAAAACCTGAATAGAGCTATAGTCCCTGTAACATCCTTGCTTTCTGAAAGTGACCCGAGTGACCATAGCTTTGATTCTACACATGTTGATAGCCCCCAGGCCTACTACATGCAGTCTCCTGAGCATGGTGAGTCCTATTATAGCGAAGAGACAAACGAACCGAGTTGGGAGTCAGATTACACGAACGTCATGTATGCAAACCCCAACCCTAGGCCTCAATCTAGGCAGGTAAGACCTCCATTCCCAAGAGGACCGTGCTACAGATGCCAAGGAGATCACCTCATTCGTGATTGTCCCTTGCCTCCACCTACACAACCCCAGTCAATGACGATCCAAGGCTTCTGCCAAGATTGTGGAAAAGAGCATCTCTTACGAGATTGCCCAAAGAACCCCAATAATATGCCAAAAATCACGCCCATCAATGTTATTGAGTTAGTGGTAGATTCCTGCGGAAGTGTTACTTCCACTGCACCCGTACAGGTAGTCACGAGAGCTCAAGCAATGAAGCAAAACCAAGGGGTAGGCAAGGAAAAGAGCCCAGACACTAGCGATACTGAGAGCCAAAATAAAAAGAGAACAAGAGCTTGGAGAGATAGCCGCGAACGCATGAAAAGGCAATGGGCAAAGAAGATGAGTGAACTTGAGGAAAGTCTACGAGAAACCAAGGCTAAAATCATAGAGATCACATCTCAACCGCACTCTCACACATTCCCACCGCTACCATCCCCATCACCTTCCATCCCTCCACCCTCTAAGACACCCCACGTAACCCACCCACCACCCCAAACAGGATCAGTATTAGCTGATCCCACTCCCGAAGACATAGACATGATGCAAGGCATATCAGGCCAGAATCCAAGAAGAGCCAAACGTCACGGATCATGACAAGTGCTATCCTAGAGCTGACCTAGAGATAGAAAGAACCAAACTGTGTGCGAAAATGGTCGCACTGGCTCAGACTATGTTTGAAGCCAGTCGCCTTTTCAACTACTCGGGCTCAGCCAAAACGCAATTACACTTGGATGGATTCCTAGAGAAATTAGAGAGAATAATTGCAAGATCTGCCAAGGACGAAAAAAATCAAGAGAAAGAGAAATCAAGCAAAAACATGAACCATTACCCTTCGGAAGTTTATGCGGCCAATTCCACTAAACCAGACAACTTCCCCCCCTTAGAAGGAATAGAGAGGCTAATTGCACAGTCAGAAAAGGAACCTAACCCTCAAAGAAAGGAAAGGGCAAGAGAATGGATAAGCCAGCCTCTTCAGGAAGCCCATGTGCCTCCTCAAGAAGCTTATCTTCCCCCCCAAAAGGCAGATGAGCCTCCCTCGGAAGCTCACGTACCTCCACAGTCTGCCTACATCCCTTCTCAGGGAGCGTATGAGCCTGTCCGGAAAAGTAATAGAATGAGTAACCCTCCCCAGGGAGCTTGCGCTCCAGCCATCCGTGAGAACGAGGAGAGAGCCAACGATAGAATAAGCCCTCCTTCCCAGGTGGCTTATGCGCCTAATTCTACGGAGCCAGACACTTCTTCTTCTATGAATCGGTTTGCACCAGACTTCCTACGAGAGATTCAAGAAGACAAATGGGATAACGAAAGTGAAGTCGCCCCTCCCTTTGAACTTGTGGATGATGCACACGACCAATTCCCACAAGACATCCCATCTATTTACGGGGAACATGAGAGTACTCAGTCTCATGAGAGATTGGACTTTGAGTCTAATTCCATACAGGAGCTACCCCACTTCACAGGTCCATGGGAAGCAAAGTCCACATGTATGAGAGCACCCACAGTCATGGTAAGGAACGACGACTCAGTCATACCTAGGAACACAGAGGTAGTGAAGAACACTAACGTGCAGTGTAATCTCAAGTTAGAAGAGCTACTCAAGGTTAGACCTGAATTATGGAAACATGTAGCCAAACAAGTACCAGAGATAGCAAAATCTCGTTCCCAGGTAGGATCCCATAGGACAGTGCCAGAAATTCCCTTGGATAAGATAGGAGATATGTGTGAAGGTGAAGAAGGGAACACCTATCTTCCCATCACCTACCAGGAATACACCACCAAGGCGATTTTGGACTCAGGTGCAGGAGTTGCAATTGCCACCACCTCCTTATGGAAGCGTTGGGGCAAGCCAGCACTCAGGCCAACGAGGATGAAATTGCAAATGGCCGATGGTCACATAGAGAGACCCTTAGGATTGCTAGAAGGAATAACTCTCACCACTTGTGGTGTCGAGTTTGAGCATAGTTTTGCTATATGTGACTTCAGCAAAAATCATGCCTATGAGATGATTTTGGGAAGACCATTCATGCGACATATGCAAGTGGTACAGGATTGGGGAACCAATTCTTTGTACCTGCAGCACTTGGGTGTTACAACCAAAGTTAATCTCAAGGATTACTCTCATAGAGATGTCCCTCCTATCCAGTGGAATCCCATCCATAGAGCCAAAGATGATACAGAATCGGTGCATTCCATAGGGTCTGGATCCTCATGGATGCATGAAGATACTCACTTATGGATGTGCAAGGTAGCAGTAGAGGAAGAGAAGAGAGAGAAAGCCAGAGAGGTAGGTGCGAAAGAAACCCATAGATCAATCCAAGACCCAGCCTATGCACCTGTAGTTTTTCCAGACGAAGAATTTGAACCTCACGGTTGGGCAGAAATCTTAGCAACAATGGACGTAGCCATCAACGAAGAACAATGGACACCTCACTGTGATGAGGATGGCTATGATATTTCAGTCTTCTCCATAGAGCCAATCATGGGGGAGGCAGTTCTAGAAGAATGTGAACCTAGCCCTGATGCACTTGAGGATGCAAGTGACTCCGATCTAGAGTCAATCATTATGGACCCACCATTTGCATCAGATGAAGAATATTTCCATGAAGTGGAATTTCAACCTCAGAAGCATGGAGAGGGTACAAATGATGTAAGATTAGCAACACATATGACCCCGAAGGGAGAAGGGAAGAAACGAAAGAAGAGAGAAGCCTCACCAGAAGAGGAAGAACCTTTGTTTGAGGTCCCCGAAAATTTTAAGAAGTATGAGATAGATGACAGGAGAGTCATGATAAGAATGCCTAAACGGGAGGCACAATCAGGAGAGGCCTATGATAACAAAGAAACCACCAAGAAAATAGTAGTGGCCATAGAAGAAGGAGAGGAGAGATGCACGTATATAGGCCATGACCTGACAGAAGAAGAAGAGCACGAATTGATTGCCTTGCTAAGAGAATACAGAGATGTATTCGCTTGGAGTTACAAGGATTTGAAAGGGGTTGACCCGGACATATGCTCGCACACCATCCCCATGACTTTAGATGCCAAACCCTCTAAGCAAAAGCCTTATACATATAACGATAATTACGCTGCTAAGATCAAAGAAGAGATAGATAGACTGGTTGAAGCTGGATTTATCTACGAAATTGAGCACACTGAATGGGTATCCCCCATCGTAGTGGTGCCCAAGAAGAATGGCAAACTGCGTGTGTGCATTAACTTGAAAAAGGTTAATGCCGCCACGATTCGAGATAACTATCCGCTTCCCATCACAGAACATCTCTTAGAAAGAGTGGCAGGCAAGGAAGTGTACAGCTTCCTCGATGGATTTTCGGGCTACAATCAAGTAGCCATAGCTCCAGAGGATCAGCATAAGACAGCCTTTGCCACAGAATGGGGCATTTTTGCTTTTAGAGTAATGCCATTTGGGCTTACCAATGCACCAGCTACCTTCCAGAGGCTGATGTGCCATGTGTTTAAGGAGTTCCTGAGGAAGAGTTTAGAAGTCTATGTTGATGATCTTTGTGCTCATTCCAATGTTAGACAAACTCATATTCCTGAACTCAGACAAATCTTTGACAAATGTAGAGAATATCAAGTCTGCCTGAACCCAGAAAAGTGTGTGTTTATGGTCAGGCAAGGCAAGATTCTAGGACACATAGTGTCAAAGAATGGCATATCTACCGACGAAGAAAAAGTGAGAGCCATAGCAGAGCTACCTAGGCCAAAGAATGTCAAGGAAGTACAAGCTTTCATGGGGCATTGTGGGTATTACCGACATTTCATCCACATGTATGCTGTCATCGCAAAGCCCATGTACGGACTCTTGACAAACTTTGAGTGGACGGATGAATGTGAGAATTCATTCCAAGAGCTTAAACGAAGATTATGTTCAGCACCAATCTTGACCACACCAGATTGGAATAAGCCATTCCATGTTCATGTGGATGCATCCAATTATGCTATTGGATGTGTGCTCGCACAACCTACTGGTGAAGGTAATATGGATCTTCCAATTGCCTATGCCAGTAGACAATTGAATGCGGCTGAACGGAATTACACCACCACAGAGCGAGAAGGATTAGGCATGGTGTATGCAGTTAAGAAATTTAGACACTATTTGCTTGCAAATAAGTTTAAATTTTTTACTGATCATCAGGCATTGTTATATCTCGTAAACAAGCCATGCAATACAGGAAGATTAGTGAGATGGTTTCTCTTGCTAATGGAATATGACTTTGAGGTTGTGGTAAGAAAAGGTAGGACTCACTTGAGAGCAGATCATCTCTCTAGGCTCACATCGGGAGAAGCCCCACAAGGAGTGTCAGATGACCTTCCTGATGCTTACTTGTTTAATTTGGAAGTTATACCGCAGTGGGCTAAGCCATTGGTACCAGTTTTGACCTACGGGCCTAATCATCCAGTCGTAAACACACGGAATAGAGAGGTTGTAAAAGCCCAGAAGTACCACATCATGGCAGGAAGCATGTACAAGCACACAGATCAAGGGATCTTGGCTTGTTGTGTAGAAGAGGATGAGTACGCTAAGTGGTTGCAACTAGCACATGTAGGTGCGTTAGAGCAACACCATTCAAAGCAACGAACGTTGCAGACTCTAAAGAGATTCGGAGTGCATTGGCCAACTATGGAAGCGGACGTCCAAAAGTTGTGCAAGGAATGCCCAATCTGTTGCACTAAACCACCTGTGGAACATGCCACTCTCTATCAAGTATCCATTGTGCCAGATTGGAGCGAACCACTAGTATCATTCCTGAGGACAAACACATTCCCTCCAGACATGACTCTGGCTAGGAAAAGGAGTTTAGAACAAGAAGCCTTGGATTATTCACTCATTGGTGATAATCTATATAAGCATGGTAAAGATGGTTACCTGAGACTATGTGTCCACGAAAGTGAATATCTGAAGATCCTGGAAACTGCTCACCAAGGTGTAGCAGGAGGACACTTTGGACCAGATCGGGTGATCAAGGCGATATTATTTGCGGGCTTCTGGTGGCCTACACTTCACATGGATGCACATACCTATGTGAAACGGTGTGATGTCTGTCAAAGGACTCAGTATCCTATACGCAAAGATGAGATGCCACTGAAACCTATGATGGGTGGTCGTGCATTCTCTAAGTGGGGAATAGACTTCGTAGGTCCTATTAATCCCCCAGCCAAAGGTTCTCATGCGGAATACATCATTGTGGCAACAGATTATCTCACCAAGTGGGTTGAGGTAAAAGCTACAACCAAGAACGATGCTCAAACAACTGCCAAATTCTTGTTTGAGAACGTATTCACAAGATACGGGCTACCTATAGAGCTTGTAAGTGATAGAGGCACTCATTTCTTGAACGAAGTGATTGAAAATCTACTCCAAGAATTCTTGGTAATACACAAGAAGTCTGCCCCTTATCACCCTCAAGCTAATGGACAAGCTGAGAGCACTAATAAGATTTTATGCAATGTACTGACGAAACTAGTGAACACTAAACGCTCTGACCGGGACAAACAGCTACACCATGCTGTTTGGGCATACCGAGTTTCCTATAAAACGGTACTCCAAGCCACCCCCTTCCAGATGGTATTCGGCCAAAACGCTGTGCTACCCTTGGACTTCCTGATCCCTACATTGAGAGTAGCACAAGAGCACGAATGGACAGGTCATGAGCTCTCCTCTAGGATCTTTGACCTTGAACACTTAGGAGAAACAAGACTGAGAGCCGCCCACGTGAAGGATAAAGGCTTGAAAGCAGGAGATCTAGTCTTAGTCTATACACTAAAGCAACACGCGAGGAAGCTAGAAAAGAGAGGCTACGGACCTATGATCATCAATAGGATCTCCACGAGCGGAGCAGTACAATTGGCCACATTAGAAGGTGATGTTCTCCCAAATTATATTAGCGGTTGCAGAGTCAAGTTATATCAAGAACCCCTCACGGAGGAAATGCTCAGTCGACTCAACACTGCTAAGAAACGCAAAGAGGAAGAAAAGCGAGTTCGAGAAGAAGCTCAAGCTGAAGCTTTAGAACGCATCAGAAGGATGAAATTACGAAGGCAAGGCAGAGATCAGCCTGGAGCGACTGACTATGCAGACCAAGGATTTCCCATAGCCATGTGTGAAGTGGCAGGAACAAGCTCGCATAGGATAATTGATAGACGTCCTTTCGTAACCTTAGATATAGGACAAGGAAAGAGTGCAAGGACCGTAAGAGCCTTGATTGACTCAGGTGCAGCCACTAGTGCTGTTAAATTGTCTTACTGCCAAGAATTACGATTGACTGTCAATCCTGTGGAAGCATATCTTATAGGATTGGGAGGAGTGGAAACCCCTTGCATGGGCGAGGCGGAACTTCCCCTTTACATTCATGATGAGGCAATGACAGTTAAAGTACTGGTGTGTCAAGATGAGGATCTCACTGAACCTCTAGTCTTGGGTCAAGATTGGATCTATGACCAAGCAATTAACTTAAACCTAAGAAGTGGACTTCTCTAGGTTTGGGTCAATCATAGTCGAGTTACAGTAGAATTAGACAATGGAGCACTCAAGGAACTAGGAAAGGCACAGACTCCTGGTCCTTCCAGGGATACACATGAAGATGACCATGCTGTTCTTGTTCAAAACCCTGTGTTGCAGAGGAATGATATTTGCAAAAAAAGAGTCAGGGATGCAACGGAACTCCCTTCTTTTCCAAAGGCCAGAAGGAGGCAGCAACCAAAGGCGAATCACAAGCAGAAGAAGCAGAGTACTACCTATGTCCGAGATCAAAAGTACCTGCGCAGCAGAATGTCCCAGAAATTAAGCCGGGTGTGGGTGCGGAAAGGCGAACAACCGGTTGCACCACCGTCAACTACACGGGCAAAGCCTCTTATTAGTAACCAACAACACGACGCTAATAAGAAGTCTTTCAGGAACTCTTCTGTTAAAGTAAAACCTATTTGGGTGCCCAAGAAGTCGATGAAGGCAAGCCCACAATCAAGACAAATTTGGGTGCCTAAGGCTTGCTTAAGGGCACAAGTAGTTACGCCAAGGTCACAACCTATGCAGCATAAGTCATCTACGAGTACAACCAGCATTCCCTCATGCTCAACACTTAGGAACACACCAAGAACCATGAGCACACATGTAATCACTTATAAGTGGGTCCCTAAAAGGCCCCATTCCCAAACAGCGACACCGACACAGCTCTCTAGAGTCTCTACAAAACCGAAAGCAAAGCCCATCCACTGCATTTGGCAGTCTACGACCTGTAATAAACCCCCCGACCCCAATTTGTACATTCATACCCACTTACTAACTGCAGTAGTCTCCTAGGAATACACAAACATTAACTACACTCACTGTCTTCGTGCACTTACTAACCACTAACTCACCATCTACCTCATGTTAATGTTGTAACGGGGACAACAACGGATTTATTTTGTCCATTACGATGTTAACACATGATTCTATATTCTCACAGAATCAGAAAGCAAGAAGAAAAATGGCAGAAGCGACAGGTTCGGGCTCACAAGTAGGGATACTCACTGCAGGAATTGATGTGGATAGCCTACCTGTGGACGTGCCCCCGATTGAACGACCAGTGGAGATGCAACACCTTCAGCAAATCCCGGTGCCAGACCCACCTACAGGGATCACGGAAAGAGTCCATGCCAATTCTCATTGGTTCAATGGCATGCCCGGTCCATTAGGAGAGGCCAAGTATATCTGGGAGTCTAAATGCGAGTATGACAGATCATGGGTGAGATTCCAATTTTTCTCCAAAGAGTTCGAGACTCTACAGAACACCGAAGATCTCCAGACCATATGGCAACGAGCAGGGTTGGCGGAATATTTTGAAGCCCCACTACCTAAACCCGATCTCCTCCGATGTTACTATTTGGTCTCCACATTACAAGCTAATGAAGATAAGGACCAACCCGGATCATTTATTCTCCCCTCATTGCTGGGCAACAACGAGTTGAAGAGGTTTGAACTTACTGTGGAATTGGTAAGCGACGCTTTAAGTATGCATGGCACGCATGTGCCCTCAGAAAAGGATGCTCTCGTTCCCACCAATATGAAGGACAGGAAACTAGTGAAGCTGAAAGACATGGCAGCACTCACCCCAAATGTGTCCATCCCTCTCCGCATGTGCATGCAACATTTCGCCTTCCCCGGCCAAGACCGATTCACGCAACCACACAAGAAGATCAGTTGTTTGCTCTCTACTTGGCGGAAGCAGGTGCGTTACCTATTAAGCTACCAGTGTGGATTATAGATCAGTTGTATGAAGCAAACAAACGGGCTTCTAGGAAATTAGTGGTGAACGGATGCTGTGCGATCACACGCATTATTTACCGATGTCTAGCATATGATGTTCCCATTGAACGTGCCTTAACTTGGGCACAATTACAAATGTTTAAAAGGCTCAAGACGTCCACACATCAGTCCAAGCGCATGAGGGGCGCGATCCCTTGTGTCCAGACAAGGGAAGTCCTGACTACTCCTGAGGCATCACCACTAAGAGAGGGCACTGTACCTCCCTTTACCATTAGGATACCCAGGTCGAAATCTGACACTACGACACAACCTACCCCATCAGCTCCTCCTGTTACACCTGAATTCGAATTTGCTGCCACTGGAGAGGCTGAAGGACTGGACCCCCAGGATTTCGAAGCATTCCTACAAAGCACACAATTCTCTGATGTGGAGTTTTATTCAGAGGCAGAGGAGCAGGGCACATCCTCACGAAGAAGAAGAAAGTCTACAGACGGTAGACATGTCCATTGGAGTGACGCTCAGCAAAGTCAACAACACGGACACCCGGAAGAAGAAGAAGCATATGAAGAAGAGACCACTGAAGCCCCAGCATATACAGCAGAACTCTGAAGGCTGTATCAGATTATGGAAAGAGTGCGATCGCAGCAGTTACTCACTGAACAGAGCAGCAGAGTACTTATGACTCAGTTGTTGGAGGAAGCGAGAATTGACTCAGAGTACAGGGAAGGTCTCTTATTGATGGCAGAAACATATGGAGTTGTAGAAGCTGTGCGCACTGCCATTCAGAGGCCTTCAGTTCAATATGACCCACGAAGGTTCCAGACACGACCTCGCTCAGGTAAAAATATCCAAATCCCCGTTACAGTTGCAGAAGAGCCAACTACTACACCAACCTCCCAAACAGCTAGTCAACAGCACCCCGCCACCCATGAGGAGTCCACCGAACCACTACCACCTACTCCCCCACCATCACCTCCTAGAACAGAGACAGTGGAAATCCCATCGACCACTCAACCCACTGACCCAACCTTCATCTTTCGTACTCCCATCTCTAGTGCCACCCTATTCTCTACCACTGATAATCCAATCTTCGAAGCAAACCCCAACCCTACACAATCCGCTGAACCCCTCCTAGAGCCTGCCCTAGGGCAACCATCCCCAACGCCCTCAGCCACGGGTCATCCTGACCCTAGATCCACATTCATGGGCTTCCCTGCTACCACGCAACCCTTTCAACCCTCCTCAAATTTACGACCTCAACCCCCGACATCCCTCTCTCCATTCCTACAATCCCTCCATGACTTCCTTGCTAGGGCTTTTCAACCAGGCTCTCAACCATTCCCTGTCGTTTCAGCTCCCCACCCCACTTCACATCTATTCACCACTTCCACACACACACCACCTACCATACCAATGTATATGGCAGGCCCCACACTAACACCCACTCCTGAAGGTATGGACATTTCACCACCCACGGCACCTCCACCCACGGTTTCACCTCCTCCCGTTCCCCCTCCACCAATTTCACCCACACACACAACTTCCGTAGACACATCATTCACTGTCTCCCTTCCCCAATTCCCTTCCCATGCATCTCCCACGATAAACAACCCACACTCATCTATAGGAAATGCATTGGACACCATGTTGGCTTGTATATCAAATTTAAGAACAGATTACATTCAGCTCCAACAACAAAACGAACGCCTGCAAGAGCACTCAGCGACACTACAGCACCGCCTTGCGGCACTAGAAGAGGAGAATGCTCGCCTCCACACACAGTTCCAAACCCTCCAAGAAGCCCATAATAGATTGGAGGTACAGCTACAGAACGTAGATCAGGAAGCAGTGCAGGTGGTAGAAGGTCACCTACGGACACAGCTGGAACGCAACTCAAAACTTCAGCGAAACATGGCGCTACTTAAACGCCATCTTGCGGCTGCTCAGGAAGAGAACAGACGTCTGCAAATACAAAATCAAGAGAACCTGGAGGCAGCTATTGAGAGCACACCGGGGACACCCATCAGCCCATCCAAGTTTCAAGCAGTGACCCCCGATAATATCAAGATTATATTGGAAGATTATGCCATGCTGCTCGAAGCACATGATAAGCTATCGGAGGAGCTAGGACAACTGAAGCAGGAACACCAACAAGGGCCAACAGCTGTCCCTCCAACCACCCCCTCTGCGGCTTCGCTTCTCAACGCAGAGGCCATAAAAGATCTCCAGGAACAGGTAACTGAATTGCAAACACGCCTACTGCAATATGAGCGACCATCTTCCCCTCCGGAGGCTCCCACGGACGAAGAAGTTGTGCAAATTCCTGTGGAACAAACGTTTGATGAAGAATATGATCCGCAACCATTCCCAGGAGGCCAACAAACAGAAGAAGCGCAGGACACGTTCGAGGCACCACGGCCGCCATGGTTACGACAAGTGGAGGAAATAGGGACTTCACATGAAGAGCGCATCGTAGTGCAAAATCAGGCCATGAGGGTCATAGAGGAGACTGTGTTACAATCAGCTTACTTCAAGAACTTGTCATCGAGACGCCTGATTCTCTCATCGGAACTCCAATACAGGCCGTATTTTATTATCTTGGCTGATTATAATGCAGAAATACAAAGAGTCACGGGTCAAATTCCTACTTTTGCGACCCAATTTCAACCCGAAGACCTTCCTCCAGAGGTGTGAAAAGGCAAGATTCGTCAACCAACATGGTGGCAGAAACTTTTAGAGACCTATCCAGAAATGCTACGCACATGGAACAACGCGCCGTTGCATCTCCTGTACAACCCATGCTACGGTCCAGTCCCCCGCCGCAGGTCGTGGAAGGCATTCAATATCAAGGTACAGAACAATGCACAATGCAAGGAATGGCTGAACTACCCGTACATCGCGCCACCACAAGGACCACCATCGGTAGCATATATGATGGGAACCATTCGCCACTGGATGCCGCGCTTGAAGCCCATGCCAGATGTAGCAGCGCAAATGATGCTTAAAATCTTAGATATGATGCAAGTAGTGCTGAAGACCTTTAGAAATGCAGCCGCACCACAGGTACGTCTTCCGGGGTTTAGCAATGGAAATTACGACTTGGTGTATGACATGAGCACCACCCCCAGTATCCGTGTGGCTTATGCTTGGCATGCGCGCATCAAATACCTCCCCGCCTGCTACAAACAGACCTTCGAAGAAATGTTCAGATCAGGTTTCTGGGAGTATCACTCGGAGATTTTCGCACCAAAGCCGACACATCTGCTTCAACTATTTGCTTGTGAACAAGCAATGTATTCAGAGTACTACACCACCCCGCAACCAGAGACCCCCGGTGCAATAAATTGGGAGGCATTGGAAGCCGATCTAGCAAGAGGCTTAAGGATAGGAGAACATGAACTGGCCACCAATGTCATCCAATATTACATCGACCACCCGCGAGAACAAAGGTCTGTCAGGGGCGACAGACGCTAGGAAGGGGGGAGTGTTGGCACACAAAGCAACAGAGGAATCATGCACAATACGGCAACAAGGCCAGATCATTTTTCCCCATGGGTTATGTACAACTCAAGTGATTTTAATCACTACACAAACATTGTAAATCCCGTTTTTGGTAGAATAGACTCCTTTTTGTGCAAGCCGAGGAGTCCTCGAGCTTGAGGAGTATTAGAAGTACCATCGTACCAAATTTCATAATTTTTAGACTTCGTTTGAGCCCTCAAATAAGCCCTGGAACCTAATTTTTAACTAGGCCGGACACTAGGTCTGGACAGGGCCAAAGCTAGTCAAAAACTATAAAAAGAGCTAGAGAGCTCATTTTTGGGGGAGATTGTAATTGAAACGAACTTGTAAGAGCATTTTGAAAGTAATCTAAAAGCTCCATTGATTCTCACTCTTTGTCTTGCCTTGTGTGCGCGTGTGTGTGTATGTGTGTGTATGCTAGTGTGCTTCTCACTCACGCACTTGTGCCGCCACTTGCTCGAGGTCTTCATACCATCCTCACGTCTTCCCGGATTGACATTAAAGGAGGTGCTACTCATCATTGAGCTACAGACTAGTATGAAGACTAAGAGCAAGTGATGGCACAAGTGTGTGAGTGAGAAGCACACAAACATGCACACACATACACACACACGCGCACACAAGGCAAGAACAAGGAAAGGAACAATGGAGTTCTTTGCATTAGTCAAAAAGTCTCTTACATAAGCTCAATTCACAAGCAATCTAACCCCTAAAATGAGCTCTCTAGCTCTTTTTATAGTTTTTTGACTAGCTTTGGCCTTGTCCAGACCTAGTGTCCGGCCTAGTTAACAATTAGGTTCTAGAGCCTATTTGAGGGCTCAAATGGAGTCTAAAAATTATAAAAATTGGTATGTAGCTAATTCTAATACTCCTCAAGCTCGAGGACTCCTAGGCTTGAACAAAATGGAGTCTATTCTACCAAAAACGAGATTTACAATGGGTGTGTAGTGATGAAAATCACTTGAGTTGGAAATTGTTTATGAAAAAAATGATTGGGCCTTGTTGCCGTATTGTGCATGACTAGTCCTTTATGCTTGTATGCTCTGCTTATGACTTGTATGCCAACAGGTCCCTAAAAAGCCTCATTTCCAAGTGGACACTATTGTAAAGCCTTCCGAAGTCTCCATGAAATCAAAATGCAAAGCCATACACTATGTTGGCAACTCAAATCTTGTAATAAACCCCCTGACACTATGGTGTAAACCCACCTCCACATACTAAGTGTATCCACACTACATTGCACTACTCCAATTAGCACCTAGGAATCCTTCATCCACTAACCACACTTCACACTCCCGATCACGTGAGCACTAACTAACCCACTAACCACATCAGAGTTCATCATGTTAATGTTGTAACGAGACAAATGTCAATTGCAATGTTAACATGTATTTATATATTCTCACAGAACCGCCAATCAATACCCTCAACATGGTAGAGGGTGCACAAATGAGCTCCCAGGCAGGCACATGCCCTCAAATAGTGGACATTGAAAGTATCCAAAAGGAGTTGAAAGAACAACGATAAGAGTTCAGAGCATCGCATCATACCCATTCAAAATCCTTCCTAGGGGCACACATCACAAGTTAGTAAGAACTCTCATTGGTTCAGTGAAATTTCAGGACCCCTTGGGATGGCACCTATTTATGGGAGTTTGAGATAGAGTTTAATGGATGGTGGGGCCGTTACCATTTCTTTACGTGAGAGTTTGAAAAGCTTTAGAACAGCGAGGGATTACGACGGGTATGGAGGAAGGCTGGTATTTTCGTGCTCAATTACCTAAGCCTGACTTCTTGAGGTGTTCATATTTAGTTAGCACCCTCATTCCTAGCAGAGATAAGGAAGGGATAAGCATTGTGCTTCCATCTCTTACACAAGGGAATGAACTTAAGCGTTCTAAATTAACCAACAATTTGGTGAGAGAATAGGGGGCATGCACATCCCTACTTAGAAGGAGACATGATCCTTGAGAATATGAAGAACACGAACCTCACTAAGCTGAAGGACATGGTGGCAATGACCCTGACTATTCCAAATGTGCATGCAGCATTTTGCACTCCCAACCCAAAAGAGATTTACAATGCCGCCCAAGAAGATCTGGTTTAGCTTATATTTGGCAGACATGTTGAACCTTATGATCAACATGCCACATTGGATTATCCACCAGATCCATCTTGCACATCAGTGATGGTATAAGAAATAGAAGTCAATACTATATGGATGTTGTGCACTCACTAGAATTGTGTATCGGTGCCTTGCTTACGATGTGCCAATCCAAAGGGCACTCATTTGGACTAGGGCACAAGAATTTCAGTGAAGGGCATCATCCACAGGGCCCCCATCAAAGAAAATGAGAGGAACTATTTAAGTGCCATGTGCACAGCCTAGGGGTGCTACACAGATACCAAGGGTGACTCTCCCATCCCAAAGATGAGTATGGTCCTTCACCATCCGATTACCAAGGCAAAGTGAAGAGGAGCATAATCTTATCTTTCCATCGATCCCCGCAAATCTAGAGTTCCCTCAAGGCTTCACACTTGAGGATTTGACTGATGAAGAAGTAGCCAGAATGATCAATGAAGCAAACTTGGAGATAGAAGTGGAGCAGTTAAGTGAACAACAGACAGCCACGGACCAGCCTAAACCAAATCAACCAATTGTTGTTGAAGTGAATGAAGATGAGGAAGAGACTGACGAGGATGAACAAGATGAAGAATAGGAAGGAAAACATGATGACGAGGAGCATGAATATGTGCAACATGCTATACCAAAACTCCTGGGAGCCCCAACATACACAATACAAATACGGAGATTGTACAATACAATGAACTTGGTTCAAGAACAACATAGACTATCCTTGGCATCTGGGAAAGCCCTAATGAACCAGATGCTTGAGGAAGGACGTGTGGATGACCAGTTCATAGCCTCCCTCAACCTTCTTGCGGATGCATTGGGAGTACCAGAGGCTGTTCACACCGCCCTCGCCCACTCTCAAAGATTTTAACAAAGACACGGGAAACGACCACCAAGATCAAGAAAGCACATACACCTTGTAGTTTCAGAACCACACGACACCGCTTCCACGACCACTGCCACGAGACACTCAAGTCAACATATCAAAGAACCCCACACGTCAAGTGCACCCCCATTCCCACCCTTACCACCCTCCCCTCCAACTCCATCGCCCTCACCTCATACCACAACCACCATTGTCTCTACTATCACTGCCACTGTCTCAATCGCTCTTAGTGAATCACATGATATAGGTCAATCCTCACAACTATCATGATCCGACACCACCAACTTTGTCACTATCACCACGCGCCATAGGGCTCTAACCATGGTTACAGGGAATCACATTTCCCCTGTCAGTTTGCCCCTAAGGACATTCCTAAGAGTGCCACACATGGCACCATCTTCCAGTCTACTTGGAGGATACAATTACTAGAAACCTACCCGGAGATGGTGTGCACCTGGAACAACATGCCATTGTATATCAAGTATAACCCTTGTTATTGCCCTGTCGTTTGATGATGAATCATGGCCGAAGTTGCTAACATAGTAAAGAATGCCAAAGGATGTGAAAAGTGGCTCAAGTATGTATATTTGGTACCACCGTGTGGTACTACAATGGTTGCATATATGATTTCCACCATTGGGCTTTGGAGCATTAGGTTCAAGGATGTACTAGATGTAATGGCACAGATGTGCTCAAAATATTTGAACTCATGCTTGTCATATTTTGTACATTCAAAAATGTTAGAGAGCCTCACCTCTCGGCCCTAGGTTTTAATGAAGGCAACCTTGATTTAATATATGATATGAGCCCCACACCATCCGTAAATGATGTATATGTGTGGCATGCTCATGTCAAATATCTCCCAGCATGCCTCAAACAAACATTCCAAGAAATGTTTGTCACAGGGTTCTGGGAGTTTCACTCAAAAATCTTCATTCCTAGACCCTCTCATCTGTTACACTTATTTGTTGTGGAGCAGGTCCTACACTTAGACAAGCTGTGTATGCCCCATTCGAAGGTACCTGGACCAGCAGATTGGGATGCTTTACTCACAGATCTAGCTAGAGGACTAAGGCTCGAGGACCATCACTTGGCCACATATGTGGTCGAATATTACATCAAACGCTCAGCTCAGCAAGGGTCTCTCAGAGATGACGGATGCAAGAGAGGGGGGAGTGTTGGCAGCAGTCAAGGCATCACAAGACAAGGGAGCCGACATAAAGAATCAAAGCAAAGAGAAGGGACAAGCAGACAGAGCAGTCAAAGAAGATCTGGCAACTAGGCCATGCAATTTTTACAAGATAACTCCCTTTTAATAGTGATTTTCATCACTGCATGAACATTGTAAATATCATTTTTGGTAGATTAGACTCCATTTTGTTACCGTTAATATCCATGTGAAAGGCCAAATGGCCATCAAACACTTCCTTGTATATGTTCTTGAATAAAACATATAGTGGCCTAGTCAGTCATAGACAGTAAGTTCGACCGCATTTGTAAGACCTAAGAAGTCTGTCTTCGTGCTCCCTGTGTATTGTGTTTTCTGTGTGTTCTGTAGCATTTGTGCGAAGTACTGTGTGCGGCCTCAGGAACTCAATTCTCTAATCTGAGCATATCATCGTGGAGCTCGCAAGAAGGAGAGTGCACAAAGGTGCGTCATCATCAAATATTTGCAAAAAAAAGCTTTGTTCCTTTTGTGCGATCGAAGTGAGCACCCTCCCAAGGCTTACGACTAAGGCGGCGACCAAGGCATAGACCTTGGCATACCTTGTCATCCGAGTCATCAAAGTCACCATTGGCACCATTGTCTACATGCGAGGGAGGACCTCAACGATCAAGGAAGAGGTTCCCGATACTTCTTGAGAGGTCATCCATCCCAGTATTGTTCCCCCGAGAGCTCGCTTAACCGTGGCAATCTCTTGCCACTATGCTACACTCTTGTGGTGTCTGAAGAAGGGGAAAGACTAAGGTTGACATTATCGTGAACATGTTTTGGTCCCTCAAAGCTTCATTCTTTGCTTTCAAAGCCTATTTTTGAAGCATTTTGGGTGTCTTTTGGAGCCATTTTGGAGTACTTTTGCACATAGTTCTCTTCACATAGGTCCACGAACATCAAGAAGAGTGTTCTTTGTACTTCTCGGACAATAAATATCAACATTTGGGGCTGTGTTTTCAGCCACACTAAAAAAACTATAGGTTTTTTGGAAAGGTTTTCAGTGTTGGTGGGAGCAATTACTACAAATTTATGTAGGTCTTTTGAGCCTAAAACATCAGAGTTGACGGACACTTGCAGGTGTTGTTGGCTAGTTTTTGGGTTGTGCATTCAGCCTTTTAGTGTCATTTTACTACATATATTGAGCATATACACACCATGTATGCTTCTGTGGATACCGCTTATGTACATCCATGTGGTCATTGATATAGCATATATGTTCTTGCATAAAGCCTTTTACGTTTGAAAAAGAGGATCGTGGTGAGGTTTTCTTAACTGCTAGACACCCAAATGTTGGGGTCTCTTCGGTGATGCAGGTGGAAGACTTACCCAGCCTCTCCATAGGAGATGTATGATAGTTGTTCATAGGTGCTCAATAAGCCTAGTTGGCTTCTATTGGGTAATTGATTATATGCAGTGGAGTCAGTGATTCACTATGCAAGTAAACATGTCAGTACTTGCATTTTTATGATATTTTGACACTGGTCATATGCTCACTTTGGCAAAATTTTTCTAGATTCTTGGTTTAGTCAACTATATAGTGGTCGATTTACTCTTTGATACACTTATTTGTTGGTGTTTGGACTCTTTTAGCTCCATTATCATTCTATTCAGCTCTCTACCATCATGGCATCAGAGGTCTCTGGCACATCTGCTGGATCAGGGTCTAGTGCTAATGTTCCCAGGAGGAGCTATAACTTGTAGGGCAAAGACCATTTTGAGATCCAAAAATTTGATGCCACAAACTTTTCTCTATGGAAGAATCAGATTAAAGATGTGCTGATTCAAAGAAGGCAATGGAAGCTAGTAAATGGGATTTCAAAGAAGCCTGCTGACATGGATGAAGATGATTGGGATGAGTTAGATGAAATGGCCAGGTCTACCATTCGCTTGCACCTGGCAGATAATGTTTACTTTACAGTATTAGACTATGAAAGTGCAGAGGAGCTTTGGAAGAAGTTATGCAATACATATGAAAAAGAGATGGCATCCAATAAAGTGTACTTGATGAGAAAATTATATGACCTTTGCATGAAGGACACATATAGTGTTGCTTCTCATCTAAATGAGTTTGATGCTATATTATCCCAGTTACAGACTCATAAAATGGATATGGATAACAAAATGAAAGCAATATTGCTCTTATGCACCCTACCATCATCATGGGATACATTTTGCACAGCTATTAGCAATAGTGCACCTGGTGGTAAAATCATCTATGATGACATATGTGGAGCACTCTTGAGTGAGGAGATTTGTAGAAAAGCTATGGTTGGCACTCAGAGTGGAGATGCATAAAATGTTCGTGATTCTTACCAAGGAAAGATATCAACAACGTGGCAGGAGCAAGAACAAGGAAAAGAATGGTCAACGGAATAAGAGTAGAAGTAAATCAAGGAAGAGGAATATCGAATGCCATTATTGTCATAAGAAAGGACATATGAAGAAAGACTGTTATGCATTAAAGAATGCTAAAGGTAAAGGACAGGACGTTGATGGGCATGTTAAACAGTTACCTCCACCATCTACTTTGACTGTGAAGATTGAAGAAATTAATGCTATTTGTGATGATGGTGATGTGTTGACACTTGATAGTACTGTGCCATCTGAGTTGCTTATGGCTAATTCTCTTTCCCACACATGGCTGCTAGATTCTGATGCTTCTTTCCATGTGACACCACACAGAGAATGGTTCTCTAATTATGTAGCAAAGTCTCTTGGTACCTTGAGACTTGGTGATTCTTACCAGTGTGACGTTGTGGGGATTTGAGATGTGATTGTGTAGTTCATTGCTGGTTCAAAATTTACTATGCATAATGTATGCCATGTACCTCAATTATCACGCAGTTTAATGTCATTTGGTCAACTTGATGACCTTGGTTACAAGGTGGTCTTCTATGCTCAGTTCTTTCGCATATCAAAGAGCAATATGGTTATTGCAAAAGGAAGCAAATTTGGCTCGCTTTATCCTTTATTTGTATCACTGAAAGAACACTTGTTAGCTGTTACTGAACAGCCTATGGCTTGTATTTGGCATGGTCTTTTGGGCCATATATCTCATAGTGGAATGGAAAATCTTTCTCGTTCTGGCTATTTACCTGTGTTATCTTTCTCCGATTCTTCATTTTGTGAGCATTTTCAATATGGAAATCAAACCAAAAATGTGCATAGATTGTACATTGACTCTTCAATGCAGCCTTTAGATCTCGTTCATACGGATGTGTGTGGTCCTATGCCCACTAGGTCCTTAGGTGGTTCTCTCTACTTTCTCACTTTCATAGATGATGCTACTAGAAAAGTTTGGGTATATCCTATCAAATCAAAGGATGGGTATTCCCTACTTTCAGAAAATGGCTTGCTTCAGTTGCGACTAAAAAAGGAACTAAGTTTAAGGCTTTACGTTCAGATAATGGGGGTGAGTATACCTCACATGAATTGAACCTTTTCTGTCAGTGTTGAACGAATAATACTTCTATCCAACTTTCGGAAGAGTATTATCGGGTCCTCGGGTTCTTGGGAGTGGTAGGGGTTTGTTAAACAGAGGCCCTGTACTATTTTCCCAATTCTTCACACAGTCATAATACTTCCTCACGTCTTAGTACAGTGGGTGAATCTGAATACTGACTATTCTTCGGCACGGTGAATATTAAGACTTTTAGCCTGAATCTGCTATGGTAATGGAGTAGAGGTACTGTTATGACTTGTAAATAATAGAATATGCACTTTTCAGTAATTGAATACTATTCAATATGACGATTCCGGGTGACAGATAAGTACGCCGTACACGAACAAAGATAATCGAGATTACGCCAAACTTTTCGTATACTGATTCAAGTCATAAATTCCTACCGCAATTGATAAACTTACCAATACTTTTGTCCACATACAGATCTTATCGAATTATCAGTGAACGCAGACTATTGTCTCGAATCTGGTCACTTAACCGCAGACAAACACACAATCTCACGATAGAAGAGATACAAAATCGTATATAACTGATAATCAAATAGACTCACAACACAAGACTACCGAATGGAAATCTGTTCAACCAAGAGAATCGCAGAATAGTTAAATACGAATAGAATGAAACAGAACTCAATGTATTCATCAATATCTCATACATAGTCTTAAAATATGATGCTCGCAATATCCCAAATTGATTCACTATAACAGACAACAGACTAAATGAGATACTTGCAATCTCCAAATACTTCAGTTCGCGATGTGATCAACCCTACTCACTACAGCGCTCAACAGAACAGAGACTCCTTCCGAAAAACTGCCGATCCTAACCGCTTTCCTTTATGCGCTTTAAATAGAAATCTGCTACAATGTTTTCGCAAATCCACTTTTTACGGCACCTATCCGGGTTCATCTATCCTGGTTCGGCGGCCCTCTAACACTGGCACGCACGGTGGACTCGAACCTGCAAGTGCAGGACTGTTGGTAATATCCTTTTGCCTGGACTATTCCAATGCATCCACAAAGGCTCTGGCTAAACGGTCAGCATGCCAATATCCTGCTGGTGATTTAGCAAATATCCTTCAACCCCGAATGTGTCACTGTACGTGAGAGGTCTTCTCTTTCTCCAGAACTTTCTCAAACTCGTATAGCTGGTCTAGTTGCCTTTTCATGAAATCCCGCTTTCTTATATGCTGTTGCCTCAAAAACTCATGTTTTACATACTCGTATTCTTCAGTTGCAGCTCTTTCTTTTGACTTAAATAGCTTTTTGAACATCTAAGCCATTCTGAAAAACATGGCTATTTATACATACAATAGGGGCCCGACCATGATATGATTGTTAGCTACTTCGAGATCACGCTTTCAGAATCCTGTGCATCACCATAGATGATTATATCCTTCTGAAACTCCAGTATTGCAACGCCAAGGTGTCCTTGATAGTTTCACTTCGTCTGGACATCTTCCAGATTTAAGCGTGAGAATCTACTCTTGATCTCGTTGTTACCTGGATCCATCCTCTTGCCATCAACAATTACACTGTTATTGATGTTGACGATGATCCCCATCCAAGGCCACACAAGTTGAAGCTGTTCGTGAGTTAGCACAGACAACTTGACCTTGTGAATTGACCTTGTCATGTGTTTTAAGCGCTTCATCTATGGAATCAAAGTACCCTCTGTGCTGTTGAATCCTCTTCTTCTTGAAAGTTTCGAGGAATGCCTGTGCTATGCTTGTTGAAAATATCCATGTCTTCTGCAGAAGCTATGTACCCATACAGTATCCTATTACCACCTGGCTGAAATATCTTTTACAGTGTCTGTCGGTCCATGCCAGGGTTTAACTCCCCAATCCTTTCTGATCGCAGTTGTTCTAGTGGCGGAACAAGTATAGCTAGCCATCTCCTGCGAAAAAGTGTCCAGCGATTTTGAATATGGCTATCCAACTGTTGTCTTAATAAATCTATGTCCACATTTGTTATCAATGTGGCATTTATTTCTACACCCTCATCTTTTAATATCTGCTTTTCGAATTCTTGCAATACTTGTATTCTTGAGTGCAAAAGTTCATTTTCGGCTTGCAGGTGAGCATTCAGAGTAGAAAAACTGGACATTTCGGTTTGAATTTGTGTTTGGATAGCTTGCTGCCACTGATTAAGGTCTTGGACATACTTTTTTGCGGTGATCAATTCGGCCGTAATATGCTGGTTGTTTTGCTGTAACACCTGTATTAACGCATCTTTGTCATCCAATTCTTTTTGCATCTGTGTCATTACTGAGTTAGACTTAGTCATCGTTGCTAATAACAACTCGTTTCTGTGCTGAATTGCTTGTTCTTGTTGCCGTAAATATTGGGAAACCTCTTGGAGTTGGTTTTGCATTGTTGTAACAAAATCGGGTTGAGGGTCATCCGGTGGTTGCTTTGGACTAGCAGTGGGCACGTTGTCTGCCATTCGTCTTCTAAGGGACAGCCGAAATGGCGTGCCTACCGTTTGATTCTGTGTGCTGTTACCTGTGTGGAATAAAGATGCAGACGAGGTGGAGGGTTGGGTTTCTTCCTGAGGCTCTGTGTGGTGTTCGGGGTAAAAAAGGGGGGACCAGTGTAACTGTTTATTTTTTACAGATTGGACAAAATTAAATATAGCAGCTAAATAGGCTGCTAGTCTGCTATTGGTGTGGGATCTTCTCTTATCCCCAACAATGATTTGTGCGTAAAGGTGGTCATAAAGCCAATGTGCCCAGCTAACCGGACCTCCTGCTTCGGCGTGCAATAGGGGGGAAAAATTTTCTTTCGACATTAAGTCGAATTTTACTAATAAGCAAAGTTTTTCTAAATACCATTTAAGTTGTTCTCGTCGGTGATAGGGGGCGTTTTTCAACAGATAATACCGTCGGGGGCCTTCACAGTTGCCAAATTCCTTCTTCAGATCCTCATTTGAACATTTAAGATATCGGGCACCATCATAGATTGGTAGTTTAAATACGGCTAAGACGAGCTGGGGCGAAAATCGTACCTGATTGTGAATAAAACCACTGGTTTGTCGCATACTATGTAATTGGTCCTTTACATCATCATTAGCAATCCACTGTTCCCACGGTAATTGGGCAAACTGGAGGAGACCTATCTTCTGTAGCCATTCTTCATTGTTTGGCGATTTGGTGTCGAGCTCGATTTTAAATTCGGTGGAGAATTTATGCTGAGTTCTTTCTGATGCAGAAGTTACTGCATCATCTGATTCATCTTGTAGAGTGGTATCTGTTGTTGTTGCCACATAGGCCTGTGTATGGGCGCGCTTTCTGAATTGCCAGCGGAGAATATCAGATTCCGACATGCTTGGTGAAGGTATACTGGAGAAATATACTAAAAGTTGCTAACAGGTGCTGAATTTTGAAGAATGCTAATTTAGAAAGCTATACTCTGTAAACGCATTTTATAGACACCGATGCTTGAACGGCCATTTGCTCTACTGATTTGTATGTCAGTATGACATGACTCTTCCCTCCCTTGATACTATTTGTATCCGAATAAAAATCATTATGCCGTATGTTACATTGTCGGTTGATGCTAGTCTGAACACGACTTGTCATGTGCGAAAATGTGAGAAATCCAAAATTTGATTATCATATTCATACATTATGAATTTGGATTGGCGAATATACTCATTCGTCGATGAGACCTTCGACGTACATAGTCCTAGCCGATCTAAAGGTTCGAGCTATCTTTTTCTTAAGGGTTTCTAATAGCTGTTTTAGCGTGTCAGGCTCTAGAAGCTGGGCATCTATTCTAGGAGAGCTAAGTACAATGGCTTCGGTGAGTACATTCTCGGCCTGGGTCTGCACAAAAGCTTCCTGTAGATAAAAATCATTGGCTAGTGTGGCATCCTTGGAAGTCTTCATTTCGTCTAGTTTGGTTTTTAGCTCTGCAATATACTCCTTTTGGTTGCGTATTTGGTTGTCTTGGCGCTCAAACTGCTGGGTTTGGAAATCCAGAGTTTTCTTCAGTGAATCTCGTTCTTTGCGCGTCCTGTCGATATCCTTGAGGTGTTGTCCTTCCCGTAACAGCTGGCGTTTTAGGATACTATTAACTTCATTTGCGCATTCTTCAGCTCGCCGTAACTGTTCTTGGAATTGTTCGGTTTCTTTTTGCTGCTCCTGATTCTTCTGGGTTGCTTCCTGCAATTGAATCTTTGTCTCTGCGACCAGTTCTTCGAGGGAGGTGTTGATATCTTCATTTTCATGGATGGTGACCTTCAGGGCGCGGATTTCTTCATGCGCGGCGTGTAGGAGTTGATCTTTAGCTGTAAGTTGTTCAAGGGCTGCATCTCGTTGTTCTACTAAGGTCTGTTCTGTCGAAAATTTGGCTTGTAGCTCTGCTAACTGCATCTGGAGCTGATGGTTCTCAATCTTTGCGGCTTCGATTTCTTCCTGGAGGGGGGTGATGTCTGCTTCCAGTATGTCGACCTTGTTTTGATATTCGGCCTTCAGGTTATCCGTGGCTTCCTTAAATTGTATGGGCAGTTGGTGTGATAACTGCATGAGAAACTGACCCATGGATGCTAGTTCTGAAAAAACGGTGGGTGGTGGTGGTGGTTGAGGAGGCTGAGAGGAGGTATCGGTGAGTAGGTTTTGGGAGTTTGGCGGAGAGTAGTTAGGGGAGGAAGAGGAGGAAGGTGTAGGTTCAGAATCGAGTCTGCGGGATGGTTCCGGTGGGAGGTCAGGGTTGACAGGTGGGATGGGTAGAGCAGAGTCAATAGTGGTTACCTTTGTAACATTCTGTTGTTCGGCTCTGTATGATTGATGGCCTCAATAAGTTCATCCAATGCTTTTGTGGCCGTTTCCGGTTCGTCCTGTTGATGCTCAGACTCCTTTTCGGTGGATAGTATCTCTGTATCTGCTTGGTTTTGTTGGTCTTGTTGCTCTGTCGAAGTGTCGTTGTGTTTTGAAGTGGCGGTGTTGTGGTAAGTTTCTTCTTGCTGATCTTCTCCTGCGTCATGTTTCTTTCCGGCGGATCCTTGGACTTCACTTTCTGAAGAGTTGATTCTGATTCGCTTTGTACGGAAGAGTTGATTGATCTCTTTGTCGTCTTCTTCAGTTTCCTCGAGTGGTTGTGCTGATTCTTCGTGCCTAAGTGCTGGGCCTGTGGGTGGGGGTTGGGCAGCTAGAATGGTTGGGAAGAGAAAGGAGATGATGTGGGGAAGGCGAGAGCGCGGAGAGCTTCCTTTCTGGAGTTGTTTCACTATAGCGACGGATTCTTTATGGATTCGTTGGAAGAAATAAGAGGCAAAGTTTACAGGTTCACGGGTGGCTAATTCTAGAGCGGAGTAGAAGGGGCGAGAGATACCGTAGGTTCGTTTTTGCAGGTTGAGGATGGCTACAAGAAATTGTAGGGCGGATCGTTCGGGTTCTGGGTGGTAGAGAATGGCATATTCGTTGGATGAGGAGCGAGGAAAGAGTGCGTTCATGCGAGCGATAGGGATGCTAGGGCCATTTTTGCGTCCTTGTGGGGTGAGGTGGTAGATTGCAGAGAAGGCTTGGAAGGTGATAACGGTCCTATATGGGGGAGAAGGGAAGACCCACTGTCGTTCGGTGACGGGGAATTGGGCGATGGCGTGGATGATTTGTGCGGAGAAGGGATGAGCTTCCACTGAGTGCCAAGGCAACTCAGCGAAGTTGGATAATCCTCTACAACGCAGGTATTCGCCGACGTCTGTCGGGATACCATCTCTGAAGGCAGTGTAGTTGGCTAGCGCTTCCATGGTGTTTACAAGCACTCTTACAGATAACACAGAAGACAAGAAAATACGTATAGTCTCGAGAACACAATGGTGTTTAGGCGCAACCTAGGGGGTTAAATAAAGAGAACACGGTGAGAAAGGGAAGGGGAAGGGGTATCATTGTTCGGTGCGTGAAAGATACTGTTTGCATGCTGGCGTGTGTGCATGAGTGACCGGTAGGGAGAGGCGGCTAGTGACATACAGATTCGTACAAAACATTACTAAAAAGGAAGAAAAGAAAAACACAAAAATTTATACAAAACGCGGTTCGCCGCCGAATAATTTAATGCGTACTAGTACTGGGATAATACGACCGCAGCTTCGACCCATTGATTACCTTTGGAAGTGGATTTCCGGTCAACGTTGTCAACCGGAAAGTTGCCGGACCAACTTGTTCTAAAATCTTGAATGGACCAAACCAACGTAACTTGAATTTTCCTGCTGATCTGTTGGACTTAGCATTGTAGAAAAGAACAAGCTGTCCTACTGAAAATACTGAGGTCTTTAAATTGCGGTCGTGTGTCCTGGCCTGTCTTAGTTGGATTTCTTTCATAGTTAAGAAACTGAGCCATCTGTGCTCATCTAATTCTCTAAGTGTTTCTAACCGAAATACCAATGACTCTTCGGGTAGAAGCTTCTGAGAAATTGCTACTCTTAAACTTGGTATTACAATTTCCATCGGAGCTATTGCTTCTAGTCCATAGGCTAACTTGAATGGTGTCAAGCCGGTGGTTACCTTATATGTAGTGCGATAGGCCCATAAGACTGCAGGTAGCAACTGATCCCATCTTTCCGGTGTTTCTCTAGTCAATTTCTGAAGCATGTTCAGCAAAGATTTGTTGGTACTTTCTGCCAATCCATTTGCACGAGGATAATATGGGGAGCTGAATTTATGACTGATCTGGAATGACTGTGTTAATGCTTTCATCAAATTGTTCATAAAATGGGTGCCCTGATCTGAAACAAGCTCTAGTGGCAGCCCAAATCTTGGAAAGACATCTGATAATAAACATTTCGCTACTTCAACTGCTGTAGCCGAACGTAAAGGCCATGCTTCTGCCCACCTGGTTGCGTAATCTGTGCAAGTCAATATATACCTATTATTACTGAATACCGCGGGAGGTGTGATTGGACCAATAAAATCAAGACCCCATTTCTGAAATGGTTCTAAAGGAAGTACTGGATGAAGTGGAAAGTAATGGCGTTGTAGTGGTTGTCCAGTTCTTTGACAGTTATCACAAGTTTTGATAAATTCCAATACATCTCTGTACACAGTTGGCCACCAAAGTCCACTTTGCAGAATTTTTCGGTGGGTAAGATCTGCTGAAAAATGTCCTCCTGTTGGACTTGAGTGAGCTAAATTGATGACTGAATTTACTTCGTGTGTAGGAACACACCGGAGTAAGGTTCCTGTATGATCTGCATAATAAAGTTCTCCAGCAACTAACCGGAATCTTCGACTAAAACCTGCAATTTTTCGGCGTGTAGCTGTAGGGACTTCAGAAGGTAGACATCCATTTGAAAGGAAGGTCAATAACTGATCATAATACGTAGTTGGTACTGGTTGGTTTGACAATTCCTCAGTAGTTGGTTCTGAAGTATAGATGGCTGGCGTTGTATCATTTATACCATCCGGAGGTTCACCTGAATCTAAGCGTGACAAAAAGTCTGCTAAAGCATGTGAACTACCTGGCCGATGAACGACATCATAGTCGAATTCCTGCAATAGTAGAACCCATCGTGCTAGGCGGCCACCTATATGTTGCTGTATAACCAAGTAAACAAGTGAAGCATGATCGACATGAAATGTAAATTTTCGGCCCAGCAAATAATGTCTGAATTTCTTTACCGAATACACTAATCCTAAGCATTCCCTCTCAGTCACCGAGTAGTTCTTCTCTGCAGGTGCTAATCTTCTGCTAGCATAGTATACTGGTCTAACCCATTTATCTGTTTGTTGCATCAGTACACTTCCTATTGCTATATCAGATGCATCAACAAATACGTGAAATGGGTGATCCCAATCTGGTGGCTGTAAAATCGGAACCTGTGTTAATAATTGTTTCAATCGATCAAATGCTATCTGACATTCGTGAGTCCATTTGAATTGCCGTGGCGTCTTGGAAATTAATTTGTTCAGTGGTATTGCCACATGAGCAAGCCACCGTAAATGCCTTCCATGCCATCTCACTTGACCCATAAATCGCATTACTTCCTTAGGTGTATTAGGCACCAGAGCTTCTAATACTACTGAAATTTTATCAGGATCAACTTGAATACCCTTTGCCGATATGATGTGACCAAGTAACTTACCACATGAAACTGCAAATACAGATTTGTTTGGGTTTAAACACAATCTATATTCTCTACATCTCTGAAAGCAACATCGTAAATGTACCAGATGTGCGATCATCTAACCGAAAATTGAAAAATCGTCAAGGTATACTTGCATAAATGAGGTGAGATAAGGAGAAAATATCTCCTGCATACATCTTTGAAATGTGCTTGGCGCATTCCTCAATCCAAACCACATTACTGTACAAGCAAAGACACCCCAATTTGTAATAAATGCAGTTTTTGGTATATCTTCTTCAGCCATTCTTACTTGATTATATCCACTGTATCCATCTAGAAATGAATACATCTCATGACCTGCTACTTTGTCAAGCATAGTATCCAAAAAAGGAATCGAAAAAGGATCCGGTACTGTTGCAGCATTTAATTTCCGATAATCTACGCAAATTCTCAATTGCTTGTTTTTCTTCGGTACAATTACAATCGGCGAAATCCATTCCGCATGTTCTATTGGTACTATGAATCCAACTTTTAATAACCTATTAAGTTCAGCCTTTACCTGTGATGCATAATGTGGATTCATCCGGTAGCTGGTTTGCCTTATCGGTTTCGCTTCTGGTTTTAGCATAACTCTGTGTTGATAAATACGAGGATCCAAGCCCTTCATGTCTTTATAATCCCATGCAAAGACGTCAGTAAATTCTTGGAGTAACTTGATTAAATCTGCTTGAAAGGCTTCAGGTAAGTTTTGCTTTATCTTTACAGGACGAGGGTGATCTTCATCTCCAAGATTATAAGTAATTAACTCGTCTTCTGGAACATAAAATTGTTGATATTTCTCTGTATTAACTGATGGTTCAAGAAGTTGCTGTAGTTCATTACCGTGAATCGGAATGGTATCTTCCTCCTTAATTTCTTCGGCAATAGGTATTACTGTACATACTGAAGCATTCCAGGTATCTACCACAGACTGTAGATCAATAGTTCCTAATGTCATTAAATCAACATTATTCTTCAGAAATTCTTCTTCTTCATCATCAGACAACCCATCTAACATATGGACAGGTTCGGCAAAATATGGTCGAGCATGTAACTCACATGGTTGTATCGCATCTAACTTTACAACACATTTGCGCTGTTTATCTTTGAACGTAAGTTCCTGGGCTGACCAGTCTTGAATTACCTTGGCTTGTTTCAACCAAGGATGGCCGAAAAGTAGATTGTAATCTAGGGTGGATTCCGGCAATTCTAGAACAACAAAAGTCATCTTAAATGTTGTGTCTTGGACAGTTATGGGTATATCTCGGACCAATCCTACTGGATGAACTCTAGATTGATCAGCCATCCTAACAAAGAATTGAACTGGTTGTATCTTAGTCCATCCTAACTTCTTACAAAGTGACGCAGTGGCAATATTCACGCCAGACCCCCCATCAATTAAAACTTGTGGAATTTGATGTTTATGAAACCATACCGTAATCAGAGGAACTGAGTGATCTACCGTAGAGTCTGGCTCTGGTTGTACTGTTGCGGTAGCCGGAATGCAAGCAGATTTTGTAGTAGACTATTGTTGAAATTGTTGGCGTATTCTTGGTACTAATGCCAGTAATTGCCCGAAAGGCAGTGTGATGGATGCTTTTGACAATATATCCCAAGCTGGTTGCAATTGATTTCCATCTTCCTGAACTGTTGAAGATGAAGCTTGGTCTGAAGATGGTAATTCTACTGCAGATGAGGTACCTGCTTCTGTATTGTCAGCACAAGCTTGTGTCGTATCCGAGGACTAGATAACTGGAGTAGATTCTGGAAAAACAGATGGTTCTTCGGTAGTCCACTAGCTCGCTTTATGATACATTCTGTGTTGTTCACGTATCCCTAGTTCAAATAATTCTGCTGCTGGTTGCAATTGTTTACCGGAACGAGTTTGAACTGCTGCTGCCTGCGTCTCTACAGGTGTGATCGTTACCACATCGGCCATTGGGTTTTGACGTTCCTTTTTCCTTTGATCATATTCCGCTGCATCTCTACAGAATCGTCTAATATGGCCCAATTCTCCACAGAAATGACATCGAGGTGGTGGTAAATTATGATTTTCCGGTGGTGGTCCATTCTGCCAGCGCGGTGTATTGTAGTTGTTGTTCCTTTGTCCTCGATAATGTCGATACCCTTGTTGTTGATTGTGTCTCAAATGTGGGGGTACATATTGATTGGATGGCTGCCCTTGTTCCTGAATAATTGCATTAACTGTTGCTGCTCCTTGTCTTCTGGCATTGTATGCACAATTCTCAGTGGTATGTCCCACAATGTTACAGATGGCGCAATAGGTCTGATTTAACGCACACTGGGCACTAGTATGTCCTGAATTCTTGCAGGTGGTGTGTAGCTCAGTGATGAGTAGCACCTCCTTTAATGTCAATCTGGGAAGACGTGAGGATGGTATGAAGACCTCGAGCAAGTGGCGGCACAAGTGCGTGAGTGAGAAGCACACAAGCATGCACACACATACACACACACGCGCACACACGGTAAGACAAAGAGAGAGAATCAATGGAGTTCTTTAGATTACTTTCAATAGCTCTTACAAGTTCGTTTCAATTACAATCTAACCTCAAAAATGAACTCTCTAGCTCTTTTTATAGTTTTTGACTAGTTTTGGCCCTGTCCAGACCTAGTGTCCGGCCTAGTTAAAAATTAGGTTCCAGGGCTTATTTGGGGGCTCAAACGAGATCTAAAAAATACGAAAATTGGTACGCAACTACTTCTAAGGCTCCTCAAGCTCAAGGACTCCTTGGCTTGCACAAAATGGAGCTGCAAAAATGTGAAATGATATTTACAATGATTGTTAGTGATAAGAATCACTGTTGTTGTAGGGATTTCTTCTAGTGATCTGCCATACATATCTTCGAGCTCCCTACTTGCTCTTCCTCCCTGCATGTCCATCTCTTTGATCTGCATTAGTGTCTTGAAAAAATATTGGCCTACTTGCCAGATCTTCTTTGACTGCCCTGTTTGCTTGTGTTGTCCCTTCGCTCTGACTCCCTTCTTTGACTTTCACGTCTCGTAAGTCCTGGTGTACCAAGACTACTGCCAACACCCCCCCCCACTCTTGCGTCTGTCGCCCCTGACAGACCCCTGTCTAGCTGCTTTTTGTACGTAATATTGGACAACATCCGCGGCGAGGTGGTGTTCTTCTAACCTGAGTCCCCTTGCTAGATCTGTCAGCAATGCATCCCAATTGACTGGCCCTGGGACATCTGGATGTGGCACTCATAATTGTTCTGAGTGAATGGTTCGCTCCACAGCAAATAAATGGAGGAGATGTGAGGGTCTGGGTACAAATATTTCTGAGTGGTATTCCCAGAACCCTGTTATGAACATCTCCTCGAATGTTTGTTTAAAGCAGGCTGGGAGGTATTTTATTCTGGCGTGCCAAGCATATATCACCTCTATGGAAGGAGTGGTGCTCATGTCATAAACTAAATCTTGGTTTCCTGTAAGGAATCCGACGCCTGAGAAGTGTGGGTCCTTGATATTCTTGAATGTCCTGAATGTAATAAGCATTAATTCAAAAATTTTCATGCACATCTGGGCCATCACATCAGGGGTATTCCTTAATCGGATGCTCCAGTGCCGTATGGTGGAAATCATATAATTGACGGTGGGAGGTCCTTGAGGGGGTGCTAGATAGACGTAGTTTAACCATTTGGTGCAGCCCTTGATATTCTTGACTGCAAGGGTAAACTCTGGCCATGTGCGTCTGCGGAATACAGGAACATAACAAGGGTTATATTTAATAAAAAGAGGCATATTCGTCCAGGTGCGAACCATCTCCGGGTAGGTTTCGAGGAGTCGGATCCTCTAGGTGGGTTGATGAATGGATCCTTTTTTAGCGCTCTCGGGGATGTCATCTGGCCCAAATTGTGTAGCAAACGTTGGAGGTTTGCCACATCTTTGTTGGATTTCTGCATTGTAGTCCGCCAGGAGTATACAATATGGCACGTATTGATCATCATTGGTTCCGATCCATCTATGGTGGGACATGCTGCGGAAGTATTCTGATTTAATAATAGTGTCCTCTATCTTTGCCATAGATTGGATTTGAACTGCCACTCGATCTTCATGAGTTGATGCTGTTTTCTCTAGTGTCTGGAGCCACTCAGGTACTTCAATTTCTAACGTATCCATTCCTTCTGCGGTTTGCTCACCACCTGGCATTGGCATAGGAACGTATGGTTCCTCATACGTCTCATCTACCTCGATGGGTACCAAATCCTCGGGTTCTGGTTCGACAACTGGAGAGGGCCTCCTTTCGTGTGTGAGTAATCTTTCCTGTAATTCGGCCACCTGCTCTTTCAATGTCTTGACTTCCTCTGAAGTCGTGGTCGTTTCTGTGACTCTGGGTGCTGTCTGTTGCTCTTGGAGTTGATTGCGCAGCGCATCACGTTCCCTTTCCAAGTCATCATGAGCTTCTAATAGATCTGCATAGCTGTCCAAGATGGTCTTCATTGTCTCTGAGGGTACAGCTTTAAACTGCTCTGGATCAATTTCGTGGGGAGAGCCTTCCATTGCTGCTTCTAGATTTGCTTCATTTTGCTGCTGCAGTCTCTTGTTCTCTTCAAGGGCGGCCGCCATGTGTTTCCTGAGAAGTGCCAGGTTACGCCGGACTTTGAGATTATCGGCTTGGTATATTTCGAGCAAAGCTTCTAGTTGTTTGACACCTGAGTCTGTCGATGGTTGGGGTGCCTCTAATAATGTTTGGTGAGCCTGATCAAGCGTTGTGTAGCGTTGATTCAGTTCTGCATTTTCTGTTTGTAGAATGTGAAATTGTCTTTGTAAGTTCTGATGGTGCGTTGCCAGTTGTTGATACCGGTCGTCCAGAGCTCTGTACTCATTCTGGAGCTGGTATACACATTGATTTAATGCTAAAAATATACTATTTACATTAAATAATGCTGGGAGGGGTGAAGATGCAGGGGGAATGGGGGCGGGAATGGGAGATGTGAATGATGTGGATGCAAGTGGAGAGGTGGGTGGAGGGGGTATGGGCGATGAAGGTGGCATGGGGGGAGGGAGCGGTGCTGTGGCAGGTGATGTTTCCATCGTGTCAATTGTTTGAGTGACGGTGTAGATGGGGATCGTGGGTGGAGTGGATGTGACGTCGGTGAACAGGGTGGTGAAGGTGGGCATGGTGACTCCCCCGAATTGGATTCCCGGAGAGAGTGGGATGCCCATGACAATGGTGGTGGTAGTGGACGTGGTAGTGCTAGTGTCCTGTGGTGGAGTGAATTGTGTAGTGCGAGGTGGGGATGGTGGTGACAACGGTGCTTCCTAATATTCTTCTGCTTGCGCTGTCTCGCCTGGTGCTCATACATTGATGTGAATTTGCTTCCCGGACCTCCTGGGACGAACAGGAACCGTCTTCTCAAATCTATGAATGTAGGCCATTGCCTCATGAATGGCCTCATCCAGTCCTACGGCGTCGGCATGAAGGTTCATGGACTCAATGAACAACTCGTCCACACCTTCCTCAGCTAGCAAGTCGTTCATGAGTCTCTTGCCCGATTCTAGTGACATCTTATGCTGTTCCTGAACCAGTCGCATGGTTCGATATAGTCTCTTGATTTGTGCCGAATATGCTGGGGCACTTGCTAACTCGGAGAGTTCGTCATATTCTTGATGTTGTTCTTCGTCGGCTTCTTCTTCGTCTCCTCCTGCCTCTTGTTCATCTACATCGACTTCTACAACTTGTGGTTGGGTAGGGGCCGATGTTGTTGTTTGGGGTTGTGGTTCTTGAGCTCTCTCTGCTTCAGCTTCGAGAATAGAGTCATAGATCAATCTGGCAACTTCTTCATCCGTGAGGTCCTCAAGAGTAAATCCCTGTGGAAATTCCAAATCTGATGGAATGGGTGGAAACACCAGATTAGGCCCCTCTGTGCTTGGTCTTGGTAGCCGGATTGTGAATGGCCTAACTCGTCGTGTCTGGGGAGGGGTGATTTCTGGTGTAGTGGTAGCTCCCCTTGGTTGAGCACAGGGTAATTGGACTCCCCCCCTCATCTTCTTTGATGGGGGACCTGCTGCTGATAGTCTTCTCTGGAATTCTTGGACTCGGGACCATACGAGTGCCCGCTGAACAGGCACGTCATAAGCCAAGCATCTATAGATTATTCTGGTCAGAGCACAACACCCGTGGAGCACATTCTTCTGTTTCTTGTTCCACCTTTGATGGGCTAGGTGGATCTGATCTATGATCCAGTGTGGCACATTGATGGGAAGGCTTTCTGTCTCTGCTAGATATAAGCTGAACCATATTTTTTTCGGGGGCATTGTGAATCGTTCCTGAGCGGGGAAAGCAAAATGTTGCATGATGGTTCGCAGGTGAAGCGCAATGGTAGGTGTCATCGCTACCATATCCTTCAACTTATTAAGATCTTTGTGCTTCATTCGACCTGGAACCATGGTTTCCTTTTCTGTTGGGATGTGCATGCCATACATACCCAATGCTTCTCTTACCAAAGTGAGGGTCAACTTGAATCTTTTAAGCTCATGACCCGGCAGCAGTGATGGCAACACAAAGGTGCTATCGCCTCCCTTGGCCCTGCTTGGCGTGATGGTACTGATCAGATATGAACATCGTAAGAAATCCGGCTTTGGTAAGTGGGCCCTGAAATAACTGTCCACACCCGCTTTGATCCAAACTGATCTCATGACTTCGGCGTTTTGATAGCTTTCAAACTCGCACGTGAAAAAGTGGTATCGACCCCATTTGCCATTAAATTCCAATTCTGCTTCCCAGAAATAGGTTCCATCGCCCAGTGGTCCAGCAACATCACTGAACCAATGCGCATGCTTACCTACTTGAGAAGTGTGCCCTTGAGGAGGATCCTGAATGGGGAGCACATGCACGGCTTGAAGTTCTTGCGGCCTTGCGGTGAGACGTGGCTCAAGGAGAAGTGTCTCTATGTCCACAATCTGGGCACCAGATCCGGCTTGAGAACTGGTACCTGCTTCTGCCATGGCCCTGTTTGCTGGTTGGTTCTGTGAGAATATAGAACCGAGTGTTAACATCGTAATGGACAGAATAAATCCGTTGTTGTCCCCGTTACAACATTAACATGAGGTAGATGGTGAGTTAGTGGTTAGTAAGTACACAAAGACAGTGTGTGTAGTTAGTGCTTGGGTTGTCCTAGGAGACTAATGCAGTTAGTAAGTGGGTATGAATTTACAAATTGGGGTCGGGGGGGTTTATTACACGCCCTAGGCTGCCAAATGTAGTGAATGGGCTTTGCTTTCGGTTTCGGAGAGACTCTAGAGAGCTTTCTCGGTGTCGCGGTTTGAAAATGAGGCCTTTTAGGGACCCATTTACAATTGATTACATACACGCTCTTGGGTCTTGGTGTGTTCTTGAGCGTTGAGAACGAGTGAATATTGGCAGTATGCGTAGCTGCGTTATGCTGTTTAGGTTGTGGCCTCAGCGTAGTTACTTGTGCCATCAAGCAAGCCTTAGGCACCCAAATTTGTCTTGATTGTGGGCTAGCCTTCATCGACTTCTTGGGCACCCAAATATATTTCACGTTAGCAGAAGAATTTCCGAAAGACTTCTTATTAGTGTCATGTTGTCGGTTATTAATAAGAAACTTCGCCCGTGTAGTTGACGGATGTGCAACCGGTTGTTCGCCTTTCCGTACCCACACATGGTTTATTTTCTGAGACCTTCTGCTGAGCAGGTACTTTTGATCTCGGACATAGGTAGTACTTTGCTTTTTCTTCCTTTGATCCACCTTGGGTTGCTTCCTCCTTCTGGCCTTTGGAAAAGAAGGGAGTTTCGTTGCATCCCTGACTCCTTTTTTGCAAACATCATTTCTCTGCAACACAGGGTTTTGAACAAGAACAGCATGGTCATCTTCATGTGTACCCCTGGAAGGACCACGAGTCTGTGCCTTTCCTAGTTCCTTGAGTGCTCCATTGTCTAATTCTACTGTAACTCGGCTATGATTGATCCAAACCTGGAGAAGTCCGCTTCTTAGGTTTAAATTGACTGCTTGGTCATAGATCCAATCTTGACCCAAGATAAGAGGTTCAGTGAGATCCTCATCCTGACACACCAGTACTTTAACTGTCATTGCCTCATCATGAATGTAGAGGGGAAGTTCCACCTCGCCCATGCAAGGGGTTTCCACGCCTCCCAATCCTATGAGATATGCTTCCACAGGATTGACCGTTAACTGCAACTCTTGACAGTAAGACACTCGAACAGCACTAGTGGCTGCACCTGAGTCAATCAAGGCTCTTACTGTCCTTGCACTCTTCCCTTGTCTTACCTCTAGGGTTACGAAAGGACGTCGATCAGTTATCCTATGTGAGCTGGTTCCTGCGACTTCACACATTGCCATATGATATCCTTGATCTGCATAGTCATTTGTCCTAGGCTGCTCTCTACCTTGCCTTCGTAATTTCATCCTTCTGATGCGTTCTAAAGCTTATGCTTGAGCTTCTTCTCTAATTCTCTTTTCTTCCTCTTTGCGTTTCTTAGCAGTGTTGAGTCGGCTCAGCATTTCCTCCGTGAGGGGTTCCTGATACAACTTGACTCTGCATCCGCTAATATAGTTAGGGAGAACATCACCCTCTAACGTGGCTAATTGTACTGCTCCACTCGTGGAGATCCTATTGATAATCATAGGTCCGTAGCCTCTCTTTTCTAGCTTCCTCGCGTGTTGTTTCAGTGTATAGACTAAGACTAGATCTCCCGCTTTCAAGCCTTTATCCTTCACATGGGCATCGAAGTATGCCTTCTGTCTCTTCTTGGCTGCATATATTCCTGTGGCGGCTCTCATTCTTGTTTCCCCTAATCGTTCAAGGTCAAAGATCCTAGAGGAGAGCTCATGACCTGTCCATTCGTGCTCCTGTGCTACTCTTAATGTAGGAATCAAGAAGTCCAAGGGTAGCACAGCGTTTTGGCCGAACACCATCTGAAAGGGGGTGGCTTGGAGTACCGTTTTGTAGGCAACTCGATATGCCCAAACAGCATGGTGTAGCTGTTTGTCCCAATCAGAGCGTTTAGTGCTCACTAATTTTGTCAGTACATTGCATAAGATCTTATTAGTGCTCTCAGCTTGCCCATTTGCTTGAGGGTGATAAGGGGCAGATTTCTTGTGTATGACCAAGAATTCTTGGAGTAGATTTTCAATCACTTCGTTCAAGAAATGAGTGCCTCTATCACTTACAAGCTCTATAGGTAGCCCGTATCTCGTGAATACATTCTCAAACAAGAATTTGGCAGTTGTTTGAGCATCGTTCTTTGTCGTAGCCTTTACCTCTACCCACTTGGTGAGATAATCTGTCGCAACAATGATGTATTCCGCATGAGAACCCTTAGCTGGGGGATTAATAGGACCTACGAAGTTTATTCCCCACTTAGAGAATGCACGTCCACCCATCATAGGTTTCAGTGGCATCTCATCTTTGCGTAGGGGATACTGAGTCCTCTGACAGACATCACACCGTTTCACATAGGTATGTGCATCCATGTGAAGGGTAGGCCACCAGAAGCCCGCAAATAGTATAGCCTTGATCACCCGATCTGGTCCAAAGTGTCCTCCTGCTACACCTTGGTGAGCAGTTTCTAAGATCTTAAGATACTCACTTTCATGGACACATAGCCTCAGGTAACCATCTTTACCACGCTTATATAGATTATCACCAATGAGTGAATACTCCTGGGCTTCTTGTTCTAAACTCCTTTTCCTAGCTAGAGTCATGTCTGGAGGGAATGTGTTTGTCCTCAAGAATGATACTAGAGGTTCACTCCAATCTGGCACTATGGATACTTGATAAAGAGTAGCGTGTTCCACAGGTGGTTTAGTACAACAGATTGGGCATTCCTTGCACAACTTTTGGACATCCGCTTCCATAGTTGGCCAATGCACTCCGAATCTCTTTAGAGTCTGTAAAGTTCGTTGCTTTGAAAGGTGTTGCTCTAACGCACCTACATGTGCTAATTGCAACCATTTAGCGTACTCATCCTCTTCTACGCAACAAGCCAAGATCCCTTGATCTGTGTGCTTGTACATGCTTCCTGCCATGATGTGGTACTTTTGGGCTTTTACAACCTCTCTATTCCGTGTGTTTACCACTGGATGGTTAGGCCCGTATGTCAAGACTGGTACCAATGGCTTAGCCCACTGCGGCACCACTTCCAAATTAAACAAGTAAGCATCAGGAAGGTCATCTGACACTCCTTGTGGGGCTTCTCCCGATGTGAGCCTAGAGAGGTGATCTGCTCTCAAATGAGTCCTCCCTTTTCTTACCACAACCTCAAAGTCATATTCCATGAGCAAGAGAAACCATCTCACTAATCTTCCTGTATTGCATGGCTTATTTACGAGATATAGTAATGCCTGATGGTCAGTAAAAAATTTAAACTTATTTGCAAGCAAATAGTGTCTAAATTTCTTAACTGCATATACCATGCCTAATCCTTCTCGCTCTGTAGTGGTGTAATTCCGTTCAGCCGCATTCAACTGTCTACTGGCATAGGCAATTGGAAGATCCATATTACCTTCACCAGTAGGTTGTGCAAGCACACATCCAATAGCATAATTGGATGCATCCACGTGAACATGGAATGGCTTATTCCAGTCTGGCGTGGTCAAGATTGGTGCTGAACATAATCTTTGTTTAAGCTCCTGGAAGGAATTCTCACATTCATCCGTCCACTCAAAGTTAGTCAGGAGTCCGTACATGGGCTTTGCAATGACAGCATACATGTGTATAAATCGTCGATAATAACCACAGTGCCCCATGAAAGCTTGTACTTCTTTGACATTCTTTGGCCTAGGTAGCTCTACTATGGCTCTCACTTTTTCTTCGTCGGTAGATATGCCATTCTTTGACACTATGTGTCCTAGAATCTTGCCTTGCCTGACCATAAAAACGCATTTTTCTGGGTTCAGGCAGACTTGATATTCTCTACATTTGTCAAAGATTTGTCTGAGTTCAGGAATATGGGTTTGTCTAACATTGGAATGAGCACAAAGGTCATCAACATAGACTTCTAAACTCTTCCTCAGGAACTCCTTAAACACATGGCACATCAACCTCTGGAAGGTAGCTGGTGCATTGGTAAGCCCAAATGGCATTACTCTAAAAGCAAAAATGCCCCATTCTGTGGCAAAGGCTGTCTTATGCTGATCCTCTGGAGCTATGGCTACTTGATTGTAGCCCGAAAATCCATCAAGGAAGCTATACACTTCCTTGCCTGCCACCCTTTCTAAGAGATGTTCTGTGATGGGAAGTGGATAGTTATCTCGAATTGTGGCTGCATTAACCTTTTTCAAGTTAATGCACACGCGCAGTTTGCCATTCTTCTTGGGCACCACTACGATGGGTGATACCCACTCAGTGTGCTCAATTTCATAGATAAATCCAGCTTCGACCAGTCTATCTATCTCTTCCTTGATTTTAGCAGTGTAATTATCGTTATATGTATAAGGCTTTTGCTTAGAGGGTTTGGCATCTGGGGTCATGGGGATAGTGTGTGAGCATATGTCAGGGTCAACACCTTTCAAGTCCTTGTAACTCCAAGCGAATACATCTCTGTATTCTCTTAGCAAGGCAATCAATTCGTACTCTTCTTCTTCTATCAGGTCATGGCCTATGTACGTGCATCTCTCCTCTCCTTCTTCTATGGCCACTACTATTTTCTTGGTAGTTTCTTTGTTATCATAGGCCTCTCCTGATTGTGCCTCTCGTTTGGGCATTCTAATCATGACTCTTCTGTCGTCTATCTCATACTTCTTAAAATTTTCCGGGACCTCAAACAAAGATTCTTCCTCTTCTGGTGAGACTTCTCTCTTCTTTCGTTTCTTTCCTTCTTCCTTTGGGCTCACGTGTGTTGCTAATCTTACCTCATTTGTAAGCTCTCCATGCCTCTGGGGTTGAAATTCTACTTCATGGAAGTATTCTTCATCTGATGCAAATGGTGGGTCCATAATGATTGACTCTAGATCGGAGTCACTTGCATCCTCAAATGCATCAGGGCTAGGTTCGCATTCTTCTAAAACTGCCTCTCCCATGATTGGCTCTATGGAGAAGACTGAAATGTCATAGCCATCCTCATCACAGTGAGGTGTCCATTGTTCTTCATTGATGGCTACGTCCATGGTTGCTAAAATTTCCGCCCAGCCATGGGGTTCGAATTCCTCGTCTGGGAAAACTACCGGTGCATAGGCTGGGTCTTGAATGGGTCTATGAGTTTCTTTCGCACCTACCTCTCTGGCTTTCTCTCTCTTCTCTTCTTCTACTGCTACCTTGCACATCCATAAGTGAGTGTCTTCATGCATCCATGAGGATCCAGACCCTATGGAATGCACCGATTCTGTATCCTCTTTGGCTCTATGGATGGGATTCCATTGGATAGGAGGGACATCTCTATGAGAATAATCTCCTTGAGATTGACTTTGGTCGTGACACCTAAGTGTTGCAGGTACAAGGAGTTGGTTCCCCAATCCTGTACCACTTGCAACTGTCGCATAAATGGTCTTCCCAAAATCATCTCATAAGCATGATTTTTGCTGAAGTCACATATAGCAAAACTATGCTCAAACTCGACACCACAAGTGGTGAGAGTTATTCCTTCTAGCAATCCTAGGGGTTTCTCTATGTGACCATCGGCCATCTGCAATTTCATTCTCGTTGGCCTGAGTGCCGGCTTGCCCCAACGCTTCCATAAGGAGGTGGTGGCAATTGCAACTCCTGCACCTGAGTCCAAAATTGCCTTGGTGGTGTACTCCTGGTAGGTTATGGGCAGATAGGTGTTTCCTTCTTCCCCTTCACACATATCTCCTATCTTATCCAAGGGAATTTCTGGCACAGTCCTATGGGATCCTGCCTGGGAACGAGGTTTTGCTATCTCTGGTACTTGTTTGGCCACATGTTTCCATAATTCAGGTCTAACCTTGAGTAGCTCTTCTAACTTGAGATTACACTGCACGTTAGTGTTCTTCACTACCTCTGTGTTCCTAGGTATGACTGAGTCGTCGTTCCTTACCATGATTGTGGGTGCTCTCATACATGTGGATTTTGCTTCCCATGGGCCTGTGAAGTGGGGTAGCTCTTGTATGGAATTAGACTCAAATTCCAATCTCTCGTGAGATTGAGTACTCTCATGTTCCCCGTAAATAGATGGGATGTCTTGTGGGAATTGGTCGTGTGCATCGTCCACAAGTTCAAAAGGAGGGGCGACCTCGCTTTCGTTATCCCATTTGTCTTCTTGAATCTCTCGTAGGAAGTCTGGTGCAAACCGATTCATAGAAGAAGAAGTGTCTGGCTCCGTAGAATTAGGCGCATAAGCAACCTGGGAAGGAGGGCTTATTCTCTCGTTGGCTCTCTCCTCGTTCTTAAAGATGGCTGGAGCACGAGCTTCCTGGGGAGGATTATTTATTCTATTACTCTTCCGAACAGGCTCATACGCTTCCTGAGAAGGAATGTAGGCAACCTGTGGAGGTACGTGAGCTTTCGAGGGAGGCTCATGTGCTTTTTGGGGGGAAAGATAAGCTTCTTGAGGAGGCTTGCTTATCTGTTCTCTCGCCCTTTCCTTTCTTTGAGGGGCAGGTTCCTTTTTTGATTGTGCAATTAGCCTTTCTATTCTTTCTAAGGAGGGGAAGTTGTCTGGTTTAGTGGAATTGGCCACATACACTTCTGATGGGGACTGCTTCATGTTTTTGCTTGCTTTATCTTTTTCTTGATTTTTTTCTTCCTTGGCAGATCTTGCAATTATTTCCTCTAACTTCTCTAGGAATCCATCCAAGTGTAATTGCGTTTTGGTTGAGCCCGAGTAATTGAAAAGGCGGCTGGCTTCAAACATAGTCTGAGCCAATGCGACCATTTTCGCGCACAGTTTGGTTCTTTCTATCTCTAGGTCAGCTCTAGGATAGCATTTGTTATGATCCGTGACGTTTGGCCCTTCTTGGATTCTGGGCTGATATGCTTTGAGCGTCATGTCTATGTCTTCAGGAGTGGGATCAGCTAATACTGATCCTACCCTAGGGGATGGTGGAATCGTATGACGTGGGTTGGAAGGTGGCGGGTCGGAGGGCGATGGAAGTGGTGGTGATGGGATAGTGTGAAAGGGGGTTTGAGAGGTGATTTCAGTTATCCTAGCTTTGGTTTCTCTTATGCTTTCCTCAAGTTCACTCATCTTTTTAGCCCATTGTCTTTTCATTCTTTCCCGACTATCTTTCCATGCTCTAGTCCTTTTCTTTGTTACGCTCTCAGTTTCACTAGCCTCTGAGTTCTTATCCTGGTTTGCCCCTTGATTCTGCTGCAAGGCTTGAGCTCGAGTGACTACCTGTACGGGAGCAGTGGAGGTGACACTTCCTGTGGAATCTACCACTAACCCAATAACGTTGATTGGAGTGATTTTTGGCATATTATTAGGATTCTTAGGGCAATCTCGTAAGAGATGTTCTTTTCCACACTCTTGGCAAAAACCTTGGATCGTTACTGGCTGGGGTTGTGTAGGTGGAGGCAAGGGACAATCACGAATGAGGTGATCTCCTTGACACCGGTAGCATGGACCTCTAGGGAATGGTGGTCGTACCTGCCTAGGTTGAGGCCTGGGGTTGGGGTTTGCATACATGACGTTCGTGTAATCTGACTCCCAACTAGGTTCACTTGGTTCTTCACTATAGTAAGACTCACCATGTTCTGGAGACTGCATGTAGTAAGCCTGGGGACTATTGACATGTCTAGAATCAAAGCTATGGTCACTTGGGTCACTTTCTGAGATCAATGGGGTTATTGGTACTATGGCCCTATTCAGGTTTTCTTCTGCAACAGCATACTTTATTGGAATCACGTTAGCGGGGTTTGGGGGCTGTTGTGCTAGTACAGGTTGGGGTCTCTGTTGGGCCTGATATTGTGGTTGGTAGGGTTGTTGGGGTCTAGCATATTGTGGTGGGGGAGGATACTGGTTCTGGTATCTGCCTTGTTGGTAAGGCTGAGGGTAGGGTTGCCTAACTGCCTGCTTGTTGTATGGGCAATCTTGCGCAGTGTGGTTTGTGTACTTCCGTTCTATAGTGCAGTACTGGCTACTAGGGTTAACTTGGGGTTGAGCCATAATGGGACAGACGTTCGCCATATGGTCACCACCGCATGTATAGCACCTTTTCACAGGGGCAAACCTTGGGATTTGTTTGCTAGTTACACCTAATTTCTGAGCTACCTTTTCGGCAAGTTCCTCAATTAATGTGGATTGCGTGGAAGAGTGACTAGATGCACTATCTGAATCTTTGTAGATTTTGGAGAGCTCTAGTTCTTCTCCTAGGTTATCTTCAATGTCAATGCACATGCGTACACATTCTTCTATGGTCCTAGGGTCCTTTAGATACACATAGGATCTCAATTTCGTACTCAGCAATCCATCAAGGAATAAGGCTACTTGTTTAGCAGATGTGGGTAACTCCGAAATAGGGCACCTTTCAAGATATTGTCTAAATCTTCTTCCGGCCAATCTGACAGTCTCTTGGGGGGTCTGTTTGAAGCTATGAATTAATGAGGAAGTATTGTGTCTTATGCCGCTCTTAGAGAACTCTACAATGAATGCCTCTAGGAGTTGGTCTATGCTCCTGAACTGACGCTCATCCAATGGCTGAAACCATGTAAGTGCTGTGTTCCTAAGGGTTAGACCGAAGGCATTGTACTGCGTGAACAGATCCTCAACTTGTTCAGCTCTCAAGACTTGTTTGAACTCCGCCACATGATCATAGGGATCTCCTGTGCCGTCAAAGTAATTCTTCATGGACTTAACTAGCTGGGTGGGTCTCAAAGTTCTTGTGTGCTCTCTAGGCCTCGGCAGAGGGAATCCATCTACATTTCTTTGATTCTTGTGAGCTCTAAGCATCTCAGGTTCTACCCTATTCATCTCCGTTCTCGTTCTTTCTCTGCCCACTAGGTTGGCAAAACTTACTTCTGGTCTATCTCTACTTCTGTCTCTTTGCGTACCATGAGCTTGGGAAGTTCCAGCCCCAGGGTGACCATAGGATACATTTGATCTTGGTTGGGGGAAAATAAATTCACCCTTCCAAGTGTAAGCATGCCGATCATTTTCCGTAACCGCAAAGATCCGCTCTGAAGCATGATCTAAATAGGTCACTCTACCTGGGCTATCCGGATCCTTAAACTCATAGATCATGATGTTTCCTATATCAGTTGGCTGATTAGATTTATACCTCCAGAAGGCTTCGTCGATTTCTCGATTGAGGAGCAACTCTATGCTCTTGTTGTCTTGGGGTATCCACTCAGGCGTGATAATCCTAGTGAGAACAGATTTGCCTCGGGGGGTTCTAGGTTCTGCACCCATGTTCCCTTGTTCCACGTCACCTAAGTCCGCTTCTGAGATTACATTTCCAAATTCATCTGTCCTATCTGGGTGACTGGTGACTACGTATATGGTTCCTTCTTTGTCCAAGTATGCACCGTTTTCAAACTTGACGGCTGGGTGCTCTAGTCCAATGGATTGGTCAGGATTTTTAATCTGGACCACGGACCTTCCTAAGCCGTCCTCATAGATGCTAGCACCTAATCGGTTGGTCCTAATGTACTCCAGCTGCGTTTTGTAAGGGCCTTCCACCCTGTACAAGTAAGGCACTCCTGAACTTCCCGTAGGTCTGTCCATGCCTTGAGACATCTCTGACTCACTGGTCTCAGAGCTAGGGTAGTTCGAGTGGTGGCTCAACTGCTGGGCCCAAGACCTTGCAGTGTGATTGACACTAGCCTCTGAAGACCTAAGGCTTTGTCTCTCTCTTGCTAGGTGTCGTCCTGATCTAAGGTTCATATGCCTAACTGATTAGCCCAATTTTTCTCCAGAGTACAACCTCGTTGCCGATCAATTGGTACCAGTCACTTGATTCTTTTTAGTTAATTATTGTGTTTATGGTCTTGTCTGATATCACGTCGTCAGGAACACTTGAATGTTTTCCGTACTTTAGGTTGATCGTTCCACGTTAGGTTCTTTTCCTTTATGTTATCGACAGTGCAGAGATTAAGTTTTTAGCTTGAACTTGAGTTTTTAGGTACTCTTCAACTTGATAACTGCCTACCGTCGCTCTGACTTACTCCTACCTCTCGTCGTTCTTAGCCTAAGCTATGAATTGACAGAGGGGGTTAAAAGTGTCCAACCTTACTTGTTGATCCCTTGCTTTATGGTGCTCAAGAACCCGGTTCTCAAGCTCGCAAAGAAACCTTGCTTTGGATGCTCTCTGTTGCTCTCAATGGACCTATAAAAGTCCCACGGTTAGCTCAATGCTTAGATTCAAAGGACAAAACCCACCACTTTCATTCATGTAACATAAACACATATTTGCATTGTGACTTTTAGGAAAATAATTCTAAAGACCCCTGACTTTGAGCCCCCTGGGTATGGTCAACTTCAAAATACCCTATCTGAAAATCAACGCATTATCTTTATAAAAAACAGTTGAGGGCGTGTAGTATATGCCACGAGCTTTCCAACAAGCCCAAGAGCTCAAAAATTGGATTTCGTATGAAAAAGTTAGGACTGTTCAGGGTTTAGCGGGTTAAATCAGGATTCAATACAAGCTAACAGTCAAACAGGAATACTCGAGTAGCTTGTGGCACGGCCTTGCGATGCAATACTACACCCTAGTGTTTGTCCCACACTTAGTCAAAATTTAGACCAATAATTTTGCCTTGAAAATTTGACCTATTTTACCCTTCTAACGCGTTCGCAAAGTCTGTCGGTCGCGATTGACAGGTCAGTCGCGATCGACGTGTCGATCGCGATTGACAGGTCCGTCGTGGCTGTCAGTCGCGATTGACTGGTCAGTCGCGATTGACAGGGGTTACAAAAAGTCAATCAGTCGTGGTCAAAGGGTCGTTGACTCTGTCGGTCGCGATTGATGAGTCGGTCGCAATTGACAGGTCGGTCGCAAGGGTCTGTCGATCGTGGTCAAACAGTCGTTGACTGTGTCGATCGCGATTGACAGAGCCGTCGTGGTCTGTCCGTCGTGGTCAAACAGTCGTTGACTGTGTCGATCGCGATTGATGAGTCGATCGCGATTGATGACTCGATCGCGATTGACACGTGTCGCGCGTATGATCCGTCAGTCGCGGTCAATCGGTCGTTGACTCTGTCGGTCGCGATTGACAGAGCCGTCGTGGGCTGTCGATCGCGATTGACAGGTCTGTCCGTCGTGGTTTGTCGATCGCGATTGACAGAGCGATCGCGATTGACAGAAATCTGTGGAATTTCAAAAAACTAAACACATTTTTGGGAAGCTCTAGGCCTGTAGGTCATGGATATGCACTTTGTTTAGCAATTAGAGCAATTTTTCTATCCGTCGCGATTGACAGAGCTCGGCGACACACAGACAGTTACTCAGATTTCCGTACCTGCGCAGGGTGCTGGGGACGATGATGCGGCCTGTACCTGCAGAATGCTCACAAAACATGCAAAAAACAGCACATGCAAATTCGCTCTCTCGCTCTCTCTCACAAGTGAAATGAGGGAAATGAGGTGGAGGTGGGGATATAGTAAAAAAACTGAAAATTTTCACGATGATGGAGATGGAGGTGGGAGATGGTGATGATGATGATGGAAATGAAGATGGTAAAGAAAGTAAAAGAAAATCGATGAGAGTGAAGAAAATACCTACAACTCCAACGCGTCAACTCTACGTCTTACCATCACACGCTCGTCCTCAAAGCTCGCTCCCCGGCAACGGCGCCAAAATTTGGTGTAGCTCAGTGATGAGTAGCACCTCCTTTAATGTCAATCCGGGAAGACGTGAGGATGGTATGAAGACCTCGAGCAAGTGGCGGCACAAGTGCGTGAGTGAGAAGCACACAAGCATGCACACACATACACACACACGCGCACACACGGTAAGACAAAGAGAGAGAATCAATGGAGTTCTTTAGATTACTTTCAATAGCTCTTAAAAGTTCGTTTCAATTACAATCTAACCTCAAAAATGAACTCTCTAGCTCTTTTTATAGTTTTTGACTAGTTTTGGCCCTGTCCAGACCTAGTGTCCGGCCTAGTTAAAAATTAGGTTCCAGGGCTTATTTGGGGGCTCAAACGAGATCTAAAAAATACGAAAATTGGTACGCAACTACTTCTAAGGCTCCTCAAGCTCAAGGACTCCTTGGCTTGCACAAAATGGAGCTGCAAAAATGTGAAATGATATTTACAATGATTGTTAGTGATAAGAATCACTGTTGTTGTAGGGATTTCTTTTAGTGATCTGCCATACATATCTTCGAGCTCCCTACTTGCTCTTCCTCCCTGCATGTCCATCTCTTTGATCTGCATTAGTGTCTTGAAAAAATATTGGCCTACTTGCCAGATCTTCTTTGACTGCCCTGTTTGCTTGTGCTGTCCCTTCGCTCTGACTCCCTTCTTTGACTTTCACGTCTCGTAAGTCCTGGTGTACCAAGACTACTGCCAACATGGTGCAATATACTTGCCTAGTTATATCTTCAGCCACATGTTTGTTTGTTTTAATCCATTCCAAATCCTCTGAAAATCCACCAACTTTGTTTTCCAGCTGAAGGGTCATTGCGATCACTGCATCGAGGGTCATGGCTCCTACACATCTTATAATCATGATTTGCCTAAGTTGAGGAAGTAAGCCATTGATAAACCACTGTGTAATAACATCGTCTGGTAAATTAGCATGAGCCTGGGGTAACTGTCTTAAATGAGTTCTGAAAAGGGTAGCATACTCTTGTACAGTTTGATTTGGTTTCTGTCTGTTGTTCTGTAAATACTCAAAGATCTCTGCAGGATTCTTTTTCAGCCTGAATCGTTGCAGAAAAGCGTCTCGTACTGCTTCATAAGTACCGAAATGATTAATATCAAATTCAGTAAGCCATCTTGCTGCTTCATTCACAAGTGTAGATTGAAAAACAAATGCTTTGTATGCCGGATTCGGTGGATGATTGAGGACAGCGTAACTGATTTCAAAGGTGCGCACGTGAGCATCTGGATCATCTCCTGGAAATCCACTAAACTTTGTGTATGTTACTCCCGTTGGAGCCAATCTTGGTTGACCTAACTGTCGTTGCGGTTGTTCATTCATCGTAAATGTATTATACACTGCTTCTGTATTTCTGTTTTGAGTTTCTGAACTACCGGAATTTGTTCCACCAAATGGCACGCTTTCTGGTGCAATTAGTTTACTTACTATATTGCGAATTTCTGTTTCAAATAGTCTTCCTTCCTCCTTGATATCCAGAGTAGGAGGACTTGGTCCCAAACGTTGTAGTTGAGCTGAAGATTCAGCCGAAACTACTGAAACGTCACCGAAAAACGGTGTTTTTCTTACCGAAACTCCACCGGAAGGATTCGAAATTGTGACCGGATACAGTGTAGATTCGCCTGTATCAATTTCCTTCCCTAAAGTGTTTCTAATCGTATCTGAATCTATTCCAAAAACTTTTAGACTAGATTCCAACTGTGTCTTGGGAGATTCCAAAATTGCTGTATTTTCGACAGTCTGCACCATAGTGATACCAGACAGTTCTAGAGATGTACTACGTTCTACCGTAATCTCACCAGAATCAATGTTATCGTTCGTCACTTTTTCGACAACTGGGTCAGGTCTAATTATACTAGTACCTCCCAGAGTTGTTCTTAATACCCCTAACTGATGATTCTTGGGATACTTTTCACCTGATCGAGTAATCGGCATGTAGCATTTTCGTACTGATCATATAGTATTACCAGCAAAACAGTTTTGCAACAATCTGATTCTGTTGCTACTGTCTATCCAACAAAATTTAATTCGAACAAAATACCAAGCAATCTTAATGCCACATCCCCAGCAGGATCCCCAATGTTGAACGAATAATACTTCTATCCAACTTTCGGAAGAGTATTATCGGGTCCTCGGGTTCTTGGGAGTGGTAGGGGTCTGTTAAACAGAGGCCCTGTACTATTTTCCCAATTCTTCACACAGTCATAATACTTCCTCACGTCTTAGTACAGTGGGTGAATCTGAATACTGACTATTCTTCGGCACGGTGAATATTAAGACTTTTAGCCTGAATCTGCTATGGTAATGGAGTAGAGGTACTGTTATGACTTGTAAATAATAGAATATGCACTTTTCAGTAATTGAATACTATTCAATATGACGATTCTGGGTGACAGATAAGTACGCCGTACACGAACAAAGATAATCGAGATTACGCCAAACTTTTCGTATACTGATTCAAGTCATAAATTCCTACCGCAATTGATAAACTTACGAATACTTTTGTCCACATACAGATCTTATCGAATTATCAGTGAACGCAGACTATTATCTCGAATCTGGTCACTTAACCGCAGACAAACACACAATCTCACGATAGAAGAGATACAGAATCGTATATAACTGATCATCAAATAGACTCACAACACAAGACTACCGAATGGAAATCTGTTCAACCAAGAGAATCGCAGAATAGTTAAATACGAATAGAATGAAACAGAACTCAATGTATTCATCAATATCTCATACATAGTCTTAAAATATGATGCTCGCAATATCCCCAATTGATTCACTATAACAGACAACAGACTAAATGAGATACTTGCAATCTCCAAATACTTCAGTTCGCGATGTGATCAACCCTACTCACTACAGCGCTCAACAGAACAGAGACTCCTTCCGAAAAACTGCCGATCCTAACCGCTTTCCTTTATGCGCTTTAAATAGAAATCTGCTACAATGTTTTCGCAAATCCACTTTTTACGGCACCTATCCGGGTTCATCTATCCTGGTTCGGCGGCCCTCTAACAGTCAGTCTAGAGGGATTCATAGAGAGTTTACAACTCCTTATACCCCAGTACAAGATGGTGTAGCTGAGAGGATGAATAGAACTATTCAAGGTAGAGTAGTCTCTATGTTGCATCATGCAAACCTCTCACAAGGCTTTTGGGCAGAAGCAGTATTGATTGCAGTTCATGTGATTAACCTTTCACCTAGTACTGCCAAAGGTCTAAAAGTGGCTCAAGAGTTGTGGACAGGGAAGCCACCATATTATGATCATGTTCGATTTTTTGGGTGTGAAGCATATGTTCATATACCCAAGAATATTAGACAATAGTTGGACCATAAGTCAAAGAAATGCATTTTCCTTGGATATGGTCGAGAAGGATAATTTGGATATCGCTTATGGGATCTTGAAAACACGGACAGTGATCAGAAGTAGTGATGTCATTTGCAATGAGTCTAAGATGCATAAACAACCCACTAAGGAGGTTTAAGTGAGAAGAGTGGTGTTTGAGGATACTAATCCTTCGATTAGCATGCATAAAAATGCTGCACATACGGATGTTCAAGAGAATGTCCATTCAAATCATTCTGCACATGTTCCTGTTCAACAACCATTGAGACATTCTACACGTGTCTCACATCCACCTGATGGATATGTTCTAGGTTTATATTTTGTTATGCTAACAGATGCCGGTGAGCCTTCTTGCTACAAAGAGGCTATGTAGACAGAGGATCATGTCAAGTGGGAGCGTGCCATGAAGAGTGATTTGGATTCTATTCACAAGAATGGTACTTGGGATTTAGTAACTTTGGCAAAGGGCAAGAAAGCTTTACCATGTAAATGGGTATATAAGTTGAAATTCACATCAGATAGTGCTTCTCCAAAGTATAAAGCAAGACTCGTTGCAAAGGGTTTTAAGCATCAATATGGTGTTGATTTCGAGGAAATCTTCCTTCCAGTGGTCAAGATGACTACCTTGTGCATGTTGCTTGGATTCCTTGCAATGGAGGACTTAGAGCTAGTCCAAATGGATGTGAAAACTACTTTCTTGCATGGAGATCTTACATATGAGATCTATATGGAATGACCAGAGGGTTATGTAGTTCCTGGCAAGGAAAGTCTAGTTTGTAAGCTTAAGAGAGCTTGTATGGACTTAAACAGTCCCTAGACAATGATACAAAAAGTTTGATGCTTTTATAAAATCTCAAGGCTATTCTCAAAGCAATGAGGATCATTGTCTCTACATAAAGAGATGCTCAGATGGTAGCTTGATATGCTTGATACTTTATGTCGATGATATGTTGTTTGCTGGGAAGTCCTCTTATGATTTGTCAGTTCTCAAAAAGAAGTTGAGTCAGACATTTGATATGAAGGATTTGGGGGATGCCAAACATATTCTTGGCATGCACATTACTCATGATAGGAGTAAAAGATGCATATAATTATCTCAAAGTGAGTACATATCCAACATACTTCACCGGTTCAATATGCAGGGTGGAAAGGCATTGAATAAACTTTTACCCACATATGTGAAATTGAGCAAGGATGATTGCCCCAAGTAAGATGAGGAAAAGGAATTCATGACCAAAATTCCCTATCAGTCTGCTGTTGGCAGTCTCATGTACACTATGGTAGCTACAAGACTAGACATTGCATTTGCAATGTGAGTTGTGAGCATATATATGTCTAATCTTGGCAAGAAACATTGGGAAGGATCAAGATGATTTTGAGATATCTAAGTGGCACTAAAGACAAGTGTTTGTGCTTAGGTAGAGGGAAAGCATCCATTATTGGTTACACAGATTCTAATTATGCTGGTTGTGTAGACAATCGTAAGTCTACATCAGGGTACATTTTTCATTTTGCTGGAGGTGCTATCTCTTGGAGATCTCATCTTCAAGAATGTACAGCTGTTTCCACCTCAGAAACATAGTATGTTGTAGCAAGTGAGGCATGTAAGGAAGCATTGTGGCTTTCTCGTCTTGCTTGTGATATGGGTTTACCTTAGCATGTACCTCGCTTACTTAGTGATAGTAAGAGTGCCATTGGTTTGGCTAAGAATCCGGTCTATCATGTGAAGAACAAGCACATTGAGGTGAGATATCACTTCATTAGAGATTGCTTAGCCACTGAGCACATTATTCTTGAGAAGGTTCACGCTCCAGATAATGCTGCAGATGCTTTGACTAAAGCTCTACCATAGGATAGCTTTCGACACTATTGTCACTTGATAGGGGTTACTTGATTCATGATCTTACGTAGTCACTTGTATACCGTGTAACATGCCCATCAGGTGGGAGGTATAGTTTATATACTTACACTCAAGTATTCTTTATCATTCTTTATTTTTCTCCCATAGTTACTTTGGCCATGTTGGCCTTTAGTGGGAGATTGTTACCATAAAGTACACTACAAACACCCTCCATGTAGTCACATTGTGAGGTCATAGGAAGTTCAGTTTTGAACCGCTAGTGGTCTCCATTCACAACCCTCAACAATGCATATATGCCCATTAGAGGGTGGATAGTGGGGCAAGAGATCCTTGGATATGATGTTGGAAAGTCTCTTAATGAGTTTGAGATCCATGCAATTGTTTTTAAATTCATTCCACAAATGTACATTAAGATTTTCTTTTGGATGTATCTCATTATCGTCATGGATATCTTGCCTATCATCTGGTATACCCTCCACTATAATATGATCATCATGTTCTTCCTTTGATTGTGCATGATGCACTTCAGCTACATAGCTAGATTGGGGGCAGTGGATCGGGCAATGATATTTTGGTGGAGTAGATGCTAGTGTTGGAGTATGTACAACTAGAGATGTCCTCAATTTCTCTAACAACTATGCTATGAGTTGGTCCTTTAGGGCCTTTCTTTTTATTCTTGGTTCAAAATTATCTGTATCTAGATGCCCTGTGCTTGTGGTTCACAATGTCTTCATTTAGTTGTTTCCTTAAGTTGCCCATATCTTTTGATACCTTTTGTAAGTCCAGTTGAGCTCAAAGGAGCTCTATTCTTAGTATTTTCAATCTCTTGTCCTTAGAAGCAATAAATTTTTGTAGTTCTTCAATTGTGTGCATACTTCTATCTCTATGTATCTTGATGCACTTAATCAAAGTCAATAGAGATGCATTCTAGTTGTGAAGGCCTCACATCTTATCATTCATCACTTGTTTTACCATTTGAACTTGTTGAAGCTATCCTTTGAGGTCTTTTAAAGGCTTATTTATTTTCATGAGACCTAGTAGCCACTTGTAGCACTATGGCTCTAACTCTTATGGTTCCTGTTGTTCCTTTGAAGATTAATTGGCCATGCACTATGATAATTTTGACTTGTTTTCTTATGTCCTCTTGGTCTAGATCTAGATGAAAATCTTCTTTTTCTTAGTATATGGGGGAGGTTCCTTTTCCTAAGTGTTCTTCTTGAGGTTTCTCTTCTTCTACTATTTCTTTTCCTACCATCTTTGAATAAACAGTGGTGCTTCCACTTTCCTTCTAAGGATTCATCAACATGATCATTCGATGCTACTAATTTTCCTTGAAAATCTTATTTCTTAAATGAAGATGTAATGCTTTGATGAGATAATGATGATGGAAATGATAAGAGGATGAAAAATGGAGTTGATCTAATGGAAAATAAGGTCAAAAGAAATGAAATGGAGTTGAGATGATGTATGAAACAGAAGATGGAGAAATAAACAAAACTGGAAGTGGAAATAAGGATGACCACAACTATGGGTCAAAAAATGATGAATATGGTAATGAATGACATGATTACATAGATGAAGATGAAAAAATAGGATCTAAAGTGATTGAGTGGTGTGCGTGTGTGTGTAATGATACAATGGATGGTGTGATGAAATCATGTGTGCATGATTGTGGTGGTTTGCATGTAGCAGATGTCAGTGGTGCAACCTCCATCATGGCTATGTAAGTGGTTGATCAAATGTTTTCAAAAACTTATACAATGTCAGTGGGATCACAAGTGGGTGGGGCTGAAGTGGGTGCAATGGATGTATGGGCCACTTTAGATGCAATGGAGGTCACATTTTCAACACTAGTAGTGGAGAGAGTTTTAGGGATTACTAATGGAGTGGTAATGTGGTGGTGGGAATGGGTGAGGTAATGGTGATAGTGTAGCTATTTGGCTCTATGATCCTTAGCCTTATAAAACTAGCACAGTAGTTCTTTGGTGAGCTATTCCTGGTAGAATTTGGCACTACACATGCTTATGTAAGTTGTAACTACATCACCTTCTAAGGATGTTATTTGCACAACACTAGTAGATGATATATGGTGTATCACTATGGGATCTTAACCTCTCTTCTAGATCTTGTTCACATGTTGCTTTATGTGTACAAGAACAATAAATCACCTTCTTCAATTTCTTGACCTTAATGTGTGCGTTAAGGTATGCCTTTTGTCATTTTTTGGAGGCTTAGATGCCTGCCACTAGACTAAGGGATGTTTCTTTTAGCTCTTCAATGTTATCTAGGAGTTTTGAAAGTTCATTTCCCATACATGCATACTCTTGTGCAACTCTGAGAGTTGGCATAAAAAAGTATATTGGTACAACTTCTTGTTGTCCATAGACTAGGTTGAAAGGACTTGTAGCTAAATGTCTTGTGAGTGACTAGATATGCCCTAGATAGTCTCTTTACACATTAACTTGTTTGAACTCTCTCCTTGACCATTTTCTTATGGGTGATATAGGGAAAATTTCTTGTGAATGATAAGTGACTCAGATAAGACATGTGAAATAACATCATTGATGGTGTGTTCCTCTATCACTAAAATTGAACAGGAAGATCAAAGTGCATGAACATGTGCTCAAACAAGGACTTAGTAATCATGGGAGCATCATTCTTAGTTGTAGCTTTGGCTTCAACGCACTTTGTCAAATATATGTGGCGATAATAATATATTCAACATTGGAAGCACATCCAAGGGGTTGTATAGGATCAATAAAGTATATGCCCCACTTTGCAAAAGACCCTACCTCCCATTGTAGATTGCAAGGGCTTCTCATCTCTCTTGAAGGGGTATTTGGCCCAATACCAATCATCGAAGCTTCTCACATAAGCATCTCAATCGATCCTCACTGTTGGCCATCTTAATTGAGTAAACATGATCATTTTTATGGTTCTATACATAGAAACGATTCCCACAACCACATCAGAGCATGTGGCTTTCAATAGAGGAAAATATTTGGATGTGTGGACACATATTCCCAAGACGTCATCCTTTCCTCTCTGATAGAACTGATCATTGATTAATGTGTATTTCATTGTTGTCTTCTCAAAAGAGACTTTCCTAAAGAAGGATATTTCGAGGTAGCTTGTTGATTTTGAGGGGGTTTGCCATTGGTTGACTCCATTTGCACTTAGCAACTAGTTGATACAACTTGACATGCTCAATGGGATTTTTAGAGTTTCACTTTGAATAGTCTTATATGTAGTGGAATACTTTGTTTTCCATGTATGACCAATGGAATCAATTTCTTTTCAAATTTTCAAGATTTGTGACTTCGATTAGTGAAACCCTGGGACATGTTGATAGGGCTTTGTCACTTAGTGTTGATTTATCATGGTGCGGACTTGTGAAAGTGGTGCACATGTCTTGTACAAGTGGTGATGGATTTGTCATATAATGGGTGCACAGGTAGTGCACAATGTGTATGCTCACAATTGTCTTGCCCATGAATTTAAGCACATGTTTTCAAAGGGTCCTTTTGAAAGGTTTTTAAGGGTTTTGAAGTGTTTTGAAGGTTCAGATAAATCCCTCCTTATGTGTACATTTTTGAGAATGAAAGGTGAAAAGTGAAGAAGTTACATAAAGTGCAAAAGCCTAAAATTCAAGAAACGAAGCAAGTAACAAAAAAGAATCAAAAGACTACTGAAAAGATTGACATTATTCAAGAAAGTGAAAAGAAAAAGAAAAATAAATCTCCAAAGGCCATTCTAACTTCAGAACTTGAAAAGAAGAATGAGGCAAAGGATATATTGAATGATACGTTACTAAAGAGTGAGGTAACAATGTACTTGGAACAAGTCTTCTCAATTGCAAAGCATGAATTCAAAGACAGTTTCATTAAACTAATTAAGAGGAAAATATTTCCATTACCTAAAGATATAGAGACAGAAGAAGCACCTAATGTCACTCAAGCAATGAATGAAGTTGTTGCTCTAAGTGACTCATATGACAATGAAAATGATGAAATTGCAATATGTCAAGTGAATAGAAATTCTCTTAGATTGATAATTCATGTGATGAGACAAGAGAACCTTAGAGTGATTATAATAGAAAATTTTAGGCAAGGGGGATGTCGGAGTAAAAGTAAAATTGGAAAATGATAGAGATTCATATTTAGCTTTGACCTTGATTGAATCTAGGTTGGAGATAAATGTGATATCTAAGAAATTATATCACAAATTTAGATGGCCAATAGACAAAGTTCATGGTTGGCAGATGAGGACCGTAGACAATGGCTCCAGAATTCTTCTAGGCCCATTAGGAAAAAAAGTGAGCCCTGCATGGGCCTTGTAAGGATTCCTAATTTTTAGGGATTAACATTAATCTTGTTCTTTGTTAAGGGGACAAAGTTCATTTAATAGAGCACTTTTTAGTAGACCGAAGAAGGCTTTCTTTTAGGTTGAGCTAGGATAATCTCTATCTTCTGCACAAAGAGAGAGAGAGAAAAGCCACTTTACACCTCAACAAATCCATCCATCTATATGGATTAAAACATGAATTTTTTGAAGAAGTCTCATTTTCAGCTATTCTTTATTCAAAATGGCCGATACTCAGAAGTTACTTTTTTTAGCCTAGTTTTTATAAAAAACACTTAACAAAAAATACTTTTCAAAATCCCTCCAAAATTTAAGTGTCACATCATCAAACTCATAAATTTGGTTGCCCCAAAACATGAATTAAAAAAAAAAAACCTTTTTTTCACTCTTAAACATTGGAAAAAGTCATTTTGACCTATCCGCATACCAAAACACACTTTTTTCTTGCAATACAACTATTGTACATGCCATTCCAGCCATATTTGTGCTTATTTCTATTCCGTGCTTGAGTTTTGGAACATCATGGTGCTCACATGTATTACAAACATGACACTAGCACCAATGCATGCTCCTCATTCAATGAGTGTACATGTTTGTGTTCCTATAGAATTTGCACCAACAACTAGAGGTAGCAATGACAAAGATTCTCAAAATGAATACCTGCAGCTGGAGAGAAGAATATTGATCTTTGGGTCAATGGTGCATTGTATCCCTTAGATCCAATTTCTAATTTTCATCCTAGATTCCATAGTATCTCCACGTTTTTACAACTCCTTAGTAGTGGTGAAGCTGGACTGCTAGGTTATTGCAAGCGATTGTCTAGCCATTCAACATCTATTGCATATTATTGGATGCAACAATGTCATCACAACCATTTGAAGATACACAATTTAGAAAGTGATGTCAAATCTCTAGAAGATCGCAATCAAAGGTTAAAAGCCAATCCAACATAACTAAAAGAAACTCCAGTTGGTATGAGATATAGGAAACGACAATTATCATCCTTTCAAGCTCTTTCAAGTGGTGGTGGAGCAAGGAATTGACGTCTTTATGAACTTAGGTTTGTGTTTCACTTGTTTATTTATGTTAAAAGACTTTTAGATTGAGTTCCTTATTGTGCAAGTCATTTGTTGAAGATGCTAGTGCTTCATCAGCAATAGAGGATTAATTGAAGTTTCTAAATTCATGTTTAAGCAACAAACATGTGCTTATGATTTTGGAGTCACCAATAGGAAATCACATCAAGATCCAAGTGATTAAAGATTTGCAGGCAACTTCGAAGATATAACTACTCATATGGAGGTACAGATGGTATGTGATGAAGCAGGTGTTCGTACTAGAGCATACACTGCATTGTATAATTTCTTGAAGCAGGCACTACAAAAAAAGGGTATTTTGTAAAAGTATTTTTCCATGCCCTTACAAGGTATCTCTAAAGAAGAAGATGGCCAATGAGGATGTATCTAATACACTTGGCAATTACTTGTATATAGAAGGTGTTATGCTTGCATCCATTTATCATTCTGCTACATCAAACAAAGAGTTGAGAAATTCATCTAAGAAGGGATTGATGCACACAAAGTACAACACGTATTTGTCAATTTGGAGAGGATTCAAAAGGAAATGGTTAAATTTTACAAATCTACAATTCAAGGTATATCTATTGCTATGATAATGACATTCATAGTATTTTTATTAACATAAATTTTGTTATTTGATGTAGATTGTGGTTCTAGACTCAAGTTTATATTGAAGCTAGACGAATGTCAAATCATAAAGGGATGACGTATGGAGCGACTTAGTGGACACTCATGAATGAAGCTATGGCCCATGCCATTATTGATGAAAGTGAAAACTCTACCCATCTCTTTACATATAGTGTTCAATCTAAGAAAGATATATGGTGGTTAGGTGCTATTGAGGTACCTAAAGTATCCAATGATGTTCTTTCATGGATTTTTAGTAGGACCCCATGGATCACAAAGGTGATAACTTCTCAAGTTCATGGTGCAAAAATCAATGTTGAAGGCCGAGGTGATTTTAAGGTAGAGTGGCACTTAGGTGGAGACTTAAAGACTATCAAATCCATGTTAGGGTGCAAAAAAGGCACATCTACTCTCTATCCTTGTCCATATTGCACATGAGGTTATAAAAAACAAAGAGAAAACAAAACAACATAGAGGATTTAATTGATGATAGATGGATCTCCATCTAGAGAATGGGATATACCTTTAATGAGGTGTCCCATGTTAGGTACACCTAATCGTGACATATCGGATAAGGATTGGAATCCCATTATTCCATTTCCTTTAGTTAATGTTCACTTTTGCACATTGCATGCCTTCATGAGAATTTCTGATCGACTATTCAAGCTCCATATAGAATATGCATTTTCTATGAAGCTACTTGATAACTCTGTACAAGCTATTAAAATTTTGGAGGAACTCCTTAATTCAATTGGTTGTAATGGTGGAAATGTAACCCTACTTGTTAAAAAAGTTGGGGAATCTCAAGATAGTTTACAACCACTGTCAATGACAAGGACTAAAGCAAGACATTTTTTAGAAGAGGTACTAGCACTCAAAATAATGAACATTATGAGATGTGGAAAAACCTATGCATGATCACAACAAACAATGATTCTCAAGTTGATCTTTGTAATATGAGAAAGAAGGTTTGTTCATGCTTAGATAAGTTGGTAGGCTTAATGGGTCTTACTAGCTCTAGAGATATTCAATGTCAATTGTTTCAAGAGACATTAGTGGAGTTCACGAAGTGTTTCATTCAATCTTGGGGAGAGAGAAATATAACACACTACATTGTAAGTCTATTTGATCTTTAAAATTTTTCATTGCACTTACTTTTTCCCAATGTACTTAACAATTTTTAGCATATTCTATTTGCACATGGAGCATTTTTCGTGCATCGATATGGGTCATTGGAGATTTTCAGTACCCAAGGAATGGAGAAGTCACACTACAAAGCAAGAGGTGTGTACTTCAAAAACGCGTGACATGGTGGTGGTCCAATGCAATCAAACTATATGGAGGAGATGTTTAATTGGTTTTATCACACTACATTCTCAAGAAATTTTTTTGTGAAACGAGTTAGAGAGTCAAATTTTGCAAAAGTTGTGAAATGGATACAACACAACATTGCTAGTGAGAAATGGAAGTCATCATTAGGAGCTATCCATCATGCTCAATGGCATGCTAAAAGACAACGAGGAGGCTTGGCTTGGAAGTAAAGTAAATTCAATATATCCCATTATGTGGTAAATCATAGGATTAATATAATCTTGGTATCAATGTGTTACTATTTGTATTATTATATTATGTATGTTTCTAAATTGGTTTTGTCCATTGTAGTGTGAATAGAAAGTTTTAAAAGAAACACTATAAATAGAGAGAAATCACTCCATTTCACACTTTTGCAGCTCAAGAGAATGGCACGCACCAAGCAAACTACAAGGGAAGACCACGTGGTATATCCTATCCATGTTCAAGGAACTCAATGCCCACCATGGCTACAACCCCCCCAGAGACCCCGAAGTGGTTCCCACACCACTTCTAGGCCTCTCTCACATGATGGCACAACATTTGGGAGCAATCCATCATGAGAATATGAAGTTTCTAATAAACAAAAGGATTGGTCTCAAGGATGGTTAGATTCAGATTATGATGATGAGCCATTAGAGAGGAAACTCATCAAGGCAAGACCCAAACAAGTGGCGAGGAGGATGCTTATATCGAAGAGTGATTCCGATGGAGAATCATCAACTAATGAGGAAAGTAGCACTCAATTGCCATGGAATCAAGTGTACATTCCAACGATCCAAAGGATAACACATGGAGGCAAAACACTTCCATAGGGACAAGGCCAAATAACAACAGAGGAGGAAAGGGAGCAAAGTCAACATGCACATCAACAAGAGAATGTGGCAGATGAAGCTGGACCCTCACATCGAGCACACAGGAGAAAAAAGAAGTATCAACCATGACGTAGACCTCGGTTACAACCTAACATACCTCCCAATGCAAGAGCTCCACAAAGACGACGGAGAGACTGTAGAGCATTTGCAGAGATATGACATTATCAAAATTCCGTTGAGCTTCTAATACCACGAAGAGCATTCACAAGAGTGGTAAAGGAAGAATTGCAAAGCTATTGTGTAGGTTTACTAATACAAGAGATAGCACTTGAGGCACTTCAAGAGGTAGTAGAGGCCTACCTCATCTCCATGCTTGAAGATTCTAGCCTATGTGCTATCCATGCCAAGAGAGTAACCATACAACCCAAAGATATTCAGCTAGCAAGAAGAATTAGAGGAAAAAAACCCATGACCTTTGTATCTTGTAGCTTCTATGAAACATATTTTGCAATGTACTTCAATGATTAATGAAATGTTTTGTCTTCAGTTATTGTCTATTTTTTTATCTCTTTCTCTCCCCGGCTCTCTACCATAAGTGTTCAAGGATTATTACTTTTGACTTCACTACTTTATTATGGATTGTCTAAGGTTTCATTGGATACTTCTTGGCGTTATTAGCTCTTGTTCTTGAGTCCATATGAATGTATTTACCTAGAAAAGTCCTCAAATAGGCTAAAAATGCAAAAACAAACCCCAACCACAGAAATGCAGGATTCATGCCTGCAAAAATTTTGTAGGCTTGAATCTCCCATTATCGAGGGGTGTGAATGGAGACCAACGGAAGATCCAAACTGAATTTGCTATGGCCTCACTGTGTAACTATATGCAAGGTGTTTTTTAGCATACTTTAGGATGTAAGTCGTGATTCAGTGATGTGAACAGTTTTTATCTAGGTGCTAATGGCCTAATCTAAACTATGACCATAGGGTTGTGCATCTAGAAACCTAGATGGATAATATTCATATGATGGAGAGACTAAAGTTTCACTAGTTATGCTCATCAATGTTTGTCAATGCTCATCTGCAGAAAAACATTAGGAAACTTAAGTACATTTTATGAAACATAAAACACACTCATGTTTTACTTTCCATTCTTATCATAGAGATATACACACATGCATTTATTCATTTCTTCATGCATATTTACATCTACTATAATGTATACTCATACACATGCATCTATCTCATACATGCACATGCATTGATGCATTCTTATATGTTCATAAACATGCATAAAATTATATGTATATGCATTCAACCTACACACTCTCATATGCATGCACACACATTTACACATATACTAATACACTCTCACATGCTCCATGCATGCTAACACACTTTCATATTCTAACAAGCATCCTCATGCATGCTAACATAGTGTCATAAACTCATATTCATGCTAACACACATCCTCATGCATGCTAACATACTCTCATATGCATGCTAACACACACTCATATACATGCTAGATTCTCATACATACATACATACACACACACACACACACACACACATATATATATATATATATATATATATATATACATACATACATACATACATACATACATACATACATACATACATACATACATACATACATACATACATACATACATATATCATGCATACATGCATCTCTCATCATACATGCATACATTTCACATGCATATGCACTCATGCATTCCTCATGCACATGCATTCATCTCACATGCACATGCACACACATGCATTATCTCACATACATATGCATATATCAACTTATATACATGCACATGCATAAATCTTACTTATCTGCATGCACCCACTCTTAGATACACATACACTCATATGCATCCATCTATTCACACATATGCATGCTCATATATTCATACTTGCATACATACTCATACATGCATTTCTACTTCTTTCTCTCTCTCTATCACTCCCTCTCTCTCTCTCTCTCCCTTTCTCTCTCTCTCTCTTTCTCTCTCTCTCTCCCTCTATCAATCCCTCTCTCTCTCTCTCATGCCATTATCCTTTTCTGTGCATCATCACACATTAACAACTCTGCTTCTTCTTTTTTGTCCAATAACTCCACTAGCATTGAGTTGTCCTATGCATCTACCTTCCTTCTCATTTCTTTCTCTATCTCTCTCTGTCTCTTTGAACTTGATTATGATTTTGTTGTTGCATCTGGTGCTGATTTCCATTAACAACACAATATCATATAGCACCATTGACAAGATTCGTTTGTGTTGCATTCCGAATGGCAATGTTGTTGTTATGTTGTGGTTCAAAACCTAGAGGATAGGAAGAGTGAGGATACCGAATAAGATTCCCCTCCCACTGACTAGGAATGTTTAAGATTGTCATATTATCATAGCCATGATTCGATGGTAGAGGCTAGATAATTTTGTTCCGTTGTTGAGATTGGACAAAGTGGGGATACACAATTTATATAGGAAAGCCGGGAAAAGCACCCATTTGAGGATTTCCCCTCCCATGCTTCTCATGGGACTATGCAAACTGCCAGGCAAACCATTACTGACATGAAAAGGTGATGTTCCTACTAGAGTCATATTGCTAGAGTGAGCTAAGGGGCCATACCCTGTGGCTACCCCAGTCGGAATACCCATCGGCACATTCAAGCCCTAGTTAGGAGGGGAATAAGCACCCTGGTTCTCATAGATAGTTTGAGCACCATTCGAGCATAATAACATCGAGCTCACTGGGGCGTCATCTAGAAGGCCCTGTGAAAGAACCTCTATGAGAAGCTCAAAGTAAAAGCAAGATTATGAATGTTACCATTGGTGATAGTCTGCAATGGATACCCATAGTTGTTCTTGCTCATCCAGCTAGAAGGACTGACCACCATGCTAAGTTTTATTCGTTGTCAGTTTTTTTTGCTTTTCCACACATCCTTTTATCGGAATATCATCAATAAAAGGCATAGTCACTTTGGGGATGGTCATGTAAGACCAAGTTCATATGGTTCATCATGAGTGCCATAGAATTTGTTGCTCCTTATGGTAAAGTACACATATGTACTAGAACCAAAGGAGTTTTCATTGTGGTTACATCTCTACTTTCAATAGCTAATTAAAATTGATCATATCTTGAGTACAGATCTCCCATTGAATAGATGGAGTGTTCGACAAATACCTCGGCAAACTCATCTACAATAGGATCTGTTCCTATATTTCTAGTATTGACTTTGTTAATAGGTTGGATATCCTATATAAATCATAGCTTTTCGTTCTTTTTAGGTATCGTGAACCACCTATTTGAGTAAGGTGTTGATGATGGTTCTAGAATTCTCACGGCAATATTTTCCTTTAACAATCTCATTAGCTCATGTAGATGAGCCTTTGGGATTGGTATCGGTCAAAGATTCCATGGAATGTGCGAAACGATAAATATAATCATTGGAGCTACAAGCTTTGGATCAACACATCCTATTTTGTGTGGAAATAAAGAAAATGCCTTTCCATGATGCATGATGATCTTTTTCTATCTCTGAAAGAAATCACTCTCCAAACTTAATATATTTCATAGACTCTTCTCTAAATGTATATCCTATCCTAGATTGATCTCTAAGAATAGGGTCCTCAGACACTCGTCTAATTATATCATAACTATCTTTAGGCAAGTGATGAACGAGATGTTTAATTTTCTTTTCAACTGTTTTATATTTAGTTTCAATTTTAACTTCATGTTCTAGAAAGAAATTAGTAATCAGCTCATATTCCTTAATAGAGTCAAGAATGATCAATTTTGATTCTAAGTTTTCTTGGGAAGCAGTCTCAAGCTCTTCTATCAAAGTAGTGCTTTTTGAAAGCTCAATCATACATTCAATATTTTCTTCAGGTGAAAATAATCCTAAGTTTCTAAAATATTTTTCATTTCCTTTTTTTGAATTTTTTTGTAAGTTTTTCTTTTTTAACAAGATGCAAACTAGTAGGCATATACATATAATTGTATGCATGTTTATGAGCATATAAGAATGCATAAATGCATCTGCATGTATGAGATAGATGCATGAGTAGTATATGCAAATATGCATGAAGAAATGAATAAATGTATGTGTATCTCTATGATAAGAATGGAAAGTAAAACATGAGTGTGTTTTAGGTTTCATAAAATGTACTTATGTTTCCTAATGTTTTTTTTGCAAATGAGCATTGAAGAACATTGATGAACATTGATGAGCATCAAAGAACATTGATGAGAATTTACAAGAAATTAAGATCGGAATATTGGAGACGTGCCACTTCTTCCACTTTACTTACATTTTAGCTTAAAATTTTATTAAGATTTTGGTGATTTACCCTAGCATTCATAATTAGAGTTGTATAAGGTTATTGAAGTAGTTTCCATTCATTAGCATTATCAAGAAAACAATTTTAGAATTATTCATTGATCAATTAGCAATTTATATTGTTCTATATTTGTTTTTGATGTCTGCTAGTAATGAGTCTGTGAGTAATGAATCTACGAATGAGTCCATGAGTGATAAGTCTACGAATGAAAATACCATTTCTACATCTTTCATTTTTTAGTGTTTATTACTTCCACCTATAAATCATACCACTCAACCCAAGCAGAACATAGCTAACATAGAATTAGAAGCAAAAGAGTTCATCAAAGATCGTATCTCTAGTGAAACTTTAGTCTCTCCATCATATGAATATTGTCTATCTAGGTTTCTAGCTGCACAAACCTATGGTCATAGTTTAAATTAGTCCATTAGCACCTAGATAAACACTTTTCACATCAATGAAACATGACTTACATCCTAAAGTACACTAAAAAACACCCTGCGTGTAGTCACACAATGAGGCCATAGAAACTTCAGTTCGGATCTATCGTTGGTCTCCATTCACACCCCTCGACATTTTGGTGAACCTTATGTGAATCATTGGGTTGCTTTTATATCCGACATTTTGGTCAACCTGACATGAATCGTGACAATTGTGTGCTTAGGATTAGTAGGTGTGTTTTAGTATTAATTGAAAATTTAACCTTTATATTCTTCTTGTTTGCAAGTGAGTGGGGAAAGAAGCCACAACGACAAGTCAAGATCTTGCTCGCACATCCCTTTTCCCTAGTTGTTGAGGGTTGTTGTTTAGGGAACTGAGCACCTCCACAAGAAGAGGGGCAACCAAGATGGAGGAGCCTCGAAACTTCCCCCCCCCCCCCCCCCCCATCGACATACAATAGGATCATCATTGCATGATCAATTCTAGTTTTGTACGTAGGATTTATTTAGAGAAATTGTTTTTAAAGAAAAACAAATATCACTTTGCACATTACAGCTTCTTCATCAAGCAACTTAAGGTAAAGAGTTTTCAAATTCTTTCACTTTAGTACAAACACATAACTTGCCCTTGCTAAACATAAAAGGATTGTTTCCATACATTGCATTAGGAAAAAGTTATTACACTTGCATTTGCAAAACATTAAAACAACATAAAAGGATTATTTTTGTTTAGCATTTCATAGATGATAGGTCTCTTTTAGGAAAACAAAGGAAAGCTTTATAATTTAGATTAGAATTTACTTTATTACTACAGGAAAAGATTTTTGTTTTTGAAAGTTAGTGTTATTTTCTCCATTTAGTTATTTATTGTTATTTCCTATTTTTTAGTACTACACAAAATTCAAAAAAACAAATTAAGAAAACTTATATAAAAATATATAAAAATACAATTTCCATTAAAGTAAAATTTGGGGTAAAAAATTTTCAAAGGTTAGAAAGAAAAATAGAAAAACAAAATATCAATTCAAACTAGAGTAATTACAATATCGAGACCAAAGTAAAAAAGTTGAACATTTTAAATATATTGATAAACAAAAATATAAGTAGAAAAGCCTAGGTTTCAGTAAAGTCAAAATTCCTAGCTTTATCATCTGGAGATTGCTTTAGACAAATTAGAGAGCTATTAGAGCCCGCTATTATAGACTTACTACTCCATTCTAGGCAATATCAAGAATGAAAGATCGAGGATGTGTTTAAAAATATGATGATAGAAAAACAAGGGACATGGACTGTACATGTAATCCTACAAGAAAAAGGGTAAATTTATTAGGTTGAATATCACTGAATACCTAGATGCGTTTGAAGAGCAAGTGCAGATCCAAGGATTGCTTGATGATGTACTAGGAAAGTACTTCGGTCGTATTGTCTTTGGATCCATACTTGAAAGCATCCATGTACATGCTAGCAAACCTTGGGCTGAATTTAGGAAAGAACTTCATAAAATGTTCTCTCTTGAATATTTTAGTCAGCACAGACATGCTACAGATTCTCCTTCTTTCTTGGCATCGACCCTCTTATAATCTCTCTCACACACAAATTTCCTCTTCAGTAGATCTAATGGTAGCAAGGTTGCAAACTGTGATAAATCTGCTTACGGGGTTGATAATGGCGAGCTTCGGCCCAACGTGGTGGCAGCAACATCAATATTAGGCTTCACGAACAAACAACACAAATTGATGGTAGCATGCAGAGAGACTTCGCTTCAAAGATGAGAAACACTGCATGAATCCTTAAGCAAGCGAGAAGCTCCACCTCTCTCTTCCTGATTCAGCCGCTTGGCTACTCATACTTAGCAACACAGAATTTCTCACTATCGGAGCCATGGTAAGCTCCATCCATGTAAATGATGACAAGAACTCACTTATCCTGTAGACAGTAATATATGTGAGAGTATTTTTCTATATTAAGTGGATACCGGATGATGTTGTATGTGCATCGGCCAGGAATCCGTGGTGAGGGGAAGAAACTATTCTCAATCAGAAGAAAAGAAAGAAAGAGAAGACGATTATCAGCAAAAAAGCATTAGAAAATAGAAGAGAGTGTATTCATATGTATATACTATGTGCATGCTTCCTAAATTTACCACACAATTTACTTTTTCACACACACCACACTTTTAATCCCCTACTTTAATCACACAACTCACACACTCCACTCTTTAATCCACAATCACACTCATCTCACTTTAATCACACATCTTATATACACCACACTTTAATACACACACACATACCACACTTTAATCACATACTTTATTCACACAACCCACACACTCCTCACATTAATACACACTCACACACACCACTCATTAATTTGCATATTTTTATTTTGTTTTTATTTTTTTTCTTTTTATTCTATTTAATTTGTTTATAAATATTTAATATTCTATAATTTAAGCTTACTAAAGTATAATGTACTTAAATATTTTAATATTTGCAAATATTAGGATAGATAAATAAATCATAGTATAAGTTATATTAATCAAATAGAAATTTGTTTTAATATTCATTAATTCAAAGGTTCACACACATCACATATATGTAAATGATCACACACATACACACCTACACATACATATACACATTGAAACCCTCAAACACATTCACATAACACAAGCACAATTACTTAAATACTCGTATGTTTAGCTAGACACACAGGTTTATACCCATACCCCGCATACACACTTAGACACTAAGGGTAAACCCTAATACACATATGCACAAGAAGGATATATAGATAGTGCACTTTCACGCACATAGATATCTAGACAATCTTTCCCATATTTATAAACACAAGAATTCATATGATGAGGTCTGATCAATTCACGTCTTCATAGATTTGCTACCTCCAGATACTAGAGAGATTAGTCCAATAAAAGAAACTTATCAAAAATGTTTGAGAGAGATTAAAGTTGACCAATCTAAAAACAAAAAGTTTTTTAATTTTCCTGAATGTCAAATTGAAGGATGAAATTGTTCCTACAACGTTTTTGTGGCTGGGGGGTTTTTTGCATTATTTAGCCTGGATAAGGCTATTCATCTATGTTCATGACTTGGGTAAGGTTAGTTAATGACTTGGCCATGGTAAACTGGGCACTTATGTAAGCAAACTCATCATATGGATTGCCTAGTTTTTCATTGGGTACTTGCTATCCTCATTATCCCCTATGGTTTGTCTCCTAATCAATGTAGTTACCATAAATGGCCTTCAATCAGTCTTAAAAATGGCAAAAAAGCCCTAGCCACAGAAGCATGGGATTTAGGCCTGCAAAATTTTTGCATGCATGAATCCCGCGTTTCTGTGGCTAGGGCTTTTTTGCCATTTATAAGACAATTTGAGCACACATATGCCATTAAATGCACATGGAGAAGATAAAAAATCTCTTGAATACAAAGTGTGGATAACATTTCATAACTTACAATGGAAAGTTAATGACTTTGCCATGGTAAAGTGGGCACATATTTAAGCAAACTCGTCATATGGACTACCTAGGTTTTTAGTGGGTACTTGTTGTCCTCATTACCCCCTATAGTTTGTCTCCTAATGAATATATTTACCATAAATTTTTGCAGGCATGAATCCTGTGTTACTATGGTTGGGGCTTTTTTGCCATTTTTAAGACTATTTGAGCACATATATGCCATTACATGCATATAGAGAAGATAAAAAAGCTCTTGATTAAATACAAAGTGTGTATAACATTTCATAACTTATAATGGAAAATACAACATATGGAAAATACAATTTTATTTATCCAGAATGTTAGATCAGTTCACAGTTGCATTCAATTTCTCAACAATTTTCTTTCTCCTTTGGAGAGATTGCGGCAACTGGTAGGTTAATACATATCTTGAAATTACATTGGGGTCTTGCATTCCAAGGCCCATGGAAATACCTATTTTTCCTAGTACCTTTCCTCTAAAGTTAACTCCTAGAGTAGTTACAACTAAATATTTTCTAACCAAAATGACACAATTGGTGCCTTGGGTAATTGTACTCAAACACAAAACTTTGCGCAAGGCCTTCAAGCACCATGTCATGAAGTGCCCATCAAGAATATAATCTTTATGAAAAATTACAAAATCATCCTTTGGCAACTTTCCAATGTAGTTTGCCAAGGATGAGCCACTTTCGCGAGAAGATAGATCTCCACCAAACCTTGCCGCAAACTTGTCCACTTCAATGGCTTCCTATTAAGAAAGAAAATGATAATTCAAGCTCAAACCTTATTAAATTAAATTATTCAATTCTTTACTAAGCACTTGCATCATGAAGCTTGTCTTCTTCCTCCCCTATTCAAGGGGCATCAAGATCTATGCTAGAATGGGCTATCCCACTCTACTCTGCTACTGGAGATGTAGGTACTTTGTTCTTCATAATTCTCTCTCGTGTTGCACTAAACTCTTCTTTCGTTGTATTATTGTTATCATTTGTCAAAATATCCTTGCACACCCTTGCTATGGTGTGTGTCACAGAATCACCCAGTGGGATAGCTTTCTTTTCAAGTATGTCAGATGTATTATCAAGTGGAACATCTGACATAGTGGAGAAAAGACTTAGGCACTCATCCACATGGAGTCCAAATGCCTTCTCAATGTCATGAAGGAAAATAAACTCCTCTCCATCGACAATGATGATGGAGAGATATTCAATTTCTACCTCTAGTAATGTGGGGTCAGAGGGGTTGAGATTTGATGGTGGGGTCTCTTCCATGGTTGACTTCTAACATAGTTTGTTGTCCATACCATGAGGGAACTCTCGATGGCTAAGTCTATGACCTCTAGTTGGGGCTCATTTTTTCATGAACAAGGCCACCCATGACAAGGTTGGGGAGATCCATGGGTGCATGATCCGGTTCCTCATTGATGATAAATGTTGTTGTGGAGATGTAAAAAAAATACCTAGTTCCCATCCCCTTCTTTTTGTTAAGTTTTTTTATCAAAGGCACTATTTCATCCAACAAATGCCCTACATGGTCAGCAATTGCCATGAAGCGCTTAAGGCACTTCATGAAAGCTTCATCAACTTTATGAATGTAGAGCAAAAGGTCACATGGGACCCATATGCCCTCATAAGGTGGGATACCTATGGAAAAGTGCAAGATGTAATACTCAAGCAACTCTTTGATTTCCTTGAGCACATCAGAGTTGAGTTGACTTGTCTTGTCCAGATCAGGGACTCTAGAGACAAGGTCATACAAGTGTGCTTGACCTTTGTACTGAGTTGATTCCAAGAACCCATCGAAGAGTTTTGGAGGACATTTGGAGAGGGGATAATAGAGGTTGAGGCAGCCATTGCACGTAAGGGTAGCGTGATTGCTATGGGGTGCATGCTCTTGGAGTGATTCTAGCTCTTCTTGGTTACAAAAGTGAGAAATGAGAGAATGCGACTTGCTTTTATAGTAGTTTCAATATTTTCAAGAGAATGGGACCCATTTAAAGGTAAAACTAGTACCTAAAAGCAAAAGACTCATGCACATAACTCTAAAAAAAAATTGGCTCATAAAAAGATTGAACAGATAATCATTTAAAATAATAATACATACCACATCTACACAATAGAGAAAATAAAATTCTTAAAATTCTAAAATTGTAATATATACAGCCATGGCAAAAATCAAAGATTTGACAATTTGTACATCATATTGAGGTTAAAAACTTTTACATCTTTCATTTTTGGCATATGCATTACATTGTAGCAGAGGAAGGAATATGAACAGAAAATGGGTTATGTGTAGACTCCAGTACTCAAATAGTTCTTGAGCTATGACAATGAAAGTTGAGTTCCACCTACACTCCATTCAGGAAGGACTTTAACTTTATCCTCCAACCTCTTGCCCATCTATAGACAAATAAAAAACTTTATAATATCGTATTTGAATATAATAATTTGTATAAATAAAAGAAAAAGTACCATAATTTTTTTACCTTATGTCCTTGTATTCTGAACCTTGATTGATCTAGATCCTCAAATCCCATTATTACTAGATGCTCTCTCACATTGCCAAGCGTCCAATGATGATTCACTAAAATAACTTCCATTTTGGTGTTGGGCAGATTTATCTTAATTTCAAATGAACTTTAAAAACCCTCAGAACTTTTTAATGGTATCCATTCACCAAGTTTACACATCTATCAATCATAGTAGAATCTTGTGTACAATGAAGTATGATGTTCCAAATATCGAAATCCTATGCTTGTTGCACCAATTTTACAAAGGTATCTATCCCCTTTGGTGCATCCTTCTACAAGTCACCAATTTTCACCTAGTAAACCCTCCACCTAGTCATAGGTGATATCTTCTAACATGAACATTTTTGAAGTCCCTAGAATTGTGAATATCTAAAATAGATGTACAAAACAATGAACAGGAACACACCAATGCAATCCTATAGATCTAGACACTCTTGTGAATTTCAAAGAGTTATGTATGTCCACCATCTTATGCTTCAAAGATTTCAAGGTCCATATATCAGGTTGTGGCCACTCAAGCTTGAAAAGAGAATCTTACTTAATCATCTCTAACCTACCAAAATCATTTGATGAAGAGGGTACAACATAAGTATGCGTGTAAAAGAAAACTCTCTCACGTAAAAGCTAAGTAGGATGGGCTTGTGGAAAGACTAGTGATCCTACATCTCCATGCAATGCTTGGAAAGTACCTGTAAGACTATGAAGTGGTTGCACCTCCACCAAGGTAGAAGGAAATATATCTGCAAAAAAAAATACACATCTAAATAAGGTATATTAAGAAATTAGAATAGGAATCAATGAGTAATACTTACAATTGATAAGATATCTCATTTTGTTTGAGTTTTCCAATTTCATGCTTGACATTGCAAAAACATGTTGTACAATGGCAACTGTTTCACCATTTTTGAGCTTCTTGAAGCCCAATAGCTTCCCTTTCTAATAAAAATCCAAGTTTCCATGATCACCCATGTACACCCATGCACCTTTGTAGAACTCATGTCCTAACCAATTTCTTTTAGCCAGTACTCATTCGACGTCAATTGTAAAGCCACGTACTTCACACAATCCCACTCACAGTCAAAGCACGTACTTCTCACAATTCACCTCTCACAACATTAAAATCACATACACTACACAAGAAGCATGTTGGTGGTGGAAACGAATGGAGGTCTCATCTTCTTGGGATCTTAATTATTTTCCATGAATAATGTGTTTTCCTCTTCACTAGATCTTAGGTTCGCTACATCAGCTTTCGACCATGCAAGAAGAAGGTTCTACCAGTGCAATGCTTGGGCAGCCTATTATGGAATTCTCAACTCTTCCATTTGAGAGCCTACCAACAGCAATCCCACTGGAATTCCAGGGTTTCACAGGACCAATGCCCATTGAAGGTCCTCCTCAAGGGTAGATAGAAAGATTAATCAGCAAGGCACATTGGTTCCAAGGGCCTATAGGACCCCTGGGAGATGTAGAGTTCATATATGAAGCTAACCTGACTTATAGTGCAAATGTGTGGAGGCACTACCAATTTTTCTCATAAGAGTTCAAGAACCTCCAGAATAGTGAAGTCATCAAACCAATATGGTAGAGGGCAGGATTCGCGAATTACTTCAGTGCACCACTCCCAAAACTTGACCTTTATCGGTGTTACTATTTGGTGGCTTCTATTAAAGAGCAAGAGCACAAGGAGTTGGACCATGGCTTTGTACTACCGTCCTTAGCTAACGATCCCCCTTTCAAGAAGTTTACCTTGTCTTTGGACTTAATTAGGACCGCACTTAAGATTCACGCCAAAAATACACCCACAGAGAAGGAGCGTCTCATCCCAAAACCTATGAAGCGAAGCGATGTCGATAAATGGTCAGCCATCACCCCTCAGTTGACCACTCTGTTGAGAATATGTCTCCAACACTTTGACTTCCTTGCACAGGAGCAATTTACGATCCCGCACAAATGCCTTTGGTTTGGTTTGTATCTTGCCACTATAGGGCCTCAAACAATTGATATTGCTACTTATATTCAGGATCAACTTCTATTGATCGGACATCGGTGGGAGAAGAAAAAGGTTGTTCATGGATGCTGTGCTCTTACATGCATCATATACATGTGTTTGGCTTATGATATTGATTTAGAGAGAGCCCTCCCCACTGTGCAATTACAACAATATAAAGGCTCCAAGAAAACCACAAGACCCCCCAAAACCCGTCGAGTCAAGCGCATGCGTGAAACCATCCCATGCTTACAAGTGCCGGAGTCACCATCACCTCAGCCCACACCCAAAACCTCTCCCTAACGACCTCCAATTCAACCACAACCAGCTATTCCCCCTCTCCAAGCTTGCCTGAACCGATCTGCTACACTCCGTGAGGTTTGACAGGTAGAGACCACCATTCCTACCACCATAATGACTACTGCCACCATGACTGTAGAAGCTCCCACAACAACTTCTATGTTTGTCTATGATTCCTTTACCTTCCCGATTACAAGTTTGGGCACTGAGGATATCAACACTACATTTGATTTTGAGATTCCGGATGTATTGTCCAATGATTTTCAATTTTCAGATACCCATGTCATCTCTCAAGAATTTGAATGCCCTGCTTACCCCACTACAGCCTCCGAGGGAGAGGATTCTAATTCTGAAGATGAAGATGATGATCGTATGGTGACAGATGAAGGAGATGCTGATATTGAGGCTAGCGAGGAAGAAGCACAACAATCGAAAGCACACACTGAAGTTTCAAGGGAAGCTAGCACGTATGAAGAAGAAACGACAGAGGCAGCAGCTTACACCATTGCCATTTGACGGCTCCACAAAAATATTAATAAAGTTTAGGCACAAACCAAATTAACGAAAGCCAACAAGAACTAGTTAGCACCGATTTCGAGGAAACTTTTATCTTTGCCATGCATGAATTGGTTAAATATTTTGGCATGCGAGAAGCATTATGATATTTGTTAAGGAAGCCCTTATCCAAGTTTGAGCCTTGACAGGTTCGCATTCTCAAATGCCCAGGTACATATATTCGCGAACCCACCGATCCTATCACATCAGCAACCCCTATGGGCTCCTGCACTATCGACTTAACCATGAAAGACACTTCCCTTGTATATACCCTTAGCGAAACCCTCCCTTCTCAAGTGGTTCCAACCCTATCCTCCCTGGATATTGTAGATAGCCCTAATGTTTGTATTCCTTCCCCCCTTTTTGTTTGGCCCCCTGTATCCAGCCCAATTATGACTACCGCTCCCACCCTCCTATTTCCATTCCACCTATTATGACACCACCCATCATTTCCCTGCCCCCTCATTTCCCCTCATATACCACTAATTTGTTATAATCCTTTATCATCTCCACAAAGCCAACCTCTTTCTATTCCTATTTTAGATCCTTTTTGCACCCGCAATCTACAACTTTTCCATTTGTAAGACCCTCTCAGGAACTTTGTCCACAAGTCCCCTTCTTCTCGCCATCCACTGGAACTTCACCGGACTGTTACTGGTCTGTCACTAGAATTATACTGGAATCTTACCGGAATCAACTCCTATTCCGTTTGTAACTACTTCAAGTGAATATACATGAAGTAAGGAAGTGATGCGTGAACTTCCTTCACTGAGTGAACACTTTCTGAAGTTTAAGGAAAAAACTTCTCCGGTTCAGAATGTCTCTTTTCGGTTAGACTTTGTACTGTGTGTACATATCCGTTTCACCAAAATCTTTGATGAACTGATAGTAGAGATGTTTAGCTATAAGATAAGCTAAGTCTCATACAGAACTTTAATTTATTCTGCAAGATATACTTTGTTGTTCTACCGGAAAACACGTTTTTTGAGAAAATTGTAACTGACCAAAAATGCATTTACTGAGATAACTGTATTTGACCGAGACATTCATTGACTAAGAGAGTATCGAGGGACACGTTTACTGAACGAACTGTAACTGTTAACGGTTAACGAACTTTCTATCGTAACACGAAAATACTCAGAGTTCTTCACATACGAACAGTGCGTGCAAACTTCCACATGAACATGTGTTTTCTATTAGAGAAGATGTGTACAAATTAGCTTGGCCTCTTCTTGCTCAAGCTATAGAAACTCTCCTACACTGAGTAGTTTCTTCTACCATCTCTCTCAGATGAATACCTGACATTCAAGTTTCTATTATTCATCTGTACATACGCGATCTATGGCGTCTTCTGAGAACTTCTCACTCTCTCTCTTCACTCTCTGTACATACGTGATCTCTGGCATCTTCTCACTTCCTCATCTCTGTTCTCTCTTCTTTTTGACCTCTGTATGTGCTCTACTTATACTGCGCGCTCTTCTCACGCACGTTCTAGCTCGCACTTCCCTCTCTATTATTCTTATGCACGTTCTCTCTTTATGTACAAATTGATTCGGTGTAACGAACTCTATCAAACTCTGATTCTGCAAGATTTTGCGCTGTACATAACGGCCGTGAATTTGTCCCTTCATTAAGGCTTTGATTTTCTGGATACTTTGATTCTGCTTTTCGTTATCTTTCTTTGTCTGTATGTCAAATTCGTGAGTGATTCTTCAACAGCTCCCCCTCAATCACTAATTTGACCCTTCCTATCTTCATATATCTTTCTTTCTTTTATTCCTGCCATTTCTTTGAATCTGCTTGTCTTTGTTCCATCCAAGATCTTTGTCAAAATATCTGCAACCTGATCTTTTGTCGGAGTACATATTATTTCTATCTCCTTCTCCATTACCTTTTCCCTCAGGAAATGATACTGAATTTCTATGTGCTTTGTTCTTGCATACTAGATTTGCTGCAAGATACAACGAGCTCATATTATCTCCATGTATAATAGGTATACCTTGATCAATACCCATGCTTTTGAACAAGGTCTGCATCCATATCACTTCTTTAGCTGCTTCTACAAGTCCTTTATATTCTGCTTCTGTTGTCGATAAAGCCACTGTGTGTTGTTTCTTCGAACACCAGCTTACTAGCTTATCTCCTAGGTATATCATATACCCATGTGTTGATCTTCTCTCATCTTGACTTCCTGCCCAGTCTGAGTCACTGTATGCTCTCAGCTTTATATCTGACGTAAAAGGATAATATAATCCTTCCTTTATAGTTCTTTTGATATATCTAAGAACTCTCTGTCCTGCAACCCAATGTTGATCTTTCGGACAATGCATGAACTGTGAGAGAACTCCCACTGCATAACTAAGATCCCGTCGTGTTAGTGTGGCATAAATTAGACTTCCCACTAACGACTGATACTTCCTCGTATCTTTAAACTCTGCACCACTATATTTGTTGAGTTTATGATTTACTTCAAGCGGTGTTGAGGCTTCTCTGCAATTCTCCAAATTAAACTTCTTTAGTAAGTTTAGGAGATACCTTTCTTGCGTAACATATACACCATGATCTTTGTATGTGATTTCCATTCCAAGAAAGTATGATAACTTTCTTAGATCACTGATTTGAAACTCCTTTTCGAGTAATCTATTTACTTCTTTAATTCCTTCATCTGAAGTACCTGTGATTATAATGTCGTCTACATAAATGCAAATGTAGATCATTCCTTCTTCTGTTCTCTTAATGAGTAGACTTGCATCTGCTTTCGAACTATGGTATCCAAGTTCATTGAGATATTTCACAAGCCTGTAATTCCAAGCTCTTGGAGCTTGCTTCAGTCCGTAAAGTGCTTTTCTTAATCTGCAAACAAAATTTGGGTATCTGGAACTTACAAACCCTTTTGGTTGTTCCATGTAGACTTCATCTTATATATATCCATTCAGAAATGCATTTTTTATATCTAGCTGACTTAGCTTTCATCCTTTTGATGCTGCTATAGCAATCACTGTCCTTATGGTTGACATCTTTGCCACCGGACTAAACGTCTCGTCATAATCTATGCCATGCGTCTGAGCATAGCCCTTGATAACCAGTCTGGCTTTGTATCTGGCTATCCTTCCATCTGCAAGTTTCTTAACTTTGAAAACCCATTTATTTCCGATCACTTTCTTTCCATTTGGTTTCGGAACAAGTTCCCATGTCATGTTCTCCTCCTGTGCGCTAAACTCTTCTTCCATTGCTTCTTCCCATTGCTTCTTACCTTTAGCTTCATCATAGTTCTGAGGTTCTTCATCATCTTTGACCATATATGCATAATTTTTCTGAGTTATGTACGAAGTATCATAGGAATACCTTTCTGGTTGTCTTCTATTCATGCTTGACCTTCTTGGTTCAAACTCTTCATGTGTATCTGAATACACTTCTTCATCAAATCCCTGTTCATCTTCATTTCTCATACCTGATCCAATCCTGGACGTACTTGCCTGCATATATTCTTCATCTCTATTCACCTGTACAATTGATTTCCCTTTCTCTTTTCTTCTTACCTCGTCTTCGAATTCTTCGAGTGTATGATTCTGATCTGTATACCAGCTTTTCTGTTCATCAAATGTAACATCTCTGGGAACAGTAAACTGTTTTGTTAGAGGACTCCATAACCTGTAACCCATCTGCTTTTCATCATATCCGACAAACACATATTTCTCTGCTTTTGGTTCAAGCTTATGTCTGAGTTGTGATGGTACATAAGCATAAGCTACTGATCCAAACACTTTGCAATGATCAAGTGTTGGCTTCTTTCCCCACCAGGCTTCATACGGGGTCATTCCATCTAAAGCTGTACACGGTAATCTGTTTACCAAGTATGTAGCTATATTTACAGCTTCAGCCCAAAGGTAGTTTGGACAATCCTTTTCTTTTAGCATAGCTCGTGCAAACTCAACTAGAGTTCGGTTCCTTCTTTCTGCTACACCGTTTTGTTGCGGTGTATACCTGTAGGTTATTTCTCTCTTAATACCTGCATTCCAAAGATAGTCATTAAACTCTTGGGAGAAGTATTCTCCCCCTCCATCAGACCTTAGTCTTTTCAGCTTACGTCTTGTGAGTCTTTCAACATATGCATGAAAATGCCTGAAAGCTCCAAACACTTATGATTTCTCTTTCAAAACATAAAGAGTTATCCATCTTGTAGCGTCATCAATGAATAAAACATAATACCTCAATCCGCTGATTGATCCTTCTTTTGTTGGACCCCATACATCTGTATGAATGAGTTCAAGTACTCCATCATGTTTGAATCCTTTCTTCTGGAAAGGTAACCTGTGGGCTTTTCCCATCTGACATGCTTCGCACTTATGAATCATATGTTGGTTCTGTACATTCGGTAATCCCAGTACTGACTGATTTGAAATCATAGCTTTAATTCCTTTTTCATTAAAATGACCTAATCTCTTATGCCAGAGATCAAGTTCTGTAATCACCTTTTCACCATGTGTGAGCAACGCTTGGCCAATGTTCCCTTGTACTCTTAAAGTAAAGAGTCTACCTTCTTTCTTACCAGAGACAATCTGATTATATCCATTCTCGGGATCTTCTACAAATACTCCTTCATTTGTAAATCTGACCTTAAAACCTTTCTCAACTATCTGTCCCACGCTAATCAAATTTTTTGGTATTGTCGGACATACAAAACATTGGTTAGCAAATCTGCTCCACTCTTACACTTCATTTTTCCAATTGAATGTACACTATGCCTCGTATTGTCACCTGTTTGAACAGTATGACTGGAACTAAACTTTTCCAATTCTGACATTAGTTCTATATTTCCTGACAAATGATTAGAACATCCAGAGTCAATGTAAAATACCTTCAGGTCTTCGTTATCTAATGTGCTGATTGAGTTCATCATCAATGATGTATGACTTTCATTCTGAGTGTCATTTGCATAGTTGTTGTAGGTGGTGTTGTAGGATTGATTCTTTCCCCAACTTCTTGCTCCACCTCTACCATAGCCTCCTCTTTGATTCTGTCTACCTCTTTGAAAGTTATTTTGATATCTTCCGCTTCTGCCTCTGCTACTACTGCTCTGATTTTGATTTGATCCTTGTTGATTGTGCCAACAATCATGAGCCAGATGATTGCTGAGTCCACAAATCCAGCAAGCCTTCTTATTGTAATTTTGGCTACTTCTTCCTCTTCCAAAACCTCTTGCTCTTCCTCTACCGGTGCTTTTACCTCTTGCATAATAAGCCTGAGCACTCGACTCTTCTTCGTCTTTTGACTTGCCTTTTTCTTTCTTCTTGTTCTTCATGTACATTGCAGAACTTTGTCCTTTATCTGCATCTCCTTTCATGTCTTGCTCATATGTGAGCATCAAACCAAGCAACTGATTTAAATCTGGTACAAAATGATTTAAAGAAAGTTCAGTTGAGAGTACGAAAGGTTTCCACCTTTCATCTCCTCTCAAAACCTATTAGTAGTTGCGCTATCAATCTGTGATCTTCGACATCTTCATTTATGGATCCAAGACTATCTGCTAAATCCCTCATCTTAGTGACATAGTCACTAATGCTTTGGCTCGGCTTCTTTTTGAACGTTGTGAATTCGGACCATAAGCTAACCTTCCTAGCTTTCATAGTATTTTGGAAATGATCTTCCAACGCACTCCATATGTCCTCCGCTTTCTCTAGACCTCTGATGTGCGGTAGTAGATGGTCTGAAACGGTATTATAAATGTATGCTCTTGCCGTTGCATCTTTCTTCTGCCACAGCTTCAATCCTTCTAATTCTTCTTTTTTCGGTTGACTATCATCTTCGAAAGTCGGCTTCTTTTCTTCTCCGGTCACATACATCATTAAGTCCTTACTCATAAGTAAGGCTTCCATGCGCATTACCCATGCAGGATAATTATCTCTGTCCAATTTATCAATTTGGACATGATCTGCCATGATCTTCTTGTTTCTGTTACTTCCGGTGACTTTTTGAGAATCTTTCTACTCTTCAGAATCTTTCTCATTCTGGTTCCACTTGTTGTGGTTAACCGGCTCTGGTACCAATCTTGGAGATTAACCGACTCTGATACCACTTGTAGGTGATACTTTCTCTCTTGTACCACTTGTTGATGGTCGTCATGGCAAAGGCATGAACCTTGTCAAGCCTGCTAAGCTAGAGTGATATTAGAACACCTCTATAATCAGTAGTAGCTCAGCACAATTACTGTCGCTCAAACATATAAGATTGCGTTTTGAATCTACTAAAAATTCCATTGGAACTTCACCAGACTGTTACTGGACTGTCACTGGAATTATACCAGAATCTTACCGGAATCAACTCCTATTCTGTTTGTAATTACTTCAAGTGAATATACATGAAGTAAGGAAGTGATGCGTGAACTTCCTTCACTGAGTGAACACTTTCTGAAGTTTAAGGAAAAAACTTCTCCGGTTCAGAATGTCTCTTTTCGATTAGACTTTGTACTGTGTGTACATATCCGTTTCACCGAAATCTTTGATGAACTGATAGTAGAGATGTTTAGCTATAAGATAAGCTAACTCTCATACAGAACTTTAATTTATTCTGCGAGATATACTTCGTTGTTCTATCGGAAAACACGTTTTCTGAGAAAACTGTAACTGACCAAAAATGCATTTACTGAGATAACTGTATTTGACCGAGACATTCATTGATTGAGAGAGTATCGAGGGACACGTTTACTGAACGGACTGTAACTGTTAACGGTTAACGAACTTTCTACCGTAACACAAAAATACTCAGAGTTCTTCACATACGAACAGTGTGCGCAAACTTCCACATGAACATGTGTTTTCTATTAGAGAAGATGTGTACAAATTAGCTTGGCCTCTTCTTGCTCAAGCTATAGAAACTCTCCTACACTGAGTAGTTTCTTCTACCATCTCTCTCAGATGAATACCTGACATTCAGGTTTCTGTTATTCATATGTACATACGCGATCTATGGCATCTTCTGAGAACTTCTCACTCTCTCTCTTCACTCTCTGTACATACATGATCTCTGGCATCTTCTCACTTCCTCATCTCTGTTCTCTCTCCTTTTTGACCTCCGTATGTGCTCTACTTATATTGTGCGCTCTTCTCATGCACATCCTAGCTCGCACTTCCCTCTCTATTATTCTTATGCACGTTCTCTCTTTATGTACAGTTTGATTCGGTGTAACGAACTCTATCAAACTCTGATTCTACAAGATTCTGCGCTGTACATAACGGCCGTGAATTTGTCCCTTCATTAAGGCTTTGATTTTTTGGATACTTTGATTCTGCTTTTCGTTATCTTTCTTTGTCTGTACGTCAAATTCTTGAGTGATTCTTCAACAATTTGCAGGTACACTTAGATGCACTCACCTTGCAAAACCAAGACCTTAATATAAAGTATCAAAACTTGGAAATTGAACATCAGAGGCAGCAACAAACTTTTGAAGCTCAAGTATAGGAATGTGTCAAAGAGGTCGAATCACAGTTAGATTTTACTTGATGTGCAATGCCCAAATGCCATGCAATATGGCGCTTCTTCAACAACATCTCAACGCAGCCAAGGAGGAAAACCAATGCCTTCAGCAACACAACCATGAGAATTTTGAAGCCACTTTGGATAATCCGAAGACTCCCCTTAGTCCATCTCGCTTTCAAGCCATTCCCCTCGAGTTAATTCAAATACTCATAGATGACCATGCACGAGTGCTTGAGGATTATGACCGTTTACAGGAAGAATGCCACACCCTCAAGGAGACCAATAAAACCTTGTTGCTCAAAGATTCATTGGGATCCACTATTGTACAAGAAGTGACACCACTAGCTCTCTTGGAAGACCTGATTGTGCTCCCTATGAAAGTACAGGAGTTATAGACTCAGGTATCCAATATGACGAAACCTCCTCAACCAGATTCCCTACCCGATCTACCTGAACCTGACGAAATGATAACCCATACTTGTGGAGGAAACATTTGAAGAAGAATATATACCTTTACCTGTTGCTGGTGGACACTCATCACCCAAAGGATAGGACACATATGAATTACCTATGCCAACTTGGTTAAAGACCATCGAAGAACTGGGCAAGACACACTCTGCATTAGTCGATGCGCAACTACATGCGATGGCAAATCTCAAAAAGGTTATTTTGAAGTCGCCCTATTTTGCTGCTATCGCCTCCCGTCGACACATTATGACAAGCGAATTACAATATAAACCATATTTCCTTTTGCTCAAAGAATATAATTTCCAAATTGAGAGCATCACTTAGAAGCACCCCACGCACGCCACACAATTCGAGCTCGAAGATGTTCCACCAAAAGCAGAGAGAGGCCACATATATCAACCCACATGACATCCAAACTTACTAAAAAAATACCCCAAAATGATGCACATGTGGATGTGTGCATAGGCACACTTGAAGTACAACCTGTGCTATGGATCGATTCCGCGCAGACGTACTGGGAAGGCATTTGCTATTAAGGTTCAAAATAATCATCAATGAAGAGACTGGATCAATTACCCCTATCTCTCACCTTCCACGAATAATATTCTAACTGTCGGCTACATGATGGCCACTATTCATCATTGGTTACCACATCTGAACAAGATGACTAATTTTGCTGCTCCAATGATCGTGAAAATTTTTGATATAATGCAAATGGTGTTTAAGACCTTTCGACGTGTTAAGGCTCCCATTGTAAATACACCAGGATTTGAATATGGGAATCTGGACTTAGTCTACGACATGAGAATGACACCTTCCCTCAAGGTATGATATGCTTAGCACTGCATACTAAAATATATGCCCACCTGCTACAAGCAGATGTTTGAAGATATGTTCACCACCGGCCTCTGGGAATACCACTCAGAAGTAGTCATCAGTCATCCAACACATTTGTTTCACTTGTTTATGTGTGAACGTATTATGTATTCAGAGAATTATATGCACCCACCTCTAGAAGAAGCCCAACCCATTGATTGGGAGAAACTCGAATGTGACCTTATTCTAGGACTTTGCATTATAGAACATACCTTGGCAACAGACCTAGTCACCAACTATATTACTCACGTGACATCAGGTTCCATTAGGGATGATAGAAACGAGGAGGAGGGGAGTGTTCAAGGCAAAGGATTGAGTACCGGATCTCTTCATAAAAGAAGAGGAAGCACATAAACTACTCATATTATTTCATCGTGGCAACAATGATTTTTATCACTAAAATAGTGTAATATATGTACATATATCCAATTATCACAAGTGCGACTCCATTTTGTGCAAGCCGAGGAGTCCTCGCGATTGAGGAGTCTAATAAGGAAGTTCACACCAATTTTTGTAATTTTTGAAAACCGTTAGATAGTTCAAATTAGAGGTAGAACCTAATTTTTAACTATGTATGAGAAGAGCTATTGTAACTAATTGATGATGATTATGAGTATGAATCTTTTCCTTGCCTTCCATTGATCTCCATCGCGACTTTCCTTGTGTGTGTATGGTCATCGCATTTCTCACCGTCTTCTTCATGCACATCACTTGCTCTTGATCTTCATATCATCCTAACCTCTCCACGGATTCAAAATTACGAGGTGGAGATCCTCACGTTGGTGCTTTTCATTGTGCTAGAGTGACAACAAGCTTCTCTGCTCCCTGTGGCATATATCCTCAACCACCTCGGTCCTCTCATCTTACCTCCTATGACCCGAAGCATCACCCTCCTGCTATTATCAATAGAGAGAGAGAAAGCATCTCTCATCTCTCTAGAAGCCATCATAATAGTAGATAGCTTGCTCATTAGGTCAAAAACCAAAGAACCATTCTTGACACACACCATCAAACTAGGTTGATCTTGTACTGTAGGCTCTCACGAGCTATGCTATACCAACTGTTGCAGAGTAAAGAAGCACAGAAAAGGGAGCCCCAAAAATTTTCAAACTATGTGCATAAATTTTCTTATTGAAATTTGTATGAAATACCTCATGAAGCTATGCAAATGCACTAAAGGAGTCCTCTAGATGCATAAACCCCAATTATTGTCACATAATCCTTGTAACATAGTAGGAATTTAGTGCTTTTCAATTAAAGTTCCCATCCTTTGTGTGAAAGGACCGATTTTAGGGCACATGTATATAATTTGCTTGGTGACTCTTTGTAAAGGACTTTTGCCATTGTGAGAATAGAAGCTAAATTTTCGAATTTGCCTCTTTCTTATTGATTATCTTCTTCTCCAAGAGCTTGTGTGTGTGTCTCATGCTTGAAATCTATGTGTAGGACTGTTGTCTACCCTTTTCCACCACTTTTGAATGGTTCTAGGGTGTGTGTGAGACTTGAGGAGTTATGGAGTAAGTTTTGGCGGTTCTCGCCATTCAATTCACTATTTTTCTCATAAATTGAAAATACGACCATTAGATGCGTCTCGTCAAGAGCTTCGAAATGAACCTGCTACTGATCATATTCAGAGTTCTAAGCTAAGAGAAAAGTTTGAATTTGTGCTTACTGCTATAACAAGTATCACAATGTGCATTTTAAGAGGATTAGTGAGTTGGAGAGGTAGCTGAGACAAGTCTCATGCATTGTAGAATTGACACTTCACGTACCATCACGTGCGCACATGTCTTCATACACTTGATACGTATAATCTCTCGGATTGATAAATAAATGTGTATTAATCCACCACTGTATGAACTTGTGAGGCGATTGAAGTACAGTCTCATTGACACAAGTCCCTAAGGTTTTACACCTTAGGTACACACGTTCTTGGCACCATTGCCGGCGAATTAGCCCAATCAAGGTGCCTTCATGATGGTTATAGCTACGGAGTGAATGAATCATATGTCTAGAGCTAATTTCAGTTATTGGCAAGTCATCAAAAACTTTAGCACTTGTTACTTCACACTTTAGGAGTGTGTGTAATAAACTTTTTGGGTTAGGAATAAGGGAGTGAGAAAGAGTAGGGTTTAGGGGAAGGAGAGAGGTAGAGTTAGGATAGGTAAGATACTACAAGAAAACTCGAAAACAAAAAGAGGAGAAAAAGTAGTTCTTTTTAGTTCAGGTACTAGTTCACCCAAGGCCTTAAAATCCCAAAAACACCCGCTTTCCAATCACTTGTCTAGAGCAGGTATCGTGGGAGAGCAGCGTGTAGCATCATGAGGCCAGTATCACAGAGAACTCGGATTGTAGCAGTGGGGTGAGGAAGAAACTTGGAAGAGATACTCTTGAAGGTGAGCACTTTAACCTTATAACCTCTGAAAATCAATAAAGCACTTAGAAACTTGATTTAGTACATAACTGATATCGCGAGGTAGGACATAAGGGTTGGAGTGAGTTTTTAGTGTTGCTCAATGATCCAGAAGGGAAGAGGAGAGATGGAAGTACACATTGCACAAGAAATTGTTAAGATTTGGTCTCATTTGGCTGTAGTATTGCGATCGGTGGAGTTTTGGTATTGCGACACCAAAATTCCCTAGTATCACGATACTTGCCAAGCATCGTATCATAAGTACCTCCTTGAGGTATCGTGATACCATCCAAGTATTGTGTATCACCAAGTCGAGGTATTGCGATCATGGGTATCGTATCATGCCCCTTGTGGTATCGTATCACAATCCACCAAATAGTATCATATCGCATAGCGGGAGGTATCATGTATCGTTAGTCTAGAGGTATCGTATCATGAGTAGCTTGGTATTGTATTGTGCCTTAGATCTCGTGTTATTGTGTATCGTCTTGATAGAAGTATCGTATCATGAGATAGGTTGGTATCATATTGTGAACCAGAAGAGGTATGGTATCATGATCCCTTCTAGTATCGTATCGTCTAGATCATTATCGTATCGTTGGGAGCTGGTATCACCCTCGGTAGTATCGTGTATCGTCTAGAGTTGGTATCACCCATATTGGTATCATGTATCATGGAAAACTCTAGCAACTTGAAAGTGAACAGTGAGGGAAGCAAAATCATTGCGGAAGCATAAAGAAGACATAGGACTCAAGAGGTGAATGGACTTAAGGTCCGAACGAGTGTTAGGCAGTCGAAAAAGCATCATTTCATTAGTAGGAAGTGTTGCCCAATCAAACTCTCATTCTATCTATTCTGATACATCTAGTGACTTACAGGAATTACCCATGATCTTTGAAGACATGCACAGTTTAGTGCCAAGGGAAAGCTTCATGTCCACCATAGAGGGAGAAACCTACAAGGTGCACTATTTACTTTGATGGCATAAATAGGTCAGTAGCACAAATGATAAAATCTATGGATGCAGAGATAGTTCCAAGACTTTCCATCAAGTATGAAGGAGGAATTTATATGGATAAATTGGGTCAGATCTATGTAGTGATGGAAAACCCAGATCAAATCAACGACAGAGGGGAACTAGAAGGGCAAGGAACTTCAGAAAGACCTAACAACAGAGTGTAAGGTCGCCGGATTGGCATTATGTAATTCCTATTTTCCATTACCGCATGCACCGAAAGTTCGTAGCGAAGTGTTGTATCTTTTTATCAATTAATGAAAAGGCATTACGGTGGTTCTCCGATAGCGAGGAGACGGGATCGCCAGACTATCTGTTTGGGCGATTTGCGGTCTGTGGAGACGTCGTAGTGCAGCATCCTTAAATTCTGAGATGTCATTCTTACCTTTGATTAATTACATCAATTGGTGATTAACGCAGTAATGGTATGTTAGTAATTCCTGCGTTATCTACTGTGGAAAGCTTAACCGAATATGAACAGTAATACTGTGTAGAAGGTGTTATATTGAACTTTAATGTACTGCTTACTTAATAAGTTAAATGGGAAAATAAGATACAGGGCCTCTAATTTATCAGACCCCTACTATCCCCAAGAACCCAAAAAGAGTTTAAAAGTGTCTATGAAGGAAAAGCACACTTTTAACACTAGCGCCGTCTGTGGGAGTTTCTTCCAAAAGGTTGCCAAGAGCAATCCGAGCATCCTCTTTATCTTGTACCAACTGAGTGAGTTGCTAGATTTGTGCATCACGAGCAGTTAACAAATCATCCTTGACTTTTAATTCAGCCAACGCTGCATCTCTTTGGGCAATCAAAGAGTCCTACTCTGCAATCTGTGCTTGAAGTTGCTAAATCTGTAATTGCAGGGCATGATTTTCCACTTTCATCGCATTAGTTTCTTCTTGCAATGGTGCAATGTCGGCCTCTAGGACATCCACTTTGTGTTGTAAGTCTTGACGGATACTATTTGTTGCCATCTTCAATTGCATTGGTAACTGTTGTGAGAATTGGATCAACATGCGACCCATAGACTCGAGTTCATGAAACATGGGGGTTGGAACAGGAAGGGTAGGAAGGGATTAGGATGTAGAAGCAGAGAGGACAAGAGATGGCTGATTTAGCTAAGCAAACTACTACAGAACTCCAGACCGCCACTGCCAATTTATTTCAGGCAAATTCTGCTCTTAAAGCCAAGACGAGTCTGACCATTCAACTTCAGAAGGATATCGCAAGGAAGAAGAAGGAAAGAGATGCTTATTACCAGACAATTCAATATCAAGCTCAGGAGCTGAAGCGAAGAGAAAAGCAGTTGGGATTTCAAGTAGAGCGTCTATCGAGAATCGATAGTCAAATTACTGAAATAAGATTGAGCTGAGATGCAGCCCTTGCCAATGATTTTTATTTCCAAGAGGCATTTTTGCAGACTCAAACTGAAATTTTGATGAGTCAAGTCATTGCGGCAAGTTCGGTTAGAACTGACGCACAGTTGGTAGAGCCGGAGACACTAAAGCTAATGTTGGATTCGCTCTAACAGAAAATTACCAGGACCTTCAAATTAGCAAGGACCATGTATATACAAGGCATCGTAGACGAGCCTTAATTTTGTTTCTGTTGCGGGTTCAAGTCCACCGTGCATGCCAGTGTAAGGTCGCTGGATTGGCATTATGTAATTCCTATTTTCCATTACCGCACACACCGAAAGGTCGTAGCGAAGTGTTGTATCTTTTTATCAATTAATGAAAAGGCATTACGGTGGTTCTCCGGTAGCGAGGAGACGGGATCGCCAGATTGTCTGTCTGGGCAATTTGCGGTCTGTGGAGACATCGTAGTGCAGCATTCTTAAATTTTGAGTACTGTCATTCTTACCTTTGATTAATTACATCAATTGGTGATTAACACAGTAATGGTATGTTAGGAATTCCTGTGTTATCTACTGTGGAAAGCTTAATCGAATATGAATAGTAATACTGTGTAGAAGGTGTTATATTGAACTTTAACGTACTTCTTACTTAATAAGTTAAATGGGAAAATAAGGTACAGGGCCTCTGATTTATCAGACCCCTACCATCCCCAAGAACCCGAAAAGATTTTAAAAGTGTCTGTGAAGGAAAAGCACACTTTTAACAAGAGACAAAATGACAACCCCATGGGGCAAGTCCGTAGTAACCCAAGTCTTGAGAGGGGATCTAATACCTGAAGATGAATACTTGATGGATGTGTATTTGATCCACAGATCAGATCTACTATCCAACCAACTCACCTACATGGGGAGAACTGGGTAACTATATATGAGCTGAGTGATCCAAAGGATGCATCTAGAGTTACCTACCTTGACCAAAATCGAAGGAGATATTAGCCGATAGATGAAGTCAATAGTTCCCAGCTGAAGTATATGGGGTTTCTTGTATTCCCTCCTCGAGATTAGGCAACTACCTCACAAAACCCTTTTGGATCCCATCAAGAAACGGAGAACACTATGTTAGGTCAAACTAGTCAACGTAGTATCCCCACCAGAACACATGTTCAATTCATTATGCCAGGAATGAATTCGCACAACCAAACTAATCCAAGGATAGGAAATATGAACTAGCCAACAAATTCAAGTTCTTTATCGTCCATCAGGCATTATTATATCTGGTCAATAAGCCTTGTAGTACGGGAAGGCTAATGAGATGGTTCCTATTTCAGATGGAATTTGATTTTGAAGTAATAGTTAAAAAAGGAAATACTCATGTAAGAGCGGATCACCTATCTCAAATGACACATGGAGAACCACCCAACGGATTGGCTGATGATCTATCAGATACGTACTTACTCAATCTAGAAGTGTGTCCAAAATGGGCAAAAAAGATAATACCAATCCTCATGCATGGACCACACCATAGGATCAATAGAGATACCAGGAAAGAATTTTTGCAATCACGTAATTTACATATTGTAGCAGGTAGTTTGTACTACAAGGACCCAAATGGCATATTATTGAGATGTGTAGAAGAGGCAAAACAGAAAGACATAATGGGGCAAGCTCACACGAATCTCTGGAAGATTCATAAGGGAGTTTATGGGACAGTAAGAGAATTGAAAAGATTGGGAGTATATTAGCCAGACATGCCAAATAGTGTACATGAACATGTTAGCAGTTGCCAAGAGTGCTAGGAGAATACCCCGGAGTACCATGCATCTTTACAATTCTCTACAATAGCACCAACATGGAGTAAAGCATTAGTAGATTTTTTGAAAACACGAACACATGAGGAAGGAGCTAGCCTAGCAAGGAAACGGACCTTAGAGGAAATGAGTAAGGACTACACGATAATTGGAAAACAATTATTCAAAAGGGGAAAGGATAATCAACTACAATTTTGTGTACATGAAGGAGAATATTTACCCATTTTAGAGATGGCACATGCAAGAGCAGTAGGAGGACATTTTTTAGCTAAAAAACTATAAAAATGATTCTCTTTGTAGGCTTGTGGTGACCAAATCTACATAGGGATGCCGACATGTATGTACAAGGTTGTGGGTGTGCCAACGAACTAAGTATCCTATAAGAAGAGATGACATGCCTCTAAGACCCATGATTTGTGCGAGAACCTTTTCTAAATGGGGCACTGATTTTATAGGACCTATAAATCCTCCAGCCAAAGGATCACATGCCCAATATATAATAGTAGCCGTTGACTATCTAACAAAATGGGTAGAAGCAAAAGCAACTAGGAAAAATGATGTGCAAACCATAGCTAAATTTCTCTTTGAAAATATCTCTACTTGCTTTGGATTGCCAATAGAGATAGTGGGTGATAAGGGATCACACTTCATCAACAAAGTAATATAATCACTAATGAATGAATTCCTTATGATTCACAAAAAATTAGCTCCTTACCACCCACAAGCCAATGGTGAGGTTGAGAGTTCCAATAAGGTATTGTGCACTGTGTTGACCAAAATAGTCAACAATGGAAGGTCAAATTGGGACAAACAATCGCATCATGCAATTTGGGCCTTCTGAGTAGCTTACAAGAATGTCATTGGAAACACCCCTTTTAATGTAGTATATGAATTTCAATTTTTTAGTTCCTACCTTATGCATAGCACAACAAAATTATTGGACAGGCCATGAACTATCCGAATAGTTGGACCAAATTGAAAAACTGCATGAGACAAGATTACAAGCTGTAGCAAGAATTTATGCGGCTAAAAGGAGACAAAAAGCCTATTAAGATGCACATATTAAAGATAAGGGCTTAAAGGAAGGTGATTTGGTGTTACTGTACACATTGAAATAGCATGCAAAGAAATTACAGTAGCAAGGATATGGACCATTATTGATAAACTAAATCTCAACAAGCAAAGCAATAAACTTACCCACATTAGATAGAGATGCTCTTCCCAACTACATTAGTGGATGTAGAATTAAAAGGTACATGGAACCTTTAATGGACAGAATGTTAGCACAACTTGTGGAAGTGCAAAATCGGAAAAAGAAGAAAGGATCAAAGAAGAAGCTTGAATGGAAGATCTGGAGTGAATCAGGAAACGAAAAGAGTTGATGAGACAAAGATACGAATGATATGTATAGGGAGAGGAATTGGTACACATGGCAAACTACCAAGTGCGTAATGCAAAAAATGCAAGTAATAGTATATCCCGACCATACTTAAACCTAGGAATAGGAAACACAGAATATCAATTAGTGGATGCCTTGATTGAGAGAGGATCGGCACTAAGCTACATGCAAGTATCGTTAGCCACTCACCTTAAAATGGCCATGAATCCCACTAAGGCATATATGACCGGAATCGGAGGACAAATCATCGATTGTAGAGGAGAAGTTCTGATGTCCCTTCATTTAGGAAATTACACTATGGAGCAAAGATTCTTGGTAGGCAAAGACAAAGACCTTATTGAAAACTTAATCCTAGGACAAGTCTGGGTCTTTGAGAATGAATTCCACATACACCTTACACAAGTATACATATCAGCCAAAGTAGGGCATAAAGAAGTCTTTAGTATATTGGAAGTTAGATTCGCACAAATCCTTAACACAACCTTACCTAGGGAAGTAGAGTTGAAGGAAGATAGGGATGAAGCTTCAAACAGGGAGGCGTCTCATGAGTATCCTAAGCTAGAATTACCTAGCAATAGCGAGGTATTGCAAGACTCTGTGACCAAGTCTCCTATAGGACATGAGATTGAGGGAAAAAGTGAGGACATTCCTCAACACATCAACACCATAAGGAAAAAACTGACATGGATATCGACCATGAGAATACCCCCTTGCATGAACATGTGAGTACGATGGATATGCAAGCATCAACTACCTTATCATGCCAGTATAGTACTAGAACAACTTGACTATCTAACAAAAACACCGCAAAACAACCGCTATTCGAAATCTCAAGGGAACAGACCAAGTATTCTTTGTGTATGGCTTCCAAAATCATTGGTGGAGGCTCAGAAATCTTAGCAACGCATATGGATCCCCAAAGCAACCCAAAGTGCAGTAAATCAAGAGATAGATAAAGACAAGACGAAATGGAAGAATGAGAACCATTCACGACCATAAGAATAGTAGCAAAGCCTCCACCTCTAGATGTGGCATTTCAAGGAAGTGCTACTAAGTCTCCCACACCTAAAGAGGAAGAACATCAAATTCAACTACAAATTGGACAACCACATAACATGATAGTACATATTGAAAAGGGTACGGATGTACAAATAGATGAAGAACCGAGCATACCAAAAACAAGAATTAATGAATGCAATCCTACTTATCAACATGTGGAGGTGAAAGAAGTCAACAAAATAATACATAGGAATTAGAAGCTTAGATAGCTAAGTACGTGGATCAACTAAAGCAAGAGCAAGAACGAAGAGAAGAGTGGCAAAGGAAATATATGTATGACACAAATTAATTAAGAAAGAAATGCAAAACAACTAAAGCACGGTATATTGAACAATGCAATGAGGATGCGGACCAAATGGCTATCTTAGGAGAAAGCAAGAAGTAGAGTGATATGGAGCTTGCAGCAGCGAAAGAACAGATCTAAGATAAAGATGAACTCATAAAAAATCTACAAGAACAAATTGCAAAACAAAACAATATGGGGACACTAGTAGTTCAAAGCTCTCAAGCAGCTACTGTGGAGACTGAGATACATCCTCCTTCTCCCCCCATACATAATTCACCAATACATGAGGGAGAAGCAATGAAGAGCGCTGATAGGAATACATGGACTATTGTAGAACTAAATAGAAATGAGCAGGCACTACTGGTGTCCCAACTTATGGGACAATTTGAATACTCAAGTCATGAAAGTAATGAAAGAAGCGAAAACCAAAAGCAAGAATTTGGAGCAAATTTTGAAGCCCTTCAGTGTACCATATGGTCTATTGAAAGAAGAGACCAGACAATATATCCAGAGGACTACACAAAAAAAACTAGATCAATACTTATAGTTCAAAATATATACATTCTCTTATACAAAAGAAGAATTTGACAAAGCAGATCTGATCTGGAGAAGAAAATTTTTGGAAAAAAATCCGAGTCTACGGGGTGCATTGGGAATCTGCACCATATTTATTACAAGTAAATCCATATTTTTGCCTAGTATTGAGAAGAAGATCTTCGACGCAGATTTGGGAAGAACAATGCCAGGCCACACTCAATAATCAGTGGCTACCCACTATTACCAAGCCCGCCACCTACTTACCCACCGAAGAATATATGGTACATACATCAAATTTTGGCCCTCAAGATATGCTACCATTCTTGACCTAGCAATAAAGATGACAAATAAAGTATTGCGTATGCTACTCACACTACTGAAATTCTTCAAACATGCTCAATACACATTTTTGAACTTTTTGGGCATTAATCAAGGCACAAACACCCTCATTTTTATCTCTCAGTAATGCCTAGCCAACTCACCATCATGGCTATATACTCATGCTTGATGTTCTTACCGAGCCAGTATATGCAAACATTCGAAGAAGAATTTATCATAGGAGTTTTTGAAATGGACTCTGAAATCATTGTCAAAATGACTTCCAATTTAAATGCTTGATTGGTGGCCTATGAGTTAAGTTTCTTTGCAGATCATAGACATGCACCAAATGATGGAGTCAAATCAGCTCAATGGAAAGAACTAATGATATGTGAAGCTAATCTACTGAATGAAAGAGAGCAAACAACCATTCAAACATACTTATGTCGCCATCCAAAGCCTGTCGGGGATGATAGAGTTTAAGAGGAGGGACGTGTGGAGGGAGAATCAAGTAAGAGAAGAACAAGAAGAAAATCAAAACAAAAGATTTTTCAATGAATAAAACCCACCCTTTTCCCAAAGCCCCGTAGGGGCACGCATCAAGCCACAATACGAAAGAAGGAGGTCTCGAAGAGTGAAAAAAAAGATTTATTCGAAGACCAGAAGTTAGAAAAGGGTAGAGCGTGAAATGAAAAAAATAGTGACTAAGATAATCACTTTCTTAGCCACTAGGTGCATATGGTGAGAAGAAATAAACAAGCTTAAACAATGCAACAGGGCCAGATGTGTGAGAAAAAAGGTTTATTCGAAGGCCAAAAGTTAGAAAGAGGTAGAGGAAGAGAAATTGAAATGGTGACTAAGATAATCACATTCTTAGCCACTAGGTGCATACATGGCAGTCACAGCAACTCAAATGTATGAATGCTAGGAATATGAAGGGGATGGCGGAAGCATTTGACTTTGGCTCTGGTAAAGTAATAAATTGTCTGAAGGTCCTAACTGTCTCCTCGAGCGCTAGGTGCATGTATTGAAACCACAATAAGCAAGCCTCGAACAAGAAGCAAAGCTTGTCAAAGGATGATAGAGACAAAGAGGGGGAGAGTGTTCTAAAGTAAAGAAGCACAGAAAAGGGAGCCCCAAAAATTTTCAAATTCTGGGCCTAAGTTTTCTTCTTCAAATTCCTATGAAATACCTCATGAAGCTATGTAAATGCACTAGAGGAGTCCTCTAGATGCATAAAACCCAATTATTGTAACATAATCCTCGTAACATAGTAGGAATTTAGTGCTTTTCAATAAAAGTGCTGATCTCTTGTGTGAAAGGACTGATTTTAGGGCACATCTATATAAGTCACTTGGTGACTCTTTATAAAGGATTTTTTGCAATTGTGAGAATGGAAGCTGAATTTTCAAATTGTCCTTTTTCCTATTGATTATCTTCTTCTCCAAAAGCTTGTGTGTGTGTGTGTGTCTCTTGCTTGAAATGTGTGTGTAGGACTGTTGTCTACCCCTTCCCACTACTTTTGAATGGTTGTAGTGTGCATGTGAGACTTGAGGAGTTGTGGAGTAGGTGTTGGTGGTTCCCATCATTCACTATTTTATTCATAACGTGAAGTACGTTTGTCAGATTTGACTTAAAATAGCATCATTAGATGTGTCTTGTGGAGAGCTTCAAAACATATTGACCATATTCAGAGTTTTGAGATGAAAGAAAAGTTCAAATTTGTGCTTGTTGTTGTAACAGGTATCACGATGTGCATTTTCAGAGGATTAGTGAGTTGGAGAGGTAGCTGAGACAAGTCTCATGCATTGTAGCATTGACACTTCACTTACCATCATGTGCGCACATGTCTTCATACACTTGATACATCTAATCTCTCGGATTGATAATTAAACATGTATTAATCCACCACTATATGCACTTGTGGGGTGATTGAGGTACAATCTCATCGACACAGGTCCCTAAGGTTTTAAGACTTAGGTACACGCCAAGCTTCATCTTCACCCATTGAGCAGGAGAAGGGAAAACAAGCCCCACAGTGCCATCTTTGTTTGAGAGATAGAGTGGAACTAATGCCACATCTACTACTTGCGTGTACTAAAGTGAGGAAGGAGATCGGGAGAGTGCTTGTAGCTACAAAGCTTGGTGGCAAAAGAGATCATCAATCTCTCATGACTCCATTTGTCAAAATTCTATGATAGATGTAGCACATGGATTCATTTTCGGGTGACCTGATTTCTCTTTTCGGGTGACCCAAGAAGTGCATCAAGTGCACATGATAAACTAGTGACTGGAATCTCGGTGACTTATCGAACATCCAGTCATCAGATTTAAGTGCACATGATAGTAAAACCACCAGATCTAAATTGCCTTTATTGAAATTTTATTCATTAAAATTATATGCAAATAAATTAAAAAAAAAATAAAACACAAAAGAATAAATATACATATTGCAATCTCTATTATAGGAAAAGACAAAAAAAAAAATTTGACTTTGTGTTTTTATATTTTAATAAAAATTTGTACTTTAAGATTGTCAACTCTATACAATTCATAAATAAAATTCATAAAAAAATACGTCCCTGATTTTGGGTGATCTGAATGGATTGGTGCTCAAGGGCACTTATCTGTTGATTCACAAATTTCACGTCACCCAAAAAGGTGAAAATCCACCCCAACTACAATGAAATGTCTCCATGCGTGAGGAGTATGACTCAGAGAAAGAGCGAGAGAGAGAGAGAGAACTACATCTATAGTAGAAAAAAAGGACATCTTTGTCAAATTACTCTCTGACCAAGAGAGAGAATGAGCACAGTCAAATTTTCATAGTCTAATATTCCATCTAAAAATAACATCCAAGTCATTCAATTTTCAGAATAATAAAGTGGTGAGGACAAATATTTTTGGTGATTACACATTCATCCGCATGTATCCTTCTCCTTTGACATCATCTATGATGTCAAACAGATGCTCTTCTTTTTGAATTCTCAGCCCATTTGATTTTCTATGATTTTTTCAAAAATATCTACGCCAATCTCCAGCTTGCCGAGACCTCCCACGTGAGCACCTCTCATTGTCAGTAGGATTGCCAATTAAATCTTATCCAATCGCAAGATGGAATGCCTTAGCAATTTTGAAAGCTTCAAAGAACTCAACATTAGAAATTTCAAAAATCCACGAGGCATAAAAAAGAAATATTGTGATTGAATGCCTAGATTTATTCCATCTTAGAAAAACTTCGTTGAGATTGATTAACACATGGTATAGAAAGTTACCTTAAAATTTGACATCCAATTAGCACTCACTTTGGTAAGGTTCATACACCCTCTAGAAATTTCTAAGGCTTTCACTTACATTTCCCCAAGAACTTAACCCATAATTTTTTACTCCACTTATGCCACTAAATACTCCTAATTGTACTCCCTTATCAAGGGGCTTTATTGTGTTATCCCTAGGGTTTCATCTCTCTCTTGAAGACACTATTTGGCACTAAGTGCCTATTCCTTTTGTAATAAGGAAGGACTTTGTGTGTGCATTTGTGGGTTGGAGGCTAGTCTAAGTCCACCCACGAACTTTCTCCAAAGCCTACTCTAAGGTTAACTCAGGTGAAATGGGCTACTCTAATCCCTCCTATCGTGTGGACTCTTCTAGGTGTTTGTGCAAGTCTAGGGCTATTCTAAACCCCCACTCCCCACCCCATCTCAATTTTTGTACAAACTTTTACAAATGTGGTAACTTCATTTTGACAACAACCATGTCAATGATTTCATATGCAATGTCCCCAAGTCAATTGTATTTACCCTCCTTTACACCAATATTCATGTCGAAAGATGAAAGACTAAATGGCACAAATTACAACCTATGGAAGGACACTATTATGCCTACCTCTATACAAACCTATTGTACGAGGTAGTTGAAGGAACAAAATGAGAGCCTGATAAGGAAAACGATCTAGGATCTTGGAATATATGGAACGCCAATTTTTCTCACTGATGGTTGTCTCCCTCCTAATATTCCTGCTGCTCTATGCTAGAAAATTGCAGTTTACAGTCGACGATTCTGGTTGATTGTGGATCAACTATATTACACCGATCAGACTGGTGTCCTACTCAGATATATCCCTCCACATGAATCGGCATCAGTCATTGCCATGGCTCACTCAGCACCCACTCGAGGACACTTCGCAACTAATCTTACTCATTGCAAAATCTTGCAAAGTGGACTCTGGTGGCCTACCATGTACAGAGATGTTGTTCAATTTGTGCAGCAGTGTGATGTCTATCAACGGTCTGGACAGCCCTTGCAGTGACATTTCTTTCCTCTTCAATCGGTTCTACCTTTGGAGCCCTTTGAGAAGTGGGGTTTAGATTTCATTGGCCCATTTATACCCCTGGCTACCCTCACCAACAACCGATATATTTTGACATGTAAAAATTCTGCCACTAGGTGGGCGGAAGCTTGGGCTTTACGTTCTGGCACACCGGTTGCCAAATGTTTGATGAAGGATGTCTTCCCTCAATATGGATTACCTCTGGAGATAGTGACGGACCAAGGAACACATTCTGCCAAGCGCCTACTAATGATCGCTTTCTAAAAACCCCTGTCTTCGCGATTGGCCAACTCATTTTATTTTATAATGCTAAAGCTTATCGCTCTGCCAAAAAATTTAAGTTACGGTGGTTTGGACCATACCGGATTGCTGAACAGGTGGGACCCGCCACTTTTCAGTTGGCGACCTTAACAGGTGTTCTCCTTCCAAAAGTGATTAATGGCTTTAAGCTCCACCCCTATCACCAGCTGTCTGGTAACCCCTGAGGTGTACTCGGTCATTTTTCTTTTTTCGCTTGTTAATTGTTTTTTTTCTACTCCCCGTGTTTCGATTGAGGGTCTGACCGTAATCCTTCCATTTTGTTGATTTAATCATGATTAATAGCCACCTCTGTGTCCGTGCTTCTGTTCATGCATGCATGCCGCATTTATGAAGGATATCTCTCCAATACTGTCTTATGAGTAGGGTTTTATCGCCTGAATTTTTTTCCGTATTCCTATTTAATCTTGTTCTTTCCACTGTTAATAGCTATTGTGTTTGTGTGTTTGCGAGCTCTGTGTACTCTGTGTTTTCGTGTATCCTTGTGCGTGCCATGGAAGCTCTGGCTAATACCGCAGCCTTGCGTGTGGGTCTCACTCCAGATGTGAGTGAGTACTTGCACGCTCGGGGATTGCTGACCTTCGTTGAATTGCCTTGGCATTCAGTGGACTGTCATTCATTCCATGCGCAGATTATTTTTGCCATCGCTGCCACACCTGCTACAGAGCACTGTTGGCCGGTTACATGTTTAAACCCTCATGTAGTGATCACTCTCAATACGTTTGCTAAGGGATTCCGCCTCCCTCAAGAAGGATTGGAGCATGGATTGCTCCTTCCTCTTGCCACTATGAAGGAATTGTTTCCCCGCCACTCATCTAATGAGTTTGCCATCCTTTGTCGCCCAGACCCGAGTGTACTGCTTTGCAATTCCTTATCGCCGCGCTAAATTTGCAAAAACCTGTATATCCCAACCCTTTTATTCCATGATAGATACGGCTTCGCCCGAGCCTATGAATTTTACGGCATTTTTCTTTAGGCGCATTCACCGTGAATGCGTAGCGGTTACAAAACAAATCGCCAAGAATGACATCCCTCGCATGCGCTTACCCCATATCCTAACCTTCCTCTTTTCAGTGATACAAGCTGTGCAACCTCCTCCAATCGCTCCTTTTTTGTTACATGAAGAATCTACACAAATGGTCAAAGACGATGATGATGAAGATTTGCTTCGATTCTTTTGACGCAAACGCAGATGCATTAGTCCCTCCCAGAGTCAGGTATAGGGTTCCACTGTGGGCCACAAAGTTGAGGTCTTCCATGACGCTGCCACCTCATTACAGGTCGAGTCCGCTCCATCCTCTTCTCTTAAGCAGCCGGATCAAGATACGAATATGGAAGATGTAGCTGAAGTTTCCTCGTGGGAGGAATCTCATCAACCGGATGAGGACGCTGTGAAAGAGATCGCAGACGTTATGAGAGGTACAAACTCTCAAACTTCTTTGTCACCACCCGTGGATGTCCAAGCAGATGTAGTTAGTGTCGAAGCAAATGCAATCAAGGAAGTGCTTGACACTACTGAGGTTGTGATCGAAACTGCTGAGGAGATAAATCAGAATGAGACCGGAATCGTGTTGGTGCCGAACGTCCTTCTCCCTGTTCCTCCGCCAACTACCAGTTCTGAGCCTGTTGCAGTTCTTCGTGGTGTAATCTCCACTGCCATCCGCGAGGCGTCCATCCATCCGTTGTCTTATCCTGATTACTCTCCACCACCCTCCCCTCATCTGTTCTCTGCCTCGTCGTCCCAACCTCCTCCTTCTCTTCCGCCCCCAACAGTCATGTTCACCGAATTGGAGTCTATGGGCCATCTTCTTATACAATTTTCCTAGCAATTGCCCCTCCAGATGAAGCTAGCTACTCCGAATATTCTACAAGAGTTGCAGAGTCAGGTGGATTTACTTGAAGCTGATATTGCCCCACTCTAGGAAGAAGCCAATGCGGTCAAAGCAGAGAATCACGCACTGCAGATTCAGCTATAGCAACTCCAAGAATAGTTAGCAGAGCAAGCTAATCTGATTGCCCAAAGGGACAACACACTTGCTGAGTTGAAGGAGAAGACCGTTCTTCTAGCCAGGCGTGATGAAGAAATTGTTCACTTAGAACAGATGGTGCAAGACAAAGAAGATGCTCGTGTGGCGCTCGGCAATTTGCTGGAAGAAACACGCGCCGATCTTGCTCTGGTGGAACAGAAGGGACAAGAAACGGCAGACTTGGCCATGCAGAATATTGAAGAACTCAAGATAGTGTCTGCCGAACTTTTCCAGAAGAGTCGTGATTTGGACGCACAAACGGGCCGGACGATTGAGATCAAGAAAGAGATGGAAGCTATTATGAAAGAGAGAGATGCTTACTATAAAAATATCCAGTATCAAGCTCAGGAGTTGGAAAGACGTGAAAAGCAGTTAGGCATTCAAGCAGACAGGTTATTGCGAATTGATGTAGAGATCGCTAACATGAAGCAGGAAAGAGATGTTGCACTAGCCAACAATTTTTATCTTCAGGAAACATTTTTGCAGACGCAGACATAATTACTGATGAGTCAGGTAGTTGCTGCTATTTCGGTTCGAACTGATGCACAACTGGTCGAACCTGACATTTTGAAGACTATGCTGGACTCATTAAAGCAGAAGATCACTCACACTTTTAGACTAGCCAGAACCCTGTATATACAAGGCATTATTGATAAGCCTTAATTGTATTTTCCTTTTTTGGGTTCGAGTCCACCGTGTGTGCTAGTGTTAGGCCGCCGGATTGGATATGTAATTTTATTTTTCATAGTCGCACGCACCGAAAAGGCATAGCGAACAGATGTAACTTTCTATTCATTAATGAAAAGGCAATCATGGTGTTCTTCGGTGAGAGACGGGGGATCGCCAGACTGTCTATCTGGGCGACCGTGCTGGAGTACTGTGTTGCAGAATTGTCAAAATCTTGAGTATTGTATTCTGGTTATTGAATTACAATCATTAATCATTAAACACAGTAACACTACGATACATTAATAAGTCTGTGCGAATTCGTAGTTGTTAATTCGCATGATAAACGTACTGCGTAGTGATAATCATTGAATCGAAGATAGTTAACTATTCAGTTGAATGTTGAATTGGGAAAATTAAACAAAGGGCCTTTGTACGATCAGACGCCTATCCATCCCCAAGAACCCAGAAACGAGATTAAAAGTGGCTTACGAAAGCGCTTTTAACAACCCACTTAGTGCCAATGACCTACTTGTGAGGAGGCAAGTCACATAAAGACCAGGTACCATTTTTCATAATAGCATCATATTCTGATTGCATAGCAGCCATCCACTTTTCAGAATTTTGTGCCTCATCAAACAAAATAGGCTCATTCTCATCACAGAGACTAGAGACAACCATAACATAGCAATCTGATGCAAAAAAGGCACTATGAGAGCTTGAATGAGTACGATATGACAAAGATGCATCTAATTTGCTATCACGCAAAGTCTACACTAGACATTTTGGCATAGTTTTTGCCTCCTCAATATCAACTCTCTCATCAACAAGTGCATCATGTTAATCTACATCGGAAATAGAATGATCTACATCATCACATGAAACCTGTAACAGTTGAGAAGTTGCCTCATTAGGACTAGCACTAGACTATCCACCTGTAAAAAGAGGCAGCAAAGTATCATACATGTCTTTGGAGCTAACTAATGTCTCCTTAGTACATGAAAGTAATGGCTGAATAGCATCTTCCACAAAAACAACATCACGGCTAACTAAAACGTGTTTAGTCTATGGATGATACAGACAATAGCCTTTTCCTTCAGAACAATACCCAACAAAAATACATTTCACTGCTTTATCATCCAATTTTCTGCATTGTTGTTGTTCAGGCACTAATGCATATGCCGAACAATTAAAAACATGCAAATGAGCAACATATGGCTTGCGACCATGCCAAGCCTCATATGGATTGATAGACTAAAACGCTTTAGTGGGACACCTCTTAAGTACATATATTGCACACATAATAGCCTCAAGCGAGAAACTATGTGGTAAAGCCAGACTCTTGACCATAAAAGAAGGTGTCTGCATAGGACCACAGACATCACTGTGAACAAGCTACAATTTTTGAGTAGCTCGAATTGAACCATCTTTTAGGAAGGAGGAGCACTGCATTTTTCCCAAAATACAGCCTTCACATACATGTTTACCATGTGCCCCAAGTTTGGGCAAAGAGGACACCATTTCAAATTTCTATAGGCACTAGGAAAATTCAGATGACCAAAGTGTGCATGCCAAAGCTTTGCATCTGACATAGCCTGAGAATCATGTACTGCACATGTTGAATCATTCACAGATTTTTCATAGTCTATGAGCTTATACAAACCACGACATAAAATGCCAAAAGCAATAATCACATCACCATTTGACAAATCATGAATTGTACATCTGCCATCAACAAATTTCACAACCAAGCCAGTCTTGGCTAATGCAAAAATTGATAACAGATTCTTCTTGATCCCTGGCATAAATAAAGCATCTGAAAATGTAAAAGAACTACCATCAGTAGTAGTCAGAATGATCTTACCAACTCCCATAACAAGATAAGAGGATTTGTTGGTGCATGTGACAGTATTCCTTGTAGGGGCAGGCTCATGTGAAGTGAAAAAACTATGTTGTGAGGTAATATGTTTGGTTTCCCCACTATCAAAGTACCAAACGTCTGAGTCCACTGTAGACATACATTATTCAAGAGAAGATGGGTCAAAAACTGTAAACAGTAGTAAATGACCAATCTTCATTCTACACTCGATTAGCATACTCTATTTTTGGTGTAAGGCCTCTACAACAACCATTCTAGACTCCTTTTTCTTTGCCTCTTTTGCATCTTGTTTTGGACAATTCTTTATGAAATGATTATTTTCTTTATAGTACTTGCAAAACAATTTTTGCTTTTCTATTTTCTTGTCATCTCTATCATCCTTCTTTAATTAAGCAGAATTAGTAGATTTTTGCTTACTAGTAGAAGAGCTCCATTTACTTTTGCCCCTTTACCTAGCTAGGAAATCTTGATCTACATCGCGCATAATGGACCTGTTCTGCCTAGAATAATATTCCTACAATAGATCAGAGACTAACTCCTCAAATATTAAGGCATTGGGATCGCCTTTCATCATCAAACGAAGAGTAGAAGCAAAACTCTGATATGAATCAGGAAGACCATTCAAAACAATCTGCACAAGTGAACTGTGAGGCAAGACTTCATGAGCAGAAATCAAATCTTCTTTCAAATCTTTGATCTTTGTCAGAAAATTGTCCATGGAATCACCTTCATTCATATGCTCACTCTCCAACTATTTTTCAGAGGTAAGCAACATTAGCCTCATTCCTCACCTGGTACAATGTGGTAAGTGTATCCCAAGCATCCTTAGCTATTCTGCAAGAGGGAATGTGAGGAATAATGGCATGTTTGACACACAAGGCTATCAATGCATGTGCTTGAGCATCTATGCCATCTCAACGAATTTGCTCTATATTAGGTGCAAGAGGAACTACAGCACGAATAGGAATCTATAGAATATGACCATCTTTTATGCCATCTACATCAGATTCCATACCTGTATTTGTAGGTGTAATATGATTTTTTTCAACACCCTGCACAATATTCCACAGTCCTTTTGCGACCAATACATGACGCATCATACAAGCCCACAATGGGCAATTCGTACCATCCAACTTATCCTCAACAACCAACATACAAAATACATCACTGGCTTAGCCATAGCCACTAACTAAAATACCCTGATGCAAAAAATTGATTATATTTGAAAATTTTAACAAAACTACCCTATCGAGTTCTACTAAACCTGTAGAAGACTTTGAGACACTTATACTGGTGAATCAAAACTTGTATATATCTTTGGAACAAAAGATGAAATGGCCTACACAAGCACTATGATAGTGTGTTCAAAGACTGAAACGAGCTGAGATCGTGATTTCAACACCACAACACGAGACTGTTTTGATCTCCTAATCTCCCTGACTATGCTCACCAAATTTCATAGGATTCTGAGACTCCGGCTGGAGGGTTGATTATGACACCCTAGATGAAGTGACGACCTACTCTGATACCAATTGTTGGAGTTCAAGGTCTACGAAAGCAGGTGAAGAGCACAAGGAAGAAGAAGAAGCTTAGATCACAACACATAATACTAAATGTAACCACTAGAATGTAAAAAGATAAGTGACCCATTAGGGCAATAGGCATACATACAAGCCAATGGAAAAAACCTCCTAAAGAGGGAAAAAAGTTCCTTGATGGTCCTAGTATGTTCACACACATCACTAGCTGAATATATTAATATCTGCATCCATATAAAGGGTTGGGCACCAAAGACCTATGAATAGAATTGTCTTGATCAGACAGTTTGGCCCAAAATGTCCTCTTGGCACACATTGGTGAGTAGTTTCTAAGATCTTAAGGTATTCACTCTCATTGAAATAGAGTCTTAGGTGCCTGTCTCTTCCATACTTATATACATTATCCCCAATGAGTGCATATTCTAGTGCTTCCTGTTCTAAGCTCTTTCGTATGGACAATTTCATCTCTTGAGGGATTGTTTTTGTCCTCAAAAAGGCTATCAAAGGTTTGCTCCAATCTGGCACTAAAGACACTCGGTATACTGTAGCATGTTTCATTGGTGGTTGAATACTACGAATTGGGCAATCCTTGCATATCCTATGGGTGTAGAGTGTGTAGGTTGCCCAATATATGCCTAATCTTTGTAGAGTGTGTAGGGTTCGGTGATTAGAGTGATGTTGTTGCAATGCAACTACATGTGCTATTTGCAACCACTTTGCATTCTCATCTTCATCTACACAACAAGATAGTATGCCTCGATTGGTGTGCTTATACACACTGCCTACCACTATGTGATGTTTTTGAGGTCTCACTACTTCTTTATCTTTGGCTTTCAATATGGGATGCTTGGGTCCAAAGATTAGAATAGGCACTATAGTTTTGACCCAGTCAAGCACTACTTCTAGATTGAATAAGCAAGCATTAGGAAGCTCATCTGACACTCCTTGAGGGGGCTCTCTTGAAGTTAGTCTAGAATGGTGATCCACCCTAAGGTCAGTCCTACCTTTCCTAACCACAACTTCAAAGTGATATTCCATTAGTAGGAGGAACCATCTTATTAATTTGCCAATATTGCAAGTTTTGTTCACTAGATAGAGTAATGCTTAATGGTTTGTAAAAAATTTAAACATATTTGTAAGAAAATAATGTCTAAACTTTTTAACCACATATACCATGCCTAATCCTTCTCTTTTGGTAGTGGTATAATTTCATTTAGTGCATTCAATTGTCTACTAATATAAGCAATGATAGGATCCATATTATCTTCACTAGTAGGTTATGCTAGTCCACACCCAATAGAATAATTGGATGCATCCACATGAACATGAAATGGCTTGTTCCAATCAAGTATAGTAAAGATTGGTGCTGAACACAATCATCGCTTAAGCTCGTTAAGGCTGGGATTCAGCAAAGCCACCTCGTGGCCTCTCTGGAGTCTATATAAACAAAGATTCAAAAATTACTAGGGATCCTACAACCTATCATCTGATCATCGTCTTATCTCTTTGGTACTGTTGTTGCTAGTTGAAGCTATTACTTGCCCACTCTCAGCATTTTGTTGCTATTTGCACACACTATTGTTGAGGTCACTATGTGTTGATTATACAAAGTGTTGGCCTCCCCATGAAGTTGGATGGTAGCATTAGAGAGTGATTGAGTAGCCAATGTATTGCATTTCTTTTGCATTTTGGTTGGAGATTATTGCCTCTATGTAGCACTTCTCTTGGAGAGAATTCTTCATTGTTATAGCATTCCTTGTGTTGATCACTACCTCTTATGTTGATGTATTGATTTCTTCTTGCTTCTAGGATGGCATGCTAGCCCACTGTATTGCTAATTTGGAATATTTCTAGATCTCTATAACGATTGGGAGTGTTATTGTTGGCAGCAGTCAGGGAACCGAAGGAGCCACAAGACGAAGAGAGTCAGAGCGAAGGGACAGCACAAGCAGACATGGCAGTCAAAGAAGATCTAGCAAGTAGGCCATCTAAATTTTTCAGGCATCAAGGAGTTGAGCACACAAGAAGACAGAGCAAGTAGGGAGCTCAAAGGTATGTATGACAAATCAATAGAGGAAATCCCTACACAAATAGTGATTTTCATCACTAAAAACCATTGTAAATATCATTTCGTATTTTTGTAGCTCCATTTTGTGCAAGCCAAGGAGTCCTTGAGCTTGAGGAGCTTTAGAAGTATCTACCTGCCAATTTTCATATTTTTTAGATCTCGTTTGAGCCCTCTAATAAGCCCTGGAACCTAATTTTTAACTAGGCCGGACACTAGGTCTGAACAGGGCCAAAGCTAGTCAAAAACTATAAAAGGAGCTAGAGAGCTCATTTTTGAGGCTGGATTGTAATTGAATTGAACTTGTAAGAGCTTTTTGAAAGTAATCCAAGAACTCCATTGCTTCTCACTCTTTGTCTGGCCGTGTGTGCGCGTGTGTGTGTATGTGTGTGCATGTTTGTGTGCTTCTCACTCACGCACTTGTGCCTCCACTTGCTCGAGGTCTTCATACCATCCTCACGTTTTCCCAGATTGACATTAAAGGAGGTGCTACTCATCACTGAGCTACACCAAATTTTGGCGCCGTTGCCGGGGATCGAGCTTTGAGGACGAGCGTGTGATGGTAAGACGTAGATTGGAGACGTTGGCGTTGTAGGTAATTTCTTTACTTTTCCTATTTTTCTCTTTCTTACCTTACCACCATCATCACCATCATCATCATCACCATCTTCCACCTCCATTTCCATCATCGCGAAAATTTCAGTTTTTTGATCATATCACCATCTCCACCTCATTTCCCTCATTCTACTTGTGAGAGAGAGCGAGAGAGCGATATTGCGTGCGTTGTTTTTTGCATGTTTTTTGAGCATTCTGCAGGTTCTTGCTGTATCACCATCCCCAGCACTCTGCGCAGGTACGGAACTGTACGGTCTTGTCTTTGTGTCGCCGGGCTCTGTCAATCGCGACCGACAGAAAAATTGCTCTATTTGCTAAACAAAGTGCATATCCATGACCTACAGGCCTAGAGCTTCCCAAAAATGTGTTTAGTTTTTTGAAATTCCTCAGATTTCTGTCAATCGTGATCGCTCTGTCAATCGCGATCGCTCTGTCAATCGCGATCGACAAACCACGACGGACAGACCTGTCAATCGCGATCGACCAGTCAATCGCGATGGACAGCCCACGACGGCTCTGTCAATCGTGACCGACAGAGTCAACGACTATTTGACCACGACTGATCGAGCCTTTACGACGGACCTGTCAATCGCGATCGACACATCAATCGTGATCGACAGAGTCAACGACCGATTGACCACGACGGACAGAAGCTACGCGTGACACGTGTCAATCGCGATCGAGCTATCAATCGCAATCGACCTATCAATCGCGACGGACAGCCACGACGGACCTATCAATCGTGACTGACACAGTCAACGACTGTTTGACCACGACTGATCGAGCCTTCGCGACGGACCTGTCAATCGCAATCGACAGAGTCAACGACCCTTTGACCACGATTGACTGAATTTTTGGCCACGTGTCAATCGCGACTTACCAGTCAATCGCGACTGACAGCCACGACGAACCTGTCAATCGCGATCGACACGTCGATCGCGACTGACCTGTCAATCGTGACCGACAGACTTTGCGAACACGTTAGAAGGGCAAATTAGGTCAAATTTTTAAGGCAAAAATAATGGTCTAAATTTTGGCCAAGTGTGGGACAAACACTAGGGTGTAGTATTGCATTACGAGGGCATGACCCAAGTAACTCGAGAATTCCTGTTTGCCTGTTAACCTAGTTTAATCCTGTTTTAGCCCCAAAACCCTGAACTGGCATAACTTTCTCATACAAAATCCGTTTGCCGTGATTTTTGTTTTGTTGGAAAGTTCGCAGGGAGTATAACAAAAACATCGACTGGTTACGGTTAAATTAAGATCAGGAATATTAGATAGGGTATTTTGAAGTTGATCATACGTAGGGGGAACAAAATTCAGGGATCTCTAGAGTTGTGTCCAAAAAGTCATAGTGCAAATTGGTGAAGTGTTACATGAATGAAAGTTATTGGTTCTGCCTTTTGAATTTAAGTCTTGAGCTAATGGTGAGCCTTTTACAGGTCCTTTGAGAGCAGCGAAGGGTACACAAAGCAAGAGTAAGTGCAGGCTTGGGAACACGCGTCCTGGCCACACCAGGGCAACAACACAAGGAAAGGAACTCAAGGTTGGAAAACCCGCAACGCCCTCTGTCAATTCTTAGTTTAGGCTAAGTGCGGGTAGTGTTAGAAGTAATTCCAGGCAACGATAGGCACGAGATAAATCAAAGACTATCGAAGAAATCAAGTTCAAGTCAAGAGATAACCTGTGTGTGTGAACGACAACCTTAAAGGAAAAGAACCTAACGTGAAACGACCAAACTAAAGTGCGGAATTAAACTTAAGTATTCCTAACGACGTGGTATCAGACAAGAGTTTAAACACGATAATCAACATAAACAGGGGATTAAGTAATTGATACAAAGAACTCAGAAACGTGATTGTACCTGGGAAAAATTGGGTTAATCAGTTAGGCATATGAACCTTAGATCAGGACGACATCTAGTAAGAGATAGACAAAGCCTTAGGTCTTCAGAGGCTAGTGTCAATCATACTGCGAGGTCTTGGGCCCAGCAATTGAGTCACCACTCGCATTACCCTAGCTCTGATACCAGTGAATCAGAGATGTCTCAAGGCATGGACAGACCTACGGGAAGTTCAGGAGTGCCATACTTGCACAGAGTAGAAGGCCCTTATAAAATGCAGTTGGAATACCTTAGGACCAACCGATTAGGTGCCAGCATCTATGAGGACGGCCTAGGAAGATCTGTGGTACAGATTAAGAATCCTGATCAATCCGTTGGACTAGAGCGCCCAGCTGTCAAGTTCGAAAACGGAGCATACTTGGACAGAGAAGGAACCATATACGTAGTCACCAGTCACCCAGATAGGATGGACGAATTTGGAAATGTGATCCCAGAAGCGGACTTAGGGGACCTAGAGCAAGGAAACATGGGTACAGAACCTAGAACCCCTCGAGGCAAATCGGTTCTCACTAGGATTATAACACCAGAGTGGATTCCCCAGGATAACAAGAGCATAGATTTGCTCCTCAATCGAGAAACTGACGAAGCCTTTTGGAGGTATAAATCTGATCAGCCAACTGATATAGGAACAATCATGATCTATGAGTTTAAGGATCTTGATAGCCCAGGCAGAGTGACCTACTTAGATCACGCTTTGGAGAGGATCTTTGTGGTGACAGAAAATGATAGGCATGCTTACACTTGGAAGGGTGAATTCGTTTTCCCCCAACCAAGATCGAATGTGTCCTATGGTCACCCTGGAGCTGGAACATCCCAAGCTCATGGAACTCCAAGAGATAGAAGTAGAGATAGGCCAGAAGTAAGCTTTGCCAACTTAGGGGGCAGAGAAAGAACAAGGACGGAAACAAATAGAGTAGAGCCTGAGGTACTTAGAGCCCCAGGACATCGAAGAAATGCCGATGATTTCCCTCTACCACGACCTAGAGAGCACACAAGGATTTTGAGACCGACTCAGCTAGTTAAGTCCATGAAGAACTACTTCGATGGCACTGGAGATCCATACGATCATGTGGCTGAGTTTAGGCAAGTCTTGAGAGCTGAACAAGTGGAGGATCTATTCACGCATTACAATGCCTTTGGTCTAACCCTTAGGAACACTGCCCTGACATGGTTTCAGCCACTAAACGAGAGGCAGTTCAAGAGCATAGACCAACTCCTAGAGGCTTTCATTATTGAATTCTCTAAGAGTGGCATAAGGCATAATACCTCCTCATTGATTCACAGCTTCAAGCAAACCCTACCCTCCACAGTCATATGGCAGGCCACAACAACCCTATCAGCAACCATACCAAAACCAACAAAGGCCTCAGCCTGTGTTAGCACAACAACCCCCTGCCCCAGCTAATGTGATCCCAGTAAAATATGCAGCAGCAGAAGAAAACCTGAATAGAGCTATAGTCCCTGTAACACCATTGCTTTCTGAAAGTGACCCCAGTGACCATAGCTTTGATTCTACACATGTTGATAGTCCCCAGGCTTACTACATGCAATCTCCTGAACATGGTGAGTCCTACTACAGTGAGGAACCGAGTGAACCTAGTTGGGAGTCAAATTACACAAACGTCATGTATGCAAATCCCAACCCTAGGCCTCAACCTAAGCAAGTAAGACCTCCATTCCCAAGAGGACCGTGCTACAGATGTCAGGGAGATCATCTCATTCGTGATTGTCCCTTACCTCCACTTACACAACCCCAGTCAGTGACAATTCAGGGCTTTTGCCAAGAATGTGGGAAGGAGCATCTCTTACGAGATTGCCCTAAGAATCCTAATAATATGCCAAAAATCACTCCTATTAACGTTATTGGGTTGGTGGTAGACTCCACAGGAAGTGTGACATCCACCGCACCAGTACAGGTAGTGACTCGAGCTCAGGCATTGCAGCAGAACCAAGGGGTAAACCAGGATAAGAACCCAGAGGCTAGTGAAACCGAGAGCATGACAAAGAAAAGGACTAGAGCGTGGAAAGATAGTCGGGAAAGAATGAAAAGACAATGGGCTAAAAAGATGAGTGAACTTGAGGAAAGCATAAGAGAAACCAAAGCCAGGATAACTGAACTCACATCTCAAACTCCCTCTCACACTACCCCACCACCACCATTCCCATCGCCATCCGACCCGCCACCTTCCAACCCACCTCATACGATTCCACCACCCCCTAGAGTAGGATCAGTATTAGCTGATCCCACTCCTGAAGACATAGACATGATGCTTAAAGCATATCAGGCCAGAATCCAAGAAGGGCCAAATGTCACAGATCATGACAAGTGCTACCCTAGAGCTGACCTAGAGATAGAAAGAACCAAGCTTTGCGCGAAAATGGTCGCATTGGCTCAGACTATGTTTGAAGCCAGTCGCCTTTTCAATTACTCGGGCTCAGCCAAGACGCAATTACACTTGGATGGACTTCTAGAGAAGTTAGAGGGCATAATTGCAAGATCTGCCAAGGAAGAAAAAAATCAAGAAAGAGATAAAGCAAGCAAAAACATGACCCATCCTCCATCAAAAGCTTATGAGCCCAATTCCACTGAACCAGACAACCCCCCCTCCCTAGAAAGAATAGAGAATATAATGGCACAATCACAAAAGGAACTCGCCCCTCAACACCATGACAAGGCTAGTGAAAGAGCAGGTCTTCCTACCCGGAAAGCCTATGTGCCTGAGGCCTACGTGCCTAACTCTACGGAGCCAGACACCTCTTCTTCTATGAATCAATACATACCAGAATTCTTGCGAGAGATTCAAGAAGAGAAATGGGCTAAAGAGAGTGAAGTTCCTCCTCCCATTGAACTGGTGGATGACACACACGATCAATTCCCACAAGACCTTCCTTCCATTTATGGAGAGCAAGAGAGTGCCCATTCTCAAGAAAGATTAGACTTCGAGTCTAATTCTTTACAAGAACTACCCCATTTCACAGGCCCATGGGAAGCAAAGTCCACCTGTATGAGAGCACCTACAGTCATGGTAAGAAACGAAGATTCAGTCATACCTAGGAACACAGAGGTAGTGAAGAACACCAAAGTGCAATGCAATCTCACTTTGGAAGAGCTGCTTAAGGTTAGACCAGAAGTATGGGAACAGGTCGCCAAACAAGTACCAGCGATAGTGAGACCTCATTCCCAGGTAGGATCACATAGGACGGTGCCAGAGATACCCTTGGATAAGATAGGAGATATGTGTGAAGGTGAAGAAGGGAACACCTATCTTCCCATTACCTACCAGGAGTACACCACCAAGGCCATTCTAGACTCAGGTGTAGGTGTTGCAATTGCGACCACTTCCCTATGGAAGCGTTGGGGCAAGCCAGCACTCAGGCCAACGAGAATGAAATTGCAGATGGCCGATGGTCATATTGAGAGACCCTTAGGATTGCTAGAAGGAATAACTCTCACCACCTGTGGTGTCGAGTTTGAGCATACATTTGCTATATGTGACTTCAGCAAAAATCATGCCTATGAGATGATCTCGGGACGACCTTTCATGCGACAGTTGCAAGTGGTACAGGATTGGGGAACCAACTCCTTGTACCTACAACACTTAGGTGTTACGACCAAAGTGAATCTCAAGGATTACTCTCATAGAGATGTACCTGCTATCCAATGGAACCCCATCCATAGAGCCAAAGATGATACGGAATCGGTGCATTCCATAGGGTCAGGATCCTCATGGATGCATGCAGACACCCACTTATGGATGTGTAAGGTAGCAGTAGAAGAAGAGAAGAGAGAAAAGGCCAGAGAAATAGGTGCAAATGAAACACATAGACCCATTCAAGACCCAGCCTATGCACCTGTAGTCTTTCCTGACGAAGAATTTGAACCCCACGGCTGGGCAGAAATCCTAGCAACAATGGATGTAGCCATCAATGAAGAACAATGGACACCTCACTGTGATGAGGATGGCTATGACATTTCAGTCTTCTCCATAGAGCCAATCATGGGAGAGGCAGTTCTAGAAGAATGCGAACCTAGCCCTGATGCATTTGAGGATGCAAGTGACTCCGATCTAGAGTCAATCATTATGGACCCACCTTTTGCATCAGATGAAGAATATTTCTATGAAGTAGAATTTCAACCCCAAAGGCACGGAGAGCTTACAAATGATGTGCGGCTAGCCACACATGTGACCCCAAAGGAAGAAGGGAAGAAAAGAAGGAAGAGAGCAGTCACACCAGAAGAGGAAGAATCTTTGTTTGAGGTCCCGGAAAATTTTAAGAAGTATGAGATAGACGACATGAGAGTTATGATAAGAATGCCTAAATGAGAGGCACAGTCAGGAGAGGCCTATGATAACAAAGAAACCACCAAGAAAATAGTAGTGGCCCTAGAAGAAGGAGAGGAGAGATGCACGTACATAGGCCATGACCTAACGGAGGAAGAAGAGCATGCGTTAATAGCCTTGCTAAGAGAATACAGAGATGTATTTGCTTGGAGTTACAAGGATTTGAAAGGTGTGGACCCTGACATATGCTCACACACTATCCCCATGACCTCAGATGCCAAACCCTCTAAGCAAAAGCCATATACATATAATGATAATTATGCTGCCAAGATCAAAGAAGAGATAGATAGGCTGGTTGAAGCTGGATTTATCTATGAAATTGAGCACACTGAGTGGGTATCCCCCATCGTAGTGGTGCCCAAAAAGAATGGTAAATTACGTGTGTGCATTAACTTAAAGAAGGTCAATGCAGCCACAATCCGAGATAACTATCCGCTTCCCATCACAGAACATCTCTTAGAAAGAGTGGCAGGCAAGGAAGTGTACAGCTTCCTTGATGGATTTTCGGGCTACAATCAAGTAGCCATAGCGCCAGAGGATCAGCATAAGACAGCCTTTGCCACAGAATGGGGCATTTTTGCCTTTAGAGTAATGCCATTTGGGCTTACCAATGCACCAGCTACCTTCTAGAGACTAATGTGCCATGTATTTAAGGAGTTCCTGAGGAAGAACTTAGAAGTCTATGTTGATGATCTTTGTGCTCATTCCAACATTAGGCAAACCCATATTCCCGAACTCAGACAAATCTTTGACAAATGTAGAGAATATCAAGTCTGCCTAAACCCAGAAAAATGTGTTTTCATGGTCAGGCAAGGCAAGATTCTAGGGCACATAGTGTCAAAGAATGGCATATCTACTGACGAAGAGAAAGTGAGAGCCATAGCAGAGCTACCCAGGCTAAGGAATGTCAAGGAAGTACAAGCTTTCATGGGACATTGTGGTTACTACCGCCGGTTCATTCACATGTATGCTGTCATTGCAAAGCCCATGTACGAACTTCTGACAAACTTTGAGTGGACTGAGGAATGTGAGAATTCCTTCAAGGAGCTTAAACGAAGATTATGTTCAGCACCAATCTTGACCACACCAGATTGGAATAAGCCATTCCATGTCCACGTGGATGCATCCAATTATGCTATTGGGTGTGTGCTTGCTCAACCTACTGGTGAAGGTAGTATGGATCTTCCAATTGCCTATGCCAGTAGACAATTGAATGCAGCTGAACGAAATTATACCACTACAGAGAGAGAAGGCTTAGGCATGGTATATGCAGTCAAGAAATTTAGACACTATTTGCTTGCAAATAAGTTTAAATTTTTTACTGATCACCAAGCATTGTTATATCTCGTGAACAAACCATGCAATACAAGAAGATTAGTAAGATGGTTTCTCTTACTAATGGAATATGATTTCGAGGTTGTGGTAAGGAAAGGGAGGACTCATTTGAGAGCTGATCATCTTTCTAGGCTCACATCTGGAGAAGCCCCACAAGGAGTATCAGATGACCTTCCTGACGCTTACTTGTTTAATTTGGAAGTGGTGCCGCAGTGGGCTAAGCCATTAGTGCCAGTATTGACATACGGACCTAACCATCCAGTAATAAACACGCAGGATAGAGAGGTAGTCAAAGCCCAAAAGTATCACATCATGGCAGGAAGTATGTACAAGCACACAGATCAAGGAATTTTGGCTTGTTGTGTGGAAGAGGATGAGTACACTAAATGGTTGCAATTAGCACATGTAGGTGCATTAGAGCAACACTACTCAAAACAACGAACCCTATAGACACTAAGGAGACTCGGAGTGCATTGGCCAACTATGGAAGCTGATGTCCAAAAGTTGTGCAAGGAATGCCCAATCTGTTGCACTAAACCACCTGTGGAACATGCCACTCTTTATCAAGTGTCCATAGTGCCGGATTGGAGTGAACCACTAGTATCCTTTCTGAGGACGAAAACATTCCCTCCAGACATGACTCTGGCTAGGAAAAGGAGTTTAGAACAAGAAGCCCAGGATTACTCACTTATTGGTGATAATCTATACAAACGTGGTAAAGACGGTTACCTGAGACTATGTGTCCATGAGAGTGAGTATCTCAAGATCTTGGACACTGCTCACCAAGGTGTAGCAGGAGGACACTTTGGACCAGATCGGGTGATCAAGGCAATACTATTTGCGGGCTTCTGGTGGCCGACCCTTCACATGGATGCACATACCTATGTGAAACGATGTGATGTCTGTCAGAGAACTCAGTATCCTATACGTAAAGATGAGATGCCACTGAAACCTATGATGGGTGGACGTGCATTCTCTAAGTGGGGAATAGACTTCGTAGGTCCTATTAATCCCCCAGCTAAGGGTTCCCATGCAGAATATATCATTGTTGCAACAGACTATCTAACAAAGTGGGTAGAGGTAAAAGCCACAACGAAGAACGATGCTCAAACAACAGCTAAGTTTTTATTTGAGAATGTGTTCACTAGATACGGGCTACCTATAGAGCTAGTTAGTGATAGAGGCACTCACTTCTTGAATGAAGTTATTGAAAATCTGCTCCAAGAATTCTTGGTAGTACATAAGAAGTCTGCCCCCTATCACCCTCAAGCAAATGGCCAGGCTGAGAGCACCAACAAGATCTTATGCAATGTACTGATGAAATTAGTGAACAATAAACGCTCTGATTGGGACAAACAGCTACACCATGCTGTTTGGGCATACCGAGTTGCCTACAAAACGGTACTCCAAGCCACTCCCTTTCAAATGGTGTTTGGTCAAAATGCTGTGCTACCTTTAGACTTTTTGATACCTACATTGAAAGTGGCACAAGATCATGAATGGACGGGTCATGATCTCCTCTAGACTTTTTGACCTTGAACGATTAGGAGAAACAAGACTGAGAGCAGCTGTAGGGATATATGCAGCAAAGAAACGACAGAAGGCATACTTTGATGCCCACGTTAAGGATAAAGGTTTAAAGGCAGGCGACTTAGTTTTAGTCTACACATTGAAGCAACATGCGAGGAAACTGGAGAAGAGAGGCTACGGACCCATGATCATTAACAGAATCTCAACAAGTGGAGCAGTGCAACTAGCCACATTAGAAGGCGATGTTCTCCCAAGTTATATCAGCGGATGCAGAGTCAAGTTGTATCAGGAACCTCTCACAGAGGAAATGCTAAGTCGACTCAATACTGCTAAGAAACGCAAAGAGGAAGAAAAGCGAATTCGAGAAGAAGCTCAAGCAGAAGCCCTAGAGCGCATACAGAGAATGAAATTAAGAAGACAAGGCAGAGAGCACCCTAGGCAAGATGCATATGCAGATCAAGGATATGACGTGGCTATGTGTGAAGTTTCAGGTATTAGCTCACATAGGATAATTGATCGACGTCCTTTCATAACCTTAGATATAGGACAAGGAAAGAGTGCAAGGACTGTAATAGCCTTGATTGACTCAGGTGCAGCCACTAGTGCTGTTAAATTGTCCTACTGTCAAGAGTTGCAATTAACTGTCAATCCTGTGGAAGCATATCTCATAGGATTGGGAGGCGTGGAAACCCCTTGCATGGGCGAGGTGGAACTTCCCCTCTATATTCATGATGAGGCAATGACAGTTAAAGTACTAGTATGTCAAGATGAGGACCTCACTGAACCCCTTGTCTTGGGTCAAGACTGGATCTATGACCAAGCAATCAACTTAAACCTAAGGAGTGGACTTCTTCAGGTATGGGTGAATCAAACTAGAATTACAATTGAGTTAAATAATGGAGCACTCAAGGAACTAGGAAAGGCACAGACTCCTGGTCCCTCCAGGGGTACACATGAAGTTGACCATGCTGTTCTTGTCCAAGGCTATGTGATACAGAAGAACGAAGATCTCAAAGAAGGAGTCAGAACCACAATGGAACTCCCTTCTTTTCCAAAGGCCAGAAGGAGGCAGCAACTAAGGGCAGATCAATCACTGAAGACTCTCCAGGCGAGAGACCAAAAGAACGCGCGAAGCAGAACAACTCAGCCGATGAAACAAATGTGGATGCGGAAAGACGAGCTGCCGACCGTAACTAAGTCGCAACAACGGTCTCAACTTCCTATTAGCAATCAACGACTTGATGCTAATAAGAGGACTCCTAAAACCTCTGTTGAGAAAGTGAAATCCATTTGGGTACCCAAGAAGTCGATGAACGCTGACCCACAATCAAGAAAAATTTGGGTGCCTAAGGCTTGCTTGCGGGCTCAACTAACCCCACACAATTCACATCATACACGACAGGGTTCACTCGCTCAAGCAGCCGCCACCCATTCTTGTCTGATACACTCGAACACGCTGCCACCTAGAAGCACGCACAGACTCACTCGTAAATGGGTCCCAATGACACAACAACTCCCAGCAGAATTACTCATGCAACCCTCCTGAATCTCCACAAAACCAAGACCAAAAGCCATCCACGGTGTTTGACAACCTAAGACTTGTAATAAACCCCCCGACCCCAATCTGTGAATTCACCTCCATTTACTAACTGCACTAGTCAGACTGTGCATCTTTCCATCTAGCTCCTAGGACTATCCAGGCATTAACTACACACACTGTCATCGTGCACTCACTGACCACTGACTCATCATCTACCTCATATTAATGTTGTAACGAGGCAACGACGGGTTTATTCTATCCATTACAATGTTAACACATGGTTCTATATTCTCACAGAACCAACAAGCAAGCAGGGCCATGGCAGAAGCCGGAGGTGCCAGTTCTCACGCCGGATCCAGCGCACAGATTGTGGATATAGAAACACTCCTCCTCGAACCACATCTCACCGAAAGACCGCAAGAACTTCAAGCTGTGCATGTACTCCCAGTTCAGGATCCTCCCCAGGGGCACACCTCTCAAGTGGGCAAACACGCTCATTGGTTCAGTGATGTTGCAAGACCATTGGGTGATGGAACCTATTTTTGGGAAGCTGAATTGGAGTTTAATGGTAAATGGGGACGCTACCATTTTTTCACGCGCGAATTTGAGAGCTATCAGAATGCCGAAGTAATGCGTGCAGTATGGACCAAAGCTGGCCTGGACAGTTATTTTAGGGCCCACTTACCGAAGCCAGATTTCTTACGTTGTTCTTATCTTATCAGTACTATCACTCCTAGCAGGGCCAAGGGAGGCGACAGCACTTTTGTGTTACCCTCACTATTGCCGGGCCACGAACTTAAAAGATTCAAACTGACCCTCAATCTGGTACGAGAAGCATTGGGCATGTATGGTATGCACATTCCAACTGAAAAGGAAAGAATGGTTCCAGGCAGAATGAAACATAAAGATCTCAATAAGCTGAAGGATATGGTAGCAATGACACCGACCGTCGCTCTTCACCTACGGACCGTCATGCAGCATTTTGCTTTCCCCGCCCAGGAAAGATTCACCATGCCCCCAAAGAAGATATGGTTTAGCTTGTATTTGGCAGAGACAGAAAACCTCCCTATCAACGTACCACATTGGATCATAGATCAAATTCACCTAGCCCATCAACGGTGGAACAAGAAGCAGAAAAATGTGCTCCACGGATGTTGTGCTCTGACCAAGATAATCTATCGATGTCTAGCCTATGACGTGCCTATTCAACGGGCACTCGTATGGTCCCGGGCCCAGGAATTCCAGAGAAGGCTATTAGCGGCAGGTCCCCCATCAAAGAAGATGAGAGGGGGAGTCCAATTACCCTGCGCTCAACCAAGGGGAGCCACCACTACACCAGAAATTACCCCTCCCCAGACACAACGCACTAGACCATTCACCATTCGGCTACCAAGACCAAGTACAGAGGGACCCAATCTGGTGTTTCCACCCGTCCCATCGGACTTGGAATTTCCACAGGGCTTTACTCTCAATGATCTCACTGATGAAGAAGTGGTTAGGCTAATCTACGACTCTAATCTCGAAACGGAAACAGAGCGAGCTCAGGAACCACAAACCCATACAACAACGTCAGCCCCCACCCGACCGCAAGTGGTAGAAGTCGGCGTAGATGAACAAGAGACCGAACAAGAGGAAGAAGCCTACGAAGAACAAGAGTATGATGAACTTTCAGAGTTAGCAAGTGCCCCCACGTATTCGGCACAAATAAAAAGACTATATCGAACCATGCAGCTAGTTCAAGAATAGCATAAAATGTCACTTGAAGCAGGCAAGAAACTCATGAACCAATTGCTGGCAGAGGAAGGTGTGGATGATATGTTCATCGAGTCCATCAACCTACATGCAGATGCAGTAGGATTGGATGAGGCCATTCATGAGGCAATGGCCTACATTCATCGATTTGAGAGAGGAGTTCCCGCCCGTCCCATGAGATCTGGGAAACAAATTCATATCAACGTATCAGCACCAGGAAATCCAACGCAAACAGACGAACATCAGGAAGCACCACTGTCACCACCCTCCCCACCCCTCACTACACAACTCACTCCACCACGTGACACTATCGCCACCACGTCCAATATCACCACAATCGTCATGGGAATTCCACTCTCTCTGGGAATACAATTCGGCGGAGTCACTATGCCCACCTTCACCACTCTCTTCACTAACGTCACATCCACCCCTCCCACGGTCCCCATCTACACGGTCACTCAAACATTTGACACTATGGAAACATCTCCTGCCACAGCACCACTCCCTTCCCCCATGCAACCTCCGTCCCCCATACCCCCTCCACCCACATCTCCACTCGACTCCACATCATTCACAACTCCCTTTCCCGTCCCCATCCCCCCTGCATCTTCATCTCTCCCTACATCATTTAATGTAAAATAGTATATTTCTAGCTTTAAATCAATGTTTCTATCAACTTTAGAACGAGTATCGAGCTCTCGACGATCGTTATCATCAAGTGATCACTAGCAATCAGAAACTTCAGAGCCGCCTCATAGCGATCGAGGAAGAAAATGCAGAACTCAACCAACGTTACACCACGCTCGAACATGCCCACCAAACACTCCTAGAAACTCCCCAACCATCACAACAGCCGGGCACCAAACAACTCGAGGCCTTGCTGGAAGTATACCAAGCTGATAATCTCAGAGTCCGGCGTAACTTGGCACTCCTCAGAAAACACATGGCAATCGCCCTTGAAGAGAACAAGAGACTGCAGCAGCAAAATGAAGCAAATCTAGAAGCAGCAATGGAAGGCTCTCCCCACGACATTGATCGAGAGCAGTTTAAAGCCGTACCCTCAGAGACAATGAAGACCATCTTGGAAAGCTATGCGGATCTATTAGATGCTCATGATGAGTTGGAAAGGGAACGTGATGAACTACGTGGCTAGCTCAAGGAATAGGAGGCTCCAACCAAGGTAATAGAACTGGCCTCGACTTCCGAGGAAGTGAAGGCATTGACAGAACAGGTGGTTGAGCTCCAGAAAAAGTTACTAGAGTATGAAAGGCAACCCTCTCCAGTTATAGAACCTGAGCCAGAAGACTTGGTTCCCATTGAGGTAGATGATTCGTACGAGGAACCATACGTTCCTATGCCAATGCCAGGCGGGCAACAAACCTCAGAGGGAATGGATACCTTAGAAGTGGAAGCACCTGAATGGCTTCAGTCATTAGAGAAGACAGCGAACACCCACGATGAACGAGTAGCAATACAGATCCAATCATTAGCCAAATTAGAAGACACTGTCATCAAGTCCGAGTATTTCAGACGTATGTCCCATCACAGGTGGATAGGGACCAATTATGATCAGTATGTGCCATATTGCATATTATTGGCTGATTACAACGCAGAGATCCAACGACAATGTGGGAAAGACCCCACCTTTGCCACCCAGTTTGGCCCCGACGATATACCAGAGAGTGCAAAAAGAGGTTCTATTCATCAACCCACTTGGAGGATCCGTCTCTTGGAGACTTATCCTGAAATGGTACGAACCTGGAATAACATGCCCCTCTTTATTAAGTACAATCCTTGTTATGCCCCAGTCCTACGAAGACGCACATGACCCGAATTCACCATTGCTGTCAAGAACATCAAAGGCTGTGCCAAGTGGCTAAATTATGTTTATCTAGCACCTCCACGAGGACCTCCCACTGTCAATTACATGATTTCTACTATCAGACACTGGAGCACTCGACTACGCAATACACCCGATGTGATGTCACAAATGTGTATGAAAATATTTGAATTAATGCTGATCACATTCAGGACATTTAAAAACATTAAGGATCCCCACTTCTCAGGAGCAGGCTTTGTTACAGGCAACCAAGACCTAGTTTACGACATGAGCACCACCCCATCAATAGAAGTAATATATGCTTGGCACGCCAGAATAAAGTACCTCCCAGCTTGTTTTAAACAGACTTTCGAGGAGATGTTCATAACGGGATTCTCGGAATATCACTCAGAAATTTTTGCACCCAGGCCTTCACATCTCCTCCACTTATTTGCTGTGGAGAGAACCATACATTTAGAATAACTGCGGGTGCCACACCCGGACGTACCAGGACCAGTGAATTGGGACGCATTATTAACAGATCTAGCACGGGGGCTCAGATTAGAAGAACATCACCTCGCCTCCGACGTCGTCCAATACTACGTTCAACGAACATCTAGACAAGGGTCTGTCAGGGGCGACAGACGCGAGAGTGGGGGGGTGTTGGCAGCAGTCAGGGAACCGAAGGAGCCACAAGACGAAGAGAGTCAGAGCGAAGGGACAGCACAAGCAGACATGGCAGTCAAAGAAGATCTGGCAAGTAGGCCATCTAAATTTTTCAGGCATCAAGGAGTTGAGCACACAAGAAGACAGAGCAAGTAGGGAGCTCAAAGGTATGTATGACAAATCAATAGAGGAAATCCCTACACAAATAGTGATTTTCATCACTAAAAACCATTGTAAATATCATTTCGTATTTTTGTAGCTCCATTTTGTGCAAGCCAAGGAGTCCTTGAGCTTGAGGAGCTTTAGAAGTATCTACCTGCCAATTTTCATATTTTTTAGATCTCGTTTGAGCCCTCAATAAGCCCTGGAACCTAATTTTTAACTAGGTCGGACACTAGGTCTGAACAGGGCCAAAGCTAGTCAAAAACTATAAAAGGAGCTAGAGAGCTCATTTTTGAGGCTAGATTGTAATTGAAATGAACTTGTAAGAGCTTTTTGAAAGTAATCCAAGAACTCCATTGCTTCTCACTCTTTGTCTGGCCGTGTGTGCGTGTGTGTGTGTATGTGTGTGCATGTTTGTGTGCTTCTCACTCACGCACTTGTGCCTCCACTTGCTCGAGGTCTTCATACCATCCTCACGTCTTCCCGGATTGACATTAAAGGAGGTGCTACTCATCACTGAGCTACAGTTATGAAGTTGGATTTTTTCTCATATATGTGCATTGCCTATTTTCTTCAACTCGGTGTCTTAACTGTGTCTTTACTATCAATTAGTGTACCTTCACACGAAAAAGTTTCAGGGTATACTTCCCTAAGGAAGAACTCCCCTTGAGTAGAAGAAGTACTAGATTGTGGTCATAGAGGCCTCTCCTATAGTTTGGCACTCTCCTAAAGTTGGATACCTGAGTACTTTCTCTACAATTTGGCATGCCCGATGTGACCTTTGCATTTTCTATGTGAGGTAGCTAATGTAGTAAATAATTGTTTTTGCATGGTTTTCTTGATTTTTTGCATCTTGTGAGTGGTTGTTGGAGACCTCTTAATATCCAAAGGTTTGATCTATACTGATCCAAGAACACTTCTATATCAGTTATAGATCAAAATTTACACAAAAATTTTCATTAACACTTCTCTGAGTGAAGAAATTTCTTCTACAGAAAATCTGCTTCAAAAATGAACTTCATTATCTGCACATATCTTCAGATTTCTTCAAATCAATGATACACATATCTCCACACTACCTTTGCGCAATCATATCAACCATTAGTTCTTCAAAAGAATCATTAAAAATTTAATTTGATCCTTAAGATCAAAAGTATGTCAGAAACTGTCTTCCTGAACTAGCGACTTTGACATAGGTAACTTCTAAGGTTGATTTCTCACAGCACAGATCCTGTTTTGCTAAATGCTTTTAGCCATAGCTTCCTTACCTTCTAACTTAGATTTCAAATGCTCAGTCATCAAAAACTTTATGCTGTGCATTGAGATCTAAGCAAATTATTGACACAAAAAAATGTGCAACTCTGAGAGATCATTTGCAGACTTTACATACACATGTTCCTATTGATCATACTCGCAGCAAAAGAGGAATTAGACCATGAAACTTTGAATATAGCTTCATTAGCTTTTAGATTAGATGTGTACAAAAATATTTCTGATCCACATGATCAGACTGAGAGAAATCTACGAAATATTGTCGCTATTCTTTGAAGATGACTCTCTACACATCTACCTCAATGACACTTCGCTTCTAATGACTCTCATATATGTTTCTTTTCATCATTGACTTATATACATATGGTTTTATAATTATCCTGCGTCTATTACATTACTCATCATCATCCTAAGAATTATCTATACTCATGTTACAAGATTTTCCAACTATAATGTACATATGTATACAAGCTTCACTTCTGAGATCTCTTCACTTCCTCAAGTGTCTTCTTTCACTTCAATCTGAGCATAAGCTTGCTTCAAGCTCTTTGTAATCACCAATTTGTGGTTGGTTTGTTCCAACAGCTCCTCCTCAATCACTAATTGTGATTATTCCATTCCTCTTCACTCCTGCCATCTCTTTGAATCTCTGTAGCTTAGATCCATCCAAGTTTTTGTGTTATCTGCAACTTGTTCTTTTGTTGGAGTATACATCACTTCAATCTCTTTATCAAGTACCTTTTCCCTCAAGAAATGGTACTGAATCTCTATATGCTTAGTCCTGGCATGAAAAACAGGGTTAGCTGCCAAATACAATGAACTCATATTGCCTCAAAAAATAATTGGAGTACTCTGATCAGTTCCAAAACTCTTCAGCAAGGTTTTTAACCATATTACTTCTTTTGCAGCCTCTACCATTCCTTTATACTCAGCTTCTGTGGATGACAAAGCAACTTTATGTTGCTTCTTTGAGCACCAAGAGACTAATTTATCTCCAATATAACAGAGATACCCATGAGTAGACCTTCTATCATCTGAATCACCTGCCCAATCTGCATCACTAAACACTTTGATTCTTGTATCAGAAGTAAATCCATAATACAGACCTTCACTTAGGGTTCCTTTGATATATCTGAGTACCCTTTGAGCTGCAATCCAATGAGTGTTCTTTGGACAATGCATGAATTGTGATAACACAACTACTGCATATGATAAATCTGGCCTTGTCAAGGTAGCATAGATTAAACTACCTACCAAACTCTGATATTTCTTCATGTCATTAAACTCTTCACCTCCATACCTGCTCAATTTATGATTTACCTCCAATGGTGTGCTTGAAGGCTTGCAATCCTCCATGTTGAATTTGACCAAAAGATTCTTCAAGTACCTCTCTTGTGTAACATATACTCCATGTTGAGTATATACAATCTGCATTCCTAAGAAATAAGATAAGTTTCCCAAATCACTTATCTTAAACTCCTTCTCTATTTGTTTCTTAAGCTGATTGATTCCTTGAGCATCTGTACCTGTGATAATAATATCATCAACATAAATACACATGTATATGTATCCATTTTCACTTGCCTTCACAAGCAAACTACTATCTACCTTTGATGCTTGAAATCCACAATCATTCAAGAACATAACAAGCCTGTAATTCCATGCTCTTGGAGCTTGCTTCAACCCATACAAAGCTCTCTTGAGCTTACACACATAATCTGATCCAATTGAATCCATGAGACCTTCTGGTTGCTCCATGTACACTTCATCTGCAATATATCCATTTAGAAATGCATTCTTCACATCTAATTGTGATAACTTCCATCCTTTACAAGGAGCAATAGCAATCAATGATCTAATTGTAGACATTTTAGCAACAGGACTAAAGGTTTCATCATAATCTACCCCATAAGTTTGGGCATAACCTTTGACCACAAGTCTAGCCTTGTATCTAGACACCTTACCATCTACAAATCTTTTTGTTTTATACACCCACTTACATCCAATGACTTTCTGATTCTTTGGTCCTGGCACAAATTCCCATGTTTCATTTTCAAGTAGAGCATCATACTCTTCTTGCATTTCCTTCTCCCAATTCTGTTTACCTTTAGCTTCTTCATATGTGATTGGATCCTCTTCTGTCTTCACAATGTAAGCATAATCTTTTGTTGTTAAGAAAGATGTATCATAGCTATACCTGATAGGCTCTTTTCTTTCCCTTGAGGATCTTCTGACCTCTGCACTTCTTGAAGTCTCAACCACATTTGATTTTGGATCAAATCTTGGCCCATCTTCAACATTATCCTGAAATTTACTTTTATAATCAACATCATCAATATCTTCTTTATACACATTTACTTTTGCCTTCCCTTTCCTTTGTATTTCTTCAACACCCGCATAATCATCTTTTGACCCTGTATAGCATGTGCTTTGCTCATCAAATGTAACATCTTTGGTAACAAGAAATTGCTTTGTGGATGGACTCCACAATCTGTAACCCATCTGTCTATCATCATACCCAATAAACACATACTTCTCTGCTTTGGGTTCTAGCTTATGTCTCAATTGTGAAGGAACATAAGCATATGCTAAACATCCAAATACTTTACAATGATCAAGAGTAGGTTTCTTACCCCACCATGCTTCATAAGGAGTTCTTCCATCCAAAGCTTTACAAGCTAACCTATTCACAAGGTATGTTGTAGTGTTGATAGCTTCTGCCCATAAGTAATTTGGGCAATTCTTTTCCTTCATCATTGCTCTTGCAAATTCTACAAGTGTTCTATTTCTTCTTTCTGCAATTCCATTCTGTTGAGGAGAGTACCTGCAAGTTACTTCTCTCTTTATACCTACATTCCACAAATAATCATCAAACTCTTTAGAAAAATACTCTCCCCCTCCATCTGATCTCAACCTCTTGAGCTTTTGTCCTATAATCCTTTCTGCATAAGCATGATAATGCTTGAATGTCTTGAAGACTTCTCATTTGTCCTTGATTACATATAAAGTAATCCATCTGGTTGCATCATCAACAAACAACACATAATATCTGGATCCATTTATGCTATAGTCCCTTGAAGGACCCCACACATCTGTATGAATCAATTCAAGCATATTTGAATACTTGTACCCTGATTTATTGTATGAACTTTTGTGTGCTTTACCTAATTAACAAGCTTCACACTTGTACACCATATGTTGCCCTCCAACTTTTGGCAAACCAAGCACCACATCATTCCTTGACATTTCCTTTATGGCTCTCTCATTGATGACCTAACCTTTTATGCCATAGGTCTAACTCAGACATCTTTTGACTTCCATAAGTAAATAGAGCATGTCCCACATTACCTTGAACTTTGAGAGTAAACAACTTTCCTTCCTTTTTACCTGCAATGATGTTTCTATATCCTTGATTTGGATCTTGCACATAGACACCATCGTTTGTGAGTCTGACTTCATATCCCTTCTCCACAATTTGCCCTACACTTATCAAGTTCTTAGGAATAGTAGGAACATAAAGTACCTTGCTCAAGAGTGTAGTTCCATTCTTTGTCTTCACTGATCGAATACTTTCCGCCTTATGCTTGGTGTTTTCACCTGTTTGAACTGTATGTCCATTCACCTTTGCTTCCATATCAGTCATTAGTGAAATATTGCCACTCAGATGATTGCTACATCCCGAGTCAACATAAAACACCCTTTGGTCTTCTCCTACTGATTCATGAGTTGCATTCAAGATAAGAGTCATATCATCCTTTTGATCTGCTGCATAATTATAATAATTGTTGTTGTAGGACTGAGATTGAAAACTTCTTCCACCTCCTCTAGCACATGATGTCCTACCACCTCTTCCTTTGAAATTGCCTCTTTGATTTCTGCCTCCTCTACCTCTTTGATTGCAGCTCTGGTTATTGCTTCCACCATTTTGATTGTTATACCAACAATCATTTGCCAAATGATTGGTTCTGCCATAAATCCAACAAGCTTTAGTATTATCTTTGTTCTTACCTCCTCTTCCTTTACCTCTGAAATTCATCTTTCCTTTTGTAAAGTTAGCTTGACTTGAGGTCCCTTCATCATCAGTTGACTGCTTCCCTTTGCCATTCTTTTTCTTGTCCTTGGAGTACATAGCTTGGCTTGCACTCCTATCATTGTCTCCCTTAATGTCCTGCTCAAAAGTTAGCATGTGTCCTAGCAATTGATTAAGATTAGGAGTAAAGTGATCAAGTGACAATTCTATGGACAATATGAAAGGCTTCCACTTCTCATCTCCTCTCAGACCTGTAAGTATTTGCCTTACCAACTTATCCTCTTCAATGTCTTCATCTACTGCTCCCAAGCTATCTGCAATATCCTTCATCCTTGCCACATAAACAGAAATTGATTGTGAACTCTTCTTCTTGAAAGTTGTGAATTTTGCCCATAATGAGGACTTCCTTGACTTGGTTGTGTTTTGGAAATGCTCTTCCAAAGCATTCCACACATCTGTTGCACTTTCTAATCCTCTGATGTGAGGTAGAAGATAATCATTTACAGCCATGTAAATGATGCTCCTAGCTTGAGCATCCTTTCTCATCCAATTCTTCAAATCTGCAAGCTCTTCCCTAGTTGGAATACTAGGATCTGCAAACTCAGGCTTTTCTTCTTCTCTTGTAATGAATGCCATCAAATCTTTGCTCATAACGTGTGCCTCCATCCTCATGGACCAAGCTGGATAGTTCTCCCTATCTAGCTTATCAATCTGCAAGCTTTCTCCCATCTTTGATCTTCTGTGTCTACAATTACTATAATTTATGATAATAGAATGTACCTTGGATATGAAGCTTTAATCCTTCTTGATCCTTTGAACTCGTACTTGATTCTCCTTCAGGTTTTCTTTCAAACTTTGATCCTGTGCTCCTTTAATTTGAAAAAACTTCAATGTCTACAACAGTCGAAACTTCCAATACTCTTTACTTCACTTGTATTGCACCTTTTGCTCTGATACCACTGTTGGAGACCTCTTAATCTCCAAAGGTTTGATCTATACTGATCTAAGAACACTTCTATATTAGTTATGGATCAAACTTTACACAAAAATTTTCATTAACACTTCTCTGAGTGAAGAAATTTCTTCTAGAGAAAATCTACTTCAGAAATGAACTTCATTATCTGCACATATCTTCAGATTTCTTCAAATCAATGATAGAAATATCTCCACACTACCTTTGGGCAATCATATCAACCATTAGTTCTTCAAAAGAATCATTAAAACTTAAATTTGATCCTTAAGATCAAAAGTATGTCAGAAACTATCTTCCTGAACTAGCGACTTTGACATAGGTAACTTCTAAGGTTGATTTCGCACACCACAGATCCCGTTTTGCTAAATGCTTTTAGCCATAGCTTCCTTACCTTCTAACTTAGATTTTGAATGCTCACTCATCAAAAACTTTACGTTGTGCATTGAGATCTAAGCAAATTATTGACACAAAAAAATGTGCAACTATGAGAGATCATTTGTAGTCTTTACATACACATGTCCCTATTGATCATACTCACAGTAGAAGAGGATTTAGACCATGAAACTTTGAACATAGCTTCATTAGCTTCTAGATTAGATGTGTACAAATATATTTCTGATCCACATGATCAGACTAAGAGAAATCTACGAAATATTGTTGCTATTTTCTGAAGATGACTCTCTACACATCTACCTCAATGACACTTGGCTTCTAATGACTCTCATATATGTTTCTTTACATCATTGACTTATATACATATGGTTTTAGACTTATCCCGCGTCTATTACATTACTCCTCATCATCCTAAGGATTATCTATACTCATGTTACAAGAATTTCCAATTATAATGTACATATGTATACAAGCTTCACTTCTGAGATCTCTTCACTTCCTCAAGTGTCTTCTTTCACTTCAATCTGAGCATAAGCTTGCTTCAAGTTCTTTGTAATCACCAATTTGTGATTGGTTTGTTCCAACACACATGGCCCACACTCGAGTAGATAGAGAGCCTCCATTAGGAAAAAAAGTGAACCCTTCATGGGCCTTGTAAGGATTCCTAATTTTTAGGGATTAACCTTAATATTGTACTTTGTTAAGGGGACAAAGTGCATTTAATAGAGCACTTTTTGGTAGGCTGAAGTAGGCTTTTTTTTAGGCTGAGCTAGGATCTTCTCTCTCTTCTGCACATAGAGAGAGAGAGAGAGAAAAACCACTTTCCACCTCATCAAATCCATCCATCTTTATGAATAGAAAAGAGACTTTTCTGAAAAAGTCTCTTTTTCAGCTATTCTTTATTCAAAATGGCCCATGCTCTTATGTACATGTCAGAACTTAATTTTTTTAGTCTTGCTTTTATAAGAAATAATTTAAAAAAACATACTTTTCAAAATCCCTCCAAAAGTTAAGTGCCACATCATCAAACTCGTAACTTTGGTTGCCCCAAAACATGAATTTTTGAAAAAAAAGCTCGTTTTCCCTCTAACACACTGAAAAAAGTGAGAACGCGTGCTCCTCACACAAAGAGTGTACATGTTCGTGTTCCAACAGAATTTGCACCAACAACTAGAGGTAGCAATGACATAGATTCTCAAAATGAACGACGTGCCGTTAGAGAGAAAAATATTGATCTTTGGGTCAGTGGTGATTTGTATCCCTTAGATCCAATGGCTAATGTTCATCCTAGATTCCATAGTATTTCCACATTTCTACAATTCCTTGGTAGCGGTGAAGATGGACTGCTAGGCTATTGCAAGCGATTGTCTAACCACTCTATAGCAAATTATTGGATGCAACAATGTCATCACAACCATTTCAAGATACACAGTTTAGAGAGTGCTATACACACTTTAGAAAGTGCTATCAAATCTTTGGATGAGCACAATAATAGACTCCAACAAGATGTGGAAGAAAAGGAGAGCACAATTACAAAGTTAAAAGCCAATCTTACACAACTAAAAGAGACTCCACTTGGGATGAGATATAGGAAATGACCGTTATCATCCTTTCAAGCTCTTTCAACTGGTGGTGGAGCACGGAAGCAGCGTGTTTACGCACTTAGGTATGTGTTTCCCTTGTTTATTTATGTTAAAAGACTTTTAGATTGAGTTTCTTATTGTGCAGGTCATTTGATGAAGATGCGAGTGCTTCCTCAACAATGGAGGATCAATTGAAGTTTTTGAATTCTTGTCTTAGAAACAAACATGTGCTTATGATTTTGGATTCACCAATAGGAAATCACATCAAAACCTAAGTAATTAAAGATTTTGCAGGCAACTTAGAAGATATTATTAGTCCAAGTGAGGTACAGATGGTATGTGATGAAGCAAGTGTTAGTGCTAGAGCATACACTACATTGTATAATCTTTTGAAGTAGGATCTACAAAACAAAGGTATTTTCCAAATCATTTTTCCATGCCCTTACAAGGTATCTCTGAAGAAGAAGATGACCAATGAGGATGTAGCCAATACTCTTGACAATTACCTGCATCTAGAAGATGGTATGCCTGCATCCATTTATCATTCATCTACATCAAAGAAAGAGTTGCAAAACACATCTAGAAAGGGATTCATCTACACAAAGTACAAAAATATATTTGTCAATTTGGAGAGGCTTCAAAAGGAAATGGTTAAATTTTACAAATCCACAATTCAAGGTATATCCATTGTTTTGAAAATGACATTCATAGTATTTTTAATAATATAATGTTTGTTATTTGATGTAGATTGTGTTTCCAAACTCAAGTTTGTATTGAAGCTAGACGAATGTCAAATCATAAAGGGATGACGTATGGAGAGACTTAGTGTGACACTCATGACCGAAGCTATGGCCCATGCCATTATTAATGAAAGTGAAGAATCTACCCATCACTTTACATATAGTGTCCAATACGAGAAAAGATATATGGTGGTTAGGTGGTATTGAAGTACCTAAAGAATCCAATGATGTTCTTACATGGATTATCAGTAGGACCCCATGGATCACAGAGGTGATAACTTCTCAAATTCATGGTGCCAAAATCACTGTAGAAGGCCTCGGTGATTTTGAAGTATAGTGGCACTTAGGTGGAGACTTAAAGACTATCAAATGCATGTTAGGGTGCAAAAAAGGTGCATCTAATCTCTATCCTTGTCCATATTGCACACGTGGTTATAAACGCAAAACAACATATATGATTTAGCTGATGACATAGATGCAACTCCATCTACTGAATGGGATATACCTTTAATGGGGTGTCCCATGTTAGGTACACCTAATCGTGACATGTCAGATAAGGATTGGAATCCCATTACTCCATTCCCTTTAGTCAATGTCCACTTTTGCATCTTGCATGCCTTCATGAGAATTTTCAATTGACTATTGAAGCTCTATATAGAATATGCATTTTCCATGAAGCCAGTTGATAAATCTATTCAAGCTATAAAAGAATTGGAGGAAATTCTTAATTCAATTGGTTGTCATGGTAGAAATGTAACCCTAGTTGTTAAGAAAGTTGGATAATCTCAAGATAGTTTGCAACAAGTGTCAATGACAAGGAATAAAGCAAGACATTTTTTTAGAAGAGGTACTAGCACTCAAAATAATGAACATTATGAGCTGTGGAAAGACCTATGCATGATCACAATAGACAATGACTCTCAAGTTGATCTTTGTAATAAGAGAAAGAAAGTTTGGTCGAGCTTTGATAAGTTGGTAGGCTTAATGGGTCTGGCTAGATCTAGTGCTATTCAACATCAAATGTCTCAAGAAACAGTAGTGGAGTTCACCAAGTGTTTCATTCAATCTTGGGGAGAGAGCAATATAACACACTACATTGTAAGTGTAATCTTCTTCTACAAGTGTTCATTGCACTTACCTTTTTCCAATGTACTTAACAATTTTTAGCATATTTTGTTTGCACATGGAGCTTATTTCATGCATCGATATGGGTCATTAGAGATTTTTAGTACCCAAGGAATGGAAAAGTCACACTACAAAGCGAGGGGTGTCTACTTCAAAAATCCGCGACATGGTGGTGGTCCAATGCAATCAAACTACATGGAGGAGATGTTTAATTGGTTTTACCGCACTACATTCTCGAGAAAGTTTTTTTAGTCGAACAACTTAGGGATTCAAAATTGGCAAAACTTGCGAGAACGATGCAACACAACATTGCCAATGAGAAATGGAAGTCATCATTAGGACCTCTTCATCATGCTCAGTGGTGTGCTAGGAGACAACGAGAAGGCTCAGCTTGGAAGTAAAGTGAATTTGTTATTTAACATTATGTGGTAAAACCTATGATTATTGTAATCTTGGTTTCAATGTGTTATTATTTATATTATAATATCCTGTATGGTTTTAAACAGGTTTTGTCCATTCTAATGTGAACAAATAGTTTTTTAAAAAACTCTATAAATAGAGAGAACTCACTTCATTTCACACTTTTTGCAACTCAAGAGAATGGCACGCACCAAGCAAACTGCAAGGAAAGATCGTGTCTTCTTTCCTAGCCCTCATCTAGGGACACAATGCCCACCATGGTTGCAACCCCCACAAAGACCATGAAGTGGTTCCCAGAGCACATCTGTGCCTGTGTCACATGATGGCACACCATCTGGGAGTAATCCAGCGTGAGAACATGAAGTTTCCAATAGACAGGAGTATTTCACTCCAAGATGATCAGAGTCAATTTTAGATGATGAGCCACCAGCAAGGACACCCATGAAGGCAAGACCCAAACAAAAGTTGATGAGGAGGGTTGTATCAGAGAGTGAAGAGGAGTCATCCCCAAATGATGAAAGCAGCAATCAACCACCATGGAATGATATGCAAATTCCAACGAGCCATAAGGTGACACATGGAGGCAAGACACTTCCACAAGGACAAGGGCAAATACCAACAGAGAGGGAAAGAGAGCAAAGTCAACAACCACATTGACAACAAAATGTGCAAGATGAAGCTGGACCCTCACATCGTGTACATCAGAGAAAAAAAAACTATCAACCACGACGTAGACCTCAACGACAGCCAAACATACCTCCCAATGCAAGAGCTCCACAAAGACGAAGGAGGCACAACAAGGCTTTTGCAGAGATACGACACTACCAAAAGTCCATTGAGCTACTCATACCACGGAGAGCTTTTGCAAGGGTAGTAAAAGAGGAACTATGAAGCTACCGTGCAGGTCTACGAATACAAGGGATAGCACTTGAAGCGCTTCAAAAAGCAACTGAGGCCTACCTCATCTCCATGCTTGAGGACTCCAACTTGTGTGCTATCCATGCCAAGAGAGTAACCATACAACCGAAGGAGATTCATCTAGCAAGAAGAATAAGAGGAAATAACCCATGAAATGTGTATATTGTACCAGTGACTAGATATGTACATGTTGTACCTAATTATGCCCCACATGTCATTTTCATGCCAAAAAATCCCCAGCCACAGAAACGTGGGATTTAGCCCTGCAAATTTTTTGCAGGGCTAAATCTCGTGTTTTTGTGGCTGGGTTTTTTTTTTGCATTTTTTGGCCTTGTGTATGCATAATATGTATAGATTAGATGTTAGGTGTGTTTAATACAGAGGCTATGCCCTACCGATAATCTTTGGCTTGCTCTGACTTCAATGTAAACTTGATGCTACCATAACTGTAACATAATCCTGGTAGGAGATGGTTGAACCACACCCTAAGAGAGAGGATTAGGAAGTAATCCTCAACCATGGCTTTTGGGGCAATTGGTTAGCCCATCACATTCCTAACCAAGAGGTTGTGAGTTCAATCCCTTACAATAACCAAGAGAAAATGAACAATAACATACTTTCCCATACATTGGAGCCCCTAAAAACACTAGAAAAGGCCAAAAAAGCCCTAGCCACACGGTAGTATAATTGTTGTCATCTTTTAAAATATCAGCACACACCATTGCTATGGTGTTTGCCACAGAATCCCCAAGTGGGATTGCCTTCTTTTCAAGTATGTCAGATGTGTTTTCAAGCGGAACATCTCACATTGTGGAGAAAATACTTAAGCATTCGTCTAGACGTAGACCGAATGCCTTCTCAATGTCATGAAGAAAAATAAATTCCTCTCCATCCACAACGATGATGGAGAGATATTCAAGTTCCACCTCTGGTAAGTGGGCTCAGAGGGGTTGAGATTTGAAGGGGGGGCCTCCTCCATGCTTGATTGCTCACATAGTTTGTCCTCAACACCATAAGGAAATTCTTGGTGGATTGTAATGCTTTCTTTGGCAAAATTTATGGCCTCTGATTGAGGCTCATTCTTCTCCTTAACAAAACCCCCAGTGACAAGGTTGGGGAGTTCAACAAGTGTAGGTTCGGGCTCCTCATTAATGATAAAATATGTTGTTTCAATGTAGGAAAGGTACTTTGTACCCATCCTCTTCTTTTTGTTAAGTTTTTTTACTAATGGCATAGAGTCATCTAATAAGTGCCCTATAGTTTCAGCAATTGCCATGAAGTGCTTAAGGGGCTTCATGAAGGCTTCATCGCCTTTGTGTATGTAGAGTGAAAGGTCACATGGGACCCATTTACCCTCATAAGGTGGTATTTCTATAGAGTAATGCAAGATGTAGTACTCGAGGAACTCTATGATTTCCTCGAGCACATCAGAGTTCAGCTGAATTGTTTTGTCTAGATCAAGGACTCTAGACAATAGTTCATACAAGTGTTTTTGACCTTTGAACTTAGTTGATTCCAAGAACTCATTGAAGAGTTCACATGGACATTTGGGTTGCAGGGTAGTGGAGGTTGCGGCAGCCATTGTGCATGATACTAGCTTGTGTGTGTGCTCTGCGAGTGCTTCTAGCTCTTCTTGGTTGCAAAAGTGAGAAATGAGAGAATAAGTTTTGCTTTTATAGTAGTTGCAAAATTTTAAAGTGAGTGGGACCCATTTTAAAACTAAAACTAATACCTTCAAATAAAACAATCATGCGCAAAACTCTCAAAAAAAAAACTTTGGCTCATAAAAAAGATTGAATAGAATCATTAACCTGAATAAGATACACCATATCTATGTTGAAAGTTTTTCAAGCTCAAGAGTGTGGGAACATGCCCCAAATTGAACCTTCCACATCATCCACAATCAAAGGAGGCTGATTTCCACGAGTTGGAGGCATCAAATCATGCCCATAATGGAAAGAATTTGATTAGAGAAGATTTAGCTCACCTCTTGATGTGATTGGACCTCACTTTTGACATGTATATGCTTTTGATTGGTTAAAGAGGTTAGTATGAGGTCTTTAAAACCTCTAATGAGTTGTATTATGACTTAGAGTCATGGAAATACGTGCCCAAGCTGCCCCCTTGCTTAAGCACACCCCCTACTAGCTGTTCTCTGCATATTTTGCAGAAATTTCACTTTTACACACTCTATGTATCTAGATGTTTTTGGCAGACCCCCCGGTCTTGTAATTGTTGTTTCTCCTTCATCCGGAATCCATTTGCAATGATTTTTGTCTTGTTGGAAAGCTTATAAGTTCTACTTTGTCTGGTATAAGTCTCAGGTTCAGTGCCTGCTCATGTGCAGAGAAATGTCCAGAACAGTGTCTGTCTAGTTAGCTCATACTCTGTGGAGAGATCAAGTTGTCTGTTTTGTTGCAGCTGGTTGAGGCATCATCCAGTATCCAAATGGAGTGATTTTACTCTCATTTGAAAGCTCTTAAAGTCTAGTTTATGCCTGCAAAAGTTCATTTTCAGTCTCTGCATATACTCAGAGAAACTCAGAAAATACAGAGCCTATGTCTGAAACATTTCAGGATCCTAGGAGGGTTCATTTGCTTTTGTTGTGCACATAGGAGTGTTTATCCTCCAACAGTGGTATCAGAGCTATAAGTGGAGTATCAAAGAGAGAAGAAGGAGCTACTGAAGTGAAGTAAAGACTTAATCAAAGTTTGAAGGAAGGAAGCAAAGAACGGGCACGTCAACAACAAGGGAAGCAAATACATCATCAAATCAAAGACGAAGCTTCATCAAGAGGAGTAGCTCTATTTTTTGAGGTAAAAGACATCCTTTTCAACTTCATTGCATCAAGGGGGGGTTCAAAAGAGTTAGGAGGCACCATGGCTGATCTCAATGCTCAGATTGAGAAGCTCGAAAAAGGAAACTACCAACCATGGCGATTTAGAATAAGCAATTTTTTGATGGGGAAAGGTTTGTGGGGACTTGTGAGTGGTGGAGAGCCAAAACCCTACATAGATGAGGTAAATCCAACCAATGACCAGAGAAGAGCAGTAAGAGAGTGGGATGAAAGGGACAAAAGGGTCATTTTCATTTTATCTCAGCATATTAGCAACTCTATGGTAGGGCATATTCAAGATTTGGATACAACAAAAGCTAGAAAAATTCAGCTCAAGAATGAGCTAAATAATCTTAGGAAAAGCCCCTCTCAAGGTGCTAATGATTACATATTAAAGGTTAAAGAGCTTGCAGATGCACTAGGGTCAATCGGTTGTGCCCTAGATGATGACGATCTTGTCGCCCACACCCTAAATGGACTTAGGGATGATGAAAAATGGAGGGCTTTCATGTAAGGGACTCTCTTCCTGATTTTGATCAACTAATCACTCTCATGGTGACAGAGGAGATGAACCTTGGTGGTCATAATGCCAAGGATAGCCAAGGGCAATTGTTGTATGCAGGTAGAGGAAGAGGAAGACACAACCGAGGTGCTACAAGAGGAAGAGGAAGATATCAAAGCAACCAAGGAGGTCAAGGACAACAAGAAAATGCAGGTCAAAGAGGTGGAAGAGCCACAAATAGAGGAAGAGGTGCAAGATTTGGTGGAAGAGGACAAGCCACTTCAAATGGATGCTTTGTATGCGGTAAGCCTGGTCATTTTGCAAATGAATGCTATCATAGAGCTCAAAGACAAGGGAATCAAAGCAACAACAACAACAATTATAGAGGGCAAGGTAATTATGCAAACACATCATCCAGCCAAGGGAATGATTATTTACTTGCCATGAGGTATGGTGAAGATACAACTCAAGCTAGTGAAGATGTATGGTATGTAGACAGTGGATGTAGCAATCATATGTCATGTCGAAAGGATCTTTTTAGTAATTTGCAGGTCCCAAAGCATCAAGGGCATGTGGAAACAGGTGATAACTCAGAGCATACCATTCAACATGTGGGAGATATCAGTTTGGAAGGAAATCAAAGAGCAAAGTGCTTATCAGAGGTATTACATGTCCCTACTATTACCAAAAACTTGATTTCGGTAGGCCAAATGGTAGAAAAAGGCTATCAAGATAGGTTCAATGAAAGAGGATGTTTTGTTGAGGATCCAAGGGCAGGTTTCAAGCTCATAGCAAAAGGAAAAAAGCAAGGGAGAATGTTCACAATGGACATAAATCAGTCACACCATTCAATGTATGTCACATATGGAGACAAGAGGATAGCAGATTTGGATCTATGGCATAAACGAATAGGTCACATCAACCTACAAAAGCTCAAGGACATACAAAGGAGGAGCTTGGTAAGAGGCCTACCAAATTTTACATCTAAAATGTTGCATGAAATTTGTGTAGCTTGCCAACAAGGAAAACAATCAAGGCTGCCCTTCAAGAAGAGTACCTATGTAAGTGCAAATGTTTTAGACCTCATTCACACGGATGTTTGGGGTCCAACAAGAGAAGCATCCCTTGCTGGAAATAGGTATTTTGTAACCTTCATTGATGACTTTTCAAGGAAAGTGTGGTTGTATTGCATTAGAAACAAATCAGATGTGTTCCACTACTTCAAGAAATTCAAAGCACAGGTGGAGAAGGAATCTGGCAAGTTTATCAAAACTTTGAGATCCGATGGAGGGGGAGAGTACTTCTCCCATGAATTTTCTGAATTTTTGCAGGTCAATGGCATCAAAAGACAATTTACATGCAGGTATACCCCTCAACAAAATGGGGTAGCAGAGAGAAAGAACAGACACATAGCAGAGGTAGCAAGGTGTATGCTCAATGAAATGAATATGCCGCATTGTTATTGGGGAGAGGCTACATATACAGCCACATACATCATGAATAGATGTCCTACATCAGGTATACATCATCTAACCCCTGAGGAAGCATGGAGTGGAAGAAAACCTTGCATTTCACATCTTAGAATCTTTGGTTGTATATGCTATGTACATGTACCTCAAGAGTTGAGGTCAAAGTTAGATGCCAAATCTAAAAGGTGTATTTTTTTGGGATATTCTATGGAACAAAAAGGGTATAAATGCTATAATCCCATCACCAAGGAGCTGAAGGTAAGTAGGGATGTTGTCTTTGATGAGTTGAACCCTTGGTATGCATGCACAAGTCCATTGCAGGTTGAAGACATAGGTGAGACAGATTTGAAGAATGATGATAGAGTTCAAGAAAGCATGGATTTGAGTGGTCCAAGCAACTCATGCAACACAAGGACACCCTCACCATGGAGTGGAAGGCTTAGGGAAAGAGAGACCAGCTCTGAAGAAAGCAAAGTCAAAGGCAAAGAGAAGATTTCAGTTGAAGAAGGAAGCTATGTGGACGAGAGCATGTTGGAAGATGAAGAGATAGAAGAAGTTCAAACTCCAGGAGTGGCTAAACAAAGAAAGAAGATGGAAACCACACCAAAAGGAAGTGAAAGAAGGTCTTCAAGAGTAAGATATCCAGTACAAAGGTTAACATATGATAATTTCATTGCAAAGCATTATGCATACATGACTCAGGTAATCAAGGACAAAGAACCAACTAGTTATGAAGAAGCTAAGGATTGCAAGGAATGGCAAGAGGCAATGAAGGAAGAGCTCAAAGCACTCGATGAGAACCATACTTGGAGCTTGGTACCAGCTCAAGAAGGCATGAAGGTGATAGGTAATAAGTGGGTTTACAAAATTAAAAGAAATTTAGATGGTTCCATTGCTAGGTACAAAGCAAGGTTGGTGGCGAAAGGCTTCTCCCAAAGCTACGGGATAGATTATGATGAAACTTTCAGCCCCGTAGCCAAGATGCCAACAATTAGGACTTTGATTGCAGTGGCCACATCAAGGAAATGGAGCTTATATCAGTTGGATGTGAAGAATGCCTTCCTCAATGGAGAGCTTGAAGAAGTAGTCTACATGAGCCAACCTCAAGGATTTGCTAGTATGAGGTACCCAAATCATGTTTGCAAGCTAAGGAAAGCACTATATGGACTAAAGCAAGCCCCAAGGGCCTGGAATCAGAGGTTAGTGGATTATTTATCAAGTTGTGGATACAAAGAAAGTGTTGCAGATCCATCACTTTACATGAAGAAGCAAGGAGACAAGACGGTATATATATGCATCTATGTGGACGATTTGATCATCACAGGAAGTGATATTGCAGGTATTAAAGATATCAAATCAAAGCTAGGAAAGGAGTTCAAGATATCTGATCTTGGAACACTAAAATACTTCTTGGGAATAGAGGTAATCTATGCACACAATGGCATCTTCTTGATTCAAAGAAAATACTTGTTGGATGTGCTATACAGGTTTGGTATGAGTGGTTGTAAGCCACTTTCTCAGCCCATGGAGCCCAATACAAAGTTGGTTGCAGGTCAAGGAGAGGCTATACAAGATATTACACTATATAGAAGCATAATTGGTTCATTAATTTATGCTACATTCACTAGACCTGATCTTGCATATGTAGTAGGTGTTCTCTCTCAATTTTTGCATACACCTACTCATGATCATCTTATGGCGGCAAGAAAGGTGCTTCGCTACATCAAGCACACCATCAACCAAGGTCTATTTTACTCATATGATGCTGATCTAAGTGTCAAAGGATATAGTGATGCTGATTGGGCAGGTAGCAAGGATGATCGAAGGAGTACATCGGGTTATGTTTTCATGATAGGTACAAAAGTGATCTCTTGGAGCTCTAAGAAGCAACCCACTGTTGCTCTTTCTGATGGAGAGTGTTAATCTCCAAAAGAACAAGTTAACCTTGAAGTTAGATCACCTCTATATCAAGGTTAACCTTAGACTCCACCAAACTTAAAGATCATCCACCAAATTATCAGAAATATTGAAAGTTCTGAAAAATCAACTTCTCAGAAAAGTCTGCTGCAGATTAGTCACTCATTGACTAATCAATTCTGTAAAGTTTTTGATAAAACTTTGCACAACACTTCGCCTTGAGGTTGCGCAACTTTGCCAAGTTAAATCTTTCAAAAAGATTAAGTACACACTGAGAAATGTGTGAAACACTTTACCTATGTCTGAAAGTGCTTCTCTGCAATGGCGACTTTGACACCTGCAACTTCTTAGCACTGGTTCTCCCAAATCTGAACCCGTTTCATCAAGATCTTCTAGCCATAGATGGCTTACCTTCCAACTTAGATTTTAAGCCCTCATTTGTGTAAAACTTTACACTGTGGACTGAGCACTGGCCATTTCTTTGAAGATGAAATGTGCGCCAGATTTCTCGACTCTCAGAACATCTTCACATATGAATGTTCCTAAGCAAAATTCTCACAACCTGATTGAAATTAATCTTTCAAATTCTAGCCATAGATAGATTAGCTATGGACTTAGATACGTGCAAAAGGATTCTTCAAAAGATTAAGCACAGAAGGAGAATGGGAGAGAAGATCGACGCGCAGAATTCTACAATATTTTCTTCTTCATTACTTTTCATACATATGGTTGATGATACATACAATGTTCATCACCTCTTCACCTATTCTTCTCTATCTGATCTATATCACTCTCTCTTTCTATGAATACGTATCTGTAGATATATATACGAGTCTAACTCGTCATCTTTTTCCAAAATACATTGAACTATTTACAAGAGTAATATACAAAAGAAACATTTCTGATTCCATTTTCTTCCTCTGAAAACAATCTTCATTCTTCCATATGTCTTCTCACTTTGATCTTCATAAAATCACTATTGATGATTGTTCTGCTCCAACAGCTCCCCCTCAATCTTCAATTGTGATTGCCTGCATCTTCTTTATTCCTGCCATATCTTTAAATCTCTGCAACTTAGGTCCATCCAAACTTTTAGTCATCATATCTGCAAGTTGATCTTTTGTAGGGGTGTGTATGACTTCAATTTCCTTCTCAATGACCTTCTCTCTCAGAAAATGATATTGTATTTCAATATGCTTAGTTCTAGCATGAAATACAGGATTAGCTGCCAAGTATAATGAACTCATATTGTCTCCACAAATAATAGGAGTACTCTGAATCACATCAAAAACTTTCAAAAGTGTCTTTAGCCATATTACCTCTTTTGCAGCTTCCACCATACCTTTATATTCTGCCTCTGTAGATGACAAAGCAACTGTATGTTGCTTCTTGGAACACCATGAAATCAATTTGTCTCCTACATAGCACAAGTATCCATGTGTTGATCTTCTATCATCCACATTACCTGCCCAATCTGCATCACTATATATCTTGATTCTTGTATCTGAAGTAAACCCATAGTACAATCCTTCTTTGAGTGTACTCTTGATGTACCTAAGTACTCTTTGTCCTGCAATCCAATGTTCCTTTCTAGGACAATGCATAAATTGTGAAAGCACACCAACTGCATATGACAAGTCAGGCCTTGTCAATGTAGCATAAATCAAGCTACCAACCAAACTTTGATAGAGTTTCATATCTCTGAACTCTTCTCCTCCAAACCTAGACAATTTATGATTCACTTCCAAAGGTGTAGGTGCAACCCTGCAATCTTCCATTTTAAATTTGGTTAGCAAATTTTTAAGATACCTTTCTTGGGTCACATATACTCCATGTTGAGTATAAGAGATCTCCATTCCCAAGAAGAATGATAGGTTCCCCAAATCACTGATTTTGAACTCTTTCTCCATCTGCTTCTTGATCATTTGTATCCCCTTATCATCTGTTCCTGTAAGTATTATGTCATCAACATAAATACACACATAAATGAATCCATTTTCACTTGCTTTGACTAGCAAGCTACTGTCTGCCTTTGATGCTTGAAATCCAAGATCATTCAAGAATTTTACAAGCCTATAATTCCAAGCCCTTGGGGCTTGCTTCAACCCATACAAAGCTCTCTTGAGCTTACACACATAATTTGGACTCACTTGGTCTTTGAACCCATCTGGTTGCTCCATGTAGACTTCATCTGAAATGTAACCATTCAAGAAAGCATTTTTAACATCTAATTGAGACAACTTCCAACCTTTACAAGCAGCAATTGCAATGAGTGTCCTGATGGTTGTCATCTTTGCCACAGGACTATAAGTCTCATCATAGTCCACTCCATATGTCTGTGCATACCCTTTCACAACAAGTCTAGCTTTGTACCTAGACACACTTCCATCTGCAAATCTCTTTGTTTTGTAAACCCACTTACATCCAATAATCTTTTGACTATTAGGTTTAGGAACCAAATCCCATGTTTGATTCTCTATCAATGCATCATACTCCTCTTGCATAGCATCTTCCCAATTCTTCTTCCCTTTGGCTTCTTCATATGTAGAAGGGTCTTCATCTGCTTTTACCAAATAAGCATAATCTTTAGTAGTCAAGAATGAAGTGTCATAGCTATACCTTGTAGGTTGCCATTTGTGCCTAGATGATCTCCTAACTTCTGCACTTCTTGAGGTCTCTGGTTCATCACATTCTGGATCAAACCTTGGCCTCTCTTCAACTTCAATCTGCACTTCATTACTCTCACTTTCATCAAGTAATTGAATCTTTGCTTTACCTTTCCTTTGTTCCACTACTTCTTCATCATCTGCATGTACATTATACTTACCTGCATACCAAGTACCTTGCTCATCAAATGTAACATCCTTGGATACAATAAATTGCTTTGTGGATGGACTCCACAACCTGTATCCCATTTGCTTATCATCATAACCAATGAATACATACTTCTCTGCCTTAGGCTCCAACTTATGCCTCAATTGAGATGGCACATATGCATATGCCAAGCATCCAAATATTCTGCAATGATCTAAGGTAGGTTTCTTACCCCACCAAGCTTCATATGATGTCATACCCTGCAAAGCTTTACAAGGCAATCTATTAACCAAATATGTAGCTGTATTAACAGCCTCAGCCCACAAATAATTTGGGCAATTCTTCTCTTTCATCATGGACCTTGCAAATTCAACAAGTGTCCTATTCCTTCTTTCTGCTACCCCATTTTGTTGAGGAGAGTACCTGCAAGTAACTTCTCTCTTTATACCTGCATTCCACAAATAATCATTGAACTCATTTGAAAAATACTCTCCCCCTCCATCTGACCTTAGTCTCTTCAATTTTTGACCTATAATCCTTTCTGCATATGCATGATAGTGTTTAAATGTATTAAACACTTCTGACTTTTCCTTAATCACATAAATTGTGATCCACCTGGTAGCATCATCAACATATATGACATAATATCTTGAACCATTTATACTAAAGTCCTTTGAAGGACCCCACACATCTGTATGCACCAATTCAAGTCTTTCTGAATACATAAATCCATGCTTGGAATAAGATTGCTTATGAGCCTTACCTAATTGACATGCCTCACATCTGTATGTCATGTGTTGACCTGCAATGTTAGGCATTCCAAGCACTGAATCATTGTTAATCATTTCTTTGATACCTCTTTCATTAAAGTGTCCAAGTCTTTTGTGCCAAAGATCCAATTCTGACACCTTCTGCTCTCCATATGTGAACATAGCATGTCCAACATTTCCTTGTACCTTCAATGTGAAAAGCCTTCCTTCTTTCTTTCCTGCAATAACTTGTTTATACCCTTGACTAGGGTCTTCCACATAAACTCCATCATTGGTAAACCTTACCTCATAACCTTTTTCCACAATTTGACCTACACTGATCAAATTCTTTGGAATTGTGGGAACATAAAGTACCTTACTCAGAAGAGTGCTCCCATCCTTAGCCTTGACTGAACCAATTGACTTTACCTTATGCTTTGTATTATCACCTGTCTGAACTGTATGATTAATTGCATTATGATCTAGGTCAGTCATCAAAGCAATATTTCCACTTAAATGATTACTACATCCTGAATCAATATAGAACACTCTCATGTCCTCATGTGAGGTTTCACATGTATTCATAATGAGAGTCGAATCCTCCTTTTGATCTGATGCATAGTTGTAGTAGGTGTTATTATAGGATTGACTTTGGAAGTTTCTTCCACCACCTCTTCCAAAAGAACTCCTACCACCTCTACCTCTGAAATTTCCTCTCTGAAATCTACCACCTCTTGCTCTTTGATTAAAGTTCTGATAATTACCATTGTTTTGATTATTGTGCCAACAATCATGAGATAGATGATTGGTCTTACCACATATCCAACAAGCTCTTGCATTATCCTTGTTGTTTCTGCCTCTTCCTCTACTTCTGCCATTTCCTCTTCCTCTTATGAAGTTTGCTTGGTTTGAAGTACCTTCTTCTTCACCTGATTGTTGTTTCCCTTTGTTGGCTTTCTTCTTGTCTTTAGAATACATTGCATGACCTGCACTCTTATCAACATCTCCTTTGATATCATTCTCAAAAGTTAGCATATGACCTAACAATTGATTCAAATCAGGAGTAAAGTGATCTAATGAAAGTTCTGTAGATAAAATGAAAGGTTTCCACTTCTCATCTCCTCTTAGCCCTGTAAGTATTTGTCTTACCAATTTGTCTTCTTCAATATCTTCATCCACTGCACCTAAAGAATCTGCAATGTCCTTCATCTTTGTCACATAATCAGAAATTGATTGTGAGGCCTTCTTCTTGAAGGTAGTAAATTCTGCCCATAGTGAAGCCTTCCTTGATTTAGTTGTATTTTGGAAATGCTCTTCCAAAGCATTCCAAATGTCACAAGCACTCTCAAGTCCTCTAATGTGAGGAAGCAAATAGTCATTGACTGCCATGTAAATGATGCTTCTTGCTTGAGCATCCTTCTTCATCCAATTCTTCAAATTTGCAAGCTCCTCCCTAGTTGGAACACTAGGATCTCTGAATTCTGGCTTTTCTTCATCTCCTGTGATGTATCCTATCAGATCTTTGCTCATAAGGTGAGCTTCCATTCTCATAGACCAAGCAGGATAGTTCTCTCTATCCAACTTTTCAATTTGGAGACTATCTCCCATCCTTGCTTCACCTGTAGTCTCAAAACTTTAACCTTTTCAGATAATGAATGTACCTTTACTTCGAATGTTGCTCCTTCTGATCCTTTTGATGCTCTTTGTATGTCTTCCTTCAATCTTTCTTCAACCTTTACCCTTCTGCACCTTCAAAATGTAAAGTTTTGTATTTCTGCAATAGTCGGAGTCTTCTTCACTTCAATTTTGACACAACCTGCTCTGATACCACTGATGGAGAGTGTTAATCTCCAAAAGAACAAGTTAACCTTGAAGTTAGATCACCTCTATATCAAGGTTAACCTTAGACTCCACCAAACTTAAAGATCATCCACCAAATTATCAGAAATATTGAAAGTTCTGAAAAATCAACTTCTCAGAAAAGTCTGCTGCAGATTAGTCACTCATTGACTAATCAATTCTGTAAAGTTTTTGATAAAACTTTGCACAACACTTCGCCTTGAGGTTGCGCAACTTTGCCAAGTTAAATCTTTCAAAAAGATTAAGTACACACTGAGAAATGTGTGAAACACTTTACCTATGTCTGAAAGTGCTTCTCTGCAATGGCGACTTTGACACCTGCAACTTCTTAGCACTGGTTCTCCCAACTCTGAACCCGTTTCATCAAGATCTTCTAGCCATAGATGGCTTACCTTCCAACTTAGATTTTAAGCCCTCATTTGTGTAAAACTTTACACTGTGGACTGAGCACTGGCCATTTCTTTGAAGATGAAATGTGCGCCAGATTTCTCGACTCTCAGAACATCTTCACATATGAATGTTCCTAAGCAAAATTCTCACAACCTGATTGAAATTAATCTTTCAAATTCTAGCCATAGATAGATTAGCTATGGACTTAGATACGTGCAAAAGGATTCTTCAAAAGATTAAGCACAGAAGGAGAATGGGAGAGAAGATCGACGCGCAGAATTCTACAATATTTTCTTCTTCATTACTTTTCATACATATGGTTGATGATACATACAATGTTCATCACCTCTTCACCTATTCTTCTCTATCTGATCTATATCACTCTCTCTTTCTATGAATACGTATCTGTAGATATATATACGAGTCTAACTCGTCATCTTTTTCCAAAATACATTGAACTATTTACAAGAGTAATATACAAAAGAAACATTTCTGATTCCATTTTCTTCCTCTGAAAACAATCTTCATTCTTCCATATGTCTTCTCACTTTGATCTTCATAAAATCACTATTGATGATTGTTCTGCTCCAACACTTTCATCCACAGAGGCTGAGTACAGAGGTTTAGCATTGGCTACATGTGAGCTATTATGGCTTAAGAAGCTACTTAAGGACTTGGAAGTGGAAGTGCAGGAGTTTCCTCTTTATGGAGACAACAGCATCTATCTAGCTAACAATCCCATGTTTCATGCAAGGAGCAAGCACATAGAGGTTCATTACCACTTCGTTAGAGAAAAGGTGATGGCAAAAGAGCTAGATATAAGGTATGTGAACACTAAAATGCAGGTTGCAGACATGATGACAAAGTTTCTTGAAGGTACAAATCTTGGAGGATTCAAGGAAGCTATCAACATAAGAGACATAGGCTGAAGCAACAAAGGAAAAGACTTGAGCTTGAGGGGGAGTGTTGAAAGTTTTTCAAGCTCAAGAGTGTGGGAACATGCCCCAAATTGAACCTTCCACATCATCCACAATCAAAGGAGGCTGATTTCCACGAGTTGGAGGCATCAAATCATGCCCATAATGGAAAGAATTTGATTAGAGAAGATTTAGCTCACCTCTTGATGTGATTGGACCTCACTTTTGACATGTATATGCTTTTGATTGGTTAAAGAGGTTAGTATGAGGTCTTTAAAACCTCTAATGAGTTGTATTATGACTTAGAGTCGTGGAAATACGTGCCCAAGCTGCCCCCTTGCTTAAGCACACCCCCTACTAGCTGTTCTCTGCATATTTTGCAGAAATTTCACTTTTACACACTCTATCTATCTAGATGTTTTTGGCAGACCCCCCGGTCTTGTAATTGTTGTTTCTCCTTCATCCGGAATCCAATTGCAATGATTTTTGTCTTGTTGGAAAGCTTATAAGTTCTACTTTGTCTGGTATAAGTCTCAGGTTCAGTGCCTGCACATGTGCAGAGAAATGTCCAGAACAGTGTCTGTCTAGTTAGCTCATACTCTGTGGAGAGATCAAGTTGTCTGTTTTGTTGCAGCTGGTTGAGGCATCATCCAGTATCCAAATGGAGTGATTTTACTCTCATTTGAAAGCTCTTAAATTCTAGTTTATGCGTGCAAAAGTTCATTTTCAGTCTCTGCATATACTCAGAGAAACTCAGAAAATACAGAGCCTATGTCTGAAAAATTTCAGGATCCTAGGAGGGTTCATTTGCTTTTGTTGTGCACATAGGAGTGTTTATCCTCCAACAATCTACACAATAGAAAAAATAAATTCTGAGAACTTTCAAATTATAATAACTTGCCATTGGAAAAATAAAAGATTTGGCAAATTGTACATCATATTGAGATCAAAAAATTTTACATGCTACATGTCTTGCATGTTAAATACATTGTTGCAGACGAAGGATTATAAATGGAACATAGGTTGTGTGTACACTCTAGCACTCAAATAGTTCTTGAGCTATAACAATGAAAGTTGAGTTCCATCCACACTCCATTCATGAAGGACTTTAATTTTATCCTCCAACCTCTTAGCAATCTGCAGACAAATAGAAAACTTTAAAATAACATATTTGAGTATAAGAATTTGTATAAACAAAATAAAAATTACCATATGCTATTTACCTTATGCCCTTGTATTTTGAACTTTGATTGATCCAGATCCTCAAATCCCATGATTACTAGATGTTCTCTCACGTTGGCAAGAGTCCAATGATGATTTACTGAAATAACTTCCATTTCGTTGTTAGGTAGATTTATCTTAATTTCAAATGAAATTAAAAAACCCTCAGAACTTTGTAATGGTATCCATTCACCAAGTTTACACATCCAACGATCATAATAGAATCTAATGTACAATGAAGTACGATGTTTCAAGTATCAAAATCCTATGCCTGTTGCACCAATTTTACAAAGGTATCTATCCCATTTGGCGCATCCTTCTAAAAGTCCCCAATTTTCACCTAGTAAACCCTCTTCCTGCTCATACGTGATATCTTTTAACATGAACATTGTTGAAGTCTCTAAAATTGTGAATATCTGAGATAAATGTACAAAACAATGAACAAGAACACACCAATGTAATCCTATAGATCTTGAAACTCTTGTAAATTTCAAAGAGTTGTGTATGTCCATCACCATCTTATGCTTCAAAGATGTTAATGTCCATACATCAGGTTGCAACCACTCGAGCTTTAAAAAAAGAGAATCTACCTTAATCATCTCTAACCTGCCAAAATCATTTGATGAAGAGGATACAACATATGTATGTGTGTAAAAGAAAACTCTCTCACGTAATAGTTGAGCAGGACGGGCTTGTGGAAAGAGTATCGGCCCAACATCTGCATGCAATGCTTGGAAAGTACATGTAAGACTATGAAGTGGTTGTTCTTCCACCAAGGTAGAAGGAAATATGTCTACAACAAAAAACTACACAACTTAGCTAGGTATATTATGAAATTTGGACAAAACTCAATGAGTAATACTTACAGTTGATAGGATATCTCATTTTGTTTGAGTTTTCCAATTTCATGCTTGACATTGTGAAAACATGTTGTACAATGGAAACAGTTTCACCATTTTTGAGCTTTTTGAAGCCTAATAACTTCCCTTTCCAATGAAGATCCAAGTTTCCATGATCTCTTACACAGTGAGGACCAACACCAGAAGGTTGCATGTGCACCAATGCATCTTTGTAAAACTCATGTCCTAACCAAATTCCTTCTATAGCCTTGATATTGTGACATTTTATCATGATAACCTCATATTTTGGATGTCTATGAGATTTAGGTTTCTCCATTGGAGTTCAGGTTATGGAAGTGGCAGTAGGAATTCAAAGAAGAAAACGCACAGAGAAAGAAATGGAGATGCGGGAGCTGCAATGGTGTGCTAGGGAGAGAAAGTAGTGGAAAGAGATGACTTTTTGGGACCTGGGTATGAAAATGTGAGGTTTTGGAGGGAGAAAGTTGCATTTTGAGTTATTTTTGAAAAAATCACTTTTTGCAGTTCAATTCATGCATAGATTTTGATTTAGAACTCAAAAATAGCACTTTTGATCGTAAAAAGTGGTTGGGGGACCATTAAATGGTATTATGGTGAGTTTTATAACTTTATGAAAATTTTGAATTTTTGGGCCCAGGTAAGTTACGAGATTCCTTTCTCTCTCTAGAGGCAAAACCTGAACATAGGGGAATTAAAATCCCTACCTTTAAGATATCAACATACAAAGAAACACATGACCATGTGAGGAGATTTATCTCCTTATGCCCTTGTTGTGGGCTTCAAATTGGAGAGAACGCGATGCTAGTGCTATTTTCTTCTACATTAGAAGGTCTTACAGATAAGGGCTACAACTAGTATGCAGACAAACATTTCACCACTTAGGAAGCATTGAATCCTTCATTCTCACAAACATTTTGACTGAGGAACTCTTCAGAGCGAGCCCTAGATCAACTCGAGAATCTCAAATTACAGTTGAGTGAATCATTTCATCAATTACATACTCGTACTCAAGCACTTGTCTCGCAATTACCACATGCTCCAAGTGATTTCATAAGTGGATAGAAAATTCTCTTCCTAGGTCACCCCAACAAAAGCTTAGGGAATCTCTGAGACTGAATGCCACACTAAACGACTTTGTAGTAGTGGCCTCTTGCATAGAGGAGGCTAGAATGCACTTTGAAGGAGGGACTTAAGCAAATTACACCGCAATTCTGAACCCAATCAAGCAACTTAGAAGGGAATTACAAGATTTAAAGCTACAATGAAGTCAAAATGAAGAAAAGAATGTCTTTTTGCTTGCATGCGAGAACAAAGATTTAGTGGCCCAAATTTTCCAAGAAGTGAAGGAGTTGCAAACCTCCCAAGACATCGGAAAGAAAGTCAGGTGTACCACATACAACAACAATGGTCATTCCCACATGAACTACCCTAACAGAGTAAGCTATCAATTTTGCGATAAAAGTGGCCATGAGGCATGCAACTGTTATTACCTCAAGGGAGCCTAGCAGAGAGGTAACAATTAAGTTCTTGACACCTTTTATGCTAGTACATCAAATATACATAACAAAGAGGAGAATCATCAAAATAGACCTAGATATACTAGGGCTTTAATGCGTTATCCTTGCAGAAAATATGGTCATGTACAAGGAAAATGCTCTCTGCTCAAGGGTGCACCACCGTTTCAACATTGTCCCAATGTCAAGGATCATTATACAAGGGACTCTCCTCGCAAACATCCCTCTCTGATCCATATGATTGTAGTGTCTCCAAAAGAAGAAGGTATGACTCCACAATCTTATGTTGTTTCATCATCCGCAATGCCAATGATGACTAGGGCTAGGCAAGTGGCAACAACACGTGCAGAGGAGCAAGATGCAATAAAGAAAAGAGAAGAAGGCAAGAGGGCTGATTTGGAGGAAGAAGTGGCCATTGAAGAAGCTTACGACAGAGTGAGAACTTCACTAAAAGAGCAACCAACTCGCCCTCAAGAAAATACTCAAGAAGTAAATATCGAGAAAATCATAAGGTTATTCTATTCATCATAAGGTTATTCTATTCCAACTTATACAAATGGATGCAAAGGTGATAAATGATCTACTAAAAATCATACAGTCTTCCTACTTGAGCCCACCTCCTAGTATAGATGGATTCATGGTAGATTTTCGTCTTGGGCCACTAGCAAATTATGAAAGTTCTAGATTAGCTCTTTCCATAAAAGATGAAGTTTTAGTAGGTGTTATTGTAACTGGAGGCTCTGGCATCAATTTGATGCCTGATTTTACAATGAAGAAATTAAAATTGGACCTTACCAAGGTGAAACTCTTTACTATCACATTGGTATTTCAACATTAGGTTATGCCCCTCACCATCATTGAAAAGGTACTCATGATAGTGCATGGTTGTCAATTTCTCTTATACTTTGTTGTTATTGCCCTACCACAGGAGACCTCGTACCCTCTACTCTTGGGAAGGCCTTGGCTAAGGCAAGCAAAAGCATTGCAATATTGGGGAAAGAACAGGTTATGGATTTCAATGAACACTAACAATCAACTATAGATACACTTGGAAGAAGGATCAAACATTGGCAAGGCTATTGGGTATACCATTGAAACGCAGGTAAGGCCTTCTTTACCTTATGAAGATGATGCACTGTTAAATTGGATGATGGGGAGTGCAAAATGTTGCATAGTGCAAATATGTGAGATAGATGAGGAATTTGTAGAAGCAACACAAGGAGGTAAAAAAGAGGAAAAATTTGATATTTTTCACTTGAACAGTAAGGAAAAAGGTAAGATGTGTGATTATAAGAAACTGGATGAAGAAGCAAAAGTTCAGTGCTAGGAAGGCCAAGGTGGGCACCTCTGCTAGGGTGGCCCAAGTGGGCATCATGAAGCCCAAGTTGGGCACCTAGTAGGTAGTGGCCAAGTAAACAAGGAGGCTTCCCTAGGCCAAAATGGGTTAATTCTCTCTGTGGAACCTACTCTTTCTCTAGAGCAAGGTGCTCAACTTCAACTTTTGCAGGCATCTCCAAGGAGGCAGAAACCACCAAGAGGACCACTTGATCTCACTGATCAAATTTTACCGTAAAGGATCACTACATTCCTTTCTCCAGGTGAACAAACCTAGGTTAATAATTACTTGGATGTTTTCTTCACATATGAAGATTGTGTCTAGGAACCTTGTGAAGAGAGATGGTGGATGCAATCCAAAGATGAGTAGGTGCCGCTACAACCAGCTTCACACCAGCCAACTGAGACTTCAGAGTTGATTAGTAGACCCTTTGAGCTTCCTAAATCCACCAAAATATCAGCCAAGTACTTTGGAACATGTATCCCAAAAGTTTAAGTCAAGACCGACAAGTTGCGAAATGACTAGCTCCCAAAACTTGCTATTTTTGGACATACACCTGCTGGAAAAAATGAACAGTGCTCTCAACCTGGAAGGAATTAGAAAAATTCCTTTTGGGCATAGCAAATAGACTTAGCAAGCTTCCTATTCCAAGTTAAAACACTTCAAATGATGGACGGAGCACTGAGAACAAGTTTCATCAAGTTCTGGAACATTCCCACAATTCTCGGGGCTCTGCAGAGATAGACCAGTAAGCAGTAAAATGCAGATATCTCCAAAAGTATAAATTCAATGACCTTGAAAATTTATAGGTAGAAACTAGACAGTGAGAGCTATCCAACGCACTTTAAAACACTGAAAAATGTTCAGTAAAACGCGAGATATGACCTTCTGAAGTTACTGCTCTGAGTGAGTATAGCAGAGAACAAAACAGAGAGGTAGATGATAATAAATGTATAGATTCACATATGATTACAACCACATTGGCAATGAATCTTTGCACAATGGGAGTAGAATGATAGAGCTATGGAGTAAGCTCTTCAATCTCTACAAAATGACATGAAGTGGTCACGTACAAGGCTTGCTTATCGCCTCTTCCTTCTTGCTCCTTTTATAGCTATTCTTGGAGGGAGTTTTGAATTTGAATTCGAATGGCTCCACCTAAAAGTGATCCCCAAAGTTAGGAGAGATTCCCTCAGCTCAAAAATTCGTGATTTTGGTAGTTGGAGCCACGAATTTGCTTTTACATCATGGATGAGGTAAGCCATCCTTTTCCTTTTTTCTTTTTCCATTTACAAGAGATAAAATGTACTCTTTTACAAGAGGTGTTCACATGACTACTCATGTGACTTACAAATGAGGATGATATCAAGCATATCAAGCATGTAGGCTTGGGCAAAATGCACCAACAGCTCCCCCTCAAGCCTAACATGCTTGGCCTCCAAATAAGTCTTCAATTGTCCTTGATTTCCTGCAAGCCAATCATCAACTTGAATCTACTTAACTTCGTACCATCAAGAGCTTTCGTCAACATGTCTGCACATTGCATATCTGTAGAGACATAGGATAGTTGAATATCCTTGCTCAATAGCTTCTCCCTTACATAATGGTAGTGGACTTCAATATGCTTGGTTCTAGCATGGTATACCGGATTAGCTGCTAGATGTAGTGAGCTTGTGTTGTCACCAAAAATGTGAGGTGTTGAAGAATGAAGTCCAAGATCTGTGTACAAAGATTTTAACCACATGATTTCTTGAGTTGCATTAGCCAAACCTCTATATTCAGCTTCAGTAGAAGATAATGCCACGGTTGGTTGCTTCTTCGATGACCAAGAAATGATTTTTGAACCTGCAAATGATATATACCCTGATGTGCTTCTTCTATCATCTTTAGATCCGGCCCAATCTGCATCTGAGTAGACCTTTAGCTCAATATCTGAAGTATATGAATAGAACAAACCTTCATTCATGGTCCCCTTTAGGTACTTGAGGACTCGCTTGGCCGCTTCCATATGTGGTCTTCTCGGCTTATGCATAAACTGACTCAATATGCTAACACTATAGCATATATCCACCCTTGTGAGTGTTGCATAGTTCAAACTTCCAACCAAGCTTTGATAGCTTGTGATGTCTTCAATTGGCTCTCCTTCATAAGCACTAAGCTTATGATTTTGCTCCATAGGTGTACCTGCACACTTGGTATTTTCCATCTTGAACTTGACGAGCATGTCATGGACATACTTCCTTTGTGTGATGTATATACCTGAATCTGTGTAGATCAACTCCAATCCAAGAAAATAAGTGAGTGGTCCGAGGTCACTTATTTTGAACTCCTCCTTCATTTGACTCTTTACCTGTTTGATTCCTTCAAGATCATTGCCTGTGATAATAATATCATCAACATACACACATAAATAGATCACTTCAGATCCATTCCTCTTTATGAACAAAGAGGTATCCGCCTTGCTAGCTTTGAATCCTTGGTCCTGCAAATAAGTAACCAATCTGAAATTCCAAGCTCTTGGAGCTTGCTTCAATCCATACAAAGCTTTCTTTAGTTTGCATACATAGTTAGGATGATGTGCATCCTCATATCCAGGAGGTTGTGCCATATACACTTCCTCAGAAATCCATCCATTCAAGAAAGCATTCTTTACATCAAGTTGATAAAGATTCCAATTTCTAGATGCAGCAAGACTAATGAGAACCCTAATTGTAGGCATTTTTGCAACAGGAGAGAAAGTCTCCTCATAATCAATACCATGGGTTTGAGCAAACCCTTTAGCAACTAACCTTGCTTTGTGTCTATTTATACTTCCATCTGGATTCTTCTTGATTTTGTATATCCATCGAGATCCGATTATCTTCATAGATGGCTTGTTAGGTACAAGCTCCCAAGTGTCATTCTCCTTCAAGGCTTCCATTTCTTCATCCATTGCATCTCTCCAAGCTTTCTTGCTTTGTGCTTCTTCAAATGTGGTAGGTTCTTCATTGGTTGAATCCTTTGCAATGTAGATTGAGTGCTTGGTGACCAAAGAAGTATCATAACCAAACCTCTCTGGTTTCTTCTTCTCCCTCGAAGACCTTCTAAGTGGTTGATGTGAGCTCTCGGGTCCATATGTAGCATCCTGCATCTTTGCTTTACCTTTGTTCTTCCATAGCTTTAGTCTTTCCAAGTCTTCTAGGTCAATCTCCGAATCACTTTCTTCAATCTGCTTTGGCTCCTTTGGTTGAAGTGATGGAAAATCTTCATCCAAGTCATATGGCAGCTTCACTTTCCTGTCATCATCAAACCATGATTTGTTTTCATCAAAAATTACATCTCTACTCACAGAAAATCCTTTATTGGTTGGATTGTACAATCTATATCCTTTTTGGTTTTGATCATAACCAATGAATACACACTTCTCTGCCTTGGGATCCAATTTCCCTCTTACTTGAGAAGGAATGTGAGCATAGGCTAAGCATCCAAAGATTTTACAATGCTCTAGACTAGGTCTTCTTCCATTCCACACTTCATATGGAGTGGTTCCATCTAGTGACTTAGATGGAAGTCTATTTATGAGATATGTGGCTGTCGACACAGCCTCTGCCCATAGGTAGTTCGGCAATCCCTTTTCGTTGAGCATGGACCTTGCAGCTTCGACGATAGCTCTATTCCTCCTCTCTGCTACACCATTGAGTTCAGGTGTATACCTTGTAGTGACTTCCCTTTTAATGCCTCTTTCATGCAAGAAGGCATCAAATTCAGAAGAGAAGTATTCTCCTCCACCATCTGATCTGAGTCTTTTCAAAGTCCTACCTGTTTGATTTTCAACAAGAGCAATATACTTCTTAAAGCAATTAAACACTTCATCCTTGTGCTTCATGAAAAACAGAATGGTCCACCTGCTACAATCATCTATGAAAGACACATAATATCTTGAGCCTGATATAGATGGCTCCTTACTTGGACCCCACACATCCGTGTGCACTAGATCCAAAGGATTTTGATACATATATCCTTTCTTATTGAAAGGTTGTCTATGAGCCTTGCCGAGTTGACAAGCTTCACACTTATAAATCATGTGTTGCCTTGTGATATTAGGCAAACCAAGTACACTTTGGTCCCTGCAAATCTGTTTGAGTGTCCTCTCACCAATGTGAGCAAGCCTTTTGTGCCATATCTCCAACTCTGTTAGAGTTTGAGATCCATAGCTAAACAAAGCTATGTTCTTTGTATCTTCCACTTCAAAAGTGAAAAGCCTTCCTGTCTTTTCTCCTTTGGCAATCCTTCGAAAGCCTTGCCTTGGGTCTTCAACATATGCTCCAAATCGATTGAATCTAACCTGCAATCCTTTTTCAACAATCTGTCCAACACTTATTAAATTTTTGGTAATTGTAGGGACATACAAGACTTTGCTTAAGAGGTTCATATTCCCATCTGATGTCTTCACATTACCTATCTTCTCCACTGAGTGCTTTGTGTCATCTCCTGTCTGCACTTCATGCTTGTTATGAGGATCTTCCAAATCAGAAAGTAAAGCCACATTTCCTGCTACATGGTTCGAGCATCCCGAATCAATGTAAAATATGTGATCATCATCCTTACCCTTCTTTGTTGATAGATTCATAATCAATAATGAATCTTCTTGACTTTGGTCCTCTGCATAGTTATTGTAATCTCTTCTTCCTCTATGGCCACTTTGATAGTTGTTGTTGTTGTTGTAATTGTTGTTGTAGTAGTTGTTGTTGTTGTAGCCTCCATTGTACCTACCTCTATTTGATCCATAGCCACCTCTATTGAATCCTCTTCCTCTTGAGTTCCTTGGATTCCTGAAACATTCTTCAGTAGTATGGTTAGATAAGCCACATATGTTGCAAGGTTGAGATGATTGGAATCTCCCCCTGCCTTGCTTTCCACCTCTGCCTCTTCCTCTAGCTCTTCCTCTACCTGCAAAGTTTGCTTGGAAAGAGCTTCCTTCATCTTCATTCTTCCTATTCTTTGACTTGTCCTTGACCTTAGCTTTATCAGAATATAAGGCAGAAGTTTGATTACCTCTTGAGGACTCACCACCTTTGCTAATCTTTGCTTCATGAGTGAAGAGTTGGCCCATGAGTGTGTTGAGGTCGGGTACATGCATATCCATGTATAAATCCATGGCTGTTGTGAATGACTCCCACTTGTCGTCTGCTTTGATTCCATTCATGATTTGTCTTATGATTTGCTCCTCTTCAATTACCTCTCCAATGCTTCCAAGTTGGTCGGAAATCTCCTTCATCTTTGTGACATAATCAGTCACATTTTGCTTCGGGCTTTTCTTCATTGTTGTGAACTCCATCCACAATTGGTTCTTCCTTGCTCGAGTGTTGGAAGAGAAGAAAGAAGCAAGTGCATTCCAGGTTTCTCTTGATGTCTTGCATCCCTTGACATGAGGTAAAAGAAAATCAGAGATTGAGTTTAGAATATAGGACCTTGCAAGTGCATCCTTCGAACACCAATTCGAAAGTCCTTCCACTTCTTCATGTGATGGTTGCCCTTTGTTCCTCATGGTTGGCATTGCTTCATCTCCGGATATGAATCCATATAGATTCCTCCCTTGAAGGTAAGCCTCCATCCTTAGAGACCATGCCGGATAGTTGTTTCGATCCAATTTGTCAATTGTTGATGGAAATCCATCTCCCATGTTGCTTGACTATGCTCTGATACCACTGTGAAGAGAGATGGTGGATGCAATCCAAAGATGAGTAGGTGCCGCTACAACCAGCTTCACACCAGCCAACTGAGACTTCAGAGTTGATTAGTAGACCCTTTGAGCTTCCTAAATCCACCAAAATATCAGCCAAGTACTTTGGAACATGTATCCCAAAAGTTTAAGTCAAGACCGACAAGTTGCGAAATGACTAGCTCCCAAAACTTGCTATTTTTGGACATACACCTGCTGGAAAAAATGAACAGTGCTCTCAACCTGGAAGGAATTAGAAAAATTCCTTTTGGGCATAGCAAATAGACTTAGCAAGCTTCCTATTCCAAGTTAAAACACTTCAAATGATGGACTGAGCACTGAGAACAAGTTTCATCAAGTTCTGGAACATTCCCACAATTCTCGGGGCTCTGCAGAGATAGACCAGTAAGCAGTAAAATGCAGATATCTCCAAAAGTATAAATTCAATGACCTTGAAAATTTATAGGTAGAAACTAGACAGTGAGAGCTATCCAACGCACTTTAAAACACTGAAAAATGTTCAGTAAAACTCGAGATATGACCTTCTGAAGTTACTGCTCTGAGTGAGTATAGCAGAGAACAAAACAGAGAGGTAGATGATAATAAATGTATAGATTCACATATGATTACAACCACATTGGCAATGAATCTTTGCACAATGGGAGTAGAATGATAGAGCTATGGAGTAAGCTCTTCAATCTCTACAAAATGACATGAAGTGGTCACGTACAAGGCTTGCTTATCGCCTCTTCCTTCTTGCTCCTTTTATAGCTATTCTTGGAGGGAGTTTTGAATTCGAATTCGAATGGCTCCACCTAAAAGTGATCCCCAAAGTTAGGAGAGATTCCCTCAGCTCAAAAATTCGTGATTTTGGTAGTTGGAGCCACGAATTTGCTTTTACATCATGGATGAGGTAAGCCATCCTTTTCCTTTTTTCTTTTTCCATTTACAAGAGATAAAATGTACTCTTTTACAAGAGGTGTTCACATGACTACTCATGTGACTTACAAATGAGGATAATATCAAGCATATCAAGCATGTAGGCTTGGGCAAAATGCACCAACAAACCTTAGGCTACACTCTATGATTCATTGGCACCAAAGGAAGTCCTATTTCCAAAAATCTTGCTGAAATTGACCATGGAGCCAATTATAGAGCATGAGATAAGTATTTTTCCTATCTCTATTAATAAAGAAGAAGCATTCTTGCAGGACATGCATCTTGAAGAGAAGCAAAACTATCACTGGAGTAACCCACAAAGCAAAATGATCATGGTACCATGTAGACACATTCCAAAGGTAAGGTTCATCTCAGACTATAGTAAAGCTAGGGTAAGGAAGAAGCTCATAAAGAAGCACACTCAAGTTGTAGACTATCATTGGAAGATAACACCTCAATTGCAAGGAACTCCTACTATTCTAAAGAGGTATGCAAATACAAAGGTGGAAGCATCCGACATGACAGACACTATCGCTTGGAAGAGAATCAGGAAGACAGACATTATGGATTTAAGGAGATTCGATGACATGAGGAAAGAATTAAAGAGGAGGACTTATGGCCAACACTTGAGGGCCAAAGAAGAAATGTTTTGCGGATCTTTGCAGCTAGAACAATGGGAGGAGGTAAAGAAGCCCTTGTACTGCACTTCTAGGGTGGAGTCTAATTCTATTTGAATCAAGCTGGAACACACTCACTGACTGTACATATCATAGTTCAATTCATTTCTTTTTTTGTAGTACATTTTTCTTTTGTTGGAATAATCAAATAAAGGAGTTGCATCGGGATGGTGCAAAGACTTGATGTGGGTGTTTGTAGAGCAAGTGATCTTGCTAAACATGGGATTGTCTCCACTTGATGTGCTTGAAAGTCTCTTCTTGCATAGCAATCTCTTTTTAATCTTTAAAGGAAGCACTTTCTTCACATTAGCTCTCTAGTGATTAGGAAAATACATCTTTGTGAGCCCTCAATGATAATTTGGATGAGCTACCACCAAAGGTAAGCATGTGAGTACTATGGCGACTGATGTTTATGCATGCCAAGGAGAGGAGACCACCACCTTTTGTGAAAATCCACAAAGGAGGTGACCATCCTTTGCGCATGTCTCTCAACATTGGGCGTCTACCTTACTTGGTTCTCTCCCTTGTGGATGACTACCTTCTCATACTTGTGCAGTTAAGGTGACTACTCCTCCTACCACATCTTGCTTGGCGACCACCACAACCATATATGGCATGGAAGGGGGCAAGACCACCACATACTCTATGTCTACTCACCAAATTGGGATGATGTCCACTTTGAGGCACAAGCTTGGGTGACTACTTGAAGGAGTGTGACCATCAATCTTGTTCACCATATCAATTTGGTGGGGGGCATCCCTTCTCCCATATGACCACTTTTTGAAGGGTTCTAATTTTATGTAATGGGTAATCACTTATGTGTTGAATTAAAAACATGGAATATGAGTTGCAAATATTTTAGGATGAGTATTGACTTATGTAATTCTTGCAAGTGGGCAACACCTTCTCTCCATTTGGGTTGATGTCATGATTCCCTCCTCCACATGAATTGGGTGACGCCCATTTAGCTATAACATTCATGAAAGGGTGACACCTAATTACATGCTACACCACTTTGGGCAAGGCCATCTCTCTAGAACTCATCGATGTGTTCTACTCTCTACCTCTCTTAGCTAACGTGACTAATTTTTCGAACATGACATGGAGGAGGTGCACACCCATATGGGTTTGTTGCAAGATGGGGAGATGCCCAATTTTTGATAGCATACACATAAAGGGCCACTACTAATGGTTCCTCTAGGGTGACTACCAATGCTTCCCCTTGGGCAACTACTCATGTTGGCACAACCTCTCCTTGGACCCCTAGGAGACCCCTTAATTATGAAAGGGTGACTACTCAATTGTCAAAGGGTGACTACATAATTGTTGCTACACCATATTTAGGTGACTTACTTTGGCAAGGTAATTGGGTGACTGCCAACTTATGATGGGTTCCAACATGGGCTCTTGGATGCAAAATGATGGGTAGAACATATTTTGTCAGTAAGGTCTTAGAGTGAGAATTAATTCACAGAATATCACCACTAAGTTCTGACATGTCAGAAGCTATAACTGGGGGCCTAATTGAAGTTGGCTACTAGAGCCATAATTAGTCCACTCCTCCACCGCTTTGGACACCACTTTGGCACATTTGGCAGTTAAGAATGGGATTCGGCAAGGCAACTTCATGTCCTCTCTTGATTCTATATACTGGGGATCCCACAACCTATCATCTCATCATCCTCATATCTCTTTGGTAGTGTTGTTGCTAGTTGACCTATTGCTTGGTCACTCTCTGCATTCTGTTGTTATTTGCACACACTATTGTTGAGGTCACATTGTGGTGACTATAGAGAGTGTTGGCCTCTCAATGAAGCTAGATGGTAGCATTAGAGAGTGATTGAGTAGCAAAAATTTCCATTTTTGTTGCATTTATCTTGGAGTCCATTGCCTCTCCATAGCACTTCTCTTGGAGAGAGTTCTTCACTGTTATAGCATTCCTTGTGTTGATCACCACCTCTTGTGTTGATGTGTTGATTTCTTCTTGTCTCTAGAATAACATGCTAGCCCACAATATTGCCCATTTGGAATATTTTTTGCTCTTTGTAACCATTGGGACTCTTATGAAGTTGGACTTTTTCTCATATATGTGCATTGTCTATTTTCTTCAACTCGATGTATTAACTGTGTCTTTACTATGAACTAGTGTACCTACACACAGAAATGTTATTGGGTATACTTCCCTAAGGAAGAAATCCCCTTGAGTAGAAGAAGTACTAGATTGTAGTCACAGAGGCCTCTCTTATAGTTTGGCACTCTCCTAAAGGTGGATACCCTAGTACCTCCTCTACAGGCATCAATATCACCAGTATAGCTTTGTGTAAGATATCGTGTTGGCATAAAATTGAACTAGTCAAGTTCTTTGTTTGAATGGCTGACCAATCTAAAGTCCACCCACTATGATTAGTCAAGAACATTCTTATTACACTACACGGCACAATATTTCATATGACTTTGTTGTTGTGGAGCTACAGAGCTTGCATTACAATACACTTTTTGGCCATTCATGGCTAAAGTAGGCTAAATTCTTATAAAATTGGTCATCCCACGAATTGATTTTTAAATGCAATCATAAAAAATACATTGTTACCTTGGATGATATTAAACCATGTGAAACCCATGCTGGGCTTTATGTTGCTAAATTAGTCCATATTCTGGATGATTTGTGGGATGATGAGGAAATGACCTTCCTCTTTGCTAATCAAGATCTTCTCTCCCTACAAATAGTGGACCTACAACATGTACTAGACCATTGGTCCCCAATGTCTTGCATTGTTCAACCCACTATGATAGAGACCAAAATTTCATCGGATGATCTATTGGACTTAGTAGACTTACCAAAAAAATTGCATCATCGGATAGAGAAAACCTTTGGGCCACATAATTATGTCCTGAGATCAATTAATTACTTGTAACATAGGAGATGATTTAAACCCACGACCTATCAAGATCAGAGAAGGGTTGGAGAAATCTTTTAGAAGAGTTCTTTTATCATTATTAAATGAGTTTGTTGACATATTTGGATGGGATTATAAGGATATGAAAGGTCTCAATCCTAGGATATATCAACAAAGATTGGTCTTGAAACTGGATGCTTATCTAGCTAATCAGCAAAGTTATCGAATGAATCCCCACTATGCTAGACAAGTCAAAGATGAATTAGATCGCTTGCTCCAGGTTGGGTTTATAGTTTCAGTGGAACACACACAATGGATCTCTCCAATTTTCATTGTCCCTAAGAAGAATAAGCAACTTCAAATTTGTGTCGATTACCGAAAATTGAATGCCACCACTATTCTTATTATGTGGAGAACCCTTAGGAGAGAGGTGTGACTCACCTCTTATCTCTATTTAGATGGGCTCACACATGTGTGCCATGTGGCACCCATGTGTGGATCCATTTGGGCCTCTCTTGACATGGAAGGGAAACTTAATGTGGATGGTACACAACAGAGAGGATAAGATTTCATGAGAATCTCTATGTTGCACACCGCAAAGATAGTCAACAATCGTCAACTCATCACCTCAGGATTTGAGTCAAAAGACCTCCAAAAATAAGGAGCATGATGAGGAGAAGCAATTGAATAGTGGTATCAGAGCAGGAAATGACCATGTGATCATGGCAAGGCAGACAACATCACCACGGAGTAGCCTGAAGGCATAAGGCCATTCACACCAAGCATACACAAACGTGCAAGGGAGCTCATGCTCTCTACTTCGTCCTCTCCTTCCTTTGGATGAAGAAGACACAAAAAGTGAGCCCATTATATACCCAAATTCCACACTGCATACTTGCTATGTGGGATATATGAGTGTGGTGCAAGCTTCTATGGAGAAAGAAGAAGTCGCTTGGTAAGAGGTAAAGAAATTAGTTGAAATCGGATTTTTTTTCTTGAACTCGAGGGGAGAAGAACCATGAGTATTGAGCATGATGGAGGGAAATGATGATGCACACATGTACTATGGGCTGTGGATATTGGGTGTGGGTTATAAGAATAGGTGAAAAAGCTTGGAGCACTCAGTTTTGACCTTTCAAAGTTAGCTTCCGATGAAAAATTGCTCTTTCACTTCCCACCCTTGACATACCCATCTTCTCCAAGTCATAGCTTTGCATTCCGACATCCCATTCAAAAGATCTTTGTCAGATTACAAAGCTACACTTCTAAGATTTGTTAGCAATAAATGATACTTGATATGGAGAGATTTTGCCCAATCAAAATTTCTTTGCAACGCTTTAGTAGAGGCTAGGCATCCACTCCTCGGCCTAGATTTTGGTCATTTGCCATTGAAATCAACCTTTTTTCACTTGATATCGCCTCATAACTTTAAAATACAGGTGCTGGACCACTTTCTTTTGAATGGAGAGGACTAATAAAGACCAAAAGTACTTTACTTTGGCTCAATTTTCTTGTTTGGGGCTATTGCTATATGTTTTTGGCATCGTTTTTGTTAAGATTTGGTGCTCGAAAACCTATCAGGCCAACCTGACATTCCAAAACTTCATTTGGGTCTGGTGAGGATTATAGATCAGTGCCTTAATGCCTCAAAGATAGCTTCAATTCTACTTTGAAAGCATTACTTTGTATCATGGAAGTGCTCTAGTACTACTTTTTCTCTCTTTATTGCATATTAGGTTTACTTCCATTGTTTTGACACACTCTGGTTAGTAAATGGGGGGGGTGAAATATGGATCCTAAGAGTAACCAACTTTTAGAACAAACTTCTCCACCTTGAGAGAAAAAAATAGAGGACCTTGACCATAGGATAGAAGATGTAGAGCTTGAGAAAGAAATTGAGCAAAAAGTAGACATTAGGGGGAAAAATGAACCCTGCATGGGCCTTGTAAGGATCCCTAATTTTTAGGGATTAATCTTAATTTTGTTCTTGTTTAAGGGGACAAAGTGCATTTAATAGGGCACTTTTTAGTAGGCTAGAGTAGGCTTTCTTTTAGGCTTTACTAGGTCTCTCTCTTTCTTCTTCTAGAGAGAGCAAGAGAATCTACTTTGCACATCATCAAACTCGTGCATGTATTTGAATAAAAAATGATTTTAAAAAAAAGCCTTATTTTTAGTGTATATTAACTCAAAAGGGCCCATTTTTTAATATATATGTCATAAGTCACTTTTTTGGGCCCATTTTTTAAAGTTTCTTTTAGAAAAATTATAAATTTCAAGCTCCCTCCAAAAGTAAGTGCCAGATCATCAAATCTGTGACTATGCTTCTCCCAAAAAATGATTTTTTTCAAATTTCATCATTTTTAGCCATACATAATGGAAAAATACACTTTAACCCATACACATACAAGAAAACACATTTTCTAAGCAAAACATATTCTTTTAGAGTCCCTTCTAACCAGTTTTCCACTTTGTTTTTGATATTCTTAGTCATTAGCAAAGATGGTGTTGACATGTATCACAAACTTCAGAGTAGAATGTCCTCATGCTCCTGCATCAACAAGTATCCATGTTCATGTGCCTAGAGAGTTTGCTCCAAATACACAATGCAACAATGATGCCAATTCTCAAAATGAATGTCGTGTAGCTGGAGAAAAAAGTATTGATCTTTGGACTCATGGTTCACTATATCCTCTTGATCCAATATCTTGTTACCATCCAACATTCCATAACCTCTCAACTTTATTTTAGTTCATTGGTGCGGGTGAAGCTGGACTATTAGGTTGCTGCAAGTGATTATCTACACATTCACATGCTATTACTAAGTATTGGTTCCAACAAATATCAACTCCATCATATGAGGATGGTCACTTTAGAAAGCACAATCGTATCTTTACAAAAACAACTTGCAGATTTTGAATAGGATATGGAAGCAAAGGAAAGCACAATTTCAAAGTTAAATGCCAATCTCTAGCAGCTGAAAGAGACTCCACTTGGTGTGAGATATAGGAAAAGAGCATTGTCATCCTTTGAAGCTTTTTTAGTAGGTCGCGGAGCACGCAAATGATGTATATATGTAATAAGGTGAGTGTTTGTTTTACTTTTATATGTTCTAATGAAGATTTGTAATGGAATCTTTCATTGTGTAGGTCATTTATTCAAGATATAAGTGCTTCATCAACAACATAAGACCAGTTCAAGCTGATAAATAGTTGTATAAACAACAAAGAAATCACTTCTGCTATAGACACACCCATAGGAAAGTGTATTAGAGTTGTTGTTGAAGCTCAATTTTTAGAGAAGATAAAAAACCTTATCAAAGTGCAAGATGTGCATGCAATAGGTGATGAAACGGACATCAGTAGAAATGGGTATATTGCAATGTACACCCTTCTAAGGTGAGCCTTACAAGCACAAGGTATTTCTCAAAGTATATTTCCATGCCCATATAAAGTTTCTATAAAAAAATAACTTTTAATGAGGATGTGACTCGTACTATTGGACAATATTTATTCATAGAAGACACTATGCCTACCTTTGTTTATCATCCAAATATTCCCAAGAAGCAATGAAAGATCCTATCTACACAAGGATTTACTTACACTAAATTCAACAATATATTTGTGGATCTTCAAAAGCTTCAACAAACAATGGTTCACTTTTATAGTTCAACAATCAAAGGTACCCCTACTACATTTTGTTTGGTGTTGAAGTTTTATTGCATTCAAGTGTCATATTAAGGTAATGTTTCCTCTTTTGTGCAGACTGTAATGATAACTTAAAGTTCATACTAAATCTTGGTGAGTGCCAAATCATAAAGGATCGACGATTGGAAAGGTTGAGTGTGATGCTAATGAATGAAGTTATGAAACTTTAGGATCCACTTCCCATTTTACTTACAGTGTGCAATCAGAGGGAGATATCTAGTGGTTAGGTGCTATAGAAGTTCCCAAAGAAACAAACAATGTTATTTCATTGATTTTTAATAGGACTCCATGGATTACAAAAGTAATCTCTTCTCAAATACATGGGAAAAAGCTTTTTGTTGATGATATAGGTGATTTTGAGTTAGAATGGCATTTGGGTGAAGACCTTAAGAGTATAAAATGCATGTTAGGTTGTAAACAAGGAACATCTTCTCTGTATCCTTGCCCATATTGTACACAAGGTTACAAAGGATCTAAAAGACAATCTAAACATGCAAGGGCATTGATGAGATTTGATGACTCTGAAGAAATTGATGAAGCAGACTCATGGAACCATAGGGAATGGGATATATCACTTTTGAGGTATCCAACGTTACAAGAATCGACTCGTGATAAAATAAGCAATGATTGGAACCCCATTATTCCATTTCCATTAGTCAATGTTCACTTTTGTACTTTGCATGCATTCATGAGGATCTTTGATAGGCTTTTAAAGCTCCATGTTGAATATGCATTTGCAATGAAACCACTTGAGAGGTCTACAATAGCAATCCAAAATATAGAAGACCTTTTGAGTTCTATTGGTTGTCATGGTTGCCATGTATCTTTAGTTGTTAACAAGAATGGTGAGTCTCAAGAGATTTTATAACAAGTTTCAATGACTGGGAAGAAGGCAAGATGTTTCGTTAAAAGAGATGTGAATAGTCAAGATGATGGGAAATGGGAGCTTTGGAAGGACCTCTGTTCGATTATGATAGACAATGATAGTCAACTTGATCTCATTAATAAGCGAAAGAAGGTTTGGTCATCGTTAGATCAATTGTTACATTTGATGGGTTTGGTTTCCACTAATGCTTCACAATGAGAATTATTCCAAGTGACTTTGAAGGAGTTTACACAATCATTCATCTTATTGTGGGGAGAAAGCAACAATGCACATTACATAGTAAGTTTTTCTTAAATTTTTTTATTTGGTCTTAAATACCATGTGTATATCTTATTGACCAGACCATAGCATATTCTTTTTGCACATGGAGCATATTTTATGAATCCATATGGATCACTGGACATTTTTAGTACACAAGGATGGAGAAGTCACATTACAGGGCAGCAAAGGACTTCCTAACCAAAATTACAGAGTTGGTCATTTTGCTCAAGGCCTTCAAACACCAAGTCAGGAAGTGTCCTTGAGGGGAAAAGTCATTGTGGATTATAAAAAAATCTTCCTTTGACAATTTCCCAATGTAGTAGTGCCAAGGCAGAGCCACTACCATGGGCAACACGGTCACCACCACTCCTTGCTGCAAATTTATCGAATTCAATTGCTTACTGCACATAGACAATCATAAAATTCATTAGATTGACCATGCTATTGAGGTAGTTACTAACACTAAATTGATTTGTAATCCAACTTATAGGCTTAGTGTTTCTCAACATGACAAGGTTGAGATGCAATTACAAGACTCATTAGATAAGGGCTTCATTTGACCTATGAACTCACCTTGGGAATTGCCAATGCTCCTAGTTAAGAAGAAGGATAGCTCTATGAGATTATGTATAGATTATAGAGCACTAAACAAGATAACTATAAAAAATAGGTTTCCAATGCCTAGGTTGGAAGACCTATTTGGTCACTTACATCAAGCTAGGTATTTTTACCAAGCTTGACCTTAGATCAGACTATCATCGGATTAGGATTAAAGCAAAAGATGTCCTTAAAATTGCATTTAGAACTAGATATGGGTTTTGGTCTCAGCAATGCCCCTATGACTTTCATGAAGCTCATGAATAGTGTAATAATTCCTTATCTAGGGCAGTTTGTAGTAGAATTCCTAGATGATATTCTGATCTATAGTAGATCAGAACATGAACATTTGGAACATTTGAGAGAAGTATTCCAAGTATTAAGGGAAAATTCACATTTTTCTAAGGAGTCAAAGTGTGAAGTTTTCAAACCAAAGGTTAGACACCTTGGGCATATAGTCTCCAAAAATGGAATCCAAAAGGATCCTGAAAAAGTACGAGCTATTATGGAATGGCCACATCCTAGACACTTGGAAGAGTTGTAGATCATCCTAGGTTTATCAAGATTCTATCGAAGATTCATTAAGAATTATGCCAGAATCGATGTCCTAATGATGGAGAAACTTAAAGGAAAAGGGAAAACCTTTCATTGGGGAGATGAAAAGAAGCAAAGTATGGAGAAAATGAAAGTAGCAATCACTACAACTCCACTTTTACACATAGCAGATCCCAATAAACCCTTTGTTGTTGAGATTGATGCGAGTGATTTTGCCATAGGAGCCGTTTAGGTTCATGATGGTAGACCTGTAGCTTTTGAGAGTAAGAAACTAGAACTGGTTTAGAAGAATTGTTGGAGGATAAACACTCCTATGTGCACAACAAAAGCAAATGAACCCTCCTAGGATCCTGAAATTTTTCAGACATAGGCTCTCTATTTTCTGAGTTTCTCTGAGTACATGCAGAGACTCAAAATAAAATTTTTCCGGCTTAAACTAGACTCTAAGATATTTCAAATGAGAGCAAAATCACTCCATTTGGACACTGGATGATGCCTCAACCATCTGCAACAAAATAGATAACTTGATCTCTTCACAGAGTATGAGCTAACTAGACAGACATTGTTCTGGACATTTCTCTGCACATGTGCAGGCAATGAACCTGAGACTTATACCAGACAAAGTAGAACTTATAAGCTTTCCAACAAGACAAAAATCATTGCAAATGGATTCCGGGTGAAGGAGAAACAACAATTACAAGATCGGGGGGTCTGCCAAGATCATCTAGGGAGAAAGAGTATGAAAAAGTGAAATCTCTGCAAAATATGCAGAGAACAGTTAGTAGGGGGTGTGCTTAAGCAAGGGGGCAGCTTGGGCACGCATTTCCATGACTCTAAGTCATAATACAACTCATTAAAGGTTTTAAAGACCACATACTAACCTCTTTAACCAATCAAAAGCATATACATGTCAAAAGTGAGGTCCAATCACATCAAGAGGTGAGCTAAATCTTCTCTAATCAACTTCTTTCCATTATGGGCATAATCAACTTCTTTCCATTATGGGCATAATTGGATGCCTCCAACTCATGGAAATCAGCCTCCTTTGATTGTGGATGATGTGGAAGGTTCAATTTGGGGCATGTTCCCACACTCTTGAGCTTGAAAAACTTTCAACACTCCCCCTCAAGCTCGTCCCTTATCATTAGGGCGAAAAACGGCCCAAAAAGGGCCGTGTAAGGATTTCAATTAGTTGTGCTTAATTGGGATTAAAGTTGTCAAATCCTTTAAGAAATTCCGTGTAAGTTCATTTAAAACGTATCTTATGCAAATTTTGAAGAGAGAGAAACTCGTATCATATAATCATGAAAAGTTTGTGTGATATCTTACGCCTCGAAGTTTGTGTGATATCTTACGCCTCAAAAGTTGAATTTTCCTCTTGTTCACGGACCTATATAATGTGTGCTGATCACGTTTTGCGCTCTTTTTCTCTACTTTTCATAGCAAGCCTGTTTCTCCCTTTCACGTCATTTTAGACACTTGCTGGTCATTTTTCATAGCAGACCATGGAGAACGTTAACCCAAATACTCTCCCTGAGCTTTCAAACATTCGAAATCATTGTAAAAAGTTCCATATCAACATTGCAGTTAGTCAGGAGTATGCGACGACAAGAAACGTATTTCGAAGGGCTTTTCATCCTCTTGAAAAGGATGGATTGCGAAAGGAAGGCAAGAAACATATCGACATATGGACAGATGGATCTGTTTATCCAATTGATCCACAAACTGGAAGGTACCCCCCTTTTCATAATCTTCATGATCTGATTAGATTTGTGGGAGATGGTGAGGATGGTTTACGAGGCTATTGTTCAAGGCTCTGGGATATTTCAAGGAATTATGTACAATACATAAACTATTTACAAAACACACTACACCAGAAGAATTTACATATGAGGGAGCTAGAAAACAAATTATCCACTTTATCTTCTCAGTTAGAGTCTTTTAAAAAAATGAAAGAAACTCCTATAGGTTTGAGAATGCGGTCAAAACGAGTAAAACCTTTTTTAGATTTGACTGAAAAATCTGGCCAGAAAAAGAAAAGAATGAAAATTGTTAGAGATCATGTGACAAATGTGCTAGGTTTCAATATGTCGAGCAGTTTTGAGCGCATACATTTCTGTAATGAAATTTTGAGTCAAAATGATGTTTTAAAACTATTGAAACTAAATGAAAATACATGCTTGAAACGCTTTGTTTTTCAAAAACTCATGACAGAAATGAATCTTTTACTAGAACCATCTCAAATTCAAAATATTTGTGATAGTGTCGGAGTGAGTAGGAAAGGTTATAGAGCAATTTCAAAAGTTTGGTGTGAATTTTTAAAATTTAACAAAGTTAGAAGTTTTGGATTGCCTAGACCCCATCATGTAGGAAAGTTTGGGCTCTGCTTGAATAAGAAGATCACATCAGTATTTGGTGAATATAAACATATTCACGGTAACATGCCTTACGAAGTAGGAAAACAAAAGTTACATTTCACTTACAATGCATTTAACAACATATGGATAGATGTTATAAAACTTCAAACATACATGGTTCAGTTCTATAATATAAAAGAGCATGAATGTTCTGGTCTATTGAAATTTGTAATCAAACTTGATGAAGCTGAGCTTAAAAAACATCAAAAGATGGAGAGAATAAGCATTGCACTGATGAACAAAGCTTTGGACTATAGCCTTGGGAAAATTGGATACTCCATCTCTCAAAGTACAATCAGAAATGGAGTTATGGTGGGTTGGCTGTGCTCAAGTTCCATCTGAGAGCCATAAAACACTTAAATGGTTATTCTCACAGACAAACATTCCAAATGTTATCCAAGGGCATCATGCAGGAGAATTGTTGAATGTCAAAGACTACGGAAACTTTCAAGTTGAGTGGCATTTGAGTGGAGACCTAAAGACACTCAAATGCATGTTTGGTATAAGTGGGGGAGCAAATTCTAAATACCCTTGCTTGTACTGCATGCAAAGCCCAGGCACAAATGGATGGATTACTAGAGCTGAGGGTGAAGAGGCTCCTTCTAGACAAAATGTTATTCTTCGTAACTACTCATCTTCTTCAATGATTTGGGATCCCATACTTCCAATAGCATTGACAAATGTACACATATGTACACTACATGCAGAGTTAAGAATCATTGACAAGTTGGTCCGTCTTCACTTGGATTATGCATATTCTATCAAGCCTACAACTCTTGCAGATGAATGCATAAAAAAATGTGAATGTCTTCTTTCAGAAATGGGGTTTCATGGTGGTGATGTTCATCTAAGAAAAGATCCAAAGCTTTCACAAAATACAGGTGATGTTTTACAGGATGTCTCAATGGGAGGTGCAAAAGCAAGGAGATTCTTCAGCAACCATGATGGCAAACAACTTAATGCCATGTGGAATTCATGGAAAACATTTTGTGAGGTCACGACTAATGTAAAAAGCAAACCAGAAATAGCAAAAAAGAGAATGGAGGTGTGGGTCAAACTAGATAATCTTTTAAAGATCATGAGGCAGCAGGTAACATCAAAAAGTTATGTGACAGATTTCAGAAAGGCGACCACAGAGCTTATAGAAACCATCATAGAGGCATGGGGTGCCAAAGACATAACATACTACTTGGTGAGCTCCAAAGATATTTTATTCAATTTATTTATTTTTAATTGAAATAAAGATCTAATGAAATTCTTCTGCTTTCCAGCATATTCTTCTTGTGCATGGTGCATTCTTTGCAGAAAAAGAACCACTTGCCATGTGGAACACCCAAGGCATGGAAAAATCTCATTATCAAGCAAGGACAAGCTTCTTTAGGTGTACAAGGAAAGGAGGAGGAGTAACAAAGAGCAATGCCTTCAGAGAGTTTTTTGATTGGTTCTTTAGAAGACAATTACAAAGGACCTCATGCCAAATATAATCTTTGAGTGGTGGATCCCCTCTCCTCTTTTCAAAGCAACATTTGTCACTAACAATGTGCATTTCTGAGCTTGGGCTCATGCACGTTCACTTCCCTATATTGACACTCAGAGGAATATTGGACACGTGCCGGTTCCTAAGAGATTACCATGCTGATTGACATAGACCATTCACCAGTGCTACTGTTCCATACTGGTTCAGGAAATACTGAGAATTGAATTGCTTTATATTCCTTGGCAAGCAACATCGTGTAACTACACCAAGCTGAGTTTCACATATTCTCTTTAGCTCACCATATGCAGGAGTCTTCTCCTCCAGAACTACCTTGTGCAGATATCTCCTTGGATGCTCTGGTACATGAAGTAGTTAAGCATCACTCAAGTTGCAGACCTTCAAGCTCTTTAGAAGACAATTACAAAGGACCTCATGCCAAATATAATCAGAAGGATATGGCTATCTCCAGACAAATCATGTATCAATATCACAAACTGAAAAAGACCACATTTCAAATAGAGCTTTAATATTTGCAATGTCTTTTATTTCTTTGAGAAATAAAAGATGTCATGTATGTACATTTCATGGTGTATTATGCTTTGAAAAGAAATATGTCTACTACCATAAGATGACTTTGACGAGAGAATCAATAACAATTACACCAAAAAAATTTGCAATGTCTTATATCACATTGGGCAATTTCTGTATATGTACATTTGTTGAGTATAGAATTTGAAAAAATCAAGTCATTCCTTGAGCCTTTTGAAAGAGCTTGGCTCTGGCAAATCACCTCTATATCTCAGGAACTCTTTTCTCCTGTATCCAGCAATGCTTTTTAAATCTGACACCCCTGCAGCCATTGCATAGCTTGAATAACAAAGAAAGTACCCTGCCCTTGAAGCATTGAGTCCAGGGGCATATCCAAAAATTCTGAATGCAGTTGCTCTTTCAAGCAGTAAAACTCTGAAAGCATTAAAGGGTATTGGAGTAAAACCCATGTATTTTGATAGAGTCCTCAAGCAGAACAATCCAAAGTCTGGCTCCTCACTATAGTGCTTGTGAATAACACAAAAAGTGGCTGGGTCCAACTTTGGAAGATAGTGGATAATAGAATGAATATCCACCTTTGCTTTTCCTTTCTCTTCTAAGGCTTTTCTTGTTCCCTTGCCCCTGCCAAGGTAATTGTCTTCATCCAATAAAGTTAACTGTGATAAAAATGAAAAACATGGTTAGATGAAGTGCAAGCACACTTAAGGAAACATGTGAAGTAACTTGAAACTATTAGAAAGAAAAGCAAGAGACACGACTGATGCAAGCGATAAGGGTCTTCAGAGAAATTCAGATTGTCGTTATCGCTTGCATCGGTCGTCATCAATATCTATTTGCAAACTGCCTAGAAACATCTAATGTTTGATAAATGAGGGGAATTCCCACAAGCAAGACATGTATAATCATTGCTGCATGCAACTCCTAGACACGACCGATACAAGCGATAAGGCCCAGCGGAAAATATCCGATGGGCCTAATCGCTTCCATCGGTCGTGATCCATTTCTGACACTTGGAATGGAGAACTTGGACAAATCTGATACAAGAAAGAGATTTTGCATTGGTCCCATTTCATATCCTTAACCTAAAGATCTTGAGAACATAGTTAACTGTATACCTTGATGTCATCTTCCTAAAGTCCAAACACGACCGATGCAAGCGATGAGGCCCAACGGAAAATATCCGATGGGCCTAATCGCTTGCATCGGTCGTGATCCATTTCTGACACTTGGAATGGAGAACTTGGACAAATCTGATACAAGAAAGAGATTTTGCATTGGTCCCATCTCATATCCTTAACCTAAAGATCTTGAGAACATAGTTAACTGTATACCTTGATGTCATCTTCCTAAAGTCCAAACACGACCGATGCAAGCGATGAGGCCCAACGGAAAATATCCGATGGGCCTAATCGCTTGCATCGGTCGTGACCCATTTCTGACACTTGGAATGGAGAACTTGGACAAATCTGATACAAGAAAGAGATTTTGCATTGGTCCCATTTCATATCCTTAACCTAAAGATCTTGAGAACATAGTTAACTGTATACCTTGATGTCATCTTCCTAAAGTCCAAACACGACCGATGCAAGCGATGAGGCCCAACGGAAAATATCCGATGGGCCTAATCGCTTGTATCGGTCGTGATCCATTTCTGACACTTCGAATGGAGAACTTGGACAAATCTGATACAAGAAAGAGATTTTGCATTGGTCCCATCGCATATCCTTAACCTAAAGTTCTTGAGAACATAGTTAACTGTATACCCTGACGTCATCTTCCTAAAGTCCAAACACGACCGATGCAAGCGATGAGGCCCAGCGGAAAATATCCGATGGGCATAATCGCTTGCATCGGTCGTGATCCATTTTTGACACTTCTAATGGAGAACTTGGACAAACTGACACAAGATAGAGATTTTGCATCAAGCCCATCTCATCTCCTTTTCCTTTAAATCATGAGAATATATTTTACTACATACTTGACCTCATCTTCCTCTTCAAGTCCGAACACGACCGATGCAAGCGATAAGGCCCAACGGAGATTATCCGTTAGGTTGTATCGCTTGCATCGGTCGTGGTCATTTTCTCACTTAAAAAAATAGAGATCTCGGACAAAAACTTTAATTGATAGAATATATCAAACAACATACCTTGACCTCATCTTCCTCCTCAATGAGCTCTTTTGAGTCAATACAAATTGTTCCTTTGTCCTCAGCGACATCCAAGAATGAATAGCCACGTCCAAACGAGTATATTCCAAGTTGCTTCTGATGCTCATCAAACTCTTCATCAGCAAGTTTTGGCTTCTCTGAGATAGCTTTCTCAAAGCATTTTGAAAGAGCTTGTGATGAATCTTTGAATTCTTCATTAGACAAATCCAAATCAAGACGCAAAAATTCCTCTCTTCTTTCTCCTTTCTTATTGATGAATCTCCTTGCAACTTCTTCTGCCTCAGCTATAGCTGCAAGACAGTAGTCCTCCCTTAGATTGAAAAGTTCCTGAATGTAAAATAGAGGTATGAACTCTTTCCCAGAGATAAAGTAAAAAGGTAGATTTGGGAGAAGTAGGGACTTCTCAGACACTTCAACTTCTTCACTTGGCTCCCTTATTGCAGTCTCTGCTTTAAAAGTGGCCACATCAAAATCTTTGACCTGCTGTTCTTCTGCTTGGAGATTGATCTCCTCAACAATCTCCATGACACCTTTCATAGTTTTTGAGCTAGCCTCAAGTGCCAGCTCTAAGCAAGGCTCGTCTTCATCATGAACATTTTCCTCCCTTTCAACTAAGATATGATCAAGCCATATCAAGAAAGCAATGTTTAAAGGGAGCAAGCAGCAGTCCTTTTCATGCTCTGGGCATAAATCAAGCTTCCCTGGCAAAGGGGATATCCTTCTGCATTTTCTTGTGATTTTAGCCCTATCTATTGGATCCTTCCCAAAGATGTGAGGATGGACATAGGTTTTCTGAGAAATAGAAAGGATCCTCCCATCGACCAACCCCAAGAAAATCTCCCACTCATCCTTAAGAAAACTTTTCGAGTTCTCTAAGAGTTTTTCAAAATCAATTTCGGGGTTGAATATGGTCATTGCATCAGGAAAATAATCTACACTTAAACCCTCTTGAACCATGAAATCAAGAAGTTTCTCTGATGGAGAGACACTAAGGATCTCATTCATTACCTCCATCTAAGCTGCAGCTTCTCTTGTATGTCTATTAGGAGAACACAACCGATGCAAGCGACTAGAGCGAGTCAACGTAGGTCAAACGGCGAAAATCGCTTGTATCGGTCGTGTCGGCAACGAAAGAAAAATACACATGTAGGTGAGAAATTCTCTGAAGGTTGAAAGTTTGAGTTTGTGAAGAAATAGGTATTTATAGGCGAGGAGGGAACAAACGGTCGAATGAGGTGGACCAATCACAGAGTGCCACGTGGCAACGTGTACGTTGCCCGATGCAACGGATAGATGACGTGGACCAATCAAATCATGCCACGTGGCAGAAGACGTTGGAATTCGCAACGGGTATCTGACGTGGACCAATCGGTGCATGCCACGTGGCACAACGGTCAACTCAGTTTTGGGACCTATTTAAGCTTCCCTATTCATTTGCTTTTTTTTTTTGTCAACAATTTCCAAGCGTGGAGGTTCCATTGCCACCAAGTTTTTTGGCTACTTCACAATTTCTATAGAGAGCGCTCTCTCCGTAAGGTAATGTGGACACGACCGATGCAAGCGATTAGGGACATCCGAGATTTTTGGATAACCCGAATCGCTTGGATCGGTCATGTTTTTTAAATAGCATCGTCCTTGATCATACCTTGCAAATTTTGGTTTCTTTTGTGTTGCTTGAGTATAACGCATTGTTACCTTTATTTTTTCTATTTATTGAAATATGATGATGAATTCAGGGACGACCGATGCAAGCGATGAGTGACATCCGGGCATTTACGGATGACTCTTATCGCTTGGATCGGTCGTGTCTCTAGTGAGGAGGGAAGAAACGGTCGAATGAGGTGGACCAATCAGAGAGTGCCACGTGGTAAAGTGTACGTTCCCCGATGCAACGGATAGATGACGTGGATCAATCAGATCATGCCACGTGGCAAAAGACGTTGGAATTTGCAACGGGTATCTGACGTGGACCAATCGGAGCATGCCACGTGGCACAATGATCAACTCAGTTTTGGGACCTATTTAAGCTTCCCTATTCATTTCCTTCATTTTTTTCTGTCAACACTTGCCAAGCGTCGAGGTTCCATTGCCACCACGATTTTAGCCTACTTCACAATTTCTATAGAGAGCGCTCTCTACGTAAGGTAATGTGGACACGACCGATGCAAGCGATTAGGGACATCCGAGATTTTTGGATAACCCTAATCGCTTGGATCGGTCATGTTTTTTAATATCATCGAGTCCTTGATCATAGCTTGCAAATTTTGGTTTCCTTTGCTATGATGAAAAGGAACGTCCGAGATATGGAAACCAAGACATTAAAGATGCTGCCTTGCTTACTATAAAGAAAAATTTGAACAGCCAGACAGAAGAGTCAGCTTCTCAAATCCTGGACATGCATGTGGGGATCTTTTTCGAGGAGCAGGACACCAGTGGGGGGTTTCGTGAGATATAGGTGTGGGAGGTCTCCATCAAAAAGGAGGAAGCGGGTTCTGCTAGTAGAGGATTTGAGAAGCTGACTCTTCTGTCTCGCTGTTCAAATTTTTCTTTATAGTAAGCAAGGCAGCATCTTTAATGTCTTGGTTTCCATATCTCGGACGTTCCTTTTCATCTCGTGCCTCTGATAGTGGAAAGAGTCATTGATTATAGTTTTCCAATTATCTTTATCTTAGTGATAATTGAGTATTTTGCATTGTCAGATATTATTTATTGATATTTGATGATTAATATAAAGACGACCGATGCAAGCGATCAGGGACATCCGGGCATTTCCGGATGACTGTTATCGCTTGCATCGGTCGTGCCTCTGATAGTGGAAAGAGTCATTGATCATAGCTTTTAGAGAGTAAGTTTTGACAGTGGAATATTCCACTTTTCCTAATTCCTTGCCTAAAGATTGATTTTTTGCAGAGTATGGCTAGAACCAAAAAGACAGCAAGGAAGTTGTACCCTGAGGGTCAGGACAAGAATGCCCAAGGGGAAAATGTCCAGGAGCAAAATTCCCAGAAGGGTCAAGCCAAAGTGCCAGACCAGCCTTCAAAAAAAAGGGTCAACTACCATGTTAAGTCTTTGAGGGAAATAAGAAGAGCCCAAAAGTCTGTGGGATTGTTGATCCCAAGACTTCCATTTATGAGAGTTGTCAAGCAGATCTCATCCAACCTCTGTTCTTTGATGAAGACCTCATCCTTTGTCAATGTGAGGTGGCAAACTCAAGCACTGCTATGCCTGCAAGAAGCTGTAGAGGACTTTGCTATTGATTTCATGAATGATGCCTACTTATGTGCTGCTCATTCTCATAGGGTAACTTTAATGGCGAAGGATTATGTTATTGTTTCAAGAACAAGATATAAGTTTGATAAAGCTCTGGTTCCTATTGATCACCACGACAAAAAATTCTTCGATATTTTAAATATACCTCCAGCTCGAGCACCTAAAACAACAGTTGTCATTGAAGAGATCAACGCTCAAGTCACTCATGATCATGAGACTAGAGCTGCAGCAAATAGTGAGGAGGAGAGGAAAAAGCAGGGATTATTTACAGAGGAAAGTGCCATCTTAACCCAGATTCAAAAGTTACAGAAAGCAAATAAAGAGCTCCTCAAGAAAGGAGATGGGCAGGTTATAGTTAATGTTGCAATGCCATGGCAAAGTGAATTGTTTCTTGACATTAGACCTGAAGATAACAAAATGTTGAGGGAGCTTCATCTTGAAATATCAGATAGTGTGGTCAACATTTCACTCAGGTATATCTAGAGGCCTTAAAATGCTTTTGTTTTGCATAATTTTCTAGTTCCTTAACTGCATTTTTATTTCTTGATTTGTAGGGTTCTTCTTCAACAATGTGAGGAAAAGGTTCAAAGAAAAGTATTTATTTTAGATCCTCTGGTGACACAATGTTTTTTACATAAACATGGAGATGCCAAGTCCTTTCTACGGGGTTTTACAGAAGAAGTAGAATGTGTAATTTACCCATATATTGAAAAGTAAGTATTCATCTTCATTTTGGAAACATATTTGTTTCATTTAAGAAAGTATATTTACATGCAACTCATTGACAGGGGCCATTGGAGTTTGATTATTGTGGACTTCAATGCATATCAAGCTCTTTTCCTAAATTCTCTTCCATCACAGCATGGGAATTGCAAAGTGTAAGTTACTATACATTTTGTTGTTCTCTATTTTAAAGCCATGCCCCGTTTTGATTTTCACTTTACAATGCAGTGCTGCAAAGCTTCTCAAGATGCATATTGATCAGAATTTTCCAGGAATAGCTAAAATGAATGAACAAAAGCAATTTGGATTCAGCCAAATTCATGTGCCATTGCAGAGAGACTCAACATCATGTGGCTGGAGAGTGATTGCAAATGCTGTAAGATTCTTGGAAAGACGGTTCTACAGTCCTGGATTGAATTTATCAGACTAGCCAGATGCATGGATCATCTTGATCAGAGAGAGAGCAATAAATAGTATCATGAAACATGCAATCTGCCCACATGATCCAGACTCACCTCCACCCCCTCCACCTGATAAAAAACAGTCTGAAGATAAAAAGAAAGGGCTTCCTCTTCACTCACCACTAAAGCATATGAACAACATAAAGAGTCAAGCTGAAAGCTCCAAAAAGGGACAGAAGCAACAGAGAAAGCAAGGCTCTAAAAAGGATAGAAAGGGTTAAATCAATTTTTGAGTCGTAGATTGAAATCAATTGTAAAGCCAACCGAGGTTGGAATATTTATTTTTTAACAAATTGTATGTAGTTATGCCAATCTTCATCTCGAAGATGGTCACAGTTGTATTGAACCTCTTGAGAGTTTGACAAGAGTTCACTGGATGGTCCAATTAAATTTATTTATGTCACAATTATGAATGCATTGTGGGTTTTTTACTTCATTCTTGTTGGAAAGTGTTTAAATTCCAGAAGTTACAGAAGGACATAAAGAATTAAGAGGACACGACCGATACAAGCGATACGGGGAATCGGAGAATCTTGGATTGCCCCTATCGCTTGCATCGGTCGTATTATCCATTTCATCGCTGTTGCTAGTTTTTATACTCGTGAGTCAAATCTTTACGCAAGGTCACTTCTTGAAGTCTCCCGCGGTAGTTTGCTAACACGACCGATGTAAGCGAAAAGGGCCATCCGACAATTTCAGATTGCACTAGTCGCTTGCATCGGTCGTCTTCACTTATCTCGTCTCCTCTGCTTTATGCCTTGAGACATGCTCTTCTAATATTGAAATACCAAACCTTGGATTGGAATTTGCACCAAGTTCACCACTCTCTCTTATATTACTTGGTAGTTTGCATTTGTACCATGATAATTTCTCTCGCGTTAGTTTGCTAACACGACCGATGTAAGCGATAAGGGCCATCCGACAATTTCAGATTGCCCTAGTCGCTTGCATCGGTCCTCTTCACTTATCTCGTCTCCTCTGCTTTATGCCTTAAGACATGCTCTTCTAATATTGAAATACCAAACCTTGGATTGGAATTTGCACCAAGTTCTCCACACTCTCTTATATTACTTGGTAGTTTGCGTTTGTACCATGATAATTTCTCTCGCGGTAGTTTGCTAACACGACCGATGTAAGCGATAAGGGCCATCCGACAAATTCAGATTGCACTAGTCGCTTGCATCGGTCGTCTTCACTTATCTCGTCTCCTCTGCTTTATGCCTTAAGACATGCTCTTCTAATATTGAAATACCAAACCTTGGATTGGAATTTGCACCAAGTTCTCCACACTCTCTTATATTACTTGTTATGTGTACCATGATAATTTCTCTTGCATTACTTGAGGATAGAAAAGTTGGATAGAATCAAATTATTTAGCTGAGACTAGTGTGCACCTTTGATAGACTATAATTATTAAATTGAAATTAGATATTCAATTCTAGATCTCTTCTTCATCTAGAATTAACTTATGCAAGTTCCTGTATAATTATTTCATAGTCATCAATTCACTCCTGCAAAAAAAAATCAATGGAAATATGAAATTAAGGACCTAAAAAATATCTAAGACATTTAAAATTAATAATTTAACACACATTGTTTGTAACCATCCTGCCAAGAAAATTCAATGGAAGTATCAATAGAAGCTTCTATTAGATGAAGATACATTATGTAAGAATGTCAGGGTTAACTTGTTACAATCTTAAAGGTTGGAACTTAATCACCCTTGGTGGCAGGCAGCTTATGCAAGATAATGATTTCTCTGATCTAATGTTAACTATTGCATCATCAATTGAGAATCTACACTGAGATGATACCTCATCAAGGTATTCTAGAAGCTCCCTTACATTTCTGAGATTCCAATTTGCAGTGACAATTATTTTCCTTGATTGAAAATCTGGATGAATCAATACTTCTAACTCAAATTCTGGACAGCTCTCCTCTGAGTCCAAGGCTATCCAAAGTCCAAGCTTTTTTTTCCACCTTCTATAGTCGTATCCTAGAACCAGAGATTGTCGGCATATCTGATATGAGATTGAAAGAGAATTGGGACTAACTTTACATAAAATAATGTCACCTAGCTTTTGAACTTCTTTGCTATCCCATTCCCTACCTAAAACATCATCAATCTCTGAAATAGGGACTCTCCTATTCAACCACATTGTTTTTGTTTTCTGTAATAACATGTTTTTAAAGCATGCTACAAAGACATGAATAGGCAAAAACCATTGAATCTTTATCCTTCTCGAAATTCGGCCTGCTGACATTGCCTTCTGGATGTCAAATTTAATTTTGCAGAGAAAACTTGAAACTGTTGAATGATCAGGAGCATCCCAATCTAATGAAGAGATGCAAGGACTAGGTACGTGTACAAGAATTCCATAAGAACTCCTCCCTGACGGCACTTGATAATCTGCATAATGGACAAATAACTCTATGCTATTGAAGAATTGAACAGATTTCTCTGCATACATGAGTTCTGCATATTCCTTATGAAGAACTCTGAATGTTCCTGTTAAACATTCAACAGGTTGCCATTCCACAATATTGGAAGGAAAGATATCTGCAGTACAAAAACATATGTTTCATTATACAAAATCAACTGGAATGATAGAAGAGCATTGTCAAACTTCACTTACAGTACGAAGGGAATTGCAGATGATTTTCTAGAACAAGATCCTTAGCGGTGTACACATGTTGTACTCGTGCAAACCAACCGCATCTCTTCAATTTGAAACTGAGAATACGTCCCTTCCAATGGTTTCTTGTGTTGTCTCTTTTGGCACGCTTGACTTTATGGACACCTCTACAGCTAGGAAGCATAGTAACCCAGTCATTTACTTTCACAGAAAGAGGTTTCCACAAAGAATCCTCTCTTCTGTTGTAAACCTCACATGAAGTTACGCGATTGGAAGGACGACGAGAAGAAGAAGCCATTTGAACTTAGGAGAAGAAGAATGTTCAAAGCGAGAAACCGACGTTCACAAATTTTGGCAGTATTTATAGAAAAAAAGGCTTTGTACACGTGGAAACTTTTGATTTGATGTTAACCCTGTCGTTGAATGATCATGACATTTTGTGAACCCAAAAATATTTCGTATCTTCAAAAATCAATTCCTTCTTGGAAATTCGAGAATATGCTTTGTGTAGTGTGCAAAAGTATCTTTTTTTGCATCAAACCGAAAAATTGTACACTGAATACGAGACTCTTCATCACTTTAGCGGCGCTTTGAAAGAAAATTGTATTAAAAAAAGAAATTCTCCATACGGTTAAAAGAGACAGCAATGTTATATTCTTGTACACGTGGAAAGACGCTATTTGTCAATTTCCTTAATCTCTCATTAGCAAACAGCCCCTTTTCGGCTGTTTTTTGCCCTAATGTGTTGATAGCTTCCTTGAATCCTCGAAGCTTTGTACCATCAAGAAACTTTGTCATCATGTCTGCAACCTGCATTTTAGTGTTCACATACCTTATATCTAGCTCTGTTGCCATCACCTTTTCTCTAACAAAGTGGTAATGAACCTCTATGCGCTTGCTTCTTGCATGAAACATGGGATTGTTAGCTAGGTAGATGCTTGAAATGTTGTCTGCATAAAGAGGAAACTCCTCCACTTCCACTTCCAAGTCCTTAAGTAGCTTCTTAAGCCATAATAGCTCACATGTAGCCAATGCTAAACCCCGGTACTCAGCCTCTGTGGATGAAAGAGCAACAGTGGGTTGCTTCTTAGAGCTCCAAGAGATCACTTTTGTACCTATCATGAAAACATAACCCGATGTACTCCTTCGATCATCCTTGCTACCTGACCAATCAGCATCACTATATCCTTTGACACTTAGATCAGCATCATATGAGTAAAATAGACCTTGGTTGATGGTGTGCTTGATGTATCGAAGCACCTTTCTTGCTGCCATAAGATGATCATGAGTAGGTGCATGCAAAAATTGAGAGAGAACACCTACTACATATGCAAGATCACGTCTAGTGAAGGTAGCATAAATTAATGAGCCAATTATGCTTCTACATAGTGTAATATCTTGTATAGCCTCTCTTTGAGCTACAACCAACTTTGTATTGGGCTCCATGGGCTTAGAAAGTGGCTTACAACCACTCATACCAAACCTGTATAGCACATCCAACAAGTATTTTCTTTGAATCAAGAAGATGCCATTGTGTGCATAGATTACCTCTATTCCCAAGAAGTATTTTAGTGTTCCAAGATCAGATATCTTGAACTCCTTTCCTAGCTTTGATTTGATATCTTTAATACGTGCAATATCACTTCTTGTAATGATCAAATTGTCCACATAGATGCATATGTATACCGTCTTGTCTCCTTGCTTCTTCATGTAAAGTGATGGATCTGCAACATTTTATTTGTATCCATCACTTGATAAATAATCCACTAACCTCTGATTCCAGGCCCTTGGGGCTTGTTTTAGTCCATATAATGCTTTCCTTAGCTTGCAAACATGATTTGGGTACCTCATACTAGCAAATCCTTGAGGTTGGCTCATGTAGACTACTTCTTCAAGCTCTCCATTGAGGAAGGCATTCTTCATAGCCAACTGATATAAGCTCCATTTCCTTGATGTGGCCACTGTAATGAAAGTCCTAATTGTTGGCATCTTGGCTACGGGGCTGAAAGTTTCATCATAATCTATCATGTAACTTTGGGAGAAGCCTTTCGCCACCAACCTTGCTTTGTACCTAGCAATGGAACCATCTAAATTTCTTTTAATTTTGTAAACCCACTTATTACCTATCACCTTCATGCCTTCTTGAGCTGGTACCAAGCTCCAAGTATGGTTCTCATCAAGTGCTTTGAGCTCTTCCTTCATTGCCTCTTGCCATTCCTTGCAATCCTTAGCTTCTTCATAACTAGTTGGTTCTTTGTCCTTGATTACCTGAGTCATGTATGCATAATGCTTTGCAATGAAATTATCATATGTTAACCTTTGTACTGGATATCTTACTCTTGAAGACCTTCTTTCACTTCCTTTATGTGTGGTTGCCATCTTCTTTCTTTGTTTTGCCACTCCTAGAGTTTGAATTTCTTCTATCTCTTCATCTTCCAACATGCTCTCGTCCACATAGCTTCCTTCTTCAATTGAAATCTTCTCTTTGCCTTTGAGTTTGCTTTCTTCAGAGCTGGTCTCTCTTTCCCTAAGCCTTCCACTCCATGTTGAGGGTGTCCTTGTGTTGCATGAGTTGCTTGGACCACTTAAATCCATGCTTTCTTGAACTCTATCATCATTCTTCAAATCTGTCTCACCTATGTCTTCAACCTGCAATGGACTCATGCATGCATACCAAGGCTTCAACTCATCAAAGACAACATCCCTACTTACCTTAAGATCCTTGGTGATGGGATTATAGCATTTATACCCCTTTTGTTCCATAGAATATCCCAAAAAAATACACCTTTCAGATTTGGCATCTAACTTTGACCTCAACTCTTGAGGTACATGTACATAGCATATACAACCAAAGACTCTAAGATGTGAAATGCAAAGTTTTCTTCCACTCCATGCTTCCTCAGGGGTTAGATGATGTATACTTGATGTAGGACATCTATTCATGATGTATGTGGCTGTATATGTAGCCTCTTCCCAATAACAATGCGGCATATTCATTTCATTGAGCATACACCTTGCTACCTCTGCTATGTGTCTGTTCTTTCTCTCTGCTACCCCATTTTGTTGAGGGGTATACCTACATGTAAATTGTCTTTTGATGCCATTGACCTGCAAAAATTCAAAAAATTCATGGGAGAAGTACTCTCCCCCTCCATCGGATCTCAAAGTTTTGATAAACTTGCTAGATTCCTTCTCCACCTGTGCTTTGAATTTCTTGAAGTAGTGGAACACATCTGATTTGTTTCTAATGCAATACAACCACACTTTTCTTGAAAAGTCATCAATGAAGGTTACAAAATACCTATTTCCAGCAAGGGATGCTTCTCTTGTTGGACCCCAAACATCCGTGTGAATGAGGTCTAAAACATTTGCACTTACATAGGTACTCTTCTTGAAGGGCAGCCTTGATTGTTTTCCTTGTTGGCAAGCTACACAAATTTCATGCAACATTTTAGATGTAAAATTTGGTAGACCTCTGACCAAGCTCCTCCTTTGCATGTCCTTGAGCTTTTGTAGGTTGATGTGACCTATTCGTTTGTGCCATAGATCCAAATCTGCTATCCTCCTATCTCCATATGTGACATACATTGAATGGTGTGGCTGATTTATGTCCATTGTGAACATTCTCCCTTGCTTCTTTCCTTTTTCTATGAGCTTGAAACCTGCCCTTGGATCCTCAACAAAACATCTCTTCCATTGAACCTAACTTGATAGCCTTTTTCTACCATTCGGCCTACCAAAAACAAGTTTTTGGTAATAGTAGGGACATGTAATACCTCTGATAAGCACTTTGCTCTTTGATTTCCTTCCAAACTGATATCTCCCACATGTTGAATGGTATGCTCTGAGTTATCACCTATTTCCACATGCCCATGATGCTTTGGGACCTGCAAATTACTAAAATGATCCTTTCGACATGACATATGATTGCTACATCCACTGTCTACACACCATACATCTTCACTAGCTTGAGTTGTATCTTCACCATACCTCATGGCAAGTAAATAATCATTCCCTTGGTTGGATGATGTGTTTGCATAATTACCTTGCCCTCTATAATTGTTGTTGTTGCTTTGATTCCCTTGTCTTTGAGCTCTATGATAGCATTCATTTGCAAAATGACCAGGCTTACCGCATACAAAGCATCTATTTGAAGTGGGTTGTCCTCTTCCACCAAATCTTGAACCTCTTCCTCTATTTGTGGCTCTTCCACCTCTTTGACCTGCATTTTCTTGTTTTGCTTAACCTCCTTGGTTGCTTTGATATCTTCCTCTTCCTCTTGTAGCACCTCGGTTGTGTCTTCCTCTTCCTCTACTTGCATACAACAATTGCCCTTCACTATCCTTGGCGTTATGACCACCAAGGTTCATCTCCTCTGTCACCACGAGTGATTAGTTGATCAAAATCAGGAAGAGAGTCCCTTAAATACACTGAAGTTGTGAAAGCCCTCCATTTTTCATCATCCCTAAGTCCATTTAGGGTGTGGGCAACAAGATCGTCATCATCTAGGGCACAACCGATTGACCCTAGTGCATCTGCAAGCTCTTTAACCTTTAATATGTAATCATTAGCACCTTGAGAGGGGCTTTTCCTAAGATTATTTAGCTCATTCTTTTTTCTAGCTTTTGTGGAGGTTGAGTTCAATCTCTCCAAGCACTCCCACACCTTCTTCGATGTATCCAAATCTTGAATATGCCCTACCATAGAGTTGCTAATATGTTGAGATAAAATGAAAATGACCCTTTTTGTCCCTTTCATCCCACTCTCTTACTGCTCTTCTCTGGTCATTGGTTGGATTTACCTCATCTATGTAGGTTTTTGGCTCTCCACCACTCACAAGTCCCCACAAACCTTTCCCCATCAAAAAATTGCTTATTCTAAATCGCCATGGTTGGTAGTTTCCTTTCTCGAGCTTCTCAATCTGAGCATTGAGATCAGCCATGGTGCCTCCTAACTCTTTTGAACCTCCCCCTTGATGCAATGAAGTTGAAAAGGATGGCTTTTACCTCAAAAAATAGAGCTACTTCTCTTGGTGAAGCTTCGTCTTTGATTTGATGATGTATTTGCTTCCCTTTGTTGTTGACGTGCCCGTTCTTTGCTTCCTTCCTTCAAACTTTGATGAAGTCTTTACTTCACTTTAGTAGCTCCTTCTTCTCTCTTTGATACTCCACTTATAGCTCTGATACCACTGTTGGAGGATAAACACTCCTATGTGCACAACAAAAGCAAATGAACCCTCCTAGGATCCTGAAATTTTTCAGACATAGGCTCTGTATTTTCTGAGTTTCTCTGCGTAAATGCAGATACTCAAAATAACATTTTGCAGGCTTAAACTAGACTCTAAGATCTTTCAAATGAGGTAAAATCACTCCATTTGGACACTCGATGATGCCTCAACCATCTGCAACAAAACATATAACTTGATCTCTTCACAGAGTATGAGCTCACTAGACAGACACTGTTCTAGAGATTTCTCTGCATATGTGCCAGAAATGAACCTAAGACTTATACCAGACAAAGTAGAACTTATAAGCTTTCCAACAAGACAAAAATCATTGCAAATGGATTCCGGATGAAGGCGAAACAACAATTACAAGATCGGGGGGTCTGCCAAGGTCATCTAGGGAGAAAGAGTATGAAAAAGTGAAATCTCTGCAAAATATGCAGAGAACAGCTAGTAGGGGGTGTGCTTAAGCAAGGGGGCAGCTTGGGCACGTATTTCCACGACTCTAAGTAATAATACAACTAATTAAAGGTTTTAAAGACCACATACTAACCTCTTTAACCAATCAAAAGCATATACATGTCAAAAGTGAGGTCCAATCACATCAAGAGGTGAGCTAAATCTTCTCTAATCAACTTCTTTTCATTATGGGCATAATTGGATGCCTCCAACGCATGGAAATCAGCCTCCTTTGAATGTGGATGATGTAGAAGGTTCAATTTGGGGCATGTTCCCACACTCTTGAGCTTGAAAAACTTTCAACACTCCCCCTCAAGCTCAAGTCTTTTCCTTTGTTGCTTCAGCCTATGTCTCTTATGTTGATAGCTTCCTTGAATCCTCCAAGCTTTGTACCGTCAAGAAACTTTGCCATCATGTCTGCAACCTGCATTTTAGTGTTCACATACCTTATATCTAGCTCTTTTGCCATCACCTTTTCTCTAACAAAGTGGTAATGAACCTCTATGTGCTTGCTTCTTGCATGAAACATGGGATTGTTAGCTAGGTAGATGCTTGAAATGTTGTCTGCATAAAGAGGAAACTCCTCCACTTCCACGTCCAAGTCCTTAAGTAGCTTCTTAAGCCATAATATCTCACATGTAGCCAATGCTAAACCCCGGTACTCAACCTCTGTGGATGAAAGAGCAACAGTGGGTTGCTTCTTAGAGCTCCAAGAGATCACTTTTGTACCTATCATGAAAACATTACTCGATGTACTCCTTCGATCATCCTTGCTACCTGCACAATCAGCATCACTATATCCTTTGACACTTAGATCAGCATCATATGAGTAAAATAGACCTTGGTTGATGGTGTGCTTGATGTATCGAAGCACCTTTCTTGCTGCCATAACATGTCACGAGTAGGTGCATGCAAAAATTGAGAGAGAACACCTACTACATATGCAAGATCAGGTCTAGTGAATGTAGCATAAATTAATGAGCCAATTATGCTTCTATATAGTGTAATATCTTGTATAGCCTCTCCTTGAGCTACAACCAACTTTGTATTGGGCTCCATGGGCTGAGAAAGTGGCTTACAACCACTCATACCAAACCTGTATAGCACATCCAATAAGTATTTTCTTTGAATCAAGAAGATGCCATTGTGTGCATAGATTACCTCTATTCCCAAGAAGTATTTTAGTGTTCCAAGATCAGATATCTTGAACTCTTTTCCTAGCTTTGATTTGATATCTTTAATACTTGCAATATCACTTCCTGTAATGATCAAATCATCCACATAGATGCATATGTATACCGTCTTGTCTCCTTGCTTCTTCATGTAAAGTGATGGATCTGCAACACTTTCTTTGTATCCATCACTTGATAAATAATCTACTAACCTCTGATTCCACGCCCTTGGGGCTTGTTTTAGTCCATATAATGCTTTCCTTAGCTTGCACACATGATTTGGGTACCTCATACTAGCAAATCCTTGAGGTTGGCTCATGTAGACTACTTCTTCAAGCTCTCCATTGAGGAAGGCATTCTTCACATCCAACTGATATAAGCTCCATTTCCTTGATGTGGCCACTGCAATCAAAGTCCTAATTGTTGGCATCTTGGCTACAGGGCTGAAAGTTTCATCATAATCTATCCCGTAACTTTGGGAGAAGCCTTTCGCCACCAACCTTGCTTTGTACCTAGCAATGGAACCATTCGAATTTCTTTTAATTTTGTAAACCCCCTTATTACCTATCACCTTCGTGCCTTCTTGAGCTGGTACCAAGCTCCAAGTATGGTTCTCATCAAGTGCTTTGAGCTCTTCCTTCATTGCCTCTTGCCATTCCTTGCAATCCTTAGCTTCTTCATAACTAGTTGGTTCTTTGTCCTTGATTACCTGAGTCATGTATGCATAATGCTTTGCAATGAAATTATCATATGTTAACCTATGTATTGGATATCTTACTCTTGAAGACCTTCTTTCACTTCCTTTAGGTGTGGTTGCCATCTTCTTTCTTTGTTTTGCCACTCTTGGAGTTTGAATTTCTTCTTCAATTGAAATCTTCTCTTTGCCTTTGAGTTTGCTTTCTTCAGAGCTGGTCTCTCTTTCCGTAAGCCTTCCACTCCATGGTGAGGGTGTCCTTGTGTTGCATGAGTCGCTTGGACCACTTAAATCCATGCTTTCTTGAACTCTATCATCATTCTTCAAATCTGTCTCACCTATGTCTTCAACCTGCAATGGACTCATGCATGCATACCAAGGCTTCAACTCATCAAAGACAACATCCCTACTTACCTTAAGCTCCTTGGTGATGGGATTATAGCATTTATACCCCTTTTGTTTCATAGAATATCCCGAAAAAATACACCTTTCAGATTTGGCATCTAACTTTGACCTCAACTCTTGAGGTACATGTACATAGCATATACAACCAAAGACTCTAAGATGTGAAATGCAAGGTTTTCTTCCACTCCATGCTTCCTCAGGGGTTAGATGATGTATACCTGATGTAGGACATCTATTCATGATGTATGTGGCTGTATATGTAGCCTCTCCCCAATAACAATGCGGCATATTCATTTCATTGAGCATACACCTTGCTACCTCTACTATGTGTCTGTTCTTTCTCTCTGCTACCCCATTTTGTTGAGCGGTATACCTGCATGTAAATTATCTTTTGATGCCATGACCTGCAAAAATCCAGAAAATTCATGGGAGAAGTACTCTCCCCCTCCATCGGATCTCAAAGTTTTGATAAACTTGCCAGATTCCTTCTCCACCTGTGCTTTGAATTTCTTGAAGTAGTGGAACACATCTGATTTGTTTCTAATGCAATACAACCACACTTTTCTTGAAAAGTCATCAATGAACGTTACAAAATACCTATTTCCAGCAAGGGATGCTTCTCTTGTTGGACCCCAAACATCCGTGTGAATGAGGTCTAAAACATTTGCACTTACGTAGGTACTCTTCTTGAAGGGAAGCCTTGATTGTTTTCCTTGTTGGCAAGCTACACAAATTTCATGCAACATTTTAGATGTAAAATTTTGTAGACCTCTTACCAAGATCCTCCTTTTCATGTCCTTGAGCTTTTGTAGGTTGATGTGACCTATTCGTTTGTGCCATAGATCCAAATCTGCTATCCTCTTATCTCCATATGTGACATACATTGAATGGTGTGGCTGATTTATGTCCATTGTGAACATTCTCCCTTGCTTCTTTCCTTTTTCTATGAGCTTGAAACCTGCCCTTGGATCCTCAACAAAACATCCTCTTCCATTGAACCTAACTTGATAGCCTTTTTCTACCATTTGGCCTACCGAAATCAAGTTTTTGGTAATAGTAGGGACATGTAATACCTCTGATAAGCACTTTGCTCTTTGATTTCCTTCCAAACTGATATCTCCCACATGTTGAATGGTATGCTCTGAGTTATCACCTGTTTCCATATGCCCATGATGCTTTGGGACCTACAAATTACTAAAAAGATCCTTTCGACATGACATATGATTGCTACATCCACTGTCTACATACCATACATCTTCACTAGCTTGAGTTGTATCTTCACCATACCTCATGGCAAGTAAATAATCATTCCCTTGGCTGGATGATGTGTTTGCATAATTACCTTTCCCTCTATAATTATTGTTGTTGCTTTGATTCCCTTGTCTTTGAGCTCTATGATAGCATTCATTTGCAAAATGACCAGGCTTACCGCATACAAAGCATCCATTTGAAGTGGGTTGTCCTCTTCCACCAAATCTTGAACCTCTTCCTCTATTTGTGGCTCTTCCACCTCTTTGACCTGCATTTTCTTGTTGTCCTTGACCTCCTTGGTTGCTTTGATATCTTCCTCTTCCTCTTGTAGCACCTCGGTTGTGTCTTCCTCTTCCTCTACCTCCATACAACAATTGCCCTTGGCTATCCTTGGCGTTATGACCACCAAGGTTCATCTCCTCTGTCACCATGAGAGTGATTAGTTGATCAAAATCAAGAAGAGAGTCCCTTACATACACTAAAGTTGTGAAAGCCCTCCATTTTTCATCATCCCTAAGTCCATTTAGGGTGTGGGCAACAAGATCGTCATCATCTAGGGCACAATCGATTGACCCTAGTGCATCTACAAGCTCTTTAACCTTTAATATGTAATCATGAGCACCTTGAGAGGGGCTTTTCCTAAGATTATTTAGCTCATTCTTGAGCTGAATTTTTCTAGCTTTTGTGGAGGTTGAGTACAATCTCTCCAAGCACTCCCACACCTTCTTCGATGTATCCAAATCTTGAATATGCCCTACCATAGAGTTGCTAATATGCTGAGATAAAATGAAAATGACCCTTTTTGCCCCTTTCATCCCACTCTCTTACTGCTCTTCTTTGGTCATTGGTTGGATTTACCTCATCTATGTAGGGTTTTGACTCTCCACCACTCACAAGTCCCCACAAACCTTTCCCCATCAAAAAATTGCTTATTCTAAATCGCCATGGTTGGTAGTTTCCTTTCTCGAGCTTCTCAATCTGAGCATTGAGATCACCATGGTGCCTCCTAACTCTTTTGAACCTCCCCCTTGATGCAATGAAGTTGACAAGGATGGCTTTTACCTCAAAAAATAGAGCTAGTCCTCTTGATGAAGCTTCGTCTTTGATTTGATGATGTATTTGCTTCCCTTTGTTGTTGACGTGCCCGTTCTTTGCTTCTTTCCTTCAAACTTTGATGAAGTGTTTACTTCACTTTAGTAGCTCCTTCTTCTCTCTTTGATACTCCACTTATAGCTCTAATACCACTGCTGGAGGATAAACACTCCTATGTGCACAACAAAAGCAAATGAACCCTCCTAGGATCCTGAAATTTTTCAGACATAGGATCTGTATTTTCTGGGTTTCTCTCACTACATGGAGAGGCTCAAAATGCAATTTTTCAGGCTTAAAGTAGACTCTACAAGCTTTCGAATGAGAGTAAAATCACTCCATTTGGACACTGGATGATGCCTCAACCATATGCAACAAAATAGATAACTTGATCTCTTCACAGAGTATGAGCTAATTAAATAGACAGTGTTCTGGACATTTCTCTGCACATGTGCAGGCAATGAACCTGAGCCTTATACCAGACAAAGTAGAACTTATAAGCTTTCCAACAAAACAAAAATCATTGCAAATGGATTCCGAGTGAAGGAGAAACAACAATTACAAGATCGGGGGGTCTGCCAAGATCATCTATGGAGAAAGAGTATGAAAAAGTGAAATCTCTGCAAAATATGCAGAGAACAGCTAGTAGGGGGTGTGCTTAAGCAAGGGGGCAGCTTGTGCACGTATTTCCACGACTCTAATTCATAATACAACTCATTAAAGGTTTTAAAGACCACATACTAACCTCTTTAACCAATCAAAAGCATATACATGTCAAAAGTGAGGTCCAATCACATCAAGAGGTGAGCTAAATCTTCTCTAATCAACTTCTTTCCATTATGGGCATAATTGGATGCCTTCAACTCGTGGAAATCAGCCTCCTTTGATTGTGGATGATGTGGAAGGTTCAATTTGGGGCATGTTCCCACACTCTTGAGCTTGAAAAACTTTCAACAAGAATTACTCCATCTATGAGAAGGAGTTGTATGAAGTTGTCCATGCTTTGAAGAACTGGAATCATTATCTATATGGTGCCAAAGTCACGATAGTGTTTGATCAAGAGATCATTAAGTGGCTCTCTAATCAAACAGACCTTAAAGTTCATAAGGCCCAATGGGCAGAGACCCTTCAAGAGTTTGATTATGAACTTAGGTATAGGAAGGGAAAGTTGAATGTAGTGGTTGCTTCACTTAGCTGCATGCCTATGCTCAATGAATTGAGTTTTACTTAGATCACTAGTGAGCTACTTGAGTCCATTAGAGGGAAATGTAGTCTTGACCTCCATATTCTAAGGTTTGGGAAGCCATAGACAAAGGCAATTTTACTAGTCTGAACTATATAAGGACATCCTATAGTATGTGCTTAACTGCACTAAATTTCAGTTCAATGAAGCTCAGAGGTTGAGAATTGGAGGAGTACTCCACCCATTGGACATTCCCAATGGGAAGTGGGAGAGTATCTCCATGGATTTCGTAGTTGGATTACCTAAGATACAGAGAGGGCATGACTTTGTCTGGGTAATTATGGATAGGTTAACCAAAATGGCTAGGTTTAATCTGATGCATACTACAGTGAAGATGCCTAAGTTGGCTAGATTATTTGTAGAGAACCTATACTAGTTATATGGGCTTCCTTTAGACATAGTTTTTGATCGGGATAGGAATTTTACTAGCCATGTTTGGAGAGTAGTCTTCAAAAGGTTGGACACAAAAATTAGCATGATCATGGCATAGTATCCATAGTGGAATGGGCAAACAGAAAGGGTTAACCAAATCTTAGAGGATATGCTTTGAGCATATGTGAATGAAAGGAAAACTAATTGGGAAGAGTACTTACCTATAGTATAGTTTGCATATAATAGTTCTAAGCACTCTTCCATTGGAGATAGTCCATTCATGCTTATGTACAGGTTTCAACCAAGAGCTCCTTATGTAGTAGGATTGCAGAATGAGAAAGTTCAAGCTACAAAGGACTTCTTTTAAGAGATGAACGATATGCTTAGGCTTGCTAAGGATAGTATTAGGAGAGCTCAGGATAGAGGTAGAGCTCATGTTGAACCTCAAAGGAGAGACATCAACTTTGAGTTAGGAGAGCAAGTCTATCTTAGAGTTCCATCTAGGTCTGAAACCATGAAGAGGGGACCTTGTCCAAAATTATCTCCTAGGTATTGTGGAACTTTCCCAATACTTAAGAGAATAGGAAAGACGGCTTGCCAACTCCAACTTCCAAAGAATACCCAGATCCATCCAATATTTCATGTTAACCAACTTAAGAAACGGCTGGGTGAAATTTATAACCTCCTTCGAGATAGTGAGGTAGTAGAGCCTATTTGTGCTCAATTTATTCCACATGAGTCTGAGAGCATACTACACACTCGAGAAAAATGGACAAGAATTCACTTATATATAGAGTTTCTAGTAAATGGAAAGATAGTTCAGAAGATGGTGCCACATGGGCACCGGCTAGCACCCTTCAGAGACGGTTTTCCAATTTTAGGTGACCTTCCCAAGAGTCTTCTTAAGGGGAAGGACACAGGGAAACAACACAAAGATATGACCATGTACATTTGATACATGGGGATATAGTGGGAGTACTGCTCCGTTGATTCTCTCTTTAAATAAGACCTTCCAACACCATTTTTGAGGACCAAAATGGAATTAAGGGGAAGGAAATGTTATGCGGAGAACCCTTAGGAGAGAGGTGTGACTCGCCTCTTAGCTCTATCTAGATGGACTGACCTCTCTTGACATGGAAGGGAAATGTAATATGGATGGTAAGTGGCATGGAGGATAGGATTTCATGAGAATCTCCCTGTTGCACACCGCAAAGATAGCCGATGACCATCCGATCATTGTTGATATATTTAGGTAGTGATGTGTGTGAACACACTAGGACTACCGGGGCACTTTTTTCCCTCTTTAGGAGGTTTTTTCCCCTATCTTGTATATATGCCTATACCTTCTTCCTCATGTTGTTCATGTGCTTCTGGAGACGTCTAACTCCAACAATTGGTACTAGAGGAGGTCACCACTTCATCTAGGGCGATTCTGAGACTGTGATCTGAGGGGTGTCAACGATGGTCAACATGCATGTGAAGGCTATATTTTGGGCTAAATGCAGCATTCCTCCTTCCCAAAAGATGGTTCAGTTCGGGCTACTAAAAAATTGTAGCTTGTTCATAGTGATGTCTGTGGTCCTATGTAGACACCTTCTTTTGGGAACTATCTTTACTTCGTGACTTTCATCGATGATTTTTCCATGCATGCATGGGTATATCCATTGAATGCAAAGTCCGAAGTGTTTATGTGCTTCAAAAAATTTTTGGTTTTGAATGAAAATCTATCAGCATGTAAAATGGACACCCTCTATTCTGATCGAGGGGGGAAATATATGTCTTCTGACTTTAATGCATTTTTGGCTAAACGTGGGATAAACCATCAATGTGTAGTGCCGTATACACCTCAACTAAATGGAGTTGTTGAATAGAAGAATAGGTCACTCATGGAGATGGCGAGGTGTATGGTTAAGAGTCAGTCTTTACCACATAGTTTGTGGCTTGAGGTATTCATGTGTTCAACATATGTACTTAATCGGTGTCCCACTAAAACACTACAGTCTATCACTCCATATGAGTGTTGGCATGATCACAAGCCATCGATTGCTCATATGTGTGTTTTTCATTTTTTGGCACATGCATTAGTGCCAGAACAACACTGCATGCAATTGGATGATAAAGCAGTAAAATGTATTTTTCTTGGGTACAATTTTGAAAGCAAAGACTATCATCTCTATCACCCACAAAATAAAGGCATTTCGGTTAGCCGTGATGTTTTTTTTGTGGAAGATGTTATTCAGCCTTGACTTTCATGTACGAAGGAGACATCTGTTAGCTCCAAAGGCATGTATGATACTTTGTTGCCTCTTTTTACAGGTGGACAACCTAGTGCTGGTCCTAATGAGGCAACTTCTCAGCCATTGCAGGTTTCATGTGATGATGTAGATCATTTTATTTCTGATGCAAATTTACATGATGCACTTGTTGATGAGAGTGATATTGAGGAGGCAAAAACTATGCCAAAGTGGCTGGTGCAGACTTTGCATGATAGCAAATTAGATGAACCTCTATCATATCATACTTGATCATGCTCTCATAGTGCCTCTTTTGCATTAGATTGCTATGCTATGGCTACATCTAGTCTTTGTGATGAGAATGAGCATGTTTCATTTGATGATGCACAAAATTTAGAAAATTTGATGGCTGCTATGCAATCAGAATATGATGCTATAATGAAGAATGGTATCTGGTTTTTATGTGACTTGCCAACAGGCAAGAAGGCCATTGCCACTAAGTGGGTATACAAGCTGAAGCATAAGCCTGATGGAATAGTTGATAGGTATAAGGCTAGGCTTGTTGCAAAGGGTTATGCACAAGAAAAAGACATTGATTTTAATGAGACCTTTGAACCTACATGCCGAATGACTACTGATCGTAGCATCTGCGCACTTGCAGCTCATCATGCTTGGAATGTACATCAGTTGGAAATTAAAACATAATTTTTGAATGATGACTTGCATGAAGAAGTGTATGTTTTTCAACCTCGTAGCTTTGTGTAGAAAGTGCATGAAGACTGGGTGTGCAGTTAAAGAAGGCATTACATGGTTTAAAGTAAGCACCACATGCTTGGAATGAAAAGATACATGCCTATCCGATTCCACATGGTTATGAGAACAGTCCAACTAAAAGCACCTTACATGTTAAGCATGCTAAAGATGTGCTTCTGATCATTGTTGTGTACATTGATGAAATCCTGCTCACTGGTCCTCATGAGAAGCATATTGTTGATTTTAAGGCTGATTTACATGCCTCATTTGAGATGTCTGATTTGGGGTATTTGCATCATTATTTGGGCATTCAATTTATGCACGTTGATGGCGGAATAGCTTTGTGTCAAAGAGAATATATTGACATATTATTGCAGCATTTTGGCCTTGAAGACTCTAAACCTATTACCACTCCTATGGAGATAGGTTTACAATTGAGCCTTGATGATGTTGGGAATGCATTTGATGTTGTTCTCTATCAGTAGGCTGTTGGATGCTTGATTTACTTATGCATTACTCGGCTAGATATTCAATTTGTTGTTTTGCAGATGAGTAGGTTTATGCATTGTCCACGTGTCAAGCATTAGCAAGCCGTTAAGCGCATCTTTCACTACTTGAGGGGTACCTAGCTACTTGGGTCGTTTTATCCCAAGAGGGGATCACTACCGCTAGATATGTATGCTTTTTCTGACAATGATTGGGTTGGTTGCTATGACACTCATGTGTCCACTAGTGGCTTTTGCTTCATGCTTGGAAGCTCATGTATATCTTGGTTGAGCAAGAGGCAGCCTACTCTGGCCACTTCCAGTTGTGAGGCTGAGTATAGGGCAGCTTTCACAATGACTGTTGAGTGTGTGTGGCTCACATACCTTATGGCGGTTTTGGGTGTTGGTCAGTCTTCTGCCACCAACATCTTCACTAATAGTCAGAGCGCACTCGTAGTTGCGAGGAACCTTGTGTTCCATGCTCGCACTAAGCACATTGAGGTGCATTACCATTATGTCAAGAGATGTTCTCTATTGGAGAGATCAGATTGGCATATGTGCCCACGTAGGAGAACATTGCACACCTTTTCACAAAGGCTCTACCTAGGGAGAAGTTTGAAGCTTTTCGCAAAGCTTTGGGCTTACTTCCTTTTGTGGAGTGATTTCCACAAAGCTTGGCACTTCCTTATACATGAGTGCCAGCTCCTTGTTCACCGCATCACTCCTAAGGGGGATTTGCTAATGTATATAGGTAGTGATGTGTGTGAACGCACTAGGACCATCCGAGTACTTTTTTCCCTCTTTAGGAGGTCCCCCTCCTTGTATATATGCCTATTGCCATAACGGGCTACTTATCTTTGTACATTCTACTAGTAATACATTCAGTATTGTGTGTTGTGCTCCAAGCTTTTTCTTCCTCCTCATGTTGTTTACGTGCTTCCACAAATGTCTAACTCTAGCAATCATCACCTCAGGATTTGAGCTAGAAGACCTCCAAAAATAAGGAGGATCATCATGATAATAACTGAAAAATTCTTGACCCCTTCCCTTTGCCATTCCTAGACAGTATGCTAGATGAAGTTGCCGATCGAGAAATGGGTACTCTTTTTTAGATGGGTATGGTGGTTATAATCACTTCATATGGATGAGGAAGATATACCTAAAACAAACTTTATTACAAATTGGGGAGTTTATGCATGCATAGTCATGTGGTTTGGGCTCTAGAATTCCCCCAACACTTTTTAGTGTTGTATGCAAGAGATTTTCTTCTCCTTATCTTACCAGGTTCATGTGAGTTTATCTTGATGATTTATCTATGTCCAGTGCTATAAATGTACATCTACAACATCTTCGTCTATGCTTTCTTAAGTGTAGAGATCATCGATTGTGCCTTAACCCAAATAAATCTATTTGCTATCTCTTGTGGCAATTTATTGGGCCATATCATTTCTTTTAAAGGGATTCAAGTTGACCCTAATAAGGTGCAGGTTATTTTGTATGCCCCACCCCCAAAGTCGCCTAAACAAGTTTTAAGATTGCTTGAGCAAATCCATTGGCATGTTGCCATCTATGATTGTTGGCCCGTTTAACTATTCCCATAATTGATTAACGACAGTGGCCCTTTGAGACTTCCAGTGGACTATTGAGTTTCATGATTTTTTTCTTGACTTAAACAACTTCTTATGCAGGCTCCTATCCTACAAGTTCCAAATTGGGACTTACCATTCCATGTCTTTGTGGATGCATTGGATATTGCTATTGGGAGCATCTTGATGCAACTCCAGGACAAGAGGTAAAACCTAGTCTATTAAGCTAGCCATTGTTTAGCTTGTGCTAACTGTAATTACTTTGTTATAGAACGTGAATGTTTGGGGCTTATTTATTCGGTTAAGAAATTCTAGCATTACCTACTCAGCCATCAATTTACATTCTATGTGGATGACTCCACCTTAACATATCTGGTTCAATAGTAGAATTTGGGTGGACAAATCGTGAGATGGGTCCTCCTTTGAGAATTTGATTATGATGTGATTCATCACCCTGGGTCATCTTATGCGATTGCTGACTTCCTATCTTGGTTAGATTCTGGTGAACCTCCGATGGGAGTGGATGATTTCTCCTCTGCTATTTATATGGTTGAACCTCGCGCCTTGCTAGTTCCATGGCATCTTGCAACCTCATATTATAATACTCTTATAACTTTTATCAGTTTAGGTTGCCCACCTGTTTCCCTGTCTACAACTGGTCGCCAAAAGCTAGCTCTGTATAGCCGATGTTTTTGTATTATAGTAGGAAAATTGTACCATGCTAACCTCTTAGAGCTTGGCTCCATCTCGATGCATGAGGTGATGCCAACCCTCGCATTGGCTCATTCTGCACCTATTGATGGTCACTTTTTTGTGGAGTTGATGCATAAAAAGATCATGTCGAGTGGTCTGTGGTGGCCAACTATGCAATGTGATGTGCATGATTATTTGCGGCAGTGTGATCCTTGTCAATGCACTAGCCAACCTTTGTCGTGACATTACTTCCATTTGTAGTGCATCCTCCCTTTGGAACCTTTCCAAAAGTGGTGTTTGGACTTTATTGGCCCGACTACTCCCCCAGCTTCCCTTACGATAAATTGTTACATTTTGACTTGTACCAATTATGCCACATGACGGGCTGAGGCCTAGGTGGTCCATTCTACCATTGCTACAACAATTTCTTAGTTCCTAACTCATGAATTTTTTCCATGGTTCGATCTTTCCCTCGAAATTATGTTAGGTTGAGGCACTCTTTTGCCAATAAATTACTTGAGGTTTTGACGAATTCCATTCATATTACCCATTTGTGTAGTACTCCATATTACCTTTGTGCTAATTTTCTTACTCAAAGCACAGACAAAACATTGCTAACTTTGCTCAAGAAGTTAATTATTGACTATCTTGATTGCTAGGACAAACTCCTACCTACCATACTGTGGGCCTATAGAATTACGTACAAAGTTACTACTAGTTATACTCCCTTTGAATTAGCATATGGAATTGAAGAAGTTGCCCCCATGGAAGTGGTTGTTCCTAGTCTACATGTGACCATTGAACATAAATTGTTACCAGCCAAGTCATTCTATGCTTGCATTGATGACTTGCAGGCACTTGATGAGCAACGGTTTGAAAGTTTTCTATTGATGCAAGAAGTGCAACTGTGACAAGCCGGGATGCATAATCACTTTTTACGGATTCTAATTTTTGATGTGGGCCAACACGCACTATTTTACAATTTCAAGTCTCATCGTGCTATAAGAAAACTCAAAGTCCGATGGTTCGGTCCCCTGATTTCAACACAAGTTGGTCCAACAACTTTTCGGTTGTAAACACTTGCTAGAGTATCGATTAAAAATCCGATCAATGGGTCAAAACTTTGCCCTTTTTTATCACCGTCCATGTGCTCAATCATTTGTTTGCCACCCATGTATGCATGGTTTGCATGATTGTTATGGCATAATCTTCCTCGACTTGTATTCATTATTACATGCATCATGTTCCTCCATCATGATGATGTGCTACCCAACTTGTTTAAAATCTCTCCATTTCATGATCAGAGGCTATTGTTTTCTATCTGTGCTTGCACTATTCTACATTTGTTGTCTGTGATCTCTCTGCAGACCCTTAGTTATGGAAATCCTAGCCCCTTTTGAGCCCCTCTCTACGGTTGTCTTTGATGAGATGAACGCCTTCCTTACACCCAGTGGCTTAGGACGATTTTGCCTCCTACAGTGGGAAGATGTTGTAATACACCCCGCTATGGAGAGCATCATCCACACCATAGCTATCAAGGCAGCCTCTGCCACTTCCTTGATTGTGCCACTTAGCGAACAAGAGCTATGCATGACCTTGATTGAAGTGGGTCAAATATTTTTCTTGCCCACTAATGGTTTGGAATCCATCCCCTCCATCTCCCAAGCTGCCATGGAACAGTCATGTGGCACAACTCTAATGATTATGCCATTAGTTGCCGACCAAAACTCGAGCACTCCATCTTGCATTTCCTTGTTATTGCCTTGAGTCTTCAGCATCAACCTTATGGAATTTCTTGGAAATTTTACTCTTTCATAGCCCATGCCACCTAGGAATCGATCAATTGGTCGGTTATCTTGTTCAACTGCACACCTACATCCCATTGATTCTTGATGGTTTGTGCAGAACATGAAAGCATGAATTTGATTTTGCACCATCCCTGCTGAATGCATGTGGTTGTTAGCTCTTCTTCATTGAGCACCAAACAGATTGAGCAATAGGTGATGGTTGAATCCTCTCCTTCTCCCATCTTTTCTTCGATGCATGAGGCACCCTCGTCCTCATCCTTGGTCCCACCCTCTTCACCACCTCATATTCCTCCAATGGATGAACCCATGCAGGATGCCCCTCCCCCTTCTCCACCACCCACTCCAAGTAAGGAAGCCTCTCTGGTTGTTTCCCCTGCTGCCTCTCCTTCCCCCACCCATTCTGCAAAGTTTGCAGACATTGTTACAATACCCTCTCCCGACCATGCCCCTCCCAGTATGTCCCCTCCTTCTTCACCTTCCTATTATCCACCTGGTAGACCTCCCAACATCGGATGGTCATCACCCTCCCCTCCCTTTTCTCCATGGAACTCAGCCCCACTAACTCTGGATGATGAGATTGAACTACCCAAAATCTCGCCCTTGCGAGCAAAAAACAAACCATTTTGGTAGTTCGATGTCATGAATAGTGTGGCCTATAGGAGTTTGGTCGACTCAACAGCTACATGTTACATATCCAAGTCCTTATCACCCATGACATGGATCATTACAATTGCACCTATGAGCACTTCTGCACCCACAATGATTGGCTCAAGCTCTGCAATCAACAGTTGTAGAATGATTTACAAAATCAAATGTTTACTAACTAGCAATTGGTGATGTCTTGTACCAAGAGTCTCGGTAGACTCAATACTTCAAGGGATTTTTCAAGGAGTCAAAATGCGAGAGAGAGAAGTATAAGAAGCAAGTTACTAATCTACAAGATTCTAACTCGTTCCATCTACTTCAAATATAGAAATTAGAAAAGGAAACTATGGTGCAAGTTGCTGCTATCGATGAAATGAAATTCTAGTTACAAGAATAGGCACATGATGATGTCCTCCTATAGCAGATGGAAATGGCATTAAAGGAGGCCAACAAATAGTTGTTTGCCAAGGCTAATCAACAAGCTCAACAAATTTCGACAATGGAGCAATAGAATTCTGCATTTGAGAAGACCTTATATGAAGAAAAGATACTAAAGGATCATGCCTTTTAGAGTGCTTCGGCTGAAATGCAATGCTAGAAACATATTACCCACCGAGAGTTTTACTTGCAAGAGGAATTTGGCTTGTAGCTTGCTGAAGCTAAGATCCGTTCTATTTTGTTAAAAAGTTCAACTTCCGGTGCCAATACAAATGGCTTAGTTACCCTCCAACCAGATGAAGTACATTGTGTTTTGACGACGATTATAAAAAAGATCATGACTACTTTTAAAGATGCCAGACATTCTTTTAAGGCTCAAGTGTTCACACCATCTGAAGATGAACCAGAGGAAGCATTTTGATATCTTCATTTTTGTACTTAAAACATTTTTTGTGGGTTCAGGTCCTCCGTGCATGCCACTATTAGCCATCAAATGTCAACCTTTGTAAATATTAAATATCTTGAAACATCTCGTTGAAGAGGCAAACCATCGGATTTAACCCTTCAAATTAATCTATATGGTTCTGTCTTGGGTATGGAGACAACAAGTCAAAGAGATGAGTCAGATAGGTATGGGACATGCGGGAGTGCTTTATAACATCCAGAAAAAGAAAGGTAATGGTTTCACATTCTTCTAACCTATTTGGTTACATGTATTAAGAGTAGCAATATTGAAATGAATCCAGCATCAATAAGGACTTTGTTGATTGATTTGTTTCAATACCAAACTAGGATTGGTGGTACTTCATGATCAACAAGGCTGGTTTTTGTATGTGTTAGATTGTTCATTGGGCCAAGCAAGAATTTTCTTCTAAGTTCTTTAGGATCTATTGACAAAAAATATAGCATAAAGAAAATGATTAGTCTAAAGGAATCTGGATCGGTACCTATAGTGCACGACTAATTGTTCTTGAACCTAATTCTTGCTTAGTTTGGGGAGGTTTAGTACAGTCTAGAATAATCTATGATTGGACTCAGATGTCTTCATGAATAGACTCCAAGGAGACATACTATGGTTTGGAATAGCCATTGGTGGGATTTTGGGTATGTTCATGGAAGGGTTTGGGGTTACTTTGGAGTTGGCTAGTTATGAGGTCTCAAATACTCCTTCTTCATCATGTGTTGGTTTCTTGTTAGATTGCTCCCCAAGCTCTAGTGTGCTATGTGTAAATGGTGGAGACTCATTTTGTAACCTTTTTTCAACTTTAATCTTGAATTCTTCTTGACCTTGTACTAATGGTCTAAGTTGTTCAAGGTTGCATAGTCGTGTGCAACAGAATCTATAGTAATATGACTTCGAGTTCTAGATAAGTCCCTTTTACCATATTGGTAGCAAGGGCTATTGCTTTCTCCTTTGGTCAAATTCTTAGGCATGCTGGAAATTAGCAAAAAATATGGCCTTCTTCTAAATATAACTTACATTACAAAGGGCATAAGCATCACGATTTCAAATTGAGTAGTTCTTCTTTGTGTAAAAAACATTGATATGGTTGATTTTGGAAATAAGAATTCAAAAAATTATGCTTTTGCCTTTGAGAGGGTTGTTGATTCAATTGCAATTCTAGTGGTTAATTGAACTAGTGGGGGGCATATAGCAGCCTTCCCTTTAAAAATATGATCTACTGGTCTAGGTTTCTAGTACATGCAAGCACTCCTCATCCTTAAGAAGGAGAGGATTGGTTTTTTCCAGTACCCTACCTATATAACATAAAATGTACTAATCTCTCTTTGAAAAAAATCATCTTCTTGAATAATACCTTATGATAAAGGCATTTATGGGCAAATTAACAAGACTAGAAGCACTTCGTTATCATTCACAACCTTGTTGCTAGAAGGCCTATAAAAAGTTCCAACTAATAGGTGGAAGGATTTCATTCCATCTATTTCATCCCATCTAAAGAATTCCTTTTTCGTGTTCTTCAATGTCTCAAGTACCTTAACTTTATTCTTATAATACTATGGAATTATGGTTTGACTGGATTGCCAATATGACATGCCGCACACCATCTTCTGTTATCTGTGATTTAGATCTCTTCATCTCGGTGCATTAATCCAGTCACTCTCTTGGATTCTCCATTCTATCTTATACTTCAAAAGAAACCTTGATAAAATAATTATTTCTCTGTTTTTAGCTTGATTTATTCTTTATGTTTTCTAATTTCTATGTTCGATTGAAGCATATATATAGAAGAATTATCATTGCCTTCGGATGTAATTGAAATAGTAGCTTTTTATTGAATGACTTTTTACTTTAATTTATTTGTACAAAGAGGGTTATACGTCCTCAAGAAATAAATTAGTGTGCTCAATGACAACTGAGGCATGGTGGCTTTGGAGTGTGAAAGTGCAACAATCCTGATATAGTGAACATTTTGTTCATGATAAAGGCTTAATTCGGAAAGGATCCATCATTCATTCATAGATGATAGGAAAAGAATTCGATCAACAGATGAGGATTTCAATTATAGCTCATGAACACCTACTTATTTTCTAGTCTAAAAAGGGTTAGTGTTCAATTTAGACAAACTCGGATGACCCACATACAAACTTGCATCAAGAAATGGATCCTCACTCACAAAATGTCAATCCAAGGGGCAATTTGGCAATATGATTCACCATGTGTGAGTCATGCACATACACAAGCAGTCCCACACATGCGTGCATACATGCAAATCAAATATTTTCTCTTTAACAAGTGTTACATCTCTTGGCAAATTCCTTGGTATCTTGACACAAGGAGCCACAAAATGCCTGATAAGAGGATCCTTTTCGCACATCTGTTAGGGGATAGATGGGCTCTAGCCACACCCACGTGTGCCTTCTGTAGAATCAACAAGAAATCATCTGTAATCATCTTCATGTCACTTTCTTAAGGGTGATAAGGGTTGATTTCTCATGCACTATTAGAAAATCTTGTAGTAGGTTTTCAATTACTTATTTATAAAATGTGTACCCCCATCACTTACAATTTTCATGGGTAGGTGATATCAAAGAGAAATTTGGCAGTGGTTTGAGATTACATCTTCTTGTACCTCTCACTTAGACCCATCTTGCTAAATAGTTAGTAGTTGCCGTTATATATTTTGCATGAGAGCCTTTTTTAGGGGGTTGATGGTCCAAAAAAAGTATTCCCCATTAGCAAATGCTCTTCCACTCATCATAGGTCTAAGTGGAATTTGATCTTCACATAAAGGATAATTTTCTTGTTTACAAATATCACATATCTCTACATAACGCCTTGCATCCATGTGCAAATTTTCCCACCTTAAACCAGCAGAAAATATTTTTTGGATATCCTCTTAGAGGAGAAATGTCCTACTAAATCACCTAGGTCTACCATTTATAGGATAGGGAAAAACACACCCTCATTTATGCACAAATGCAATAAATTATCCTTTCCTCTTCTATACGATTGATTCTGAGTAAGAGAATAATCTATTGACACTTCTTTAAGTAACCTTTGTCTATCTTGAGTAATGCCTTGTTGAGATATTCCATCATAAGCATAGTCAATAAGAGGCTTACTCCAATCTAGGGCTATAATCAGTTGATAAAGCATTGAATATTATGTGTTTGTGGTTTTTCAATGCAAAATTGGAAATTAATATAGTACTCCTAAAACTCTTTGGCTATGTGTGGCCAATATACTCCTAATTGTTGTAGGTTTTGCAAAGTTTTTGTTTGGGAAAAATCCATCCAGAAATTGCATTGTCTTCTTGCATAGTAAGTTCCCACTTGTGCTCAATCTCATATTGAAACTCTCTTGTAAGGGTTTAGTGATTTTCTCTTTAATTTTTTCCCATGTGTGTACAACCTTTCTTTTGATGGTTTAGTATGTGGTTCCACACATATTCTCTATGGGCCAATCTCCTTTAATTCCTTCTAGGAGCAAGCAAATACATCTCTCTATTGTTGGAGTAATTCTTTAAATTGATCCTCCTCCATCTTTGATACATCACTCCCAATGTACATGCAATTCCTCCTCTTTTCTTCTACAATGAAAACCACTTTCTTCTTCAACTCTTTGACCGTTGGTTGTCATAGGATTCTCATATTGTATCTTCTCTTATTAGGCCCAGGTTTTTGACTTTCTACCTCCTAGTTTTTGAATCATGTGGGAGGGTCATATCATAAAATCTCATATCTATAGAGATATTATTTTTATCTTTAGGGACTTCTACTTTGTATAAGGGATACACGTAGGTTATAGGATCCCTTACACAATAGTTAGCTTGAATTTCCATCAAGAACTCATCTTCTATAACAAACTTGGGTTACGTATTGATGGACTCTAGGATATCATCTTCTAAATTATCTTCAAGCACTATGATTTGTTCTCCGTTTTTAATCTCCTCAAGTATTGAGACCATGAAAAATCCATTAATGTCATAGCCTTGAGCATCATAATGTTTGGTCATGGTGATTCCATTAATGGAAATGTCCATCGTGAATAGGATTTGCATCCAGCCATGTGGCTCAAACTCTTCGTCATTAAATCTTTAAGGTATATATGTTGAGTCATTGGTTGATCTATTTTGTATTATGTAATTTTTGATGTCTCTTCTCATCATCCTTCACTTTTGTCTATGATTTTGTATATAGACCACAGATTTACATCCTCATCCATCCTCTAAATCTAAAGATTTATTTGAAGGGAAATCATCTACATCTTTGAGTACAATGTTCCATTTGATGGGACGGATATCTCTATTGGGATTCAAGGTTTGCAGAAGCACACGAATAGTATAAGGAAGAAAAAGAAGCATGCAGAACAACACAATACTAAATGTATTACCAAGTAAATTTACAAATATTAGTGACTTGTTAGGGCTATATGAATATATACAAGATGGAGAAAAAATCTCATAAGGAGGGAAATAAGTGCCTTGATGGTTCTAAGTTTACTCACACACATCACTACCATAATATATCAGCAAACCTTCCTTGTGAGCGATGTGATTAAGAGCGAGCTCACATTCATGTATAAGGAAGTGTCAAGCTATGTGGAAACAAATCAATCAACAAAAGTAAGTAAGCCCAAAGCTTTGCAAAATGCTTCAAACATCTCCTTGGCACAACCTTTGTGAAAAGGTCTGCAACATTATCCTGTGTGGGAAATAAGCCAAACTCAACTCTCAAAAGAGAACCTCTCCCTCAATTTGCCTCAATGATAGTGCACCTCAATGTGCTTTGTATGAGCATGCAACACAAGGTTCCTTGCAACTTCCAATGTGCTTTGACTTTTAGTAAAGATGATTGTGGCAGAAATGACCAACACCCAAATTAGTCAGAAGACATCTAAGCCATGCACACTCAATAGTCATTGTAAATGCTATCCTATACAAAATCACAACTAGAAGTGACTACATTAGGCTTCTTCTTAATCAACCAAGATATGCATGAGCTACCAATCATGACGCAAAAACACTTTTGGACACAGGAGTCATAACAACCAACCTAGTATGAGTTAGAGACAACATGTAATAATGGTGGTAATAATCCCCCCTTTGGATAAACAAAACCAAGTATCCAAGTACCACTCAAGTATCAAACAATCTCCTTAATTGTTACCAATGCATGACACTTGGGCAATGCATAAAGCTACTAATCTAAGAGACAACAAATTGAATATCAAACCAAGTTATGCATAACTAAATCAAATATCCAACAACCTATTGATAGAGAACAACATCAAATGCATCTGTAGCATCATGAATACTTAATTGTAAACATGTTTCCATGGGAGTGGGAATTCTTTTGTAGCATTCAAGGCCAAAAATTCTCCAATAATGTGTAAATATAATTTGTGTGATACAAAGTTATTCCCCTATCAATTTCATAAATTGAATGCCCAAATAATGATTCCAATGTCTGACACCTTTAAAGAGGCATGCAAATCAGCCTTAAATTTAGGAATATACTTCTCATCCCTTGTGTTTCGGATACTAAGACATTCATCTGTTTCCCTGCTCGTGGGGGACGTCTTCCGTATCTTCTTTCCGTTCTGCGTGATTGTGCCAGGGCAGTATGCACTGTCTCAGGTACTCCTAAAGCATCAGAGATCATATCCAGTGTGGCACGATATTGTTCGTCGACTCCTTCCTCCTCAAGGATTTGGTGCATGATAGCCTTTCCTGCTGCAAGGGATAACTTATGTTGTTGTTGGACCCTGTTGATGGTATCGTAGAGCTTTTTCAACTCCTTTGTATATGCTGGGGCACCTTCTAGCTCCTCTATAACTTCTCGCTCATAGTCATGCGCCTCCTCATAAGAAAATCCTTCCTGTTCATCCTCTTGGTCTTCTTCTTCTTCATCCTCCACTTCCACCACTTCTGGTTGTCTTGTCTGCGGTTGTTGTGTAGCCGTTTGTTGTCCACTACCCTGCTCTGCTTCGACTTCCGCATTAACAGCTTCAATGATTCTGGCAACTTCTTCATCCATTAGATCTTCCAAAGTGAATCCGTGAGGAAATTCCAGATCAGTAGGTACTGGTGGAAACACAAGGTTAGGGCCATCTGTGCTGTGCCTGGGTAACCTGATAGTAAATGGTTGTACTCGTCTGGGAAGCCTTGGAGTTGTTTCAGGTGTTAGGGTTGCACCGCGGGCTTGTGCACAAGGCATCTGGACAGCGCCTCTCATCTTCTTTGATGGAGGCCCTGCGGCTGACAGTCTGCATTGAAACTCCTGTGCTCTGGTCCAAATGAGAGCCCTTTGCACCGGTACATCATATGCGAGACATCTATACACAATTCTGGTAAGCGCACAACATCCATACAGTACAGATTTTTGTTTCTTATACCACCTTTGATGAGCCAAATGGATCTGGTCGATAATCCAGTGGGGCATATTGATTGTCAAATCAAAGGCATCTGCTAAGTAGAGGCTAAACCAGATCTTTTTGGGAGGCATTGTGAACCTTTCTTGCGCGGGGAATGCGAAATGTTGCATGACCATGCGCAAATGAATGGCGATCGTAGGTGTCATCGCGACCATGTCCTTTAATTTCGTCAAATTTCTGTTCTTCATATTGTCTGGAACCATAGTCTCTTTCTCCGTAGGAATGTGCATACCTTTCATGTCCAAAGCTTCCCTTACCAAGTTGATAGTTAATCTGAAGCGCTTGAGCTCATTGCCCCTTGTGAGAGACGGGAGGACAAAGGAGCTGTATCCCTTTTTGTCTTTGCTCGGAGTAAGGGTGCTAATCAGATACGAGCACCTTAGAAAATCCGGCTTGGGCAATTGGAATTTGAAAAACTCGTAGAGTCCTGCCTTCTTCCATATGGGTTTCAATCCTTCATTATTCTGCAATCTTTCAAATTCCCTGGTAAAAAAGTGATACCTGCCCCAATGCCCATTGAATTCTATCTCGGCCTCCCACATATAAGTGCCTTCACCTAGGGGTCCTGCCACATCACTGAACCAATGAGAGTTTTTACTGACTGGCATAGTGTGCCCTTGTGGAGGATTCTGAACTGGTATGGCGTGTAATGCCCTCAATGCCGCTCGTCGTTCCTTTAATTCCTCCTCGACCGGAAGGCTTTCAATGTCCACAACTTGGGGGCTGGTGCCTGCCTGGGAGCTAGTTCCTACCGTATCTGCCATGTTACTTCTTGCTTCCTATCTCTGTGAGAATATACAAACATGTGTTAACATTGTACAAGACAAGAGAGAACCGTTGTTGTTCCCATCACAACATTAACATGAGGGTCGGGAGAGATTAATGGGTTAGTAAGTGCTCGGTGCGAGTGTGTGTGTGGTTAGGAGTTCGGTAGACCTAAGAGCTAAGTGGAATGATGTAGTGTGATAGTGATGTGGTTAGTAGGTTGTCATGGATTTACAAATGGGGTCCGGGGGTTTGTTACAAGTCTTAGGCTGCCAAATGCAGTGGATGGGTTTTGCTCTTGGTTTCGTAGAGACTCTCGAGAGCTTTATAGGTGTGTCGGCTTGAAAATGAGGCCTTTCAGGGACCCATTTACAAGTGATTCTGTTCGTGCTCATGGGCCTTGGTGTGTTCCTGAGTGTTGAAAACAAGTGGATGTCGGCTGTGCGAGTGAATGGATCATGCTGTATAGGGTGTGGTCTTGGCGTAGCTATTTGAGCCCGCAAACAAGCCTTAGGCACCCAAATTTGTCTTGATTGTGGGCTAGCCTTCATCGACTTCTTGGGCACCCAAATAGACTTCACGTTAGCAGAAGAACTTCTGAAAGACTTCTTATTAGTGTCGTGTTGTTGGTTACTAATAAGAGGCTTTGCCCGTGTGGTTGGCTTGAGTGCAACCGGGTGTTCGCCTTTCCGCACCCACACTTGTTTCACTAGCTGAGACATTTTGCTGCGCAGGTACTTTTGATCTCCGACATAGGTAGTACTCTGCTTCTTCTGCCCTTGATCCACCTTTGGTTGCTGCCTCCCTCTGGCCTTTGGAAAAGAAGGGAGTTCCGTTGCATCCCTGACTCCTTTTTTGCGAACATCATTCCTCTGCAACACATAGTTTTGGACAAGAACAGCATGGTCATCTTCATGTGTACTCCTGGAAGGACCAGGAGTGTGTGCCTTTCCTAGTTCCTTGAGTGCTCCATTATCTAACTCTACTGTAATTCGACTATGATTGACCCATACCTGAAGAATTCCACTTCTTAGGTTTAAGTTGACTGCTTGGTCATAGATCCAGTCCTGACCCAAGACAAGAGGCTCCGTGAGGTCTTCGTCTTGGCACACTAGTACCTTAACTGTCATTAACATGTCCTCAATGTAGAGGGGGAGCTCCACCTCGCCCATGCAAGGGGTTTCCACACCTCCTAATCCTATGAGATAAGCTTCTATAGGATTGACCTTTAATTTCAATTCTTGACAGTAAGAGAGTCTCACCGCACTAGTGGTTGCACCTGAGTCAACCAATGCTCGCACGGACTGTGCACTAGTTCCTTGTCCTACCTCTATGGTCACAAAAGGTCGTCGATCAATTATTCTATGGGAACTTGTTCCTGCGACTTCACACATTGCCATATGATATCCTTGATCTGCATAGTCACTTGTTCTAGGCTGATCTCTACCTTGTCTTCGGAACTTCATCCTTCTGATGCGTTCTAAAGCTTCTGCTTGGGCTTCTTCTCGAATCCGCTTTTCTTCTTCCTTGCGTTTCTTGGCGATATTGAGTCGACTTAGCATTTCCTCTGTGAGAGGTTCCTGATATAACTTGAATCCGCTTATATAGCTTGGGAGAACGTCACCTTCTAATGTGGCTAGTTGCACTGCTCCACTTGTTGAGATTCTGTTAATGATCATGGGTCCGTAGCCTCTCTTCTCCAGTTTCCTCGCATGTTGCTTCAATGTGTAGACTAGAACTAAGTCGCTTGCCTTTAAACCTTTATCCTTAACGTGGGCATCAAAGTATGCCTTCTGTCGTTTCTTAGCTGCATATATCCCTGCAGCTACTCTCAGTCTTGTTTCTCCTAATCATTCAAGGTCAAAAAGTCTAGAGGAGAGTTCATGACCCGTCCATTCATGCTCTTGTGCTACCTTCAATGTAGGTATCAAGAAGTCCAATGGTAGCACTGCATTTTGACCAAATACCATCTGAAAGGGGGTGGCTTGGAGTACCGTTTTGTAGGCGACTCGGTATGCCCAAATAGCATGGTGTAGCTATTTGTCCCAATCAGAGCGTTTATTATTCACGAGCTTGGTCAACACATTGCACAGAATCTTGTTTGTGCTTTCGGCCTGCCCATTAGCTTGTGGGTGGTAGGGGGCAGACTTCTTATGAACTACCAAGAATTCTTGGAGCAGATTTTCAATTACTTCATTCAAGAAGTGAGTACCTCTATCACTTACTAACTCTATAGGTAGCCCGTATCTTGTGAATACATTCTCAAACAAGAATTTAGCAGTTGTTTGAGCATCGTTCTTCGTTGTGGCTTTTACCTCTACCCATTTTGTTACATAGTGTGTGGCAACAATGATATATTCCACATGGGAACCCTTAGCTGGGGGATTAATAGGACCTACGAAGTCTATTCCCCACTTAGAGAATGCACGTCCACCCATCATAGGTTTCAGTGGCATCTCATCTTTGCGTATAGGATACTGAGTTCTCTGACACACATCACACCGTTTCACATAGGTATGTGCATCCATGTGAAGGGTTGGCCACCAGAAGCCCGCAAATAATATTGCCTTGATCACCCGATCTGGTCCAAAGTGTCCTCCTACTACACCTTGGTGAGCAGTTTCCAAGATCTTGAGATATTCACTTTCATGGACACATAGCCTTAGGTAACCATCTTTACCACGCTTATATAGATTATCACCAATGAGTGAGTAATCCTGGGCTTCTTGTTCTAAACTCTTTTTCCTAGCCAAGGTCATATCTGGAGGGAATGTTTTTGTCCTCAGGAAGGATACTAGTGGTTCACTCCAATCTGGCACTATGGACACTTGATAAAGAGTGGCATGTTCCACAGGTGGTTTAGTGCGACAGATTGGGCATTCCTTGCACAACTTTTGGACATCAGCTTCCATAGTCGGCCAATGCACTCCGAGTCTCCTTAGTGTCTGCAGGGTTCGTTGCTTTGAGTAGTGTTGCTCTAATGCACCTAGATGTGCTAATTGCAACCATTTAGCGTACTCATCCTCTTCCACACAACAAGCCAAGATTCCTTGATCTGTGTGCTTGTACATACTTCCAGCCAGGATGTGGTACTTTTGGGCTTTCACAACCTCTCTATTTTGTGTGTTTACTACTGGATGGTTAGGCCCGTATGTCAATACTGGCACTAGTGGCTTAGCCCACTGTGGCACCACTTCCAAATTAAACAAGTAAGCATCAGGAAGGTCATTCGACACTCCTTGTGGGGCTTCTCCTGATGTGAGCCTAGAAAGGTGATCTGCTCTCAAATGAGTCTTCCCTTTCCTTACCACAACCTCAAAATCATATTCCATTAGCAAGAGAAACCATCTCATTAATCTACCTGTATTACATGGCTTGTTCACGAGATATAACAATGCCTGATGGTCAGTAAAAAATTTAAACTTATTTGCAAGCAAATAATGTCTAAACTTTTTAACTGCATATACCATGCCTAGTCCTTCTCTCTCCGTAGTGGTATAATTTTGTTCAGCTCCATTCAATTGTCTACTGGCATAGGCAATTGGAAGATCCATATTACCTTCACCAGTAGGTTGCGCGAGTACACACCCAATAGCATAATTGGATGCATCCACGTGAACATGGAATGGCTTATTCCAATCTGGTGTGGTCAAGATTGGTGCTGAACATAATCTTCGTTTAAGCTCTTGGAAGGAGTTCTCACATTCATCAGTCCACTCAAAGTTAGTCAGAAGTCCATACATGGGCTTTGCAATGACAGCGTACATATGAATGAACCGTCGGTAGTAACCACAATGCCCCATGAAAGCTTGTACTTCCTTGACATTCCTTGGCCTAGGTAACTCTGCTATGGCTCTCACTTTCTCTTCATCAGTGGATGTGCCATTCTTTGACACTATGTGTCCTAGAATCTTGCCTTGCCTGACCATAAAGACGCACTTTTCTGGGTTCAGGCAGACTTGATATTCTCTACATTTGTCAAAGATTTGTCTGAGTTCAGGAATATGGGTTTGTCTGATGTTGGAATGAGCACAAAGATCATCAACATAGACTTCTAAGTTCTTCCTCAGGAACTCTTTAAATACGTGACACATCAATCGTTGAAAGGTAGCAGGTGCATTAGTAAGCCCGAATGGCATTACCCGAAAGGCAAATATGCCCCACTCCGTGGCAAAAGTTGTCTTATGCTGATCTTCTGGAGCTATGGCTACTTGATTGTAGCCCGAAAATCCATCGAGGAAGCTGTACACTTCCTTGCCTGCTACTCTTTCTAAGAGATGCTCTGTGATAGGAAGCGGATAGTTATCTCGAATCGTGGCTGCATTAACCTTCTTCAAGTTAATGCATACACGCAGCTTGCCATTCTTCTTGGGCACCACTACGATGGGGGATACCCACTCAGTGTGCTCAATTTCATAGATAAATCTAGCTTCAACCAGTCTATCTATCTCCTCTTTAATCTTGGCAGCGTAATTATCGTTATATGTATAGGGCTTTTGCTTAGAGGGTTTGGCCTCTGAAGTCATGGGGATGGTGTGTGAGCATATGTCTGGGTCAACACCCTTCAAATCCTTGTAACTCCAAGCGAATACATCTTTGTATTCTCTTAGCAAGGCTATTAACGTATGCTCTTCTTCCTCTGTTAGGTCATGGCCTATGTATGTGCATCTCTCCTCTCCTTCTTCTAGGGCCACTACTATTTTCTTGGTGGTTTCTTTGTTATCATAGGCCTCTCCTGATCGTGCCTCTCGTTTCGGAATTCTGATCATGACTCTCCTGTCATCTATCTCATACTTCTTAAAATTTTCCGGGACCTCAAACAAAGATTCTTCCTCCTCTGGTGAGACTTCTCTCTTCTTTCGTTTCTTCCCTTCTTCCTTCAGGGTTACATGTGTGGCTAATCTTACATCATTTGTAAGCTCTCCACGCCTCTGGGGTTGAAATTCTACTTCATGGAAGTATTCTTCATCTGATGCAAAAGGTGGGTCCATAATGATTGACTCTAGATCGGAGTCACTTGCATCCTCAAATGCATCAGGGCTAGGTTCACACTCTTCTAAAACTGCCTCTCCCATGATTGGCTCTATGGAGAAGACTGAAATGTCATAGCCATCCTCATCACAGTGAGGTGTCCATTGTTCTTCTTGGCTACATCCATTGTTGCTAGGATTTCTGCCCAGCCATGGGGTTCAAATTCCTCATCAGGAAAGACTACAGGTGCATAGGCTGGGTCTTGAATTGATCTATGGTTTTCTTTTGCACCTACCTCTCTGGCTTTTTCTCTCTTCTCTTCCTCTACTGCTACTTTGCACATCCATAAGTGAGTGTCTTCATGCATCCATGAGGATCCTGATCCTATGGAATGCACCGATTCCGTATCATCTTTGGCTCTATGGATGGGGTTCCATTGGATAGGAGGGACATCTCTATGAGAGTAATCCTTGAGATTGACTTTGGTCGTAACACCTAAGTGCTGCAGGTACAAAGAATTGGTTCCCCAATCCTGTACCACTTGCAACTGTCGCATAAAGGGTCGCCCCAAGATCATTTCATAGGCGTGGTTCTTACTAAAATCACATATAGCAAAGGTATGCTCGAACTCGACACCACAGGTGGTGAGAGTTATTCCTTCTAGCAATCCTAAGGGTCTCTCAATATGACCATCGGCCATCTGCAATTTCATTCTCATTGGCCTGAGTGCTGGCTTGCCCCAACGCTTCCATAGGGAAGTGGTGGCAATTGCAACTCCTGCACCTGAGTCCAAAATTGCCTTGGTGGTGTACTCCTGGTAGGTAATGGGAAGATAGGTGTTCCCTTCTTCACCTTCACACATATCTCCTATCTTATCCAAGGGTATTTCTGGTACTGTCCTCTGGGATCCTACCTGGGAACGAGGTTTGGCTATTTCTGGTACTTGTTTGGCTACATGTTTCCATAGCTCAGGTCTAACCTTGAGTAGCTCTTCTAACTTGAGATTGCACTGCACTTTAGTGTTTTTCACTACCTCTATGTTCCTAGGTAAGACTGAGTTCTCATTTCGTACCATGACCGTGGGTGCCCTCATACCAGTAGACTTAGCTTCCCATGGGCCTGTGAAGTGGGGTAATTCTTGTAGAGAGTTAGACTCAAAGTCTAGTCTGCCCTGAGAGTGGGTGCTCTCCTGCTCCTCATAAATGGATGGGATGTCTTGTGGGAATTCATCGTGCGCATCATCCACAAGTTCAATAGGAGGAGGGACTTCACTCTCTTTAGCCCATTTGTCTTCTTGAATCTCTCGTAGGAATTCTGGTGTGAATCGATTCATAGAAGTTGATGTGTCTGGCTCCGTAGAGTTAGGCACATAGGCTTCAGGCACATAGGCTTTCTGGGCAGGAAGACTTGCTCTTTCACTTGCCTTGTCCTTATGTTGAGAGGTAGGTTCCTTTTCCGATTGTGCAATTAGTTTCTCTATTCTTTCTAGCAGTCCATCAAAGTGCAACTGCGTCTTTGCTGAGCTAGAGATGTTAAAGAGGCGGCTCGCTTCAAACATGGTCTGAGCCAACTCCACCATTTTGGCACAAATTTTAGTTCGTTCAAGCTCTAATTCTGCTCTAGGGTAGCACTTTTCATGATCAGTTACGTTTGGCCCTTCTTGGATTCTGGCCTGATATGCTTTAAGCATCATATTAAGGTCTTCGGGAGTGGGATCTGCTAAGACTGATCCTACTCGGGGTGGTGGAATTAGGTGAGGCGGGTTGGAAGGTGGCTGGTCGGATGGCGATGGGAATGGTGGTGGTGGGGTAGTGTGAGAGGGAGTTTGAGATGTGAGTTCAATTATCCTGGCTTTGGTTTCTCTTATGCTTTCCTCAAGTTCACTCATCTTTTTAGCCCATTGTCTTTTCATTCTTTCCCGACTATCTTTCCACGCTCTAGTCCTCTTCTTTGTCGTACTCTCTGTTTCACTAACTTCGGGGCTTTTTTCCTGACCTACACCCTGGTTTTGCTGCAGTGCTTGGGCTCTAGTGATTACTTGTACTGGTGCAGTGGAAGTCACACTCCCTGTGGAGTCTACCACTAACCCAACAACGTTGATAGGAGTGATTTTTGGCATATTATTGGGGTTCTTTGGGCAATCTCTTAAAAGATGCTCCTTTCCACATTCTTGGCAAAAGCCCTGAATTGTTACTGACTGGGGTTGTGTGAGTGGAGGTAAGGGACAATCACGAATGAGGTGATCTCCCTGACATCTGTAGCATGGTCCTCTAGGGAATGGGGGTCTTACCTGCCTAGGTTGAGGCCTAGGGTTGGGGTTTGCATACATGACGTTTGTGTAATCTGACTCCCAACTAGGTTCATTTTGCTTTTCACTATAGTAAGACTCACCATGCTCAGGAGACTGCATGTAGTAGGCCTGGGGGCTATCAACGTGTGTAGAATCGAAGCTATGGTCAGTGGGATCACTTTCTGAAAGCACTGGTGTTACAGGGACTATAGCTCTATTCAGGTTTTCTTCTGCCACAGCATACTTTACCGGAATCACATTAGCTGGAGCTGGGGGTTGTTGTGCTAGCACAGGCTGAGGCCTTTGTTGGTTTTGGTAGGGTTGGTAGGTTTGTTGAGGCCTAGCATACTGCTGAGGTGGGTATTGGTTCTGGTATCTTCCTTGTTGAGGGTATGGCTGTGGGTACGTCTGCCTAACGGTTTGCTTATTGTAGGGGCAATCTTGCGCGGTGTGATTGGTGTACCTTCGTTCTATAGTGCAGTACTGGCTACCAGATTAACTTGGGGTTGAGCCATAATGGGACATACATTCGCCATGTGGTCGCCACCACAAGTATAACACCTTTTCACAGGGGCAAACCTTGGGATTTGTTTGTTAGTGACACCTAATTTCTGAGCTACTTTCTCTGCAAGTTCCTCGATTGATGTGGATTGCGTGGAAGAGAGGTTAGAGGCACTATCCGAATCTTTGTATATCTTGGAAAGCTCTAACTCCTCCCCTAGGTTATCCTCAATATCAATGCACATGCGTACACAATCTTCTATGGTCCTAGGGTCCTTCAAGTACACATAAGATCTCAATTTGGTACTTAGCAATCCATCCAAGAATAAAGCCACTTGCTTGGCTGGTGTGGGTAGCTCCGAAACAGGGCATCTTTCTAAGTATTGCCTAAATCTTCTTCCTGCAAGTCTCACAGTTTCTTGAGGGGTTTGCTTGAAGCTGTGAGTCAGCGAGGAGGTGTTATGTCTTATGCCACTCTTAGAGAATTCGATAATGAACGCCTCTAGGAGTTGGTCTATGCTCTTGAACTGCCTCTCATTTAGTGGCTGAAACCATGTCAGGGCAGTGTTCCTAAGGGTCAGACCAAAGTCATTGTACTGCGTGAATAGATCCTCCACTTGTTCAGCTCTCAAGACTTGCCTAAACTCAGCCACATGATCGTATGGATCTCCAGTGCCATCGAAGTAGTTCTTCATGGACTTAATTAGCTGAGTCGGTCTCAAAGTCCTTGTGTGCTCTCTAGGTCGTGGTAGAGGGAACTCATCCGCATTTCTTTGATTCCTGTGAGCTCTAAGTATCTCAGGTTCTACTCTATTTGTTTCCGTCCTCGTTCTTTCTCTGCCCACTGGGTTGGCAAAGCTTACTTCTGGTCTATCTCTACTTCTGTCTCTTTGCATTCCATGAGCTTGGGATGTTCCAGCTCCAGGGTGACCATAGGATACATTCGATCTTGGTTGGGGGAAAACGAATTCACCCTTCCAAGTGTAAGCATGCCTATCATGTTCTGTCACCACAAAGATCCTCTCCGAAGCGTGATCTAAGTAGGTCACTCTACCTGGGCTATCAGGATCCTTAAACTCATAGATCATGATTGTTCCTATATCAATTGGCCGGTCAGGTTTGTACCTCCAAAAGGCTTCGTCAGTCTCTCGATTGAGGAGCAAATCTATGCTCTTAATATCCTGGGGAATCCACTCCGGTGTGATAATCCTAGTAAGAACCAATTTACCTCGAGGGGTTCTAGGTTCTGCACCCATGTTTCCTTGCTCCAGGTCACCTAAGTCTGCTTCGGGGATCACATTTCCAAATTCGTCCGTCCTATCTGGGTGACCGGTGACTACGTATATGGTTCCTTCTTTGTCCAAGTATGCTCCATTTTCAAACTTGACAGCTGGGCGCTCTAGTCCAATGGATTGATCAGGATTTTTAATCTGGACCACGGATCTTCCTAGATCGTCCTCATAGATGCTAGCACCTAATCGGTTGGTCCTAAGGTATTCCAACTGTGTTTTGTAGGGGCCTTCTACTCTGTGCAAGTATGGCACTCCTGAACTTCCCGTAGGTCTGTCCATGCCTTGAGACATCTCTGATTCACTGGTATCGGAGCTAGGGTAATGCAAGTGGTGACTCAACTGCTGGGCCCACGACCTAGCAGTGTGGTTGACACTAGCCTCTGAAGACCTAAGGCTTTGTCTCTCCCTTACTAGATGCCGTCCTGATCTAAGGTTCATATGCCTAGTTAAGTAGCCCGATTTTTGCCCAGAGTACAACCTCGTTGCCGATCAATTGGTATCAGTCACTTGATTCTTTTTAGTTATTTATCATGTTTAAGGTCTTGTCTGATATTACGTCGTCAGGAATACTTGAATGTTCTTCGTACTTTTAGGTTGATCGTTCCACGTTAAACTCTTTTCCTTTAGGATTCTCAATCGTACAAAGATTATGTAGTTATCTTGAACTTTGAGTATTTAGGTAGTCTTCAACTTGATAGATGCCTATCGCCGCCCTGGCTTACTCCTATCACTAGTCGTTCTTAGCCTAAGCTAGGAATTGACAAAGGGAGTTGAGAATTTCCAACCTTTTGTTTCCTTCTTGGTTGCCCTTGAGTGCCCAGGAAGCGTGTTCCGAAGCTTGCACTTACTCTTGCTTAGAATGCCCTTCGATGCTCTCAATAGATCTGTCAGAGTTCCAAAGTTAGCTCAAGACCAATTTGCACTGTGAGTTTTTGAAAAACAATTCTAGAGATCCCTAAATTTTGTTCCCCCTGAGTTGTGCTCGCCACGAGCTTTCCAACAAAACAAGAATCACAGCAAACGGATTTCGTATGAGAGAGTTGTGTCAGTTCAGGGTTCTGGTGCTAAAACAGGGTTCAAACAGGCTAACAGATCACAGGATTTTTCTCAAAAGCACATGTGTAGGGACCTCACAACTCACTAATTGCTAGACCAATATGCCCAAAAACTATCCCCAAAGCTTAGAATAAAAAACCCTAATTTTTTGGCCGAAAAGCCTGTCAATCGCGATCGACAGGTCTGTCAATCGCGATTGACAGAGGTGTCCGTCGGGGCCTGTCGGTCGCGATCGACACGTCAGTCGCGATTGACAGTGTCAATCGCGATCGACAGAGTCGGTCGTGAGTCCTGTCAATCGTGATTGATGGTGTCAATCGCGATCGACACTTTTTCCGGGTTTTTCGCCGTGATTTCAGTCAATCGGGGATGTGTCCGTCGCGATGGACACGTGGCTACGCGTAAAAGTCAATCAATCGTTGAATTTCAGTCGGTCACGATCGACGGTGTCAATCGCGACTGACAGAGGTGTCGGTCGTGGCTGTCGATCGCGATCGACGGTGTCAATCGCGATTGACAGGGTCCTACGTGGCAGTCTGTCGGTCGCGAAGTCTGTCGGTCGCGATTGACAGGGTCTGTCGGTCGCGATTGACAGAGGCTGTCGGTCGCGATTGACAGAAAAACACGGAATTTTTCTACTGTTTTAGGTGATTTGGGATGTGCTCATCATGCTTGTGCTAGTGGTGAACTTTGTTTTACCAAATGATCGAATTTTCTGTCGATCGCGATCGACAGAGGCTGGCGACTGCGAGACGGATTCGACGAGTTTCATACCTGCGCAGAGTGCTGGGGATGATGATTCAGCAAGAACCTGCAAAATGCTCAAGAAACATGCAAAAACAGTGCAAGCAATATCGCTCTCTCGCTCTCTCTCACAAGTAGAATGAAGGAAATGAGGTGGAGATGGTGATATGATCAAAACTGAAAATTTCCGTGATGATGGAGATGGAGGTGGGAGATGGTGATGATGATGCTGGTGATGAAGATGGTGAAGAAAAAACAAGAAAATAGATCAAAGTGAAGAAAATACCTACAACTCCAACGCATCAACTCTACGTCTTACCATCACACGCTCGTCCTCAAAGTTCGATCCCCGGCAACGGCGCCAAAATTTGGTGTAGCTCAGTGATGAGTAGCACCTCCTTTAATGTCAATCCGGGAAGACGTGAGGATGGTATGAAGACCTCGAGCAAGTGGAGGCACAAGTGCGTGAGTGAGAAGCACACAAGCATGCACACACATACACACACGCGCACACACGGCAAGACAAAGAGTGAGAAGCAATGGAGTTCTTAGATTACTTTCAAAAAGCTCTTACAAGCTCATTTCAATTACAAGCTAACCTCTAAAAATGAGCTCTCTAGCTCCTTTTATAGTTTTTGACTAGCTTTGGCCCTGTTCAGACCTAGTGTCCGGCCTAGTTAAAAATTAGGTTCCAGGGCTTATTTGAGGGCTCAAATGAGATCTAAAAAATACGAAAATTGGTAAGCAACTACTTCTAAGGCTCCTCAAGCTCGAGGACTCCTCGGCTTGCACAAAATGGAGCCACAAAAAGGTGAACATGGTATTTACAGGGGTTGTTAGTGATGAGAATCACTTTTAATTGGTGTAAGGATTTTGAAAAATTAAAGGTTGCCTTAGTGCTAGATCTGCGTGAATGCTCGTACTTGCTTCTTCATGAAGAAAATTATTGGCCTACTTGCCAGATCGTCGTTGACTCCCTTGTTTGCTTGTGCCTTCTCTCCCCTCTGACTCTCTTCTCTGATTGCCATGCCTTGTCAGTCCTTCAGTTCCTTGTCTGCTGCTAACATCATCTTAATTAATTAAGTGTGTATTCTCAAAAGTTTTTAGTACTGGAACGATCCTGGGGCCCCAAATTCCAATAGGGGAGCTGTTGGTACATTTTACCCAAGCCTACATGCTTGATATTATTTGATTTATGTTCATATGTGTAGTCATGTGAACACCTCTTGTAAAAGAGTACATTTTATCTCTTGTAATTGTGAAAAAGAAAAAAGTAAAAGAATGGGTTACCTCATCCATGATGTAAAAAGCAAATCCGTGGCTCTAACTACCTAAAACCACGAAGTAGTGAGCTGAGGGAATATATCCTAACTTTGGAGATCACTTTTGGAATAGCAGCACCAACTCATCTTCGGATTGCATCCACCATCTCTCTTCACAGTAATGTCTCATCGGCAGTCCGAGGCTCGTGATGCTTTTAGAGCAGCCTTACCAAAGCGTGTATGGTTAGATGTTGAGGAGTGGAAATTGATTCACAGGGAGCAGCAACATACTCTTGACCGATATCATTAGCAGCGAGATGCAGCAACCACACGTTTACATACATTTGGAACGTCACATTTGGGTAGAGACGGATACAACAATATGCGTTACTAGTTTGTAAGTATCATTTTAATTATTGAATTTGTTTGTGTTAAGAACATGATGTATGTTCATCTAACATTTTGCATATTTATTATAAGAGTTGGTAGTGGGTCATCCTCCGATGCGAACCAAAGAAGCTTATGGATATTGTCATGGATTGGCAACACTGTTGCAGGACTTAGAGGGATGTAGTGTGATCATTTCATGGGAGAATCTATGGTGAGGTAAACATATACCTTGGTTCGGTATTTTTAGTTGTTCTGTATAAATATCATGTCAATTTGTCTCATTTTATGCATATGCTTTGTTGCAAGATTGTAGGTGTAAAGGTTTTGATTCCCTTGAGCATATGTATGGTAGTGCTTTGCCACAATTTTGTATTACACTCATATGTGGCAATGGTGCACCATAATTTTGTATCCCATTCCTATATAGAAGTGCTTTTCCATATTTTGTATTTGGGCCATATATGGTAGTGCTTTACCACACTCTTGTACATGCTTCATGTTACACTTATGTGTTCCTCGAGTAGCTTTGATGTGAACATTTTCCCTATACATGGGTACTTTTTACTCTAGTGTTGGCTAGAGGTTTTTTCCCCATGTTACCACATACTTGATACTCTCATATGTGGTGGTACTTTGTACTTAGGGATATTATTCAGCTCTTACTTCAGTTCAGTTCATCGTCAATAGAGAGAGCTATTCCAGCCATCGTCTTCTCCGTGTGTCTTGCTGCATTTGGGCTCCTTGTGTGTGCTTCTGGTGTGTCTCTCGCACTTCTATACACACCCAATAGTGGTATCAGAGCAGGTTCAACTCCTTCTCAAGTTTCGGTTTTTCGCATCGCGACGCACACACACTTTTACCAGTGCAAATCAACTTCGGAGCATAGAACTGTGAATTTGAGCAGCCAAGAAACATTTCCATCAGGTGCACTGGGGTTTTACCCCCATTTCGAGGCCATTCGAGCAGTCAAAATTGCCATCAGAGTGACGGTTTGTGAGCTGAAATTTCAGCATTCATTTCAGCTTTCGTCGATGTAAAGATTTTATCACATTCTTGTTCTTTTGTGAAATGGCGGGCAGCAATGACTTGTTTGGCATGCTTCAAGCTGAAGATAAGCTTGACGGGACCAACTATCCGATGTGGTCTTACATGATGAAGCATGTTCTTGTTGCTAAACAACTTTGGAACATAGTGGCAGATGTAGATCGAAGACCCGTAGGTGCTTCTACTTCACAGTCTACTGTCAGAGATGGAGCTTCTTCTTCGAGTACAGTGGTTTCTCCTTCTCCATCTACACAAGAGCAGCTTAGATGGGATGGAAAAGATGCTCAAGCTCATGCTTTGATTGCGCTTTCAGTGAAGCGTCATATAGTTCCACACATTGAGTCATGTTCTACATCGAGACAGGCATGGGACACTCTTGCTTCTTTGTATGTCGTGCGTAATGAAGCACGTGTAGCATAGTTGAGGAAGCAACTTGAGGATGTATGTATGGCTGAAAATGAGTCGATGGATGTGTATGTGACATGCATCAAGGACTTGAAAGAGCAATTGGCAAACATAGATGAGATCATTCCGGATGCATCACTCATTTCTACATTGTTGAAAGCATTACCAGAATCTTTTCAAAGCTTTGCTACTACACTCCATTTGGTTGCAGGAAATCCTAATATGTATGCATTTGATGAGGCTGTGTCTCTTCTTTTGCAAGAAGATCAATCTAGAGTGAATAAGAGTGGTTTGATTGAGGGAACGCAAGCACTTGCTATCTCACAAAAGGGGAAAAGCAACTATGGTTCAGCTTTGGGTTCATCAAAACCAAAGGCTCAAGCTTCCTCTTCCACTCATTCCTCTAATGATGCCCATTTGCAAAAGAAGAAGAGATGCAAATATTTCTGAAAGGCTGGTCTTACCATTAATGAGTGTAGAAAGCTTGCTAAACGCAATGAAAAGAAGAAGGATTCCAGCATGCCTATTGCTGAAAATTCAGCAAATGTAAAGAATGATGAAGCTAACATGGCTCAAGATTTTTGGGCATGTGTCGTTACATGTCATTATGATGCTTCTTTGCATTCTAAATGTATGTTTGTGAGTGAGGCTGATTCAGATTGCTTCTTTGATAGCGGTGCTTCAAAGCACATAACATCATGCAAGAGATTTTTTGCCTCTTTGAAAGATGCACCCAAAGGAGGACATGTGGTGTGTGCAAACAATGCCTCTTATCCTATCATTGGAGTAGGAGAAATTGAGCTTATGGCTGCAAATGGAGGTGTGATTCTCTTGAAAAATGCATTGTATGTGCCTGGTATAAAGAAGAACTTAATTTCAGTTCTGTTGATTGCCAAAGCTAGACTTCATGTACACTTTGTTGATGATAAGTGTATGGTTCATGATTTCAGCAATGGCAATGTTATCGTGATGTCCGGTACATTATGTAATGGTTTGTATCGCATGGATACATACAAGAGGGCTGCCTCGAATGCCTTGGTTGCTCATACTTCTTCCATGGCTGAAATGGAGCTTTGGCATGCTCGTTTTGGTCACTTGAACTTCAATAGTTTGCTTTACTTGCAAAAGAAGGACATGGTTATTGGCTTGCCTACACTTGAGTCCATTGAAAAGCATGCATGTGAAGGTTGCATTCTTGTAAAAATCAATCGTGCTTGTTTTCCAAAAGATAGTCATACATACACTACAAGAAAATTGCAGCTTGTTCATAGTGATGTATGTGGTCCCGTCAACACTCCATCTTTTGGGAAGCATGTATATTTTGTTACCTTCATTGATGATGCTCCTTGCCATACATGGGTGTATCCTATGAAAGCAAAGAATGAGGTATTTTCTTGCTTCAAAGATTTTTTAGCTAGGGCTGAAATTTTTTCTTCACAAAAGCTTTTGACTCTATGCACGGATCGTGGTGGTGAATACATGTCACACGAGTTTAATGCTTTTCTTCAAGAAAGAGGTATTTCACACCAATGTATAGTTCTATATACACCTCAGCAAAATGGTGTTGCCAAGCGTAAAAATAGAACTCTACTTGAAATGGCATGATGTATGGTTAAAGGAAAGCATCTTCCTTTAGGATGGAAGAGGTCATGTGTGCAAACTATGTGTTGAATCACTACCCTACAAAAGCATTGAGAGTCATCACTCCTTATGAGGCTTGGAATGGTCATAAGCCTATGGTTAGTCATATGCGCGTATTTGGTTGTTTGGCATATGCTCTTGTGCCATCACAACAACATCACAAACTTGATGATAACGAAAAGAAATGTATATTTGTTGGTTATAGTACTAAAATTAAGGGATATCATTTGTACCATCCATTGACGAACATAATTATTGTGAGTCGAGATGTGGTATTTGCTGAAAATTCACTTTTCCCTCTACTTGAATGCAAAAAACAGCCAACAGTTAGCTCACAAGATGTTTTTGATACACTCATGCCTTTGTTCCAAAATGGTGCGTTTGAGTATGGCCATGTAGACCAGCAAATTGAGGTTCAAAGGGCTGAAAAATTCCAGCCAAATAGGGTTGAAAATGTAGAGAATCTCCAGCCAAACATGGCTGAAAATTTCAGCAAAAAATTATCAAAACTGTTGGAAATTTCCAGCCACATATGGCTGAACATTTTCCTGAAAATATGACTGAAAATGAGCATGAAATTCATCCCACGCATGATGTACATATTCAAGATATTTTAAATAATGAACGCATGTCTATCAAGAGTGCACAAACTATGCCAAAGTGGTTGAAATAAACTTTGTAGGACAACAAATTGAGTGCACCTTTACTTGGTAGAACAAGATCAAGCTCTCACCATGCATCTAGTAATTTTGTGGATTATTCTCTTATTGCTACAACATGTAATGAAGAGCCACTTTCTTTTGAATATGCATGTGATGATCCACAATGGATTAGTGCTATGCAATCAGAAATGGATTCCATACATAGGAATGGTACTTGGGAGTTATATGAATTGCCAAAAGGAAAGAATGCCATTGGTAAAAAGTGGCTTTACAAGATTAAGAGAAAAGCTTATGGTAGCAATGATCGCTACAAAGCTAGATTGGTTACCAAAGGATATGCGCAACAATATGGCATTGACTATGAGGAAACTTTTGCACCTACTTTAGATAGATAGATAGATAGATAGATAGATAGATAGATAGATAGATAGATAGATAGATAGATAGATAGATAGATAGATAGATAGATAGATAGACAGACAGATAGACAGATAGATAGATAGATAGATAGATAGATAGATAGATAGATAGATAGATAGATAAATAGATAGACAGATAGATAGATAGATAGATAGATAGATAGATAGATAGATAGATAGATACATAGATACATAGATACATAGATACATAGATAGATAGATACATAGATAGATAGATAGATAGATAGATAGATAGATAGATAGATAGATAGATAGATAGATAGATAGATAGATAGATAGATAGATAGACAGATAGATAGAGAGATAGATAGACAGACAGATAGATAGATAGATAGATAGATAGATAGATAGATAGATAGATAGATACATATATAGATAGATAGATAGATAGATAGATAGATAGATAGATAGATAGATAGATAGATAGATACATATATAGATACATAGATAGATAGATGGATAGAGAAATAGATAGATAGATGGATAGATAAATAGTTAGATGGATACATAGATGGATAGATAGATGGATACTACCATTTGTACCATGGTTGCATTGGCTGCCCATCGAGGCTGGAAAGTGCATCAGTTAGACATAAAAACAGCCTTCTTAATGGTGATTTGCAAGAAGAGGTTTATGTGAAGCAACCTCATGGATTTGCTATGAAAGGGAAAGAGCATATGGTTTGTCTCTTGCATAAAGCCTTGTATGGTCTCGAGCAAGCTCCATGTGCATCGTATGAGAAAATCCATAAGCACTTGATTGCTCTTGGCTTCACATGTAATCCAATTGAAAACACACTCTATGTATGCAAAAATGGGGCTGATCTCATAGTGCTTGTTCTTTATGTCGGTGACATACTCTTGAATGGTTCATGTGATGCAAAACTTGAAATTCTTATGGCTGATTTGCAACATACTTTTGATGTCACTTATCTTGGTCTTTTGAGCTACTATCTGTTGGAGATAGACGTGTGCTGAACCACGTGAACAACACAAGGAAGAAGAAGAAGCTTGGAGCACAAACACACAATACTGAATGTATTACTAGATAATGTACAAAGATAAGTAGCCCATTAGGGCAATAGGCGTATATACAAGCCGGGGGAAAAAAACCTCCTAAAGAGGGAAAAAAGTGCCCCGGCGGTCCTAGTGTGTTCACACACATCACTACCTAAATATATCAACAAATCCCCTCTAGGAGTGATGCGGTGAACAAGGAGCTGGCACTCATGTATAAGGAAGTGCCAAGCCATGTGGAAATCACTCCACAAAAGAAAGTAAGCCCAAAGCTTTGCAGAAAGCTTCAAACTTCTCCCTAGGCAGAGCCTTCGTGAAAAGGTCTGCAATGTTCTCCTGTGTGGGCACATATGCCAAGCTGATCTCCCCAGTAGAGAACATCTCCCTGACATAATGATAATGCACCTCAATGTGCTTAGTGCGAGCATGGAACACAGGGTTCCTCGCAACTGCCAATGCGCTCTGACTGTCAATGAAGATGGTGGTGGCAGAAGACTGACCAACACCCAAATCAGCCATATGGCGTCTGAGCCACACACACTCAACAGTAATTGTGAAAGCTGCCCTATACTCAGCCTCACAATTGGAAGTGGCCACATGTAGCTCAAGCGTAAGCACCACCTCCTTTACTTGTCAATCCGCAGAGACGTGAGGACCGGTATGAAGACCACGAGCAAGTGAAGGCACAAGTGCGTGAGTGAAAGCACACAAGCATGCACACACATACACACACATGCGCACGAGGTAAGATCAAAGAGAGGAACAATGGAAAGCTTCGATTGCAAAAGAGTTCTCTTACAAAGCTCTATTCTCTAACAAGCTAACCTCAAAAATGAGCTCTCTAGCTCTTTTTATAGTTTTTTGAGTAGTTTTGGCCCTGTCCAGACCTAGTGTCCGGCCTAGTTAAAAATTAGGTTCGAGGGCTTATTTGAGGGCTCAAACGAAGTCTAAAAATTATGAAAATTGGTAGGATGATACTTCTAATACTCCTCAAGCTCGAGGACTCCTCGGCTTGAATAAAATGGAGTTACAAAAATAGAGAATGGTATTTACAATGATTTTTAGTGATGAAACTCACTATTTTCATAGGGATTTCTTCTGAAAATTTGACATACACTTCTTGGAGCTCCCTACTTGCTCCTTCTTCTTATGTGTCCACCTCTTTGATGTGCTCCTGTGCTTTGTCCTTGACCTTCAGCTTCAACACTCCCCCCCCTCTTGAGTCTTTCGTCCCTGACAAACCCTTGTTGTAATGGTTGTTCCAGGTAGTGTTTGAGAGGTAGTGTCCATTCAGTAGGAACGTGAGCCGTCTATCGTCCCATTGTGGCAAGGTGGGTTGTCCGGTTCTTCATTTGTCACTATGAGCCTTTGCAAGTTGTAGTCCCTTGGTATGTGCTTCTTCCTTGGATTCCAGCATGATTGTGTCGTGATTCTCCATTGATGACCTCTAGATCTTCCAAAGATGATGTTCATAGTAGTCATGCCAAGTATGCATAACCCATAATGAATGATGGTAGCGTGTTTGTGCATGGGTTGAGGAAAATATGTGCCTTGTGCACGGCCTTGTAATGTAGCCCTATGCATGCTTACTTGGAAAATGCATTGGAAGAATTATGGTGTAAAAATTGGAGGTCTTGAGCTAAGTGCTCAAGGGTATGCTGACGAAGAGGTTGCCTAATCTATCATGTTTATGGTGTTTCCAAAGTAAAGATACTTACCATGGTGAAGGTTCGATCGCTGTTTATCTCTTCGTGTTGTACACTCGGCATTTGTGATGGAACATTGTCGATGAATGTCCGTGTTGATGGTCTAGTGATGAAAATTTTATGAGTGCCTGGTCCTGTCTCCTCTTTTCAAAGCAGCCTTTGCCAAATACTGAGAATTGAATTTCTTTATATTCCTTGGCAAACAACATTGGGTAACTACACCAAGCTTAGTTTCACATATTCTCTTTAGCTCACCATACACAGGAGTCTTCTCCTCCAGAACTATCCCTTGCAGATATCTCTCTGGATGCTCTCGTACATGAAGTAGTTAAGCATCACTCAAGTTGCGGACCTTCAAGCTCTTCATTCCTACCATGGTAAGAGAAAATCATAGTTGTAGATGCCATGTTCATGCCAAGTGCTTGCCATCTACCAGATAAGGCAGCAATAATATCATCTGCTAGTCGAGACACACTTCTATCCAAACTGATAAATGCCTAGTAATCAACAGTTCCACCTTCAACTAAGCATGACTCATTCATGTTTCATAAGCCAAACGTGGGAGCACACTCTCTCTCGCTTTTCTTCTTTCTTTCTTTTCTTTTTTTTCTTTTTTCTTTTTTTTTTTGAGGAGCAATGTCACAAAACAAGAAGATAGACGTTAGTATCAGTAAAACTAGTTGACCTGTGTCAATGTGCTCGTGTGCCTGGGGTTCTCAAATGTGTCTATGCATGGCCATGTAATAGGGCTCTATATCAATGCATACTTTGGAAGTGCATGACCTGAATGGCGCAAAAGATAGGGTTGTGCAAGAAGCACATGGTTGTCACTCGTCGAGGCTTTTGATGTTACTTGTAGTTGTTGATGCCGGCTTTGGTGGAGGTATCCATTGGATCTTGGAATGATGTAATCCTCCTTATTGGGGTCCATTTTAGAACAACATTTGGCATTGTAGAGATCACTTCAGGCGTCTTCATCTTTGGATGCTTTCTGAACTGTGGTATCCAGTGTGGTTGACGCGTTGGTTCGGTGTAGGCTACTTGTACTTTTGGCTTCCAAACCCATACCCTTTTTGCATGTCTTCCTTCTATGGTTGAAGAGGTGATTTGATCTGCTTTCGGACTCTGTACGCAATTCTTACCCTTTTCTGATTTTGGCTTCTTTGTTGAGACTCTTCGCATGTGGGAGAACATAGGTTGTTGTGGATGTAAGAGCTTCTTAGGTACCCACATCTGTAATCGCCCTTGTTGAGTCACAACTAATTTCTTAGGCACCCAAACTTGTCGAATATCTTGTGGTTGAGTTTGTCCTAGCTTATGCATTCGTCTTCTGGCCTGGTGGGAGTCCCTAGAGGGGAATTGTGGGGTTAAGGCCGGTGGTTGCTCTCCTTTTCGTACTCAGATTTGCTTCATGCTCGGCACTACTTTCCTTTGGAAATCTCGTTGTCTATTTGATATAGCAGTTGTTCTGTTCGGTTGTGCTTGCTTTGTTGGCTGAGTCGTAGTGGCCGCATTAGTCCTTGCCCCAAAGGAGGAGTCCGCTTGTCTTTGATCCTGTTCTTCCATGATTGAGTTCTCCTGCGACATAGAGCTTTTGACACATACAACATCTCTTTTGCCAAGATTAGTCCTAGGAGAACTACAAGATGTGACATCTAGATTTGTGAGCATGCCATTTTCTAGTTCTAATGTAAAGCATTGTCCCTGGACCTAAACTTGAAGAAGTTGACTTCTTAGGTTCAAGTTGACTGCATTGTCATAAATCCAATCTTGTCCTAAGACAAGTGGTTCTGTAAGGTTCTCATCTTGACAAACTAGCACTTTGACTTTCATTGGAACATCTTGAAGGTAGATGGGAAGTTCCACCTCGCCCAAACAAGGGGTTTCCACACCTCCCAATCCTATGAGATAAGCTTCTATGGGATTGATGTTCAACTGCAAGTCTTGGCAGTAGGATAGTCTAACTGCACTACTTGCTGCACCTGAGTCAATCAATGCATTCACAGTCCTAGCACCCTTTCCTTGTCCGATCTCTAAGGTCACAAAGGGACGTCAGTCAATGACTTGAGAAGTAGTTATGCCCGAGTTTTGGCACATATCCATGTGATATTTTGGGGCTTTTGAGTTGACATCTAGGCCTAGTCACCTTAACTTATTTCGCCTAATACGCTCTCTGGCTTCTGTTTGTGCTTCTTCTCTCACCCTTAACTCCTCTTCTTTTCGCTTGTTAGTAGTGTTGAGTCTCGTAATCATATCCTCTGTAAGAGGTTCTTGGTATAACTTGACTCTACATCCACTAATATAGTTTGGCAAGATATCTCCTTCTAGAGTGGCCAACTGAACTGCACCGCTAGTGGAAATTCTATTAAGGATCATGGGTCCATATCCTCGTTTTTCCAACTTACGGGCATGTTGTTTTAGTGTTTAAACCAACACTAGATCTCCCTCTTTCAGTCCCTTATCCTTGATGTGTGCATCAAAGTATGCCTTTTGTCTTTTCTTTGCAGCATAGATGCCTGCTGCCGCTCGTAGCCTTGTCTCACCTAAGCATTCTAGATCAAAGATCCTAGAGGACAATTCATGTCCATTCCACTCATGCTCTTGTGCTACTTTTAAAGCAGGGATTAAGAAATCCAATGGTAGCACAACATTCTGTCCAAAGATCATCTGAAATGGGGTGGCATTGAGTACCGTTTTGTAGGCAACTCGGTAAGCCCAAACAACATGATGAAGTTGTTTGTCCCAATCAGAGCGTTTATTATTTACCTGTTTTGTCAATACGTTACAAAGGATCTTATTGGTACTCTCGGCTTGTCCGTTAGCTTGTGGGTGATAGGGGGCAGACTTCTTATGTATCACCAAGAATTCTTGGAGAAGATTTTCAATGACTTCATTCAAGAAGTGTGTGCCTCTAACGCTTACCAACTCTATTGGTAGTCCATATCTCGTGAACACATTCTCGAATAAGAACTTAGCCATAGTCTGAGCATCGTTCTTTGTTGTGGCTTTCACTTCTACCCACTTTGTAAGGTAATCTGTGGCTACAATAATATATTCTGCATGGGAGTTTCTAGCTGGGGGGTTAATAGGACCTATCAAGTCTATGCCCCACTTCGAAAAGGCACGCCCTCCCATCATTGGCCTCAAAGGCATCTCGTCTTTTCTAACTGGATATTGTGCACGTTGGCATGTGTCACATTTCTTCACATAGGTATGTGCATCCATATGAAGAGTGGGCCACCAAAGTCCTGAGAATAGAATGGTCTTGATCACTCGGTCAGGACCAAAATGTCCACCTGCAACACCACTGTGTGCAGTCTCTAAGACCTTTAAATAGTCTGATTCATGAACGCATAGTCTTAAGTAACCATCTTTGCCTCTTCGGTATAGGTTCTCTCCTACTAAGGCATAGCCTTGAGCCTCTTGCTCCATGCTTCGTCTTCTTGCTAGACTAGCCTCTTTGGGTAATCTTCTCGACCTCATAAACTCTACCAATGGAGCACTCCAATCTGGAATCAATGACACTTGATAAAGGGTCGCATGCTCCACTGGGGGTCTCTCTCTACACATGGGACAATTCTTAATCCACTCATCTATTTCTTTGTCCATGCTAGGCCAATACACTCCTAAACGCTTCAGATTCTTCAATTTGTTGTTTAGAATAGTGATTTCCCAACAATCCTTCATGAGCTTGCTGCAACCAACTACTATGTTCATCATCCTCAACACAACAAGCTAATACACCCTCAGTATATTGTTTGTACATGCTTCCTGCCAATATGTGATATTTTTGTGATTTTACAATTTCTTCTTGTGATGTTTTCACATTCTTATTTGTAGGTCCGAAGGTTAGGACTGGTACCAACTTATTTGCCCATTTAGGAACAACTTCTAACTTGAACAGATAAGCATCGGGTAATTCATCAGACACTCCTTGCGGTGAATCTCCTGAAGTGATGCGAGAAAGATGATCTGCCCAAAGGTGGGTTCTACCTTTCCTGACAACAACTTCAAAGTCATATTCCATTAGTAAGAGGAACCATCTTACTAAGCGTCCAGTATTGCAAGGTTTATTGAACAAATATAACAAAGCTTGATGATCAGTGAAAAAATTGAACTTGTTGGCCAATAAATAGTGTCTAAACTTCTTCACAGCATATACCATGCCTAAGCCCTCTCGCTCAGTTCTGGTATAGTTTCGTTCAGCTACGGTGAGTTGTCTACTAGCATATGCTATGGGCAAATCTAAGTTTCCTTCACCTGTGGGTTGTGCTAGCACACATCCTATGGCGTGATTGGATGCATCCACATGGACATGGAATGGTTTATTCCAATCAGGAGTGGTCAGTATTGGTGTTGTGCACAAACGTTTCTTCAGTTCATTGAAAGAATTCTCGCATTCGTCGTTCCACTCAAAATTAGACAACAAGGCATAAAGGGGTCTAGCTATGATCGCTTACATGTGGATAAACCTACGGTAATATCCACAATGGCCCATAAAGGCTTGTACCTCTTTAACATTCTTTGGCCTTGGCAACTTTGCTATGGCTCGTACCTTATCTTCATCTGTTGAGATTCCATTCTTAGAAACGATATGACCTAAGATTTTACCTTGATGCACCATGAACAGACACTTTTCTGGGTTCAGACACACTCGATATTCTCTACACTTGTTGAAGATTTGTCTGAGCTCAGGGATGTGAAATCTTCTTTCTTGGGAATGAGCACATAAATCATCCACATACACTTCTAAGCTCTTTCGCAAGAACTCTTTGAAGACATGACACATGAGCCTTTGGAATGTTGCAGGTGCATTGGTGAGCCCAAATGGCATCACACGAAATGCAAAGATTCCCCACTCTGTGGCAAAAGCCGTCTTGTGTTGATCTTCGGGGGCAATGGCTACTTGGTTGTAACCTGAAAACCCATCAAGAAAGCTATAAACTTCCTTGCCTGCAACATGCTCCAGTAGGTGTTCTGTGATTGGAAGCGGATAACTATCTCTAATCGTAGCGGCATTAACTTTTTTAAGGTTAATACACACTCGGAACTTCCCATTCTTCTTGGGCACCACTACAATGGGGGACACCCATTCAGTATGCTCAATCTCATAGATGAATCCAGCTTCAATCAGCCTGTCGATTTCTTCTTTTATTTTGGCTGCATAAGTGTCATTATATGTGTAGGGCTTCTGTTTCGTGGGCTTGGCATCAGCAGTCATGGGGATCATATGAGAGCATATTCTTGGATTTACCCCCTTCAAGTCCCTATAGTGCCATGCAAACACATCCCTATATTCCCTTAATAGAGCTATAAGCTCCATTTCCTCTCTTGCACTTAGGTCATCTCCTATATATGTGCATCTCTCTTCGTTCTCTTCAATGGTCACTACAATCTTCTTGGTCTTTTCTTTATTATCATATGATTCTCCTATGGTGGCCTCTCTCTTAGGCATTCGTACCAAAATTTTGCGGTCGTCAACTTCATATTTCTTGAAGTTTTCTGGTACTTCAAGCAATGATTCCTCCTCTTCTTGTTTCACTGCTTTTCTTTTCTTTTTCTTTTGAATGCTCTCACTTCCATCCTTTGAAGTTACCGTTTTAATACTTGTGAGAGGTTCTTTTTCCTTCTGGTTAAACACTCCGACATCTTCTAAATAGTGCTTCTTTGAGTTAAAGCAACTATCCATCACAATCGACTCTAGATCATCATCGTTTTCTTCTTCTTCTATGACATCACTAGGGTCACATTCTTCTAGCAAGGGCTGACACATGAACACTAAGATATCATAACCCTCCTCATCACAATGAGGTGTCCATTGTTCTTCATTAACAGCAATGTCCATGGTGGCTAAGATTTCTGGCCAGCCATGAGGCTCAAATTCCTCATCTGGAAAGATCATCGGTGTGTAGGCTGGGTCTCTAACTGGTCTATCTCCTGGTGAAGCTCCTTCTTCTCTTGCTTTCAAGCGTTTTTCCTCTTCCTTTGCGACCTTGCACATCCATTGAGACATTGGAGTTAGAGGTAATATCCTTTCTTTTCCTTATTTTTCTTCATTTTTTCTTATTTTTGCATCACCATCATCACCATCATCATCCTCACCATCTCCCACCTCCATCTCCATCTCCACAAAAATTTCAGTTTTTTGGTCATATTCCACTCCCCACCTCATTTTCCTCATTTCGTTGTGAGAGAGAGCGAGAGAGAGCTTGCATGCGATCTGTTTTGTGTGTTTTTTGGGCTTTTGCTGCAGGAACTAGCTGTACCACCTTCTCCAGCAGTTTGCACAGGTACGACAGACTCTGCACAGGTCCCGAGATGATGACCTCTGTCTGTCACGACAGACAGAAAAACTTGATATTTTGTGAATGCATGTTTGGCACGGTAACCTACACCATTAGAGCACTCCAAATCACTAGAAGTTTCTCCAAAATTTGAGTTTTTCAGTCTATCGTGACAGACACCGTCTATCGCAATAGACCAAAACCACGACAGACGATAGACACAGTTTATCGCGACAGACACCGTCTATCGCGACAGACCAAATTCCACGACAGACGACAAACTCAGTCTATCGCGACAGACACCATCTATCGCGACAGACCAAAACCATGACAGACGATAGACCCCGTCTATCGCGACAGACACCTGTCTATCGCGACAGACCAAATTCCACGATAGACTCAATCTATCGTGACAGACACCGTCTATCGCGACAGACCAAAACCACGACAGACGATAGACCCCGTCTATCGCGACAGACCACTCTATCGCAACAGACACCATCTATCGCGACAGACACCGTCTATCGCGATAGACACCGTCTATCGCGACAGACACATCTATCGCGACAGACACCGTCTATCGCGACAAACACCGTCTATCGTGACAGACCCGTCTATCGCGACAGACACCGTCTATCGCGACAGACCCATCTATCGCGACAGACACTGTCTATCGCGACAGACCCATCTATCACGACAGACACCATCTATCGTGACAGACACCGTCTATCGCGACAGAACCATCTATCGCGACAGACACCATCTATCGCGACAGACCCATCTATCGCGACAAACCCATCTATCACGACAGACACCGTCTATCGCGATAGATAGACATTTTCGGCAAAAATTAAGGGGTAATTTTTTTGGAAATTTAGGCTAAAATTTTCGGCATATTTGCATACTCAAATACTCATACACTTACAAAGGCCTTAGAAAAATGCATTAAAACTCCTGAAAGGTTTTGTTTGTCTGTTTCACCCCCTAAACCCTGAACGGTCATAACTTTTTCATACGAAATCCATTTTTTGAGCTCTGGGGCTTGTCGGAAAGCTCAGATATGATATTTTGAAGTTGACACACTGAGGGGTAGGTACACCAAGGGGGCTCTAGAGGAAATTTTTTAGCAATACAAAAGGGAGAACAAGGGTCATTAAAAAGTGTCTAAAATAAATTGTCTGTCAATTGAAGGATCAAATTGAAGCTAAACTTGGGGTTCTTACAGGATCACCGAGAGCTTTTGGAGAAAGCAAAGTAAGTGCCAGGGCAAACAAGCTTGGGAACGTGCTTCCTGGGTAGACAAGCAGCACCAGGAGGAGCGACTTGAGGTTCGAACATCTCTTAACCCCCTGAGTCTATTCTTAGCATAGGCTAAGTGTGAGTAGTTGTCCTGATTGACTAGGGGTACGATAGGAACCCTCAAGTTTGAAGAGCCTTTAATTTCTCAAGTGCAAGGATAGGCTAAATAGCAGTCTAGGGACAACTTAAAGGAAAAGAACTTAAACTAGGCGGACACAGAACATCAAGTACGACACACTAAAGTGCTCCTGACGATGCTTAATTAAGAACAAGAAAACACATCCAAAGGAATTTAAAAGGAACAAGTGACTGGTACCAAAGAATCAGCAACGTACAAAGGGCATATGAACCTGAGATCGGGTAGACACCTAGGGAGAGACCGTCAAAGTGTTAGATCATCCGAGGCTAGCGTCAACCATACAGCCAGATCTTGGGCCCAACAATTGAGTGATTACCCCTATGCTCTAGACTCAGAAACTAGTGACTCTAACATGTCGTATAGCATGGAAAGACCTGTAGGTAGCTCAGGCATGGCATACCTAGAAAGACCTGAAGGTCCCTACAAGACTCAATTGGAATACATCCAGACCAACCGCCTAGGTGCACGCATCTATGAGGATGGTCTGCGAAGATCTGTTGTCCTAATTAAAAATCCGAATCAGCCCATTGGACTAGAACACCCTGTAGTCAAGTTTGAAAATGGTTCATACATAGATAAAGAAGGAACAATGTATGTGGTCACCAGCCAACCTGAAAGGACAGATGAGTTTGGCAACATAATCTCTGAACCTGAATTAGGTGACATAGAGCAAGGGAACTTAGGAAAGGAGCCGAAAACCCCTCGAGGCAAATCGGTCCTAACAAGGATAATCACTCCAGAGTTAGTTCCCTAGGATAATAGGAGCATAGAATTGCTCTGGAACCAAGAAACGGATGAGGCTTTTTGGAGGTACACGCTTGAAAAGTCTAATGAAGTGGGAGCTCTTGCCATCTATGAATTCAAAGATCCTGATAGCCCAGGCAAGGTGACCTACTTAGATGATGCTTCTGAGAGAATCTTTGTGGTCTCTGAGCATGGAAGACATGCATACACTTGGAAGGGAGAATTTGTCTTTCCCCAACCTCGATCCAATGTGTCTTCTGGTCACCAAGGAGCTGGAACATCTCAAGCTCATGGGACTCAAAGAGAAAGGAGTAGAGAGAGATCTGAGGTAAGCTTTGCCAACTCTTGGGGAAGGGAAAGAACGAGAACAGAAACAAATAGAGTGGAACCTGAGAGACATAGAGCCCCAGGGAACCGAAGAAATGCCGATGATTTCCCTTTGCCAAGACCGAGAGAGCACACGAGGACCTTGAGATCGACCCAGCTAGTTAAGTCCATGAAAAACTACTTCGATGGCACTGGAGACCCCTACAATCATGTAGTTGAGTTTAGGCAAGTCTTGAGAGCTGAACAAGTTGAAGATCTGTTCACGCAGTACAATGCCTTTGGTCTAACTCTTAGGAACACCGCCTTGACATGGTTTCAACCACTACACGAGAGGCAGTTTAGGAGCATAGATCAACTTCTAGAGGCATTCATTATCGAATTCTCTAAAAGTGGCATAAGACATAACACATCCTCCCTGATATACAGCTTCAAACAAACATCTCAAGAGACAGTGAGGCTCGCAGGCAGAAGATTTAGGCAATATCTAGAGAGATACCCGGCCCCAGAGTTACCCACTCTAGCCAAGCAAGTGGCCTTATTTTTAGATGGATTGTTAAGCACCAAACTGAGATCATATGTGTACTTGAAGGACCCTAGATCCATAGAAGAATGTGTACGCATGTGCATAGACATTGAGGATAATCTAGGGGAGGAATTAGAGCTCTCAAAAATCTATAAAGATTCAGATAGTTCTAGTAGCCTCAATTCCTCACAATCCACATCAATTGAGGATCTAGCAGAAAAGGTAGCTCTGAAATTAGGTGTCTCTAGCAAGCAGATTCCTAGATTTGCCCCCGGAAAACGATGCTATACCTGTGGAGGAGACCATATGGCTAATGTGTGCCCCATCATGGCTCAACCCCAAGTGAACCCTAACAACCAGTACTGCACCATAGAAAGGAGGTACACCAATCACACAGCACAAGACTGTCCATATAACAAACATGCTGTTAGACAAAATTATTCTCAGCCATATCCACAACAAGGAAAGTACCCTAATCAGTACCCACAACAACAGTATGCTAGGCCCCAGCAAATCTATCAACCACCTTATCAAGGGCAACAAAGACCGCAACCAGTCCTAGCGCAGCAACCTCCTGCCCCCACCAATGTGATTCCAGTAAAGTATGCAGCGGCAGAAGAAAATCTAAATAGAGCTTTAGTGCCAGTGACATCCTCGCTTTCAAAAAGTGATCCAAGTGATCATAGTTTTGACTCCACCCATGTTGAGAGCCCCCAAGCCTACTACATGCAATCACCGGAGCATAGTGAGTCATATTATTATGAAGAACCGAATGAATCTAGTGGGGAGCCAGAATACGCAAATGTCATGTATGCCAACCCCAACTCGAGATCCCAACCTAGGCCGATGAGACCTCCATTTCCTAGAGGGCCATGCTATCGTTGTCAGGGAGATCATCTCATTCGTGATTGCCCTCTACCTGCACCGACACAAACCCAATCTATGACAATTCAAGGCTTTTGTCCCGATTGTGGAAAGGGGCATTTGTTACGAGAGTGTCCCAAGAACCCCACCAATATACCAAAAATTGCTCCTATCAATGTCATCGGGCTAGTGGTAGACTCCACAGGAAGTGTGACTTCCACAGCCCCAGTACAAGTCATCACGAGAGCCCAGGCACTTAAGCAAAACCAAGACTTAGGCCAGGAGAAGACTGCGGAGGTTAGCAAGACTGAGAGTCAGAATAAGAAGAGGACAAGAGCTTGGAGAGATAGCTATGAACGTATGAAAAGACAATGGGCAAGAAAGATGAGCAAACTTGAGGAGAGTCTACGAGAAACCAAAGCCAAAATCATAGAAATCACATCTCAAACGCACTCTCACACATCCCCGCCACTACCATCCCCTTCACCCTTCATTCCTCCACCCACCAATCCACCACACGTAACCCAACCACCACCCCGAGTAGGATCAGTCTTAGCCGATCCCACTCCTGAAGATCTAGACATGATGCTTAAAGCATATCAGGCCAGAATCCAAGAAGGGCCCTATGTAATAGATCATGAGAAATGTTACCCTAGAGCTGACCTAGAGCTTGAACGAACTAAGTTGTGTGCCAAGATGGTGGAATTGGCTCAAGCCATGTTTGAGACCAGTCACCTTTTCACTTGCTCTAGCTCCACTAGAACACCATTGCATTTTGATGGTCTGTTAGACAGATTGGAGATGTTAATTGCAAAGTCTGGAAAAGGAGCCAATTCCCACGCTAAGGAGAAGGCAAGTGATAGAATAAGCATTCCTCCCCAGGAAGCCTATGTGCCTAACTCTGCGGAGCCAGACACATCATCTTCTATGAATCGGTTCACACCCAAATTCCTACGAGAGATTCAAGAAGACAAATGGGCTAAAGAAAGTGAAGTCCCTCCTCCTATTGAACTTCTGGATGATGCACACGACCAATTCCCACAAGACATCCCATCCATTTATGAGGAGCAGGAGAGCACCCAATCTCAGGAAAGATTAGACTTTGAGTCTAACTCTCTACAAGAATTACCCCACTTCACAGGCCCATGGGAAGCTAAGTCCACCTGTATGAGAGCACCCACGGTCATGGTAAGAAACGAAGATTCAGTCATACCTAGGAACACAGAGGTAGTGAAGAACACTAAGGTGCAGTGCAATCTCACTTTAGAAGAACTACTCAAGGTTAGGCCAGAGCTCTGGAAACATGTAGCCAAACAAGTACCAATAATAGCAAAACCTCGTTCCCAGGTAGGATCCCAGAGAACAGTGCCAGAAATACCCTTGGACAAGATAGGAGACATGAGTGAGGGTGAAGAGGGAAACACATATCTTCCTATCACCCATCAAGGATACACCACCAAGGCCATTCTAGACTCAGGTGCAGGAGTTGCAATTGCTACCACTTCACTATGGAAGTGTTGGGGCAAGCCAGCACTCAGGCGAACGAGAATGAAATTGCAGATGGCCGATGGTCATATTGAGAGGCCCTTAGGATTGCTAGAAGGAATAACTCTCACTACATGTGGTGTTGAGTTCGAGCATACTTTTGCTATATGTGACTTTAGGAAAAACCAAGCCTACGAGATGATTTTGGGGAGACCATTTATGCGACAGTTGCAAGTGGTACAGGATTGGGGAACCAATTACTTGTATTTGCAACACTTAGGTGTTACAACCAAAGTCAATCTCAAGGATTACTCTCATAGAGATGTCCCTCCTATCCAATGGAACCCCATCCATAGAGCCAAAGATGATACGGAATCGATGCATTCCATAGGATCAGGATCCTCATGGATGCATGAAGACACTCACTTATGGATGTGTAAAGCGGCAGTGGAAGAGGAGAAAAGAGAAAAAGCCAGAGAGGTGGGTGCGAAGGAAACACATAGATCAGTTCAAGACCCAGCCTATGCACCTGTAGTATTTCCGGACGAAGAATTTGAATCTCACGGCTGGGCAAAAATTCTAGCAACTATGGATGTAGCCATCAATGAAGAGCAATGGACACCCCACTGTGATGAGGATGGCTATGACATTTCTGTCTTCTCCATAGAGCCAATCATGGGAGATGCAGTTTTAGAAGAATGCGAACCTAGCCCTGATGCATTTGAAGATGCAAGTGACTCCGATCTTGAGTCAATCATCATGGATCCACCCTTTGCATCAGACGAAGAATATTTCTATGAAGTAGAAGTTTACCCTCAGAAACATGAAGAGCTCACTAATGATGTGAGATTAACCACACGAGTGACCACTAAGAGTGAAGGAAAGAAAAGGAAGAAGAGAGAAGCCGCACCAGAGGAGGAAGAATCCCTGTTTGAGGTTCCTGAAAATTTCAAGAAGTATGCAATAGAAGATAGGAGAGTCATGGTAAGAATGCCAAAACGTGATGCCCAAGCAGGAGAGGCCTATGATAACAAAGAAACCACCAAGAAGGTAGTGGTAGCCATAGAAGAAGGAGAAGAGAGGTGCACTTACATAGGACATGACCTCACTGAGGAAGAGGAGCATGAGCTGATAGCTTTGCTAAGAGAGTATAGAGATGTATTCGCTTGGAGCTACAAAGATTTGAAAGGTGTAGACCCTGACATATGCGCCCATACAATCCCCATGACCTCAGATGCTAGACCCTCTAAGCAGAAGCCCTACACATACAATGACAACTATGCTGCCAAGATCAAGGAAGAGATAGACCGCTTGGTTGAAGCTGGATTTATCTATGAAATTGAGCACACTGAATGGGTGTCCCCCATTGTAGTGGTGCCCAAAAAGAATGGTAAATTATGCGTATGCATTAACTTGAAGAAGGTTAACGCAGCCACTATCAGGGATAGTTATCCGCTTCCTATCACCGAGCATTTATTAGAAAGGGTAGCCGGCAAGGAAGTGTACAGCTTCCTAGATGGGTTCTCTGGCTACAATCAAGTAGCCATTGCACCAGAAGATCAGCATAAGACGGCTTTTGCCACAGAGTGGGGCATATTCGCTTTTAGGGTAATGCCATTCGGGCTTACCAATGCTCCCGCAACTTTCCAGAGATTGATGTGCCATGTGTTTAAAGAGTTCCTGAGAAAGAATTTGGAAGTCTATGTTGATGATCTCTGTGCTCATTCCAACATTAGACAAACACATATACCTGAACTCAGGCAAATCTTTGACAAATGTAGAGAATATCAAGTCTGCCTGAACCCAGAAAAGTGTGTTTTCATGGTCAGGCAAGGCAAGATTTTAGGACACATAGTGTCAAAGAACGGCATCTCCACTGACGAAGAGAAGGTGAGAGCTATTGCAGAAATACCCAGGCCAAAGAACGTCAAGGAAGTGCAAGCTTTCATGGGGCATTGTGGTTATTACCGACGTTTCATTCACATGTATGCCATCATTGCAAAGCATCTGTACGGACTTCTGACAAACTTTGAGTGGACTGAGGAATGTGAGAACTCTTTCAATGAGCTCAAACGGCGATTATGCTCAACACCAATATTGACTACACCAGATTGGAATAAGCCCTTCCATGTGCATGTGGATGCATCCAATTATGTCATTGGATGTGTGCTTGCACAACCTACTGGTGAAGGTAATATGGATCTTCCAATTGCCTATGCTAGTAGACAACTGAATGCAGCTCAACGGAATTATACCACGACTTAGAGAGAAGGACTAGGTATGGTATATGCAGTTAAAAAGTTTAGACATTACTTGCTTGCAAATAAGTTTAAATTTTTTACTGATCATCAAGCTCTACTTTACTTGGTGAACAAGCCATGCAACACAAGTAGATTGGTGAGATGGTTCCTCTTACTAATGGAATATGACTTTGAGGTAGTGGTGAGAAAAGGCAAGACTCATTTGAGAGCAGATCATCTCTCTAGGCTCACATTGGGAGAAGCCCCACAAGGAGTATCAGATGACCTTCCTGACGCTCACTTGTTTAATTTGGAAGTTGTACCTCAGTGGGCTAAGCCATTAGTGCCAGTATTGACATACAGACCTAATCACCCAGTCGTAAACACTCAAGATAGAGAGGTAGTAAAAGCCCAGAAGTACCATATCATGGCAGGAAGTATGTACAAACAGAAAGATCAAGGGATATTGGCTTGTTGTGTGGAAGAGGATGAGTGCGCTAAATGGTTGCAGTTGGCACATGTAGGTGCATTAGAGCAACACTACTCAAAACAACAAACCCTACAGACACTAAGGAGACTCGGAGTGCATTGGCTACTATGGAAGCTAATGTACATAAGATGTGTAAAGAATGCCCAATCTGTTGCACTAAACCACCTGTGGAACATGCCACTCTTTATCAAGTGTCCATAGTGCCAGATTGGAGTGAACCATTAGTAGCCTTCTTGAGGACGAAAACATTCCCTCCAGACATGACCTTGACGAGACAAAGAAGTCTAGAACAAGAAGCCATAGATTACTCAATCATTGGTGATAATCTATACAAGTGTGGTAAAGATGGTTACCTGAGACTATGTGTCCATGAGAGTGAATATCTCAAGATCTTAGAAACTGCTCACCAAGGTGTAGCAGGAGGACACTTTGGACCAGATCAGGTGATCAAGGCAATACTATTTGCGGGCTTCTGGTGGCCGACCCTTCACATGGATGCACATACCTATGTGAAACGGTGTGATGTTTGTCAGAGAACTCAGTATCCTATACGCAAGGATGAGATGCCACTGAAACCTATGATGGGTGGACGTGCATTTTCTAAGTGGGGAATAGACTTTGTTGGTCCTATTAATCCCCCAGCTAAGGGTTCACATGCTGAGTATATCATTGTGGCCACGGATTATCTAACCAAGTGGGTAGAAGTGAAAGCCACATCGAAGAATGATGCCCAAACGACCGCTAAATTCTTATTTGAGAATGTGTTCACTCGATACGGGCTACCCATAGAGCTAGTAAGTGATAGAGGGACTCACTTCTTGAATGAAGTCATTGAAAATCTTCTTCAAGAGTTCTTGGTGATACACAAGAATTCTGCCCCCTATCACGCACAAGCTAATGGCCAGGCCGAAAGCACAAACAAAATTCTATGCAATGTGCTTACCAAATTGGTGAATAATAAACGCTCTGATTGGGACAAACAGCTACACCATGTTGTTTGGGCATACCGAGTGGCCTATAAAACGGTACTCCAAGCCATGCCCTTTCATATGGTTTTCGGCTAGAATGCAGTGCTACCATTGGATTTTTTGATACCAATCTTGAAAGTAGCACAAGAGCATGATTGGACAGGCCATGAGTTGTCCTCTAGAATTTTCGATCTTGAACGATTAGGTGAAACACGATTGAGGGCTGCAGCAGGAATTTATGCAGCCAAGAAGAGGCAAAAGGCATATTTCGATGCACATGTCTACACCTTGAAGCAACATGCACGGAAGTTAGAGAAGAGAGGTTACGGGCCAATGATTATCAATAGAATCTCCACAAGTGGAGCAGTTCAACTAGCCACTCTAGAGGGTGATATTCTACCAAGTTACATAAGTGGATGCAGAGTCAAATTATATCAAGAACCCCTGACTGAAGAGATGCTAAATTGACTCAACACTGCCAAGAAACGTAAAGAAGAAGAGAAACGAATTAGAGAAGAAGCACAGGCAGAAGCTTTAGAACGCATCCGACGAATGAAATTGAGGAGACAAGACAGAGACCCGCCTATGCCTGACACTCAAGAATGGCCATGTGCGAGGCTTCAGGTGGACATTCCCATAGAATAATCGACCAACGGCCTTTTGTAACCCTAGAAGTAGGACAAGGAGAGAGTGTAAGGACAGTGAGAGCTTTAATTGACTCAGGGGCAGCCACTAGTGCAGTTCGACTGTCTTACTGCCAAGATCTGCAATTACAAATCAATCCTATAGAGGCATATCTCATAGGATTGGGAGGTGTGGAAACCCCTTGCATTGGTGAGGTGGAACTTCCCCTCTACATTCAAGAGGTGCTAATGGAAGTCAAAGTGCTAGTGTGTGAAGACGAGGATCTTACCGAACCTCTTGTCCTGGGCCAAGACTGGATCTATGATCATGCAGTCAGCCTCAACCTAAGAAGTGGACTTCTTCAAGCATGGGTAGGCCAAAACCACATCACAATTGACTTAGAAAATCAAGCACATAGGCCGCTAGAAGAGGCATCGAATCCTGGTCCTTCTAGGAGTCCACCTGGAATGAACCATGCTACTCTTGACCAAAGCTCTATGGTGCAAAGGATTGCCACTCATGAAGAAGGTACAGAAGTCAACAAGGAGCTCCCTTCTTTTCCAAAGAGAATTCAAGGAAAGCAAGCCGGAAAATACAAGATGCAGAGGAGCCCGAGGACCAAGAAGAATGAACACCAACCAGTACAATACAGAATACCCCATGGCATGAAGCAGATATGGATACGCAAAGGTGAACAACCCTCGGCTTTGGAGACAGGATTCCAAAGAGGCATCAAGCAAGCTAGAGTGTCGAGGACTACAGCGAAGGAGTACCCTAGGCATCAAGCTAGACAAACCATTTCAATGAAGGCTATCCCAAAGGCTAGACAAATATGGGTGCCCAAGACCTGCTTACCAGCTCAAATAACTTCACCTCCAATCACTAGATCAAACCAACACTCACGAGTCCAATTGGCTCCCATCCAAAGGCAAACATCTACACTCCACACCACTACATTCTCGGTCACGCCTTGGAATGTTTGGAAATGGGTACCCAAAAAGCCCCAAACCCAACACGCTCCAGTCCGCAAACCTTCACACATCATCACCAATAAAAGCAACGATTTCAGCATCAAAGTTTGGAGACCTAAACCCCATATCAAACCCCCTGACCCACCTCTGTAAATCCTTTCCCTCTGGTGTAGGTGCATTCTGAGAACATTGCACAACCAAAGTATGCATCTAGGGTGAACCCTAACCGACTAACCCACTTGTACACACATCACGAACACTTCACCCACTAACCTCTAACCACTCGGAATGTCATGTTGGTATTGTGGAGGGAACACCATAACATCCTTCTTCCAATGCAATGCTAATGTGCCTCTTTCTTCTTCTAGCAGATAAGCATCAGCAACTACAAGCACTCTCATGGTAGAAGCAATACGTCCGAGCTCACAGGTAGGAATAATTACTGTAGGAATTGATGTGGATAGTCTACCTGTTGATGTGCCTCCAACTGAACGACCTGTGGAGCTGCAACACCTTCAGCAGATCCCGGTACCGGATCCACCCACAGGGATCACAGAAAGAGTCCATGCCAATTCTCATTGGTTCAATGGCATGCCAGGCCCATTAGGAGAGGCCAAGTATATATGGGAGTCTAAGTGCAAGTATGATAGATCTTGGGTCAGATTCCAATTCTTCTCCAAGGAGTTTGAGACTCTACAGAACACGCAGGATCTTCAGACCATATGGCAACGTGCAGGGCTAGCTGAGTACTTCGAGGCACCATTACCCAAACCAGACCTCCTCCGATGCTACTACCTGGTCTCAACACTACAGGCTAATGCAGAAAAAGGACAAACCAGGATCATTTGTTCTTCCTTCCTTGCTGGGCAACAACGAGTTAAAGAGGTTTGAACTTACCTTGGAGTTGGTGAGCTCTGCTTTGAATATGCACGACACACATGTACCTTCTGAGAAGGATGCTCTCGTTCCTACTAACATGAAGGATAGGAAACTACTGAAGCTTAAAGACATGGCAGCACTCACACTAAACGTGTCCATCCCTCTCCGTATGTGCATGCAACATTTTGCTTTCCCCGGTCAAGACCGCTTCACACAACTGCACAAAAGAATTTGGTTCGCTCTCTACTTAGCGGAGACAGGTGCGTTACCAATTAAGCTTCCTGTATGGATTATAGATCAGTTGTATGAAGCAAATAAAAGGTCTTCTAGGAAATTAGTGGTGAACGGTTGCTGTGCTATCACACGCATTATCTACCGGTGCTTAGCATACGATGTACCCATTGAACGTGCCTTAACTTGGGCACAATTACAAATGTTTAAGAAGCTCAAGACGTCCACACATCAATCCAAGCGCATGAGGGGTTCGATCCCTTGTGTCCAAACACGTGAAGTTCTGACTACTCCTAAAGTATCGCCACGAGGGGAGGCCACTGTACCTCCCTTTACCATTAGAATACCCAGGTCTGGATCTGAAACTACGACACAAGCTGGCCCTTCAGCTCCTCCTGCTCCATCTGAATTTGAATTTGCTACAACTGGAGATGCTGAAGGAATGGATCCCCAGGACTTTGAAGCATTCTTACAAAGTACACAACTCTCTGATGTAGAGTTTTATTCAGATACAGAAGAACAAGGCACATCTTCACAAAGGAGGAGAAAATCCATAGAAGGTCGCCATGTACATTGGGGTGACGATCAGCAAGGTCAACAACAAGGACACCTAGAAGAAGAAGGAGCAGACGAAGAGGAGACCACTGAAGCCCCAGCTTATACAGTAGAACTCCGAAGGCTGTATCAAATCATGGAACGAGTGCGATTGCAACAACTGCTCACCGAACAGAGTAGTAGGGTACTCATGACTCAGCTGTTGGAAGAAGCAAGAGTTGACTCAGAATATAGTGAAGGTCTCTTATTAATGGCAGAAACATATGGGGTAGTAGAAGCAGTTTGGACCGCCATTAGGAGATCGCCAGTTCAATATGATCCACAATGATTCCACACACGACCACGGTCAGGTAAAAACATCCAGATCCCCATTACAATGGCAGAAGGGCCGGTTATTACATCCAAACCCATTGAGACAACCTCCCAAGCAGCAGAAACCGCTAGCCAAGAGCACCTAGTCACCCATGATGAATCAACCGAGCCACTACCACCCACACCCCCACCATCGCCTCCTAGAACAGAAGCCGTGGAGATCACCTCGACCACTCAACCCACCGAACAAACCTTCATCTTCCATACTCCCACCTCTAGTTCAACCCTATTCTCCACCTTTGAAAACCCAATCTATGAAGCAACCACCATCACTACACAATCCACCGAATCGCTCATAGAGCCTGCCCTAGGACAACCATCCCCCATGCCCTCAGCCATAGGTCATCCTGACTCTAGATCCATATTCATGGGTTTCCCTACGACCACACCACCTTTCATGACCTCACCGCCTCTACGACCTCAACCCTCAACCCTCAACCCCCATCTCTCCACTTCTCCAATCCCTCCATGCCTTCCTTGCTAGAACTTCTCAACCCAGGTCTCAACCATTCCCTTTATTTTCAGCTCCCAACCCCACTTCTCATCTATTCACCACTTTCACACACACACCACCTACCATTCCAATGTATATGGTAGACCCCATGCTCGCATCCACTCGTGAAATTATGGACATTTCACCACCCACGACACCTCCCCCACCCCCCACACTTCCACCTTCTCCCATTCCCCCCCCCACCAATTTCACCGACACACACATCTCCATTAGACACATCATTCACTCTTCCCCTTCCCCAATCCCCTTTCCGTGCATCCTCCATTGTACAAACAACACCATCATCCATAGGAAATGCATTGGACACCATGCTCACATGTATATCACAGTTAAGGACAGAGTACAATCAGCTCCAGCAACATAACGCACGACTGCAAGAGCACTCGGAGGTGCTACAAAATCCTCTTGCTACAGTAGAAGAGGAGAATACTCGCCTCCATACACAATTCCAAGCTTTGCAAGAGGCTCATAGTGTATTGGAAGTACATTTGCAGAATACAGACCAAGAAGCAATACAAGTGGTAGAAGGCCATCTAAAAACACAACTAGAATGCAATTCAAGACCTCAACAAAATATGGCACTTCTTAGAAGACACCTTGCAGCTGCTCACGAGGAGAATCGACACCTACAACAACATAACCAAGAGAACTTAGAAGCAGCCATCGAAAGCACACCAGGGGCACCCATCAGCCCATCAAAGTTTCAAGCAGTGACCCCCGACAATATCAAGATCATATTGGAAGGCTATGCCATGCTGCTTGAAGCACATGACCAACTATCAGAGGAACTGGGTCAACTAAAGCAGAAACACCACAGAGAAACAACAGCTGCCTCTCAAACCACCTCCTCCACAGCTTCCCTTCTCACAGACTCAGAGGCCTTAAAAGATCTCCAGAAACAGGTCACCGAATTGCAAGCACGACTACTACAATATGAGAGACCACCTTCCCCTCCAGAGGCTCCCACCGACGAAGAAATAGTACAAATTCCTGTGGAACAAACATTTGAAGAAGAATACGACCCACAACCCTTCACAGGAGGTCAACAAACAGAAGAAGGTCAGGACACATTTGAAGCACCACGACCCCCATGGTTACGACAAGTGGAGGAAATCGGGAGTTCACATGAAGAGCGAACCGTCGTGCAAAATCAGGCTATGAGAGTCATAGAAGAGACTATATTACAATCCAATTACTTCAAAAACCTGTCATCGAGACGCCTTATCCTCTCATCCAAACTCCAATACAGGCCTTACTATATCATTTTGGCAGATTATAACGCAGAAATACAGAGAGTCACAGGGAAGATACCTTCCTTCGCAACCCAATTTCAACCCAAAGACCTTCCTCTCGAGGTGCAAAAAGGCAAGATCCGTCAACCAACATGGCGGCAAAAACTTCTTGAAACCTATCCTGAAATGCTCCACACCTGGAACAATGCGCCATTACATCTCCTCTATAATCCATGCTATGGCCCTATTCCACGACACCGCTCATGGAAAGCATTCAACATAAAGGTCCAGAGTAACGCACAATGCAAGGAATGGCTAAATTATCCATACATTGTGCCACCAGAGGGACCACCGTCAGTAGCGTACATGATGGGAACAATTCGACATTGGATGCCACAATTGAAGCCCATGCCAGATGTGGCGGCCCAAATGATGCTCAAGATTTTGGATATGATGCAAGTAGTCCTCAAAACCTTTCGAAATGCGGCAGCCCCACAGATACGTCTATCGGGGTTTACAAATGGAAATTCAATTTGGTGTATGACATGAGCACCACTCCCAGTATTCGTGTGGCTTACGCCTGGCATGCACGCATCAAATACCTCCCTGCATGTTACAAACAGACATTCGAAGAAATGTTCAGATCAGGTTTCTGGGAGTATCACTCGGAGGTCTTTGCACCGAAGCCAACACACCTGCTCCATCTCTTTGCTTGTGAACAAGCCATGTACTTCGAGTACTACACCACACCGCAACCAGAGGTCCCCGGTGCAATAAATTGGGATGCATTGGAAGCTGACCTAGCAAGAGGCTTAAGGATAGGAGAACATGAATTAGCCACCAATGTCATCTAATACTACATCGACACTCTATAGAACAGAGGTCTGTCAGGGGCGACAGACGCTAGGAAGGGGGGAGAATGTTGGCATACAGGTCATATGAAGAGCATACAGGTACAATAGAGCAGTCAAGCACAATACGGCAACAAGGCCTAATCATTTTTTCCATGGATCATTCACAACTCAAGTGATTTTAATCACTACACAAACATTGTAAGTTCCGTTTTTGGTAGAATAGACTCCATTTTGTTCAAGCCGAGGAGTCCTTGAGCTTGAGGAGTATTAGAATTAGCTATATACCAATTTTCATAATTTTTAGACTCCGTTTGAGCCCTCAAATAGGCTCTAGAACCTAATTTTTAACTAGGCCGGACACTAAATCTGGACAAGGCCAAAGCTAGTGAGAAAACTATAAAAAGAGCTAGAGAGCTCATTTTGGGAGTTAGATTGTTTATAGAATTGAGCTTATGTAAGAGACTTTTTTTACTAATGCAAAGAACTCCATTGTTCCTCTCCTTGTTCTTGCCTTGTGTGCACGTGTGTGTATGTGTGTGCATGTTTGTGTGCTTCTCACTCACGCACTTGTGTCTTCACTTGCTCATAGTCTTCATACTAGTCCTCACGTCTCCACGGATTGACAATTATGAGGTGAATCTTCTCACGCTGGTACTCACCATTGTGCTAGAGTGACAGGGTGGTACATCTCTGAAGGAGTAATCATTCAAATTGACCTTGGTGGTGACCCTTAAGTGTTATAAGTACAAGGAGTTGGTTCCCCAATCTTGTACTACTTGCAATTGTCGTAGGAAGGGTCTTCCTAGGATCATCTCATAAACATTATTTTTCTCAAAGTCACATATAGCAAATGTGTGCTCAAACTCTACACCACAAGTGGTTAGAGTTATCCCTTCTAGCAATCCTAGAGGTCTTTCAAAATGACCGTCGGCCATTTGAAGCTTCATTCTAGTTGGTCTTAATGTGGGTTTGCCCCATTGCTTCCACAAGGAGGTGGTCGCAATGGCAACACCAACACCTGAATCTATGATTGCTTTGGTTGTGTAACCTTGGTAGGTGATTGGAAGATAAGTATTACCTTTTTCACCCTCACACATGTCCCTATTTTGTCTAGAGGTATCTCTGGTACTTTTTGCTTAGAGCCTGTTTTTGGCATATTGGACTCAAGTTCTGGAACCTGATCCTTCACATGATTCCATAGCTCAGGTTTTGCTTTGAGCAGCTCTTCTACAGTGAGGTGACACTGAACCTTAGTGTTCTTCACGACATCAGTGTTCCTTGGAACCACTGAGTCTTCATTTCTTACCACTATTGTGGGAGCTCTAATCTGGAGAGATTCAGATTCCCAAGGGCCTAGAAATTGAGGCAATTCCTCTAAGGTATTAGATTCAAAATCTAATCTTTCATCTTCTTGTTGGTCTGCTTCATCTCCGTAAATAGATGGAATGTCTTGGGGAAATTGATCATGAAGGTCATCAATCTCACGAATAGGAGGGAAATTACCCTTCTCCTTGGCCCATTTCTCCTCTTGTATTTCCCGCAAGAACTCTTGAGAGTACTGTTGACTTGAAGGAGGTATTCCAGCATCCATGGAATTAGGAACATAAGCTCCATTGGTGGTGAGCTTCCTCTTTCAATAACTGGTTGAGCCTGTGGAGGTAAAGAAACTTATGGTTTGTTTACCAATTGCTCTAATCTTTCTAGTAAGCCCTGTAAATGCAAATCCGGTTTGACAGAGTTTGTCTGATTGAACTTTTGACTAGTCTCGAGTATAGCTTGAGCTTGTTCTACCATTTTCATGCACATTTTCATCCGTTCAATCTCTAAATCTGCTCTAGGGTAACTCTTGTCTAGGTTTGCAGCTATTGGCCCTTCTTGAAGTCGAGCCTGGTAGGCCTTGAACATCATGTCCAAGCCTTCTGGGGTTGGATCTGCCAGAACAGACCCTGGTTGCGGTCTATTTACAATGGGTGGTGGGGTGGGATGAGGTGGAGTGGATGGAGTTTCGGCATGCGAGGGGTTTTGAGATGCAATGTCTTCTATTTTTGTTTTTGCGTCTTTCAAGCTTTCTTCTAGTTCCGATAACTTTTTATTCCACTTGCGATTGGCCTCCTCTCTGGTATCTTTCCATGTCCTTGTTTTCCTCCTACTAGGTTCTCCCGATTCACCCGACTTTGATTTCTCTGCTAGTTTATCCTGTTTTAAGGCTTGTGCTCTAGTGACAGCTTGTATAGGAGCCACATTACTGCAACTTGAACTTGAATCCGCCACTAAGCCTACCACATTAATGGGTGTAATCTTGGGTGCACTAGAGGGGTTTCTTGGACAATCTCTAGGGAGATGGTCTTTGCCACAATCAGGACAAAAAGCCTGTATTGTGATAGCCTGTCCTTGACTCGGAGATGGTGGGTGGGGACAGTCACGAAGGAAATGGTCGCCCTGACATCTGAAACATGGTCCTCTAGGGGCCTGTGGTCTTACTTGTCTCAATTGGGGCCTAGGGTTAGCATTTGTGTACATGACATTAGAGTATTCATGCTCCCAATTTCATTCCATAGGTGGTGCCTCATATTGATATGGATAAATCTCACTATGTTCCGGTGACTCTGTGTAATAAGCATGTGGACTACCTTCATGGGAGTAGTCTGAACTATGAGCATGAGAGTCATTCTCTGAGATCAGTGGGGTCACTGGCACCAATGCTCTATTAAGGTTCTCTTCCGCCACTGCATACTTAACTGGAATTCTATTGGCAAGAGCTGGTGGTTGGTTTCCCAAGACTGGTTGTGGCCTATATGGTGCCTGATATTGCTGTTGTGGTCTATAATATGGCTGTTGGTATTGGTTCTGATACCTACCTTGCGGGTAAGGTTGCTGATAATTCTGTCTAACAGCCTGCCTATTGTAGGGACAATCTTGAGCCGTATGATTTGTGTACTTCCTTTCAATAGTGCAGTATGGGATATTCCTTTCTCTCATGTTCTGGTTGTGCATTGGGCATACATTAGCCATGTGGTTGCCTCCACAAGTATAACACTGATTCAATGAGGTGATTCTTTGTGTTTGTCTATTTTGGACTCCCAGCTTCTTGGCAACTTGCTCAGCTATCTCATCTATTTCCGTGGAGATTTTTGAAGTATGACTAGTAGAACTATCAGAATCCTTATAGAGTTTGGACAATCCTAACTCCTCACCCAAGTTATCTTCTATGTCAATGCACGTTTGCACACACTCTTCTATGGATCTAGGCTCTTTCAAGTACACATATGATCTTAACTTGATGCTTAGTAAAGCCATCTAAAAACAAAGCCACTTGTTTGGCTGGTGTGGGTAACTCTGGAGCAGGGCATCTCTCTAGATACTGCCTGAACCTTCTACCTGCTAGCCGCACTGTTTCTTGGGGTGTCTGCTTGAAGCTGTGGATCAAAGATGATGTGTTATGCCTGATACCACTCTTGGAAAATTCTACAATGAATTCTTCTAGCAGTTGACCTATGTCACGATAGCTGCGACTACTCAGTGGTTGAAACCAAGCTAAGGCAGTGCCCTTAAGAGTCAAACCAAATGCCTCGTACTGGGTGAACAAGTCCTCAACCTGTTCAGCTCTTAACACTTGTTTGAACTTGGCCACATGGTCATAAGGATCTCCTGTCCCGTCAAAATAATTCTTCATTGCCTTGATTACTTGAGTGGGTCTAAGGGTTCTTGTGTGCTCTCGGGGTCTAGGCAATGGAGAATCAGGTTCATCTCTTTGTTGCCTATGTGCTTGATGTCTCTCCCTTTCAGGTCTTTCATTTTCAAATCCTGCTCTATTTCTGCCCACAGTGTGTGCAAAACTTACCTCAGGTCTCTCTCTAGTTCTTTCTCTCTAGGCTTCATGAGCTTGGGATGATCCTGCTCCTTGGAGGCCATGGGAAACATTGGATCTTGGTGGAGGAAAAATCAATTCACTCTTCCAAGTATATGCATGTCTATCATGTTCTGTTACCAAGAAAATTTTCTCTGATGTGTTATCCAAGTAGACAACTTTGCTTGGTATCTCTGGATCCTTGAACTCGTAGATGATGACTATGCCCGATTGGCTAGGTTGATCTGGCTTGAATATCCAAAAGGCTTCCTCTATTTCTCTATTCAAGAATAGTTCTATGCTTTTGTTGTCTTGAGGGATCCAGTCTGGAGTGATCACTCTGGTCAAAACTGACTTACCTCTAGGAGTCTGGGGTCCTTGTCCTACATTTCCTTGTTCTAGGTCTCCGATCTCATTCTCAGAAATGATATTTCTAAACTCATCGGTCCTATCTGGTTGGTTGGTGACCACATACATGGTTCCTTCCTTATCAATGTATGAACCCTCTTTGAACTTGACCACCGGGTGTTCAAGTCCAAAGGGTTGATCTGGATTTTTGAGTTGGACCACTGATCGCCTTAGGCCATCCTCATAGATCCGTGCACCTAATCGGTTGGTCCGAATATATTCCAATTGTGTCTTATAGGGACCTTCTGGTGTTTGTAGATGGGCAGTTCTTGAGCCACCTGCAGGTTTCCCCATGCTAAAAGACATTTCTGAATCACTTGTGTTAGAGTTTAGTACGTAAGGACAACCACTTAGTTGTTGTGCCCAAGACTTAGCTGTATGGTTGACACTAGACTGAGAAGATCTAATGCTTTGTCTATCCTTGCCTAGGTGTCTACTAGATCTCAGGTTCATAAGCTTTGGTTCAGAGTCCAAAATTTGCCCTTGGTATGGTTCAAAAACCTTTAGGGTCTCCTTGGTTCCCTAGTCCCACCTCAGGGTCAACGAGCTTTCCAACGAGCTATAGAGCTCAAAAAATGGACTTTGGATGAAAAAGTTATGTCAAATCAGGCTCCTGGGGGTCAAAACAGGCAAACAGGCACTTATGGAAAAATCACGATTTTGTATGAAATCAGAGAATGGCGATGCTATGAAATTAGGGAGTCACGATCCTGAGAAACCAAGAGAATCTCGATCCTGTGAAACCAAGAGAATCGCGATCGTGTGAAATCAGAGAATCGCGATTTTGTGAACTTCAAGAGAATCGCGATTTTGTGAACTTCAAGAGAATCGCGATTGTGTGAAATCAGAGAATCGCGATTGTGTGAAATCAGAGAATCGCGATTGTGTGAAATCAGAGAATCATGATTGTGTACCTTGAGGATCGTGTTTTCACAAAATCATGTTTTCACAAAATCGTGTTTTCACAAAATCGTGTTTTGAGAATCGTGATTTTGAGCAGAAAATCGTGATTTGTGAGAATCGCGATTTTGAGCACAGAATCGTGTTTTTTTGAGAATCGTGTTTTCACAACATCGTGTTTCACAAAATCGTGTTTTCATAGAATCGTGTTTTTGACATGAAAATCGCGATTGTCAACAGAGAATCGTGTTTTCACAAAATCGTGTTTTCACAGAATCGTGTTTTCACAAAATTGTGTTTTCACAGAATCGTGTTTTTGAAAATCGTGTTTTAGAGAATCGTGGTTTTCAAAAATTTAGAGAATCGTGATTTTGAGCACAACCACAAAATTATGTTTTCTTAGAATCATGTTTTTTGGCTGAAAATCGTGATTTGTGAGAATCGCGATTTTGAGCACAACCACAGAATCGCGATTCCGAGAATGACCACAGAATTGTGATTCTTTCAGCAAGTTTTTAGGCGGGAAATAGAAAATCGTGATTTAAAAAAAAATTTGAATTTTCACAAAATCGCGATTTTCATCACAGAATCACGTTTTTTGGCAGGAACTTCGAATTTTTGACCGCCGAGCAATGGCAAGCTCCGTATGTGCAGAAAATCATGAAAAAACACAGTGCTTGCTCTCCCTTGCACCTCCTAACTCCTTCTCACACAATAATGCATGAAAAATGGTATGAAAATGGTGAAAATGCACTACAAAATAAGAAATTTCTATGAAGAAGAAGATGGAAGAAGATGGAGATGGTGATGATGATGAAGATGAAGAAGAAAAATCAGAAAATGAACAAAAATGACAGTTTTTTACCTTCCAACATCGCAAATCTACGATCTTACCATCACAACGCTCGTCCTCGAAGCTCTCTCCCCGGCAACGGCGCCAAAATTTGGTGTAGCTCAAGTGTAAGCACCACCTCCTTTACTTGTCAATCCGCGGAGACGTGAGGACCGGTATGAAGACCACGAGCAAGTGAAGGCACAAGTGTGTCCACCTCTTTGATGTGCTCCTGTGCTTTGTCCTTGACCTTCAGCTTCAACACCACAGTAGGCTGCTTCTTGCTCAACCAAGATATACATGAGCTACCAAGCATGAAGCAAAAGCCACTAGTGGACACACGAGTGTCGTAGCAACCAGCCCAATGAGAGTCAAAAAAAGCATGCAAATCTGGCGGTAGTGATCGCCCCTTGGGATAAAACAACCCAAGTAGCCGAGTACCACTCAAGTAGCGAAAGATGTGCTTAACCGCCTGCCAATGCTTGACTCCTGGGCAATGCATAAATCTGCTCATCTATGAGACAGCAAACTGAATATCTGGCTGAGTAATGCATGAGTAAATCAAGCATCCAACAGCTTGCTGATAGAGAACAACATCAAATGCATCTCCAGCATCATGAAGACTCAAACGTAAACCCGTGTCCATAGGAGTGGCAATAGGCTTACAGTCTTCAAGGCCAAAAAGCTGCAATAATCTGTCAATATATTTCGTTTGACACAAAGCCATTCCACCATCAACTTGTTTAAACTGAATGCCCAAATAGTGATGCAAATGCCCCAAATCAGACATCTCAAATGAGGCATGCAAATCAGCCTTGCAATCAGCAATATGCTTCTCAATAGGACCAGTGAGCAGCATGTCGTCAACATAGACAACAATGATCAGAAGCACATCATTAGCACACTTAGCATATAAGGTGCTTTCAGTTGGACTCTTCTCAAAACCATGTGCAACCAGATAGGCATGTATCTTCTCATACCTAGCACGTGGTGCTTGCTTTAAACCATATAATGCCTTCTTTAACCTGCACACCTGGTTTTCATGCCCTTTTTGCACAAAGCCACAAGGCTGAAAAACATACACTTCTTCATGCAAGTCACCATTCAGAAATGTTGTTTTAATGTCCAACTGATGTACATTCCAACCATGATGGGCTGCAAGTGCACAAATGCTCCGAACAGTAGTCATACGGCATGTAGGTGCAAAGGTCTCATCAAAATCAATGCCTCTTTCCTGCGCATAACCCTTTGCAACAAGCCTAGCCTTATACCTGTCAATTGTACCATCAAGTTTAAGCTTCAACTTGTATACCCACTTAGTGCCAATGGCCTTCTTGCCAGGAGGCAAGTCACATAAAGACCATGTACCATTCTTCATTATAGCATCATATTCAGATTGCATAGCAGCCATCCAATTTTTTGAATTATGTGCTTCATCAAAAGAAACAGGCTCATTCTCATCACAGAGACTAGACGCAGCCATAGCATAGCAATCTGATGCAAAGGAGGCACTATGAGAGCCTGAACGAGTACGATATGACAAAGGTGCATCTAATTTGTTGTCAGGCAAAGTTTGCACCAGCCATTTTGGCATAGTTTTTGCATGCTCAATATCAGCTCTCTCATCAACAAGTGCATCATGTAAATCTACATCAGAAATGGAATGATCTGCATCATCATATGAAACCTGCAAAGGCTGAGAAGTTTCCTCATTAGGACCAGTACTAGACTGTCCACCTGTAAAAAGAGGCATCAAAGTATCATACATGTCTTTGGAGCTAACAGATGTCTCCTTAGTACATGAAAGCAATGGCTAAATAGCATCTTCCACAAAGACAACATCACGGCTAACCAGAATGCGTTTAGTCTATGGATGATACAGACGTAGCCTTTACTTTCAGAACTATACCCAACAAAAATACACTTTACTGCCTTATCATCCAATTTTCTGCGACGTTGTTCAGGCACTAGTGCATATGCCAAACAACCAAAAACATGCAGATGAGCAACAAATGGCTTGCGGTCATGCCAAGCCTCATATGGAGTGATAGACTGCAGCGCTTTAGTGGGACACCTGTTCAATACATATGCTTCACACATGACAACCTCAAGCCAGAAACTATGTTGTAAAGCCTGACTCTTGACCATGCACCTCATCATCTCCATGAGTGACCTGTTCTTTTGTTCAGCAACTCCATTCTGTTGAGCTCTATATGGCACTGTACACTGGTGTTTTATCCCACGTTCAACCAAAAATGCATTAAAATCAAAAGACATATATTCCCCCCCTCGATCAGAACGGAGGGTGCCCATTTTACATGCTGACAGATTTTCAGCCAAAACCAAACACTGTTTAAAGCACATGAACACTTCGGACTTTGCCTTGAATGGATATACCCATGCATGCCTGGAAAAATCATCAATGAAAGTCACAAAGTAAAGATAATTCCCAAAAGAAGGTATTTGCATAGGACCACAGACATCACTATGTACAAGATGCAATTTCTGAGTAGCCCGAACTAAACCATCTTGTGGAAAGGATGAATGCTGCATTTTGCCCAAAATACAGCCTTTGCAAACATGTTTTCCAGGTGCCTCAAGTTTGGGCAACGAGGACACCATTTCAGATTTCAGCAAGCGTAGCAAACTAGCAAAATTCAGATGACCAAAGCCTGCATGCCAAAGCTTTGCATCTGACATAGCCTGCGAATCATTTACTGCGCATGCCAAATCATTTACAGATCTTTCATAGTCTATGAGCTTATACAGCCCACGACATAAAATGCCAGAAGCAATAATCACATCGCCATTTGACAGATCATGAATTGTACACCTGTCATCAACAAATTTCACAACTAAGCCAATCTTGGCTAATGCAGAAACTGATAACAGGTTCTTTTTGATCCCTAGCACAAATAAAGCATCTCACAAAGTGAAAGAACTACCATCAACAGTAGTCAAAATGATCTTACCAACTCCCATAATAGGATAAGAGGAGTTGTTGGTGCATGTAACAGTATTCCCTGTAGGGGTAGGCTCGAGTGAAGAGAAGAAACTGCGCTGCGAGGTAATATGTTTGGTTGCCCCACTGTCAAAATACCAAACATCTGAGTCTACTACAGTCATGCATTGCTCATGAGAAGATGGGTCAAAACTGCAGACAGGTAAGAGTTTTCAAAGGACTATAGCAATACATAAACTATATGCAAAAATGTACTACATCAAAGAGACTTACATCAGAGTGATCTAGAAAAAAAGTTTTCACATTTATCTTCTCAGTAACAAGCTTTCAAAGAAATGAAAGAAACTCCTATAGGATTGAGAATGTGTTCAAAACGAGTAAAGCCTTTTTTAGATTTGACTAAAAAATCTGGCGAGAAAAAACAAAGAATGAAAATTGTAAGAGATCATGTAACAAATGTGCTAGGCTTAAACATGTTGAGAGCCTTTGAGCATGCAAATGTCCCAAATCTAACATCTCAAAAAAGGCATGCAAATCAGCCTTAAATGAAATGGCAACCTGCTTTGACACCAATTGTTGGAGCTTGAGGTTTGTAGAAGCACATGAAGAGTGCAAGGAAGAAGAAGAAGAAGCTTGGAGCACATTATAACACTGAATGAATTACCAAGTGAATGTACAAGAATCTGTAACCCATTAGGGTTATATGCATATATACAAGTTGGGGAGAAGAAAACCTCCTAAAGAGGGAAAAAAGTGCCTTGAAAGTCCTAAGTGTGTTCACACATATCACTATCAAAATATAATGGGTTACATGCATATATACAAGTTGGGGAGAAGAAAACCTCCTAAAGAGGGAAAAAAGTGCCTTGAAAGTCCTAAGTGTGTTCACACATATCACTATCAAAATATATCTCAACATGTGTCATCCATTATAGAAACATTTGAGAAAAAAAAAAGATGTATGAACTAAGAAGATCATATAGCTACATTATTATTTACATGTGTATGCTAGGCACTAAGATAGAAGCAAGTGTGTTCCTCTTCTCAGACTCTTGCATGGAGCTAGGAAAATGGTCCCAATTCATTCATCTTTATTGAAGGGCCTTTTAACAAAATACAAGCTTCTAGAACTTATATTTTTAGATTCAAGAGGGTGGAGGCACCTAGCATACTATGGAATTTTGTGACCTGCACAACGGTGGTGGTCTTGTCTTCTTTCAAGAGGTTCCTTGAAAGAGCATCCAAGGTTTTTGCTCCGTTATCCATTTCCAAGCGCTAGATATAGAAGATGGACTCCTTGGAAAAAAAAGTAAAAGAGAATTGCATTAACTATCTGGTTCACTAGTTTGCATGGGCATCCAAATCCATTTGCTAGATGAAATAGATTGTGAAAAATAAGTGGAGTACCTAAGTATAAAAAATATAATTTATGTAAAATTATAATAATGTGTGAAAGCTATTGAGTACGTAATCCATTGTGGGATTGCTTACCTCTGAAAACAATTGGAGAGTGAGCACATGAATGAAGGAGATTCCATGGACATTTTCTGACAAAGATCAAAGATTTGAATGAACAAATGATTTTTTTGTTGATGAAGTCTTGCTTGAAACTTCACTTGTGCAGAAAGTTTTGAATGGTCTTCCTGATTCATATCAGATTTTTGCTTCTACTCTTTGTTTGATGATGAAAGGAAATGCAAATGCCTTAACATTTGAAGAGTTAGTCTCTCTTCTGTTGCAGGAAGATTAGTCTAGGCAAAACAGGTCCATTATGCATGTTGTAGATCAAGCTTTCCTAGCTAGTCAGAAGGTCAAAGATAAATGGAGCTTTGTGTGCTAATCCGAAGAGAACAGAGGCCATCCATAGCAATGGCGAAAAAAAGCAGATTAGGGATGCAACTTTTCCTCATAGTCTACTTAACTTGGAAAGGGGAAGAAAGCCTATCATCTTGTTAATCCTTGAAATGATGTTCCCCCTCCTCCCCAAAAAAAGGGTGGATTTTCCTCATAGTCTACTTAATTTGGAAAGGGGAAGAAAGCCTATCATCTTGTTAATTCTTGAAATGATGTCCCCCCCCCAAAAAAAAGGGGGGAGAGACCATATTGATGAACCATCTTTTGGGGGTCCTCCAACCATTCACTTGTATTAATATGTTTGAACACATACAAGTTACTTCTATGAATCATTTTATTTGCGTAGATTAATATTGTCAATGTGCATATAGTTTTTGTCTTGTATGTGTGTATTTTAGTTCCGTATGTCCGCTATTTACATGGTACCAAACATCTTTATACATCGATAATACACATACACACACACACACACACACACACATATATATATATATATATATATATATATATATATATATATATATATATATATATATATATATATATATATATATATATATATATATATATATATATATATATATATATATATATATATATATATAATATATATATATATATATATATATATATATATATATATATATAATGACAGAAAAAACTTCCCTTTGGCATATACATTTCATACTTTTTAGATTCCATGATAGAAAAAGCCTCCCTTTGGCTTAACTTGAAGGTGCTACTTCACTTGATTTGGCTATAGTAGAATATGAAACAACTAATACACCCCCATAGAGAGTAGGAGCTCAATTCTCACACTCTGTTGAGACTTTGTCAAAGAAGGTAAATGGGAAATGGATCAGAATTCAAGCCATGAGCCCCTAAACAGAGTGAAAATCTAGTTAACACTTTCCAAGGAAGTCTTTTCATCTCAAAAGGAAAATAAATTCCTGCACCTTTTAAAGGTCAGCTAAAACTGATTTGTGACTATTAACCTTTTGATAAGAATCAAATCATTGGGAGATGAACTTATTACTATGATAAAGTCCTCATCTTCAATCTAACTACAATCCAATCCTTTGACTATAGACCTACAACACAAAGTCATAGAATTCTTGCAACATTTTTTATGGTCAACAGCCTTTATTTCTTGGAGGAAGAGGAAAAGAACAACACATCAAACATTTAAGGAGAAGGATTCGTGACTATAAGAAAAACCCTCTTTAATAGGGCAGAGGGTGTTCATTCTAAAAAACAACAAACTGAAGAGCAACAACCAAATCTTTATTGAAAGGGACGAAAAGATTATAAACCTTCTTTGTAACTCTCTTTAACTTTGTTTTATCTTTTTCTTTGTTTATAATACTTTGTTGTATATTTTTTTTTTGTTTTATCTTTCCCTTTGTTTATAATGCTTTGTTGTGTTTTTTTTTTTACATCACACATCAATTATGGTGATGTTCAATAGCTTCTAGAGTTCTTGGTCTTATGTGGCAAATCCTCCATCATGGAATTCGAACCAATGCTAAAGCTAGTAAAATATGTGGGGTAAGCATTGCATTCATGCTAGAGAGGACATTGGCCATCTCTTCTTCTTGTGCCCTAGAAGCTACCCAATCTGGCAGTCTCTCACTAGGATTTTGTGCTTATCGAGACAAATCATGTGTGATCAAATTTGATGGCCATCCAAAAGAGTGGTCGATTGAAAAATCCCTATGACTGTTTGGTAGAAGAATATATAATTATAAAAAATCTCCACCTTCCAGACACCATAGGATGTTTGCCTTGATAAACAGCAAGATTAAATCCAAATGGATCACTCATGAATGCGACAAAAAAATTATTAAAATTCTCACAATTCTCTTTAAAACATTTGTTACCTGTCAAATCTTAGGTATCCTATCATTTTTGGCACATCATAACTTTCACACCTTCAAGCCATTAAACCCCCCCCCTGCTTTGTGGGATATAAGGGATCCTAAGGGCACTACTCCCATTCACTATATAATTGTTTTTTTATTAATTCAAGCATGGGAATAAGCTTCGGTCGAACTTCATTTTTGAAAAAAATAAGTCATGTTAGTCGTTAGCTTTTATTTCTTGTCTGTGAAAGAGTTCCGCATCTTTGGAACTTTTGATAGTGACTCTCTTATTGAACAACATATTGATTGTTGAAGTCTTTCCACTTAACATGACTTTACAAGAGTGTTGATTGGAGTTTGCTTTTAACTTGGCTTGACTTGACTCGAAAACGCTACTTCGGAAAAATATCCATTGTCTCTTGAAAACAAACTAAACACGTCTCTTGAAAAGGATAGAGGCTCAACTTTGATAATGTTTAGTGACTTTCTAGTTGAATTTCTCCTCACATTTTATGGAACATCACCACAAAGAACTTAGACGAGAGAGAGTGTGTATGTGTGAGAGAGAATATAAGTCAAGAAAGGGTAGATTAGTAGAAAATTAGGCCTCCCTACTTCAGATGATGGTGAGAGGGGAAAATCATGATCCCAGATGCACATCTTTAGTGTGATGTTTAGAAAATTCAAACCAACATCTCATATTATAAGATCACCACAAATCCAAACTTTGAAAGATGAAAGCTTGTTCCGATTATCATATTTATGATTATATGGATGGTATATGATGTTTTTTCAACTGGAGCAACACCATGGTGCACATAAGAGCACAATATTGACATATGAAGAAGATTCAAGACTGCATTTGATTCGAAATATTGAGAAGCTTTGCTAGGTAAGGCTTAAAAGTCTTGTCAAATATAAGATGTTCTCACTTGAGCTCCTTCTCTATATGTGTATGTGCTTCATTTTACTAGCAGATGCTCATTTTATACATGACCTCATGCTCATTTTATACATGACCTCATTCTGTGCTTAGTAGTGATGGTAAAGTCTACCCTTTTTTCTTATGTAAGTGAGTGAATATCCAATCAAATGTAAGTAATAGTTGAAGGGATCCTGGTACTGATAGAATTTCAATCCATTTTCCTCAAAGGAGGAGTAGCAAGATTGTTTCATGCACATTGAGAGGAAAAAATAACCATGACAAAGTGTTTGAGAGAGAAGGAAAGCACAAATAAACATAGAAAGCACACGTATGGAAAGTGATTATCTAGATTGTGGCCATTTCAATGTTTTTTCAAATGTAAAGCAAATTTTTGTGTAGGTCAAAGGTTTTTTAGAACTTATTGCATAGCCTAGGCCTTGATTTTGAATGCCAAACATAATTTGGGTTTGAAAGTGGTAATGTCGTAATATGATAATGATATGGAGAGGAAAATATCAATTAGGAAAGATGACACCCGTAGAAAGTTAGGCCTTCATACTTCACATGATAGTGAGAGAGTTCAAGGTATGTGAGGGATACTCCTAATAGTATCACCCACACTTCCACCCTCATTTTTGCATGTCTTTCCCCACACTTTGACTCAGGTTTATCCATCTTCATGGTCCATCTTATAGTGGTTCATGGATTTTCACAATGGCTATTCGGTTTTTATGATGGGAGTATAAATTTCTTATGAAATTCTTACCCTTTTTTTACATAAGTGAATATCTTGATAAATATGGGGAATTTTGTTGTGCTACTCGAGGAAGAATTTTCTCATCTTTTCTTTGATCTTATCTTTTCATATCCCTCATGAATTTCTACCTAGACTATTATTACTTGCTTGAAGAGAAGGGCTCTTCATGAGGTAGTAATGAAGGGAGTTTATCTTACTTCTATAGAATTTCCAGCCATTTTTCTCAAAGAAGGATTACTAAGTATGTTTCGTGCAGGTTAACATGAACATATGAACAAGGAAAATTTGTGAGAGGGCACGGAAGGAAGGCACAGATAGATATGGAAAGCACATGTTGAATTTCTTCTTTAGTACATATTATGTTCTTTAGAGTTTGAGGTCATGTGATTGCCGTAATTTTCCAATTTCAAAGATGTATCATTTGATCCCTAATAAAGAATTTGGTGAACAGAAAATAAATGGAAACAACTTACAAGTACTACCGCGTTTTATGTGGGAATATCAGATTCTTTTTTTTTTCCTCACAAAAAATCCTTTCATTAGTTAATAAAAAACATCCAAAGGGCTACAAAGCCAACAAGGAATCAAGAAATGTATACAAGGGGCATCGAACCAACACCATGAGAGAACTAGTTCCTAGAGGGAGGGATGGGGAGGGGGGAGCCAAGTAGGAAGCCCATAGCTCCTATGGGTAGTATCATGTTGAATAGAAAAGAAGGGCCCTTTCTTTAAAAGCTATAGAAAGGCATGTTGCCATCAAGTCATGCCATTTAAATCACTCTACAAAAGGTCCATTTCCCCCCCCCCCCCCCCACCTCCTAGTGTGGATCAGCTCCAACCACAAGTCCCCAAGAGTCTCGACAAAAGGGACCATACCACTTGAAGATGCACCAACACTAGCCCTCTATATAAACCAGATGGAAAGGTTGTTTATCACCTCCACGTAGGGGCCATTAGACCTTGAGTGGTGCCAATATGTCCATCGTGGATCAATAATATAGTACTACTAGCCTCATGCCCGTAACTAAGGGTTGAAACTAGTAAGAGAGCCCAAGCAACCATTCCATAAGAAATGGTTTGAGGTCCCACTCTCCAAGTTAGAAGTCTCAAGATCCACCACCAAATCTGTTGAGCCAACTAGCGATCCCAAAGACATTGTTGTTGGGACTCCATGTGAAAACTATAGCCCATGCAATCGGGAGGCTAATGCCCATAACTCAGCTAGGTGTCGACAACAATGCTCTTGTGGGAAACCAACTACTCAAAGAGGACATTCTAGTAAGCTAATGAGCACCAAAAATTTGATGCCAAAAGGATGAGAGGAACTCCTCCAAAAGTCTAGAGGAGCACAAAGAATCAGCCATAGCAAGAGTGACTAGATGGTGTGACCTAACAATCCTCCTTTTTTTTTTGAGCCATGCTGAGTATTGAAAGAACGAAATAATGTGGGCCTCGGAGAGGGAATAAACATCCTGCCACTACCACTCCCTCAAGTCCCAAAGAAGGTAAGTCAACGATCGGGTCTCCCAAACCCACATACACCATCAGGGTGGGCCTGAATGTCCTCAGTATCAAGATCAATGTGCCAATGATGACTTTGAGTGCCAACGAGGATTTTCAAACATTAAGACCATGATCCAATCTCATGAAATGCATACTTTGAAAGTGCTAATGTACTAATATACACGAAGCTAATATGATTCATAAATGTCTTATGAAGATGTTATGGAGATGAGAATATAAGTCAGGAAAGACTAGTAGAAAATTAGGCCTCCATACTTCAGATAATTGTGAGAGTGGAACATCATGATCCTAGATGCACATCTTTAGTGTGATGTTTAGAAGATTCAAACCAACATCTCATATTATAAGATCACCACAAAGTCCAAACTTTGAAAGATGAAAGCTTGTTCCGATTATCATATTTATGATTATATGGATGGTATATGATGTTTTTTCAACTGGAACAACACCATGGTGCACATAAGAGCACAATATTGACATATGAAGAAGATTCAAGAGTGCATTTGATTTGAAATATTGAGAAGATTTGCTAGGTAAGGCTTAAAAGTCTTGTCAAATATAAGATGTTCTCACTTGAGCTCCTTCTCTATATGTGTATGTGCTTCATTTTACTAGCATATGCTCATTTTATACATGACCTCATTACGTGCTTAGTAATGGTGGTAAAGTCTACCCTTTTTTCTTATGTAAGTGAATATCCAATCAAATGTAAGTAATAGTTGAAGGGATCCTGGTACTGATAGAATTTCAATCCATTTTCCTCAAAGGAGGAGTAGCAAGATTGTTTCATGCACATTGATAGGAAAAAACAACCATGCCAAAGTGATTGAGAAAGAAGGAAAGCACAGTAAACATAGAAAGCACAAGTATGGAAAGTGATTCTCTGAGTTGCGGCCATTTCAGTATAGCTTCTAATGAAAAACGATGAATATCTTGGGGTTCTCTTGTCCATTGACAAGTATCACAATGTTGCACATAATTGTGAACATCTTTTTGGATTGTTAGCCATCATAATCCACATTGAAGAAGTAAGTGTCCGCTTATCATTTCGGAATATGCTTCCATAATTACAATAGTTACTTCATGGGGAGGTACACATCAAAGCCATATACTTGTAATATCTATATAATAAAGTTGCTCTAAAATGACAAAAAAACATCGACTTCATAATGATAACTTTTTCCTAGACATGTACGGTAAATGTGAGGGAGGAATTTTGTGTTTCATCATACCAAGTTGGAGTTCCTAATAATAGGTTAGTGCTATCGGCTACATGAAATAATTCAACATTTCAAAAAGAATCATCAATTCCATCTAGAGGTTCTCCATTATCTGTTGAAAAATATGGATCATGTGCAAGCTCCAATTGTGAGGCTTGACACATACTCACCCTTCATTATGTACCTCTTCATCATTTATGTATTTGTTGTAAGCCCAAAATGAAGAAAGACCCTAAAACTATAAAGGGCACACTCATAACCTTAATGTAGAGTGTTGAATTAAAAAGGGCAAATGTATTTATGGATTATATAAAAGCCAAAATAGAAATAGAGAGATGGAATACTAGAAAAATTCGTGACCTTATCCATATAGAGTGATATGGAGCACCAAAAGCCACCCAAGGCAATGGAAGGACAAAGGCCAAGAAGTGGAAAGTCAAGAGGTGAGAGAAGATGAAGGGTAGGTGAAAAGTCCCATGCCCATACATCTATATATAGATGTCATTTGAACGTGAAAATGTGTGGAGATGACAAGGACATGATGTGGAAGCATATGCTGGTTAGTCTCTCACCAATGGAGATCAAAAGGTACCTCATTTGCATGCTAGAAGGCACAAAGAGCATTGGGAGTGGAGCCCATGGATGCATAAAGAGACCTTGAAGAAGATGCAGAGATGGCAAAGGAAAGCATGGAGCTATGAGCTCATGGAGTATGCAATGCTCATGCGATATGGAGATGAAGCTTTCATATGTAAGAAACATTTGTTGCTTTATGTTATTTGAAGTGATACACTCTCTTTTCCTACTCTCTACCACATATTTGGATCATTGATCCATGCTATAAGTGATACTAATCACTTTGTTGAGGATGTATGAGCAGAAGGAGATCAAGATTCAAGCAAAGAATCTTGGATGAGCAACTACATATAGTTGCACAATATGAGTATTGTATGCATGCTCTTGATAGTGCACTCAATTGAATGAAGTGCAAGTTTTGATTATGTAAATGGCTGAAGGTTTAATCTTTTATGTAAGCTTGATGAAAGCATTATATGCTTATGCATTTGGAGATGTCTATGTATGCATGCTTGTGAAGTTTATGTTCAAGATGTATGATGCTTTTGGACAGCCATGCTTAGGCTGAATATAAGTTGAATTTGGAGTTCATGAATGAAGTCAAAAATGAAAGAATGTATGCATGTGTGGTCAAAGAGAATATATATGTATGATCCATGATGTATGGATGAGTAATAGGCTATTTTATAAAGCCTATACACGCTGACATTTTTAGGTTTATGTAGCCATGTGAATTGGCACAAAGTGAGCTGAATATATGCTCAAATGATTGATACTTTGCATGCATTATTATATGTAATTGTTAGTGTTATATTGAAGCACTAAAGGTTGACCATGATCAGCCATAAATGAGCTGAAGTTACATGTGTTTGGATGCCATGAAGATTGGTAAAATGCAAGGCTGTCATGTATGAAGATTGTGGATGTATCTTGTTGTGGATAAAACCCATTGAGGTAAATATGCAAAAGCAATTATGTATGCTCAATTATGTATGCTCATTGATGTTTGAGTTTAGATACATCAAGTTAATGCAAAGCTCCTATTTGCATAAGCCAAAGCAAAGTTGGCAAAGCTTGGATGATGCAAAGATGCAAAGCTTGGAGCCAAAGCAAAGGAAGGAGCCCAAGCTAAAAGGTTGTCAAACACTTAAAGATTGGAGCAAAGCTGAAGGTGGCAAAGGCAAGGATGCCCATTTGAAGACTCTTGAAGAGTGAAAGGAGTAGAAGACTCCAAAGGAGGGCTGCCATAATGTGTTGAAGGCTCAACAAGGACTTGAAGACACTCCCCAAAGTTCAAGGAGCACAAGCAAGTGCCAAGGTAGAAGGTAGAGTCACTCATCAAAAGTTTGACAACATGGCTGAAGTTGATTGAGGTAAATGAAGGTAAAGAAGTTCATTTGCAAGTCTAAAGGCTGATGTAAATTGTTGAGGAAAAAAAATCCACATTGTGTGTGGTGGTAAGTTCCAAGCTTATATCATTTAGATGTATTGTGAAAAATTGAGGCTAGTAAGTCCACCAAAAGAGAGTGGCAAGCCAAATGTAAAGGCAAGTAAGACCACCAAAGAGAGTGGCAAACCTATGGCAAGTAAGACCATTCAAAGAGGGATGGCAAGCCATATGTAAATGCAAGTAAGACCATTCAAAGAGGAATGGCAAGCCATATGTAAAGGCAAGTAAGACCACCCAAGAGGAGTGGCAAGCCTATGGCAAGTAAGACCATTCAAAGAGGAATGGCAAGCCTATGTGAAGGGAAAGTAAGACCATCCCAAGAGGAATGGCAACCCTTGTAGGTGCATGAGGCACCATTGATCACATTCACAATTTGTTGTGTTTTATGTAGGTGACGAAGGAAGCTTGGAAGGTGTGGAAGCTATGAATGCTTCACATGAAGAGAACTCATGAAAGAGTTCATGTATGATCAGCCCATTGTTGATTTTGCAGGTATAAAATCAGCCATGAAGAATGAAGTAAAGATTATGAAGCAAGGGGGAGTTAGCTTGCAAGGATTGGAAGATCCAAAAAAAGTCCAAAGAAGAGAAAGAGGAGCCAAACAAATTTCAGATTTTTAAGACTCAAAGAAAGAGCAAGAGCAGCCATCAAAGGTAAATTGAAGGAGTAGAAGGAGCCACCTCTATCAAAGGAGCATCTAGAAGGGAAGGAGCAGCCATGATGCACAAATGAAGTCATAGAAGACAAAGTAGAAGAAAGCATGACAACCATGATGACATCAAAAGGAGGTGCAAAGCAAATTGCAACCAAAGACAAAGTCAAAGGTGATCCAAAGACAAAGGAGGATCAAAGAGAAACATGCAAGCATAGAGGACATGAAGCCATGAAGCCATGAAGGCAAAGAAGAAGAGAGAGATTCTCAAAGAGAGGACAACAAGCAAAGAAGAGAGTGACGCAACGAAGATAAGTACAAGCCAAGGTGATCTCATATTATAAACATATGTATGAAGAATGTTTCTTGATAGGTGTTGAAGGAGAGCTCTTGTGAAGAGCCAAAGAAGAAAGGATGAAGCTGAAGAGAAGCCAAAGGATCTTCAAAGAAAAGAAGGAAGATCACCAACCAATCAAAGAAAATGATATAAGGGCAAAAGAAGCAAAAGGCGAAGAGGAGAAGAATTGGAGAGTAGCATGGACTCCCAATTGTAGCTTGAGGGGGAGTGTTGAAAAATATGGATCATGTGCAATCTCCAATTGTGAGGCTTGACACATACTCACCCTTCATTATGTACCTCTTCATCATTTATGTATTTGTTGTAAGCCCAAAATGAAGAAAGACCCTAAAACTATAAAGGGCACACTCATAACCTTAATGTAGAGTGTTGAATTAAAAAGGGCAAATGTATGTATGGCTTATATAAAAGCCAAAATAGAAATAGAGAGATGGAATACTAGAAAAATTCGTGACCTTATCCATATAGAGCGATATGGAGCACCAAAAGCCACCCAAGGCAATGGAAGGACAAAGGCCAAGAAGTGGAAAGTCAAGAGGTGAGAGATGATGAAGGGTAGGTGAAAAGTCCCATGCCCATACATCTATATACAGATGTCATTTGAACGTGAAAATGTGTGGAGATGACAAGGACATGATGTGGAAGCATATGCTGGTCAGTCTCTCACCAATGGAGATCATAAGGTACCTCATTTGGATGCTAGAAGGTACAAAGGTATTCTAGCCACATACCTTGTTTGTACATAGCCACATTGTAAAGGTCATATCTCTCTATGTACTTATCCCATTAATGCATATGATATCTTGTTGGATCTCTGTATCGCAACTATCTTTGTCAAGTCATTCTCCAGTAGTTACTGGGAGCATTTCTTGTGAACTTTAGTTTTCTGCTAAACCTGAGATGACAGGTAGTCTAACTTTGTGTAGTCAGTTACATAGTCAAATGAACTCCAAATGGAGTGTTCTATAGCTTGTTAGAAAGCTATAAGAGTCTACTATGTGTGGACAAAATTGCAAAGCCATTGGATCTCTGAGTTGTGACAAAATCAGGTTTTAGTAAGCACATGTCTTATAGGGCAGATTCTAGAAGAGATTCTCTAACTTCCGCTGCGTGTATTGAAGTGTATTGGAGTGAAATTTCTCCACATTATCCAATCGAGATAAGAAGTTTGCTACTATATGCAAAGAGTTAGGCCTGTGTACCATATCATAATAAATTTCTTGTAAAAGAAGTACCCACGATGATAGTCTTCCAATCACATTTTGATACTTTACCAGATATAGCAAAGCAAAATCATCTACATGATAAGTAAATTGTCTCCCAGCAAATAATGATGATTTTTTTGTTGGAGTAAATTAATCCCAAGCATTTGTATTTTGTTACGGAATAGTTCTTTTTGGCTATAGTGAGGCATGGATTGGCATAGTAAAGAGGTCACTTCCACAAACGACCAGCTTTCCACATCAAAACACTACCAATAGTTATATCAAAGGCATCCACGAAAACATGGAATGGATGAGTCCAATCCAGGGCTTGTAAAACAAGTGCATGAGTTAAGATTACTTTAAGATGCTTAAAAGATAAGTCATATTTACTTGTCCATTGAAAATCCTTGCCTTTGGCATGATATAGATGATTGAGAGGCATGAAAATATGGGCCAAACACCAAAAATGCCCATGCCACAGAATCTGGCCTAAAAATTAAAGTACTTTCTTTGCATTTGTTTGCATAGGAGCTTGTAGCACCACCTGTACTTTATCTAGATCAACTCCAATTCTTCTACTAGAGATCACATGTCCCAATAATTTCCCACATTTCACACCAAAAATTGATTTTTTTTTAACTCAGATGTACTTCAGAACACTTAGTAAAGCATAATCATAAATGTTGAAAATGGTCAATATGTTTACCAGAGACCAAAAAGTCATCTAGAAACACACACATAAAGCTAGCTGAGTAGGGGAAAATATATATTGCATGCAACACTAGAAAGTACTAGGGGAATTCCCAAGACTGAACCACATTACAGTACATGCGAATACTCCCCAATTAGTAATAAAAGATGTTTTGGATATATCTCGATCAGCCATTTGCACCTAATTGTAACCATTAAATCTATATAAGAAAGAGTAAATTTCCCTGCCAGCAACCTCATCAAGCATTATATCTAAAAAGGGTAAAGGGAATGGGACCGGAATCGTTGCTACTTTAATTTGTTTCAACTTGCATCGAAGCTGCTACTAGAGTTGCCTGCTGATACTTTGCCAAAATCTTTGGAATATTGATAATGCATTTGGACCATAAATCTTTACTTGCTTTAAGAAATTGGGTTTCATCATCCTCCTCTAATATTGCCAGCATATGGGTTGGTTTTGCAATAGATGGTAATTGGGCTTTAGTGTATGGTCGTTTATCATCTAGAGGAATAGAATACTTTTTATGCCCTTTCTTAAAAGTTATAGCCGGAGAATCCCAATCTTGTTGAGCTTTTGCCTGCTATAGCCAACGTCACCCAAGGAGTAAATTATAATTATTGCTTTTTCCTAATAAATAAATTAGTACAAAAGTAATTTAAAAGTAATATCTTGTATCTTGATGGACATTTCCTTAATGAGGCCAATAGGTTGAACATGTGATCGATCCGCCATGTGAATGTGAAATGGAGCTAGTTAAATACCTACGTAACCCATATAATGGAAAATAGGTATTGTTTTTATACCATACCAAAATTAATGACACTACATAATCTACTAATCGATCCTTTATGGTTTCTACTATACTTACTTGTATTTTTCTTCTTCTGAATTGCTTACTTCTTGGATGTGGGCTTCTAGAGAATTTTGCAAGATTGGATTGGCTGCTTTCAGGTTCCATTCCAACTTTTCAATAACATCAATTATTTGGTCTAAAGTTCGGGTACCATCCAATGCAAAAAGTAAAATTTTATCTTTGAGTAATGGATTCAAATCATCCATAAACCAACCACATAGCACATGCTCTAGAGAATGCTCATCCTTAGAAATCTGATGCAAAGTACTTCAGAATAGGGAGGCATAATCCACAACCATTTGAGTTAGCTGCAACGCCATATACTAGGGTGTAGTTAATAATTCACATGTGGTTTTGGCCTTCTAAAATCATCATAAAAATACTATTTTTAAGGCATCATATGTTGCAAAATGATCTCGAATGAATTTGGTTAACCGAGTGGACCACTTAACCACCGAGGGTGGCTTGAAATACTTGACATTTCCAAGCATCAATATGGCCTCCTTGCAGCAAATTGTATTGCATATCAAAAATTAAAACATGAAAGGGATCATCGTCTATTCCTCCACTAAACCTACTGAACTGCATTCTACTAATTTGATGACCTAGCACCACCATTTTGATGAGAGCTTGCCAACACTTCCACTCTTCATCACTGGCTATCCATGGTAACTCATCCTCTTCAAGCTTAATGTCTTTTTGGGAATCAATATTGACTACAAATCCAACCTACCTTCGTAGTACTTTCTACTTTTCTCCCAGCTACTCCATTAAAAAAGAATCCAAGAGGCCCAACACCACACCTGAATTCGAGGGTCTCTTTCTCATTCCCTATCTGATTCCTCCTTGACTTGCCATTCATCTGCACCTGCTTGCAACTTCTCTGCTTCAAAAGACCCCTGCATATTTAGTAGTTGTTTCACTAATGGGTATGTTAACACCCCTTTCTATACCAAAGTTCGCAATTGTTATGACATGTGATCACTTCCAAAAACTCCATCTCCCAAGCCGTCAGTATTTTGTGAGGTAGATGATTCCATTACTACAAAAATTACATGAACATAAAACACAGAAAGGAGATGTGGAAACCAAGTGTATGGGTAATCAAGAAGTCGATGCCCATGTAGCCTAGTGGCGAACACTTTGAATCAATGAGAGGAATGTAAGACAATAGTTACGCAATATAACACAGGAGAAATAGCAGAGAAGATAACAGATATAGGAGAATCTCAACAATTTTCTACTAGCAGCAAGTACAAAGATGATGGCGTTGTCTACCCGTGCGCTCTCAAGGTAGAGCTTAAATGGTGATCTAGACAACTCTAGATAGGGAGATACAAGGTAGAGGTATGCTGGCTCAACTCAGTGTCTTAGGTAGTGCAGAAGTCATGTATATATTGGATCATGGGTGGCCTGCCATGGACGGCTATACATGGGCGGTAGAGCGTGGGCGGCCACCGCCCGCGTAATTGCCATACACGGCTTAGACTGGTTGAACCGACCTAACAAATATAAATGATTTCTGACTCCGACAGGGAATATTCCATGGAATATTCCCTTTACCGTCGCGTCGGGGGCACTGCCCCCGGACCCCCACCAGGGGGCCCGCTGGCCCCCTTGGACCCCCCAGCCGGGGCTGCTCACCGCTGCCCCGGACCCCATAATTGGGGACCCTGGTAACTCCCTTTCCTTATAATACCTTACATGGTCCAATATGACCTTCATCCAACATGCAAGTTGGGATTCCCATCAATTGGGTAATGCACGCTTGGCTTCTCCTCATAAAGGGGGCCTTACAGAATGTGCATACAATCATGAGGGGTAGACATTGATCATATACTAACACCCCCCCTCAATGTTTACCGATGATAAATCAAGTAGGTCTCGGTCCTATGCCCATCTGTTGAAGATGCTTGTTGAGTTGCTCTCTTCCAAATGCTTTAGTGAATATGTCAGCACAATTTGTCTCTGTTGGGCAATATTCTAGCTCCACAATTTCATCTTCAATTAGCTCACGAATGTAATGGTACTGTACTTCTATGTGCTTGGTGCGAGCATGAAATACTGGGTTCTTTGCAATAGCCATACAACTTTGATTATCACACTTGAGTACAGTTGGCATATTTGATGGAAAGCCTAGATCTGCAAGAATTCTCCTTAACTAGACTGCCTCACAAGAAGCAAAACAAGTTGCTTTGTACTCTGCTTCAGTGGAGGAGAGTGCGAGAGTTGGTTGCTTCCTACTTACCCAAGAAAATATTCCTGAACCAAGTGAGAAACAATATCCAGAAACTGATTTTCTAGAATCACAATCTCCAGCTCAATCTGAATCACAATATCCTTGGAGTGTATCACCTGTGGTATACAAAATACCAAAATCCAAGGTTCCTGCAATGTACCTTAGAATTCACATTCCAGCATTCCAATGACTCTCCTTAGGTTTGTTGGAAAACCTGCTTAACACTCCAACAGCATAGCAAATGTCTGCCCTAGTGTTGCACAGAAAAATAAGACTTCCAACGAGCTTCCTATACTTCTTAGCATCTACATCAGGCATGTTATCATCCATAGATAGCTTATGATTTACCTCCATAGGTGTGCTAGTTGGTTTGCAGTCCATCATTCCAAATGCCTTGAGAATTTCTTTGGAATATTTTTGTTGTGAGATGAAAATGCCATCCTTCCTTTGCCATACTTCAATTCCCAGACAAAAATGGAGTACACCTAAGTCTGTCATTTCAAACTCAGTTCCCAAGCTGATCCGAGTTTGATTGATGAGTTCCTGATGATCTCATGTAATGATCAAATCATCTACATATACAATGACGACAACTAGCTTGCTATCCCTTTTTGTTACATACAAGTTAGCATCAGAAGTACTTCTTTCAAAACCCATGTTTTGGAAAAAATTATCTATCCGTTGGTACCAAGCCCGTGGAGCTTGTTTAAGTCCATACAAAGCTTTCTTCAACCTGCAAACTTTATCTTCTGAATTGGGCACCTCAAAACCTGGTGGTTGAGATACATATACCTCCTCCTTGAGGTGACCATTCAAAAATGCAGATTTGACATCCATCTGGAAAATAGGCCAGGACTTTTGTGCAGCTACTGCAAGTACCGTCCGAATAGTTGTCATGTGTGCTGTTGGTGCAAAAGTTTCTTGAACATCAAATCCTTCAATCTGTGAAAAACCCTGTGCAACTAATCGTGCCTTATACTTTTCTAATGTTCCATCAGCTTTATACTTAGCTTTCCAAATCCATTTAGTACCTATTACCTTCTTCTTTGGCGGCAAGTCGACTAGATCCCATGTATCATTTTTGAGTATACTATCATACTCAGACTGCATTGCCGCTCTCCAACCTGGATCATCAATGGCTTCTTCAATGGTGGTAGGTTCCTTTATTGAACCCATGATATCTGCCATTAGAGCCATGTTAACAATGTGTTCTGAGGCTCTTCTTTGCTCCTCTATTCTCTTTGATCTTTGTAATCCATCCGATGATGATTCTGGTGCATCTACATGTGGATTGTGATCATCAAAGAGCTGTTGTGCCCACTTCGGTAGTGGCTTACGCTGTGCAGCTACAATTGGTTGGCTTTTTATTGAGGAAATTTCTCCATCAGATGTTTCCTCCTCCTCAACTTTAACCTGTCTTTTGATAGGCACAAGGTGAGATATTTCTCCGTTTGATGAGATAGTAGATTTACATTTATCTTCTACTAAGTGTGGTCGTTCATCAAACACCACATCTCGGCTGACAAAAATCTTCCTTGCCTCAGGATCCCATAACCTGTATGCTTTAGACTCTTCACTATATCCTAGGAAGACACACTTTTTGCTTTTTGAATCCAACTTTGATCTTGTTGAATCAGGAATATGTGCATAACAGAAACAACCAAAAATTCTGAAATGCAAAACTGAAGGCTTTTTACCAGAATATGCTTCTTGAGGAGTCATCCCCTTCAGAGCTTTTGTGTAGCTTCGATTGAGGATGTAGACTGCTGTATTGACTGCTTCTGCCCAGAATGAATCAGGCATGTCTTGAGCCTTTAACATACAACGAGCCATTTCAACTACTGTCCTGTTCCTGCGCTCAACAACGCCATTTTGTTGAGGTGTATGAGCTGTGGTAAGTTGCCTTTTCACACCATGCTCCTTACAGTAATTGTTGAATTCTGTTGACAAGAATTCACCTCCTCTATATGTTCTAAATTTCTTCAGTTTCCTTCCTGTTTCATTTTCTACATACTTATGCCACGCTTTAAATTTTTCAAAAGCATCAGCCTTCTCTCGAATGAAATAAACCCACATCTTTCTACTATAAACAGCGAGTCGTAACAAACGAGAACTATGTCGTAAAAAGAGAACACTTACGTCAAAAATTACATGTTTTCACCTCATTTTTGGAATTCCTTTACACCAGTATACATATATTACAAAAATGAGGTGAAAACAAGTAATTTTTGACGTTTTTTGTCATTTTCTCAAAAAAAAATGAGCTCAAAATGTAGTCAAAATTTCACTATATTAGGCATTGACGTGTCCCAAAATGTATATGATAAGACATTGACATGTCCAAAATCTATATGATAAGACATTGACATGTCTAAAATATATATAAGAATGTAGAAATCAATAGTTTTTACACAAAAATAACATTTTAGACATATCTTTAATGGGTGGATATCTGATTGTTATTCAAAATTGCTACAAAACATGGTTTCATTAACCAAACTACTTTGAGGCATTTACATAAGCACTAAAAATGTCTGAGAGCTTCAATGCAACTCACAACTTTGTCGATCTATGTCTACACCCTCATCATCTGATGCACTTGATTCAGTCTCATACTGTTGAGAGCTCTCTTCTTCTTCTTCTATATCCACAAGAGCTCTATCTTCATCCACGTACATACCAAATTCTGCAGGATCATGCACAACTCTTCTTGTTTTCCTATGATTTCTTGTACCACATACATCTGGAAGCTTTTGTTTTATCATGTTGATGGTTGCTTTCCTCAAGTGACCAGTTTTTGTCAAGGAAAAATCATAAACAAGAATATCTACATCATCCATTTTAAGAGTGGATGTGCTTCGAATATTCTTTTTCCTTTTTGAACCTGTTCGTTTAGTATCACACACCATTTCTAAGTTATATTTACCTGTGAATGCATTACTACTTTTAGTGTAATACCAATGCACCACCAAAGCCTCTATTCTTCTCTGATCAATATCTTTAGTTATCTCTAAAACCTTTGCAATCCAAAATGGTCTGGTAGCCTCATCACCATCAGCAAGTATTGCAATAAGCGTTCCAACATTTATCTCTATTAAATTTCCTTGCCATCTTGCTTCTGCCTGTTTTGTCATCCTTGGGCCTACATAAATATTTCTTTCTGGTGGATGTATAAAACTTTGAAGTGCATCTGCATTACATGCTTGGGCCACATTCACGGATCTTTGTGTACAAAAATCCCATGTGAATGGAACATCAACTGGCCAGTGACCTGCAATTGTATACTGTATAATCTCTTCTTGATGATTGAAAAAGTCCTCCCACCAAGATACATCTTGATCTCCAGCATATTTTTTTGCACGCTCAATATGTCTCTTCTTTTCAATGAGTGCATGCATCCAGCTTTTACTTTGATCAACCACACTTCCACATCTTTCTGTATTGTTTTTATCTTCATATGGTGATTGTTCTGCACCATACACTGTTACAGTAGACAAATTAGGCACCTGCAATAAGAAACTGCATCCCTCTTTAGGCTCCCACCCAAGAGAAGATGAATACTGCTTTGCAAATAAAAGGGTTATTTCATCAACCCTCCTCATCAAGAATACATGGTTGAAACTAATATTGTGCAATGGAGCCAAAACCTTAGCACTGTTATCAAGGCCCATTGAGCAAAAGTGCTTAAAGTCATAAATCTGTGTGAGGTGTTGAACTTCTGGTTTTGGAGTATATGCTTCTGAAATCAGCTGAGATAAAATCGGAAGAGTAAAAGCATTGTTACGTGCCAACCTCTTAGAGAAAGTACTGAACATTTGATCAATGTGATCATGAGTGTGGCCAACCAGAAGAAAATTTACCTTAACCTTTTGAAATACCTGTTTTTCAACAAGCATGCTTAAATATCCAAAGACTGTAGAATTTTTATTCTCTCCTGGAGTATTATCTAGTTGCAAATATAGAGTTGGTGGCAAAAGACCCTTCCATGATTGTAAAACACGATGAATGACAGTAACTGTAAGGTTTGGATCATTATGCACATTCGGATATGTGAAGAAAACCTTGGACATTACAGTTCCATTGTATACCAAAGCGCCAACCAAATGCATTTGCACAAGGACTTCATCTCCAATGTCCTTAGGGATGCGATAAAAATGTGGCAAACAAGTTTTTTTCTGATCCATACCATCGATCAACAAACACATATAACGCTCCGGATTTCTGAGTGCCTTACTTCGATGATGAATTGCTTTCTTTCTCTCTAATGCTTGACTCTCACGATGGTTGTTAAGAAGGTTTTTAAAATTATGCTTTTCCTGTGGTGTTGTAGCCCCTTTTGCCATGTTTTTCAAAGTGGCGCAAACTGAACATTCACCCATTCTAACTTTACGAGGAATAGAAACATTGTTAAACTCTTCCTTCCATAATCGAGTAAAGTGACGATACAACACATACTTCTCATTTCTATTTTCCATGTCTTCTCTATATATTTGAAATACCTCTCGACGAGTAAAGTTATCTGACAAGTGCAACCTTCCAGTTGTAGGCATAACTTCACAATGCAAGCTAAAATAGTTCATCATCCAATTCATTGCATGACGTCCAACAGATCCTTTGGTCCCAACATGGAACGTATCCAAAATGAGATCCCCATTCAAAAACCCTTGTTGAACCCTATGTATTCTAAAATTTCCTACACCCATTGCAATTTTAAATGCAGCCCTACAGCATGGCATCCCTTGAGTAAAGAAATATTCAAAACCAACACGCGTTACTGACATATCCTCAATCATTTGCATGCAAGAAACAAGGTATATATCCTGCCTTTCACTATTTAAATGGAGGAATTTTTCTCTTATGTGCTTTAGTTTCTTCATCCCTAAATTATACAAGCATTTCAAACCACAACAATGCTTCACAATATCCAATGCAATCTGTCTATCTGAAGTAAGAAATTTAAATCTTTTTCGACTTACTTCACGAGACCTTCTTTTAAATCGTAGATTGAGCTTGCTTTGCTTTTTCGTTGCTCCACATGCACTTGAGTCAGAAGGGAGATCAATGGTTGGATCAGATGGGAGATCAAGAGGTGCATTTGGTTGAGCAGCATTGCACTGTGAATTGGATAACTTAAATGACTCAACAGAAAACATGGAATCATCAGCACGTTCTAAATCATAGGGATCATCACTTCTCTGGAAAGGTTCAACTGAGAACAATGAATCAATATGAGCAGAGGAAGCTGATGCCCAAGCATCCACTGAAAAGATTGAGCTCATCTTCACTGAGTTCACAGAAGACTGAAGATGAATGACCTTTTTAAATAAGTAGAAATCCGAGATCAAGTGAAGATATCACATCAAATGTCACATCAAGAAGATATGAAATCAAAAGCTTATTAAAGTACATTAAATAACATAAAACATCAAATTACATCAAATCACTTAATTACTCAAATATACACTAATCAGGGAACCAAAGATTTGATTCACTTTTGATTCAAATGAGAAACACAGTTGATTTCTAACTACATATGAGTCATTCAGTTTAAGCATTGTGAATGAATCAAAATATATCCAAGTTGAGTTCAAACAGGAATATATAATAAAATTGTTTGGAGAAATTCTACAAGAAGAAATTTTACAACTGGAATATATCCAAGTTGAGTTCCAACTGGAATATGCTATGCCATTGAACACTATACAAGAAGAAATTTTACATTTGGTTAAGATTTCAAGGATTAGGTTTTATTGTGGTGTAGGCTAGATATCAAAGAGGTAGATGAAAGTATATTGAAAAAGAATTATGTGTAAAAGAGGCACACAGAAAGCATATTCATACATTGATTTTCCATTTCAACAATGTGTTACAAGATAAATGTGAATATGAACTAAAGTGTGGAGGATAACACTATAAAGATGTCATTAATCTCACAACTTAGACCTAATTTTCTCCCAAGCAACAGACTCTAAGAAAAAACTTCTACATGTGATTAGAAATCCTCATGTACATACCATACTGTTGCCATTGAAGTTTAATTTCAATGCAAATGTATATAAATAGTTGCAAGGTTCTGTACTAGAATGTTTATTCATAGTGATTTTCCATTTCAACAGTGAGTTACAAGATAAATGTGAATATGAACTAACGTGAGGAGGGTAATACTATAAAGATGTCATTAGTCTCCCACATTTAACACAACTTTGACTTGATTTTCTCCCAATAAAGAGATTCTTAGAAACAAATCTCTACATGAGTTTAGACATCCTCATTGACATACCATACTCTTGCCATTGAAATGTAATTTCTATGCAAATGTACATAAATAGTTGCAAGGGTCTATGAATATTTCATTAAAGTGGCTCTGAAACAGCCTATTTGTGTGGGTGCTATTCCCTGGTTAGATAAGTTGACAGATTTAGTTAGCAAGTGGACTCATTCAGTTAGATCCAGTTAGTTTCTGATTCAAGTTACCCAATTGCCTATAAATACCAGAGGAGGAGATCATTCGCATTTTCAAAATCCACGAGCAAGAGAGAGCAGCAGAGCACAGACAGCCATGGAGCACAGAGGTCAGCATACCAGCAAGCCAAGTCTGATGGAGAAGAAGAATGTTGGCAAAAGCACCAAGAGGTAGACAAAATCATAACATAAGTAAAGATTCCAAAAAGATTCCCTCTGTATGTCTGTCTAAATATCTACTTTCTAGGCATTAATTTTTCTTACCTCTAGAAATATGGATCAAAAGCATGTACAGGTCGATGCCTGGCATCGACTTTAAGGTGTAAGTCGATGCCAGGCATCGACTTAGGATTGCAAGTCGATGCCAGGCATCGACTTGCACGAGCAAGTCGATGCCAGGCATCGACTTGTCGGTGCAAGTCGATGCCAGGCATCGACTTGCAACCCCAAGTCGATGCCTGGCATCGACTTGCAGCCCCAAGTCGATGCCTGGCATCGACTTGCAGGTGCAAGTCGATGCTAGGCATCGACTTGTCGGTGCAAGTCGATGCCTGGCATCGACTTGCAGGTGCAAGTCGATGCCAGGCATCGACTTGGGCCCAAAAAACGATGCCAAGCATCGACTTGCCGGCATCAACATTCACTGAAAAGTCGATGCCAGGCATCGACTTTTGGGTGCAAAATCGATGCTTGGAATCCGCTTTTGGGCCCAAGTCGATGCTTGGCATCGACTTTTGTGCCCAAGTCGATGCCAGGCATCGACTTTGTGTGCAAGTCGATGCCAGGCATCGACTTGAGGGTAAAAGTCGATGCTAGGCATTGACTTGGCCCAAAAGTCGATGCCAAGCATCGACTTGGGCCCAAAAGTGGATGCCAAGCATCGACTCTTGCACCCCCAACTCGATGCCTGGCATCGACTTTCACCCTCAAGTCGATGCCTGGCATCGACTTGCACACAAAGTCGATGCCTGGCATCGACATTCACTTAAACATCGATGCCTGGCATCGACCTGAAGCTCAAAATCCATGCCTTGCATGGACTTGGGCCTTTGAAGCCACATTTACGTTTGATCTGATTTTTCCAATTGCTTTCAGGGATGCGGAGTACAAGGATGAAAGGCCCATCAAGAAGCTCAGAGTCACCATGGGCTCTGCTGACCAGCAACGTGACAAAGGCAGTGGTCACCAAGCAAAGCCAAAGAAAATTATTGCACCATTATCCTCTGAGAAGGCCAGCAACCCACTAGGAATATCCTCAGGTGGACAGAGTAGCATAAAAATTCCTGAGGAGGATCCAAATATGAGGGAAAGGTCTAGGGAGACGGAGGTCATGAGGACAGATCGTCCACTTCGGGACATGACAAATCTCGAATGGTGCCTTCAGTACGTTGAAGAGAAGAATGCAGTCCTCCTTGTGTTCGCAGGGGCCTATGGCAGAGGAAAGATCACGACAACACAAGGTTTTCAGTATGGACTTGTCTACAAATTGGATTATGAAGATGAAGATTCTGACAACCTGCTTTTCTTGGTGGAGACATCGAAAGGATTAAGAAATGTCATATGCAAGATGGATTTCTTGTGCCCAGAGTGCTGTGTTCCAGAAGAGCTAGCTCAGATATGCAGAGACTCAGTGAATTTCATCAAGGACCTGATGCCATGGATACAGGGCAATATCATGCCAACACAGCACAAGAAGACGACCCCTGTAAAGGCAAGGGGTAAGCAGAGTGTGCAGAAAAAGCCCCAAAAGAAAAAGAAGATAATTGCAGAAGAGAACTTTTCTGACTCAAGCTCTAGCTCTGGGGACATAATTGTTGCACCTGGTGGAGAGCTTGCATCTGGTGTGCTTGGCACTGAGCAGAATAAGATGAGGGAGGACATAGCTAGAAGAAAAGTTGTGAAGAAGGGGCAGTTGTTCCACCTGCCTATTAATATTATCCACAGGCCACCAGTGGATCCAGTCACAGGGAGGAGGCCCCTTGAGATCAGGGAGCCACATAATTTGCATGTCCAAAATCTTAAGAAGAAAATGAAAATAAATCCTCATGCTACTGTTGTGCCATTCCTTGTCATGGTGGATCCGCATGAGTGCAGCTGTGTGGAGGATTTCAATGAGGGCTTGTTTGAGGAGTACACGTATTATGTGATTGGAGGTTCACACTCTGCAGAGGCTCGTAGACAGTTAGTGAAGGAGCACCCTACTACATTTTTCTTTAGGTATGCAGAGTGTAAGATATATGCTGGTCTTACAACTGAGGAAGCCAGGCTTCTTGCTTGGGATCACAACAACGACAATGACTACAGGCAGAAAATGTCCTCCATAGAGAGAATTCGGTTCTTCCACCATGAATACGAAGATTGTCTTGTGAAGGAAGCTGGGAGAATACATCCCAATCTACGAAAGCAATGCCTTATTGAGGTTGGAATTGCATTGGATGAGAATAGAAAGTCAGATGCTTTGAGGAAATATGATCCATGGTTTCAACTGGCATTCAGATCAGGTGAGATCTGGGATCTTCAGGATAGAATCTTCACAATGTGGGAGCACAAGGAGGTCAAGGGCCAGAAGCAACAAAAGTCGAGGCCAGACCCACAAATTGATCTGAGGGGAAAGGGAAGGAAAGTTGACCTTTCAATTGAAGAGGCTCCTGAGGACATGAAGCTGACCCCATGGAGGGCCCTTCAAGGAATCAAGGATGATACATTGATCATATCAACTTTGTCAAGGGTAATCTCGAAGGAGTTAAGCCTCGAGGAGATGGTGACTGAGCTCAATAAGTATGTATGTTATTCTCAGATCCTTTTTCCCTCCTCCCATGCTTCTTGTCTAACCTAGTCGCTTTTATATTTATGTGTCTGTAGTCATAAAGTGTACATGAAGATTCAGGAGGTGATGATGAAGAGGCTGGGTTGCTTTTCTTGGACAGAGGTCCAAGCAGACTATCCAACCACATCATCCTACAAAGCCTTATCAGAATATTTCATCCTGTTTCGTGATTGGGTAGATTCTCTTTTCAGTATATATCATACTAAACAATTTGATGCATTGCATGGCATCAACATGGGGGCAAAAGTCGATGCCTGGCATCGACTTGGGGGCATAAGTCGATGCCTGGCATCGACTTGCAGCATAAGTCGATGCCTGGCATCGACTTGGGGGCATAAGTCGATGCCTGGCATCGACTTGCAGCATAAGTCGATGCCTGGCATCGACTTGGGGGCATAAGTCGATGCCTGGCATCGACTTGCAGCATAAGTCGATGCCTGGCATCGACCTGCAACAAAAGTCGATGCCTGGCATCGACCTCGTGGCAAAAGTCGATGCCAGGCATCTACCCCAACAAGAAATCGATGCCATACATCCGTTCTTTATGTTCTGTTTGCTGTACTGAAGAGCTCTTCTAATTGTTTTTCCAATTTGTTCTACAGAAACCAAGGAAAAGTAAGTCTACAGAGGTACTAGATGATTGCCCCCCTGCATTCCTTGCTCACATTCAAAGAGCAAGGCATGAGAAATCTAGACTGAAAGCGAAGGAGATGGATTTTGATGATGAACCCGATCTTAAATGTTTCTCCAATCCCCTAGACCCCCTTAAGCCTGTATATTACAATGTGTTCTGTAGTGATGTAAATAATATTTGTTCTGTTGTGCCTAGAAAACATTTCTCCCTTCTCATAGCGGACATACCCTATGGATTTAGGATGTTAGGATCAGTTAATGATGATGAACCCTTCAAACACCCTCAGATTCGGAAGATGGTTACTGATTTTGCAGAGTTGACTATGTCTCCTCTTTGGAGGATAGTAATTTTCCATAGCAGAGACCAGTCTTTCTCTGTTTCAACTGCTCTGAAGGCAAGATGTCATGCTGTGGAGTGCCTCACTTGGTAAGTAATCTTCTTTCTATCTCCATGGCTTTAATGATGCCCTATGTGACTCATAGTTCTTTTTTGCAGGGTGAAGACAAACGTAAATCACACTCCTTTGCATCGGTTTGTGAGTGCCACTGAATGCATTACAGTGGGCTATTATGATGAAGTAAGCAAAAGGAGAGTCAGGGAGCATTGCAATGAGAATGGGATCTCAAATGTGCTCATGTTCCCAGCCGTTACCAAAAAACTTCGTCATGTAGCTGGGGACATGACATTGGTTAACCCTTATCAGAAGCCACAAAAACTCATAATGAGATTGCTTCAGCTATTTTCCAATGATGATGACTGGGTCCTAGACCTTTTTTCGGGCACAGGTAATTTCAATTTTCACAATTTTCATTAGTCATTGTTGATTGAAGCCTCTAAGAGGTTTTTTGCTGTTTCAGGAACGACTCTGGCTTGCTCCTTAAAGATGTTCAGGCACTGCATAGCTGTGGAGAAGGATGATGCTCAAGTGAGCTTCATTAGAATGAGAATCAATGGGCTGAATGAATGCCCAGATGAAGACCAAGAGGTTGGAAGGAAGCACATTGCAGATACGGAGAGATTCCAAGCAGCTTCAAGGGAGCCTGTTCCCCCACTTGCAGATGAACCTGGGGACATGGCTGACCTTGAAGAGCCAATCTTGGAGCAAGAGAGGCAAGATAGGTGTTGTAATGTGCCAGAGGATACCAATACCCTTGAGCCTGAGGAAAGCTATGATCAGCTTCTATTGTAGATTCACATAACTCTTGTAAAACACATGAAATGTAAAAGATCATTTTAATGGAAATATAATTTGGAGTTCTGCTTCCACTTGGTGTTCAGCTTGATTTATCTTGAGCATTTCTCTGATCATGTGTGAATGTTTCTTAGTATAATTTTGTTGAATATTATCTTCTCTTGGGAATGCTTTTGTGAAGTGTATTTCATATTCTGTTAATATGGCCAGGCATTCAATGGGGATCTTAACCATACAAAGGGGATGATCTTAATTGCCTTGTTAAGATGCTCTGATTTTTACAACACATGTACTCTAATTTTCGAGTACCTCTTAATTAGCTATCTTCTGTGCTTGTTGAGGTTATAGATGTAATGAAGGAGCTTCGCGAATTCTTACATGTACCTTTTCAACTCTAATCTATTGTCCAAGATCATGATGTGGGATTCTTGGTCATGCTCAACAACTAGTTTTCATGGCAGCAAGAATTTTAGTATATCTATCTTGACTACTTGGGATATGAGATCAAGCTTCTAAAGACAATATTTACAAGCAAGACTCGTGATGCTTTCTAGATATTGTAAAATGCCCACTTTTTTGCTTCATATAATGGTATTTAGGTAAAAAGAAAAAGAGAACATGTCTTTGTTCTCCTTTGTTGTGACTCAGTGTTTATAATCGTCGACTAACAGCAAGAAGTAGAAAGATCCTCCTAAAGCAGGTGTAGACATTTTACCGCAGAGATCAGCATGTACCAGCTCTAGAGGATCTTGAGATCGATTGCTGGTCTCTCTTGGAAATGCCTTTCGTTGTTGCTTGCCCATCATACAAGCTTCACAAGGTTCCTGCAACTCTGAAAATGCAGGCAAATGAGCAACCATCCCTGTTCGTTGCATCTCCTTCAAAACTGCAAATCCGAGATGCCCAAATCGTTGGTGCCATAACCTGCTTACATCTTTATCTTCTGTAGCAGTTAAAGCACTTAACTCATACAAGTTATCCCGTCGTGTGCCTTTACCTACAACATTACCTGATGAATCCATGATTTCCGCACCACTCTTATTGAAGTGAACTTCGAGTCCACGATCTGTTATTGCAGAAACTGACAACAAATTTCTTTTGAGTGTAGGTACATAGAGAACATCAGATAACTTTTTCTCAACACCTGGAGAAGTGATAAAAGAGATGGTTCCAGTTCCTTCAGCTGGACACTTGGAGTCATTTCCCACCACTACATTGATGGATTCCCGCAGAGGCACTAGGGAACTATACCAATCCTTTTTACTAGTCATATGGCGAGAAGCTCCACTATCTAAAATCCATGGCTCATCAACACGAGCTTGAGCCGATGAACATACCTCTTCAATAGCTACCCAAAGTTCCAGCTCTGTGTTGTTTGCAGACTCTTTGTTCTTCCATGATGATTTTACAGTCCCATTCCGTTCATCAGCTTGCTTCTTTCTGCAATCCTTGATGGCATGGCCTTTCTTTTCACAATAGAAGCAACTTCCTGTGAACTTTTTCTTCTTTGGCTTCTTCTTTGATCCCTTTGAAGAGCCTTTACCTTTTGCATTTGCTGAGAATGCAGCATCAGTTGTACTTTGCCGATTCTTCAGCCGCATCTCTTCTTCTAAAAGCATGGCACAAAACTCTTCAAATGTAAGAGGAGTTGGCCTTACCTGAGTGTTAAGGGCTGTTACTAATCCATCATACTTTGCTGGAAGAACACGTACAGATCTTCGAGCTATCTCTTCTGGTGTTATAACAACACCAACTGCAGCCAATTGATCTTGAAGATGCTTTATCCGTTTGATAAAATCTTCAGCCTTTTCACAATCAGAATGCTTTTCATTTGCCAACTGATTTTCTAAATTCTGTATCCTAGTGTGGTTCTTGGTCTCATATTGTCGAGCCAATATGCCCCAAGCCTCATGTGCTTTAGTAGTATGTTGAACTAAAGTAAGCACAGAATCACTTACACTAGTGACAATCGCACATAATGCATCAACATTCCGCCTCTTCCAAGCTCGTAGAAGATCTGGATCTGGCTGAATCATCAATCTTGAATTTGCTGGATCTTCAACTGGTATAGGCTCTGGATCCAATCCCATCGGTCCGATGACAGTGTCAAGTAATTCATAGGAGTCCAAAATTGCAGAAATTTTGAACTTCCAGAGTGTATAGTTGGTTCCATCCAGCTTCCCTTCAGTGAATGCAGGTGGACGAATTCGAATAGGTGCAGCATTAACATTAGCTGAAGCACCAAGACTAGTGTTCGACGATGAAGCCATCATGTAATCACTCGAATAATCTACTGATATTCTAGTCTGCTAGTAGGCTAAAATCATGATACTTCTCAAGCTATTCGAACCTTACAGCTCTGATACCATGTAAGACAATAGTTATGCAATATAACACAGGAGCAATAGCAGAGAAGATAACAGATATAGGAGAATCTCAACAATTTTCTACTAGCAGCAATTACAAAGATGATGGCATTGTCCACCCGTGCGCTCTCAAGGTAGAGCTTAAATGGTGATCTAGACAACTCTAGATAGGGAGATACAAGGTAGAGGTATGTTGGCTCAACTCAGTGTCTTAGGTAGTGCAGAAGTCATGTATATATTGGATCATGGGTGGCTTGCCATGGACGGCTATACATGGGCGGTAGAGCGTGGGCGGCCACCGCCCGCGTAATTGCCATACACGGCTTAGACTGGTTGAACCGACCTAACAAATATAAATGATTCCTGACTCCGACAGGGAATATTCCATGGAATATTCCCTTTACCGTCGCACCGGGGGCACTGCCCCCGGACCCCCACCAGGGGGCCCGCTGGCCCCCTTGGACCCCCCAGCCGGGGCTGCTCACCGCTGCCCGGGACCCCACAATTGGGGACCCTGGTAACTCCCTTTCCTTATAATACCTTACATGGTCCAATATGACCTTCATCCAACATGCAAGTTGGGATTCCCATCAATTGGGTAATGCACGCTTGGCTTCTCCTCATAAAGGGGGCCTTACAGAATGTGCATACAATCATGAGGGGTAGACATTGATCATATACTAACAAGGAAGTCCTAAGTTCAAATTGTGGCTAGAAATATCCATCAATTTCCTTAGATGGGTGTCTCTAACTTACGAGGTTGCGTGTGTCTATGTCGCTTAATTAATTGTAAGTAAAAAAAAGAATAGCCTAGATTCCATTTTTTGCGAGTTTCACGTTGTAGATAGTGAGTAAAAAGTATCAAAATGAAGAAGGTAGCCCTCATTGAGCTCTCTATATCAATATGCTATGAGCTCTGGGATCATTCTTAGAAAATTCCATATGTTGGTGCTCATGATATGGTTTCTAAGAGATCAAGATGAAGAGTCCTATTCTGAGACTTGAGTCACAAGGTACATATAAGTCTAAGATTTAACTTAGATTACACTTAATGAGTTTCATTTTCATCATGCTTATCCCTTTTTTCTCTTATATTCCATGTTTATGAGTAATTTTCCACTTATTTCTTAATAACTAGTTGGTTCACATTTATCTACGACGATTTTAGAAGTATCAAGGCTAAAAAAAGTTGGTTTTCTTGGTCATCATGCATATACATGTGTGATAGGTGTTAAGGTCATTATGTATATTATGTGTGATAGGTGTGATGCTGACACAAAAAAACTTTAACCAACGCTTTATCAACTTGTGCCGAATAAAACACCAATGGTCAAGCCATTCCAAGAGACAAATTGGATATGAAGAGTCAAATTTCTTGATTCCATGGATTCCTGAGCTATTTAAGCATGAAATTAGAATGCAAAGAGAATTTAGAGGTGTGATCGAAATGGGAGTTTCATTTCAATAATAAGGATGAATATCTCATCAATTTTAGGTAGTCATCTTGTAGTTCTAATTTCTCCTTGTTACAACATCTAATTGTAACAAAGTTACATTTATTTAAAAATTAAAAAAAAATCTATGTGGTCTAAATATCGTATCAATATCTTCCATGTGCAAAGAGTAATTACTAATTGTTGAGGGGCTATACCTATATATAGCTAGTAAGTTAACTAGTGGACAAATCATCTTGGGGTGATTATTTCTCTGCATTGTATGATTCTTTTGTAAAAATAATACACACATTAGTGCAATTGAAAAATCTACCTCTTTTATTCAATTTGAATCTAATTTTGATTTCTATGTTGAGAGTAATTTATGAGATGTAATATATAGATAATCAGTTAATTAAGATACTCTATCTTGCAATAGATTTTTTTAGGATCTAACCTAGTCCATTCTAAGTAGCTAATATCTCATCAAAAGGTTTCAAATCCATTAAAAGTGCACAAAAGGTGCTCAGTATGGGAAGGTTTATATCTTCCATGGTATCAGATATTTAGAAGGACTAGAAGGAATCCAATAAATTGAAGAGAATTTGATAAAGCAAAGAATAGCTAAATTGAAGATTGGAATTGTTGGGGGATTCTTGGATAAGAAGGGATTTGAGAGTTTGTAGGAGAAAAGGGAAAGGCAAGAAGAAAGATACACATTGGAAGCCTCTGTCACTTGATTACAATAAGACAAATACAATGGTGATGCACAATACAATCCAATGCTTTTGTGCAAAATCCCACAGAGTGCTCAATTACAAAATACCAAATACCCAAGGTCTTGTTGTTGCCGGCCTCCTCTGTACCAGACCTCCACCTTCTCCAAGCCTGCACTTGTGCACACCTTGCACCAAGCTTCCAATAAGGGGGAGGGATTGGATACCTTCGGTCGGCACGCGCACACTGCAATGTGACCTTGGGATCCTTGGGGGGGAATAGCTTAGCACTTCTTTGCACACTTCTTAGTCACTCTTCATGCACACCTTACACTTCACTTCTCTGCGTCGCACATTGTGTGTCTCTTGCACTTCCCTCTCTTGCTTAACTTAGAGTATGCTCATATTGCTAGTCTTGCTTCCACTTGCTTGCTCCAAGAATAGTCCTTGCCTTGATTTGAGTGTCGATTCACGTACGCTCCTAACTGCAAGAGTATCTTGGTGCTCACTTTGATGTTCCAAGATTGTCTTCACAAGTGGGCAGCCAACGAATCCTTGTTTTGTCCTGTAGTGACTTTAGACTAAAACCAAAAATTTTAATTGGGGGGCCATACCTTCACTTCTGCATACGCTACCGCTTCACATATCTTCACCTTTTTCCTTTTAATTCTTCACTTTGCACATAAGAGAGGGTTCACCTGAACCTTCCAAAACACTTTTGAACCTTAAGGAAATGAGAGAAATACCTCTACAACCTACAACTCACTTTCTCCAATTTACCCTTTGTGGACAATTAATTGTGTACTACCTGTGCACCTTGACACCTGCACTTCGATACTTTGACTTTGCCCCTGTTGACTTTGACCTTGACCTTGTTGACTTTTACTAGTTTGACTTTGACCTTTTGACTTTGAATATAGTTGACTTTGATTGCAGTTGACTTTGATCAATATGACTTTTATGGGCTCAACAGCTGCCCACCACCTAATGTGCTCTCTGTCTCGGAGAGCTACAATCAAAACTCTGAGCAGATAGGACACCATGACTTCTGATGTGCATAATCTTTAAAAGGAAACTTGAGCAGCAACCAAGTCCACCAGGAGCAGGAGAGAACAAGCACTAGATAAGAACCCAAAAGTGGAATTTTATGTCAGGGAAAAGCAAAGGATGGCAATGGGAGGGTAGAGAGGATGGGGAAGGGAGGGCTGAGGTCTGAGATGGATAGGGTAGGGAGGGATAAGGATGTGGCTAGGCAGAAAGGTAAAGGGAGGGTGCTGGAGTAGGATTATGGGGTCTGGAGAGCGTCAAAATGATAAAACGGTAGAGCTATAGAGGGTGCATATGGGAAAATGTGCAACATATGGTGAAATGAGGTGAACCATGTGTTTAAATAAAAACATGTGATAAATGTGCTCAAAACATGTGGGTTTTGACCAAAAGTCAGAGAAAATGTGGGATTTTGGAAAAATTAAGTTAAAAAAGGAATCCAGAGGTGCCACCATCCGAGGCGTGATCTAGAGCCAGCAGGTTTGAGCCATGAAAAATAAAAAAATAAAATAAATAAAATAAAGAAAAATATGTATATATATTGAAATATGAAAACATATTTTTTTATTATTTTTAAATTTTTTTCCCTTTTTTTATTTTTTTTCTTTTTTCTTTTCAATAAATAATCTAAACGCATGCCGTGCAAAAACTTAAAAATAAAGCAAAATAAAAATAATAAATAATAAATAAAAAAAAAAAAGAAAAAAATAAAATGATAATAATAAAAAAAATAAAAATAAATAAAAAGAAAATAATAAAACAAAAATCGACAGGGGGGAGGGGGCGGGGGGGGGAGATAGATAGAGAGAGAGAGAGAGAGAGAGAGATTTTCCTTTTTTTTTTGCAATAGCCTGAAAAATCCAAGGGGGTCTTTTTTTGTGAAAATCCCCAAAATTTGAGAAAAAGCCAGAAAAAATAAAAAAAAAATTGCAAAAAAAAACCCAAAAGAATTCTCAAAAATTTTGAAAAAATTCTCTACAACTCTAGATCAACTTTTTCACTCAAAATCACAGAGAGCTTCCTTTATTCCTCCTATTTGGCAAGAAAATGTCATTTGAAAGGATAAAAAATTCTAGAAAAATGCTAAAAATGCTTGAAAAAATCCCAAAAAGTCCCAAAAATTTCAAAAAATTGTACGTCTGCAAATTGTATGAAATGGTTGCTAAATTTGCTAAAAACTCAAAGAACAAGTACGAAAATGGATAAAAACTACTAAAACTTAAGCAAAAATGACGGGAAAAGACTATGTACAACCTGGACAAATTTTGCAGGTTGGAGGTGATCCATAATTCTTCAGTTGTGTTGATGATAGGCCTTGAGCCTTGATATATTTACGAATGGCAAGGCTTATCCTTTAAGCATCTCTAACTCCACAGCATCCCATTCAGCATTGTTTTAACTCGATAAGGTCCTTCCTAGTTTGGAAGCCATTTTCCTCTCACTTGTGTTTGAATTTGAGGTCTATGGAGAAGAACTAACATGCCTGGTTGAATGTTGTTGTTCCACAGATTTCGATCATTTGCCTCCTTCCTCTTCATCTGAGTCTCTATCAATTGTTTTGTTGCTAGTAGACGTATCTCCTCCACTTTATGCAATGTTCCAAGCCTCTGAGAGACACCACAATCTTTCTTCCCCTACATAAATGCTACTTTAGGTGATCCATGTAAAAATCCAAAGGGTTCAATAGGCAATATCCCGTAAACCAGTTGGAATGGAGAGTATCCAGTAGCCTCTTTGTAAGCTAACCTGTATGCCCATAGTGTACCTTGATAAGCAATGCCCCAGGAAGTGGGCTGTAACATACATTCTTTCCTTAACATTGCAATTAATACTTTATTAGTGGATTCTACTTGTCCATTAGCTCTTGGATGGTAGGCACAAGAGGTCCTAATAGAATTCTTTACCTGTTGAAAATTTCCTATAGGACCTTATTCACAAAATGAGTACCTTGGTCTGTACAAATTTCAAGTGGACATCCAAACTTGCAAATGATGCTACTGTAAATGAAATCAGCAATACTTTGAGTAGTGCAATCAGGGGAGGCAATAGCTTTAGCCCACTTTGTCGCATAGTCTGTGGCAATCAATAGATACTTCTCTCTTTTTGGAATTGATGGAGGGTAGATGGGCCCTACAAAATCTAGCCTTCACTTCTCAAATGGTTGCCAAGAAGTGGAAATAATCAAGGGGTTGTGCCTCTGCTTTGTTGGCTTAGGTCCACACCTCTGGCAAACATCACATGCCTTTCCCCATTCATCTGCATCTTTGAATAAGGTAGGCCACCATAAACTAGCATCAAGTATTCTCTGACTCATAATTGATGGAGAGTGTTAATCTCCAAAAGAACAAGCTATCCTTGGTATTAGACCACCTCTAGACCAAGAATAACTTTAGACTCCACATAATTTTGAAAATCTACTAACACATTACCAAGAAGTTGATTGACTGTGAAGAAATCACTTCTCTGAAAAGTCTGCTGCAGATTAATCACTCATTGACTAATCAATCCTGTAAAGTTTTTAATAAAGCTTTGCACAATGCTTCGCCTTAAGGTTGCGCACCTTTTCCAACTTAAATCTCTGTAAATGATTCAGTATACTCTGAGAAATCACACAAACAATTTACCTATGTGTAAAACACCTTCTCTGCAGTAGCGACTTTGACACCTGCAACTTCTTAGCTAAGTTCTCCCAATGTCGAACCCGTTTGATCAAGATCTTTTAGCCATAGATGGCTTACCTTTCAACTTAGATTTTGAGCCCTCACTTGTGTAAAACTTTACACCATGCACTGAGCAATGTTCATTTCTCTGAACATGAAATCTGCGCCAGTTTTGTCGACTCTCAGAACATCATCACATATGAATGTTCCTATGCAAAATTCTCTTAACCTGATGACAATTAGACTCTCAAATTCTAGCCATAGATTGATTAACTATGGACTTACATATGTTCAGAAGGATTTCTCAAAAGATTAACTATAGAAGTAGCAGACAACAAAACATCGGGCGCAAGATTTTCTTGATTACTCAGAAAAATTACAACTACATTGAAGAGATAACTTCAACCTATGTGTCCAATGACACTTTCTACAACTGATTTCTCTCTTCCTATTCTCTATTCTTCCATGCCCCGACTTTTTCAAAACATTTATAGGCAAATATGTACAAACTTATGACTAATCAAAAGTGTTAGTCACCTATATCTGAACTAATGTACATATGTGTACATAGCTTTGAATTTCTGAGTATGTCCTTCCTTCAAACTTCTGAATTTGTTCTCTTCTTGATTTCTTGACTTCATTTCTTCATAAGCCTTCAATTGATGATTGGCATGCACCAACAGCTCCCCCTCAATCATTAATTGAGGTTCTTCTCTATCTTCTTAATTCCTGCCATATCCTTGAATCTATGTAGCTTTGGTCCATCTAAACTTTTTGTCATCATATCTGCAAGTTGATCTTTTGTAGGAGTATGCATAACTTCAATTTCCTTATCAATGACCTTCTCTCTCAGAAAATGATACTGTATTTCAATATGTTTAGTTCTAGCATGAAACACAGGATTAGCTGCCAAGTATAGAGAACTCATATTGTCTCCACAAATAATAGGGGTACTTTGAATCACATCAAAACTCTTCATAAGTGTCTTTAGCCATATTACCTCCTTTGCAGCTTCCACCATACCTTTATATTCTGCTTTTGTAGATGACAAAGCAACTGTATGTTGCTTCTTAGAACACCATGAAATCAATTTGTCTCCTACATAACACATATATCCATGTGTTGATCTTCTATCATCCACATTACCTACCCAATCTGCATCACTATATATCTTCACTCTTGTATCAGAAGTAAATCCATAGTACAACCCTTCTCTGAGTGTACCCTTGATGTACCTAAGTACTCTTTGTCCTGCAATCCAATGTTCCTTTCTAGGACAATGCATGAATTGTGAGAGCACACCAACTGCATATGACAAATCAGGCCTTGTCAATGTAGCATAAATCAAGCTACCAACCAAACTTTGATAGAGCTTCATGTCTCTGAATCCTTCTCCTCCAAATCTAGACAATTTATGGTTTACTTCCAATGGTGTAGGTGCAACCCTGCAATCTTCCATTTTAAATTTGGTTAGCAAATTTTTAAGATACCTCTCTTGGGTCACATATACTCCATGTTGAGTATATAAAATCTCCATTCCCAAGAAGAATGACAAGTTCCCCAAATCACTGATTTTGAACTCTTTCTCCATCTGCTTCTTGATCATTTGTATTCCTTTATCATCTGTTCCTGTAAGTATTATGTCATCAACATAAATACAAACATAGATGAATCCATCTTCACTTGCTTTTACTAGCAAGCTACTATCTGCCTTTGATGCTTGAAATCCAAGATCATTCAAGAACTTTACAAGCCTATAATTCCATGCCCTTGGGGCCTGCTTTAATCCATACAAAGCTCTCTTGAGCTTACACACATAATTTGGATTCACTTGATCTTTGAATCCATCTGGTTGCTCCATGTAAACTTCATCTGAAATGTAACCATTCAAAAAAGCATTTTGAACATCTAATTGAGATAGCTTCCAACCTTTACAAGCAGCAATTGCTATGAGAGTTCTGATGGTTGTCATTTTTGCCACAAGACTATAGGTCTCATCATAGTCCACTCCATATGTCTGTGCATACCCTTTCACAACAAGTCTAGCTTTGTACCTAGACACACTTCCATCTGCAAATCTTTTTGTTTTGTACACCCACTTACATCCAATAATTTTCTGGCTATTAGGTTTAGGAACCAAATCCCAAGTCTGATTCTCTATCAATGCATCATACTCCTCTTGCATGGCTTCTTCCCAATTTCTCTTGCCTTTGGCTTCATCATATGTAGATGGATCTTCATCTGCTTTTACCAAATAAGCATAATCTTTAGTAGTCAAAAATGAGGTGTCATAGCTATACCTTGTAGGTTGCCATTTGTGCCTAGATGACCTCCTAACTTCTGCACTTTTTGAAGTCTCTGGTTCATCACATTCTGGATCAAACCTTGGCCTCTCTTCAACTTCAACCTTTCCTTTGATCCACTACTTCTTCAACATCTGTATGTACATTATATTTACCTGCATACCAAGTACCTTGCTCATCAAATGTAACATCCTTGGATACAAGGAATTGCTTTGTGGATGGACTCCACAACCTGTATCCCATTTGCTTATCATCATAACCAATGAATATATACTTTTCTGCCTTAGGCTCCAACTTATGCCTCAATTGAGATGGCACATATGCATATGCCAAGCATCCAAATATTCTGCAATGATCCAAGGTAGGTCTCTTACCCCACCAAGCTTCATATGGTGTCATACCTTGCAAAGCTTTACAAGGCAATCTATTGACCAAATAAGTAGCTGTATTTACAGCCTCTGCCCACAAATAATTTGGGCAATTCTTCTCTTTCATCATGGACCTTGCAAACTCAACCAAAGTCCTATTTCTTCTTTTTGCTACCCCATTTTGTTGAGGAGAGTACCTGCAAGTAACTTCTCTCTTTATACCTGCATTCCACAAGTAATCATTGAACTCATTTGAAAAATACTCTCCCCCTCCATCTGACCTTAGTCTCTTCAATTTTTGACCTGTAATCCTTTCTACATATGCATGATAATGTTTAAATGTATTAAACACTTCTGATTTTTCTTTAATCACATAAATTGTGATCCATCTGGTAGCATCATCAACATATATGACATAATATCTTGAACCATTTATACTAAAGTCCTTTGAAGGACCCCACACATCTGTATGCACCAACTCAAGTTTTTCTGAATACATAAACCCATGCTTGGAATAGAATTGCTTATGAGCCTTACCTAATTGACATGCCTCACATTTGTATGTCATGTGTTCACTGCAATGTTAGGCAACCCAAGCACTGAATCATTATTAATCATGTCTTTGATACCTCTTTCATTGAAGTGTCCAAGTCTTTTGTGCCAAAGATCCAATTCTGACACCTTCTGCTCTCCATATGTGAACATAGCATGTCCAACATTTCCTTGTACCTTCAATGTGAAGAGCCTCCCTTCTTTCTTTGCTGTAACAATCTGTTTATACCCTTGACTAGGGTCTTCAACATAAACTCCATCATTGGTAAATCTTACCTCATATCCTTTTTCCACAATTTGACCTACACTGATCAAATTCTTTGGAATTGTGGGAACATAAAGAACCTTACTCAGAAGAGTGCTCCCATCTTTAGCCTTGACTGAACCAATTGACTTTACCTTATGCTTTGTATTATCACCTGTCTGAACTGTATGGTTAATTGCATTATGATCTAGATCAGTCATCAAAGCAATATTTCCACTTAAATGATTACTACATCCTGAATCATTATAGAACACTCTCATGTCCTCATGTGAGGTTTCATATGTTGCATCCATAATGAGAGTCGAATCCTCCTTTTGATCTGATGCATAGTTGTAATAGGTGTTATTGTAGGATTGATTTTGGAAGCTTCTTCCTCCACCTCTTCCAAAAGAATTCCTACCACCTCTACCTCTGAAGTTTCCTCTCTGAAATCTACCACCTCTTGCTCTTTGATTAAAGTTATGATAATTACCATTGTTCTGATTATTGTGCCAACAATCATGAGATAGATGATTGGTCTTACCACATATCCAACAAGCTCTTGCATTATCTTTGTTGTTTCTGCCTCTTCCTCTACTTCTGCCATTTCCTTTTCCTCTTATGAAATTTGCTTGATTTGAAGTACCTTCTTCTTCACCTGATTGTTGCTTTCCTTTGTTAGCTTTCTTCTTGTCTTTGCATTGCATGACCTGCACTCTTATCAATATCTCCTTTGATATCATTCTCAAAAGTTAGCATATGACCTAACAATTGATTCAAATCAGGAGTAAAGTGATCTAATGAAAGTTCTGTAGATAAAATAAAAGGCTTCCACTTCTCATCTCCTCTTAGCCCTGTGAGAAATTGTCTTACCAATTTATCTTCCTCAATATCTTCATCCACTGCACCTAGAGAATCTGCAATGTCCTTCATCTTTGTCACATAATCAGAGATTGATTGTGAGGCCTTCTTTTTGAAAGTAGTAAATTCTGCCCATAGTGAAGCCTTCCTTGATTTGGTTGTGTTTGGAAATGCTCTTCCAAAGCATTCCAAATGTCACTTGCACTTTCAAGTCCTCTAATGTGAGGAAGAAAATAGTCATTGACTGCCATGTAGATTATGCTCCTTGCTTGAGCATCCTTCTTCATCCAATTCTTTAGATCTGACAATTCTTCCCTAGTTGGAACACTAGGATCTTTGAACTGAGGCTTCTCTTCTTCACCTGTAATGTATGCTATCAAATCTTTGCTCATCAAATGAGCTTCCATTCTCATAGACCAAGCTGGATAGTTCTCTCTATCCAACTTTTCAATTTGGAGACTATCTCCCATCCTTGCTTCACCTGTAGTCTCAAAACTTTAGACTTTACAAGGAATAAATGTACCTTAACTTTGAGTGTTGCTTCTTCTGATCCTTTTGATAATCTTTGCGTGTCTCCCTTCAATCTTTCTTCAACACTTTATCCTTCTGAACCTTCGAAATGTAGAACTTGTATGTCTGCAGCAGTCGGAGTCTCCCTTTCCTTAATTTTGACACAACCTGCTCTGATACCACTGATGGAGAGTGTTAATCTCCAAAAGAACAAGCTATCCTTGGTATTAGACCACCTCTAGACCAAGAATAACTTTAGACTCCACATAATTTTGGAAATCTACTAACACATTACCAAGAAGTTGATTGACTGTGAAGAAATCACTTCTCTGAAAAGTCTGCTGCAGATTAATCACTCATTGACTAATCAATCCTGTAAAGTTTTTAATAAAGCTTTGCACAATGCTTTGCCTTAAGGTTGCGCACCTTTTCCAACTTAAATCTCTGTAAATGATTCAGTATACTCTGAGAAATCACACAAACAATTTACCTATGTGTAAAACACCTTCTCTGCAGTAGCGACTTTGACACCTGCAACTTCTTAGCTATAGTTCTCCCAATGTCGAACCCGTTTGATCAAGATCTTTTAGCCATAGATGGCTTACCTTTCAACTTAGATTTTGAGCCCTCACTTGTGTAAAACTTTACACCATGCACTGAGCAATGTTCATTTCTCTGAACATGAAATCTGCGCCAGTTTTGTCGACTCTCAGAACATTATCACATATGAATGTTCCTATGCAAAATTCTCTTAACCTGATGACAATTAGACTCTCAAATTCTAGCCATAGATTAATTAGCTATGGACTTAGATATGTTCAGAAGGATTTCTCAAAAGATTAACTACAGAAGTAGCAGATAGCAAAACATCGGGCACAAGATTTTCTTGATTACTCAGAAAAATTACAACTACATTGAAGAGATAACTTCAACTAACTTTCATGTGTCCAATGACACTGATTTCTCTCTTCCTATTCTCTATTCTTACATGCCCCGACTTTTTCAAAACATTTATAGGCAAATATGTACAAACTTATGACTAATCAAAAGTGTTAGTCACCTATATCTGAACTAATGTACATATGTGTACATAGCTTTGAATTTCTGAGTATGTCCTTCCTTCAAACTTCTGAATTTGTTCTCTTCTTGATTTCTTGACTCCATTTCTTCATAAGCCTTCAATTGATGATTGGCATGCACCAACAATAATATGTCCGGGAAGGTTCCCACCACCTGTTCCTTCATGTGCAGATTGAAGGAATTCCCTCACTTCTTCTTCTTCCAAGCACTTCCTAAACCTGTTGTCCTTTCCCTGTCTATATAATTTTTCTTCAATGAAGGTGTAAGGTCTGCTCTTGATTATCAGTCTCTTTCTTTGCACAGCACTTGCCTTCTCTAGATACACTCTAGTTTTAATGAAATCCTTGATATCATAATACCAACCTTGAGCTTGTACAGTGAGCAGATTAGCATTCAAAAGAATGGGAAGAGAGGAATAGGAGAGTCATGTTCCTCATTTCGCAAGTCATTACTAATGCCATGGTAGGGCATATTCAACATCTAGAGAAAGCTAAGGATGCTTGGGAAGCTCTTGAAAGGATGTATTCAACAAATACCAAAGCTAGGAAACTTCAATTCAAGAATGAGTTTAACATAATCAAGAAAAGTTCGAGTCAATCCATAGCTGAATATACTTTGAAGATTAAGGAGCTAAGTGACGATTTAGCTTCTATTGGCACAATGGTTGAAGAAGAAGATCTAATGTGTTATACTCTCAATGGATTGAGAGAAGATGAAAGATGGAAGCCTTTTTATAACTTCCATTAACTTGAAAGATGCATATCCAGGTTTTGAACCACTAATCCCTCATCTTGTCACAGAAGAGCTTAGCTTCAATGGTCCCAAAGGAAAGGACAGCCACAACCAAATGTTATATGTAGGTCGAGGTAAAGGAAGGAACTCAAGAGGAGGCTCAAGAGGAAAAGGAAGAGGTCACAACAACTCCAACTACAACCAAAACAGTTCGGAAGACAACAAGGATGCATCAAATGCCAACACACAAGGAAGATGCCGAAGCTCCTACAATTCTCATAAAGGTATAACATGCTATCATTGTGGTAAAGTAGGAAACTATGCTAGTGATTGTTGGTTGAAGAATGGAAGACCAAATGGAGGCAATCAAAGGAAGTAGAGAAAGAGGCCGAAGCTCCTACAATTCTCATAAAGGTATAACATGCTATCATTGTGGTAAAGTAGGAAACTATGCTAGTGATTGTTGGTTGAAGAATGGAAGACCAAATGGAGGCAATCAAAGGAACCAAAGCAACTATGCAAGCACCTCAAGTGAAGGAAGCAAGGACACACTACTTGCAATGAGACATGAGTATAGAAGCTCTTGTGAAGACGACAAAAAATGGTACACTGATTCAGGTTGTAGCAACCATATGTCATGCCAAGGAAGTTTGTTCATTAATCTACAAGTACCAAGTGGAAAAGGATGTGTTGAAACAGGTGATGATACTCAACACATGATTGAACATATTGGAGATATAAGGCTTGGAGATACAAGTAGAGCAAATGTACTATCTAATGTTCTTCATGTTCCTACAATTTCAAAGAACTTGATTTCAGTAGGACAAATGGTAGAGAAGGGTTATCATGTCATATTCAATGAGAATGGGTGCTTCATAAAGAATCCAAAGGAAGGCTTCAAGGTCATTGCTCGAGGTAGAAGAGAAGGAAGGATGTTCACTTTGGATGTCCAACATCCACATGGAAAGGTCATGTACATTCAATGTGGGAACAAGAAGATTTTAGAGCTGGACTTATGGCACAAAAGAATAGGACACATCAACATTCCGAAGCTGAAGGACATGAGCAGACATGAAGTGGTAAGAGGTCTTCCAAAATTTAATGGAATTAGACTACATGAGTTATGTGGAGCTTGTCAACTAGGAAAGCAAATGAGGCAGCCATTCAAGAGGAGCAATTATGTGGCTCCAAATGTCTTGGACTTGATACATACGGATGTATGGGAACCAACCCAAGAGGCATCAATGGATGGTAATAGATTTTTTGTCACCTTCATTGATGATCACTCAAGAAAGGTATGGTTGTTTTGTATGAAGAAAAAATCAGAGGTGTTTTCTATATTCAAAAGATTCAAAGTTGAAGTTGAAAAAGAAACAGGAAGGTCTATCAAAACCTTAAGGTCCGATGGTGGAGGAGAATACTTCTCCAAAGAATTTTCAGATTTTCTACAAGAGAATGGGATCAAAAGGCAATTCACTTGTAGGTATACACCACAAAAAAATGGAGTAGCTGAGACGAAAAATAGGCAAATTGTTGAAATTGCAAGATGCATGCTCAACGAGATGAAGGTACCATTGTACTATTGGGCTGAAGCTACCACAACCGCCATTTACTTGATGAATAGGTGCACAACATTGGGAATACATCACTTGACTCCAGAAGAGGTATATTCCAGTAAGAAACCTGATCTTACACACCTCAAAGTGTTTGGATGTGTTTGCTTTGTTCACATTCCACAAGAAGTTAGAACAAAGATGGAACCAAGGTCAAAAAAATGCATTTTCATCGGCTACTCGACGGAGCAAAACTGAGACATATGAAGTAGCTTGCACACAAAAGGAATGGAAGCAAGCTATGAAAGAGGAGATCAAAGCTCTCAAAGTTAATCACACATGGGAGCTAGTGCCAAAGAAAGAAGGTATGAAGATTGGTCCAAACAAATGGGTGTTTAAAGTAAAGAGGAATGTTGATGGTTCACTAGCTAGATATAAAGCTAGATTAGTTGCCAAAGGATTTAAAAAAACACAAGGCATAGATTATGATGAAGTTTTCAGCCTTGTTGCAAAGATGGGAACTATCTGAACATTAATCGCAATTGGTGCTTCAAGGAGATGGCCATTATATCAACTCGACATAAAAAATGTTTTTCTTAATGGAGAACTGCAAGAAGAGGTATACATGAGTCAACTGGTTGGATTTGAAGATGAAAACCATCTAGATTTTGTTTGCAGGTTGAAGAAGGCACTTTATGGCTTGAAGCAAGCACCAAGAGCATGGAATCAGAGATTGGTAGAGTATCTAACTAAGTGTGGATACAACCCAAGTAGTGCAGATCCTTCTTTGTACATGAAGAAGGAAGAAAATAGAGAGGTATATATTTGCATATACGTCGATGACCTCATCATAACAGGAAATGATGTTACAGGGATTAAAGATATCAAAAGGAAGCTTGGTAAGGAGTTTAAAATTTCAGATCTTGGAGAGCTAAAATATTTTTTAGGAATTGAAGTTATTTATGGGAAGAGTGGCATCTACTTGATGCAAAGGAAGTACTTGTTGGATGTTCTTTTCAGATTTGGAATCAGTGGATGCAAACCACTCACTCAACCCATGGACATAATTACAAAGCTTTGTTCAAGTGATAGAGAACCATTGGAAGATGTAACAACATATAGAAGCATTGTAGGATCATTAATCTATGCAAACATTACAAGGCCTCATTTATCTTATGTCGTTGGTGTACTTTCTCAGTTTATGCAAGCCCCAACAAGTGAACACTTAAATTCAGCCAAGAGAGTGTTGAGATACATAAAGCATACAGTTAATCATGCTTTTTTTTACAAGTTCGATGAAGAACTACAGGTCAAAGGCTTTAGCGATGCTGATTGGGCAAGTGCAAAGGAAGATAGAAGATCAACCTCAGGTTATGTGTTTCTGGTAGGAAGCAAACCTATCACATGGAGCTCAAAGAAACAACCTACTGTTGCACTTTCATCCATGGAGGCTGAATATAGAGGATTATCATTTCCCACGTGTGAAGCAATATGGATTAAAAAGCTTTTGGTTGATCTTGGAGTGCAAGTTGGTGTGAAGAGAGATGGTGGATGCAATCCAAAGATGAGTAGGTGCCGCTACAACCAGCTTCACACCAGCCAACTGAGACTTCAGAGTTGATTAGTAGACCCTTTGAGATTCCTAAATCCACCAAAATATCAGCCAAGTACTTTGGAACATGTATCCCAAAAGTTTAAGTCAAGACAGACTAGTTGCGAAATGACTAGCTCCCAAAACTTGCTATTTTTGGACATACACCTGCTGGAAAAAATGAACAGTGCTCTCAACCTGGTAGGAATTAGACAAATTCCTTTTGGGCATAGCAAATAGACTTAGCAAGCTTCCCAATCCAAGTTAACAAAACTTCAAATGATGGACTGAGCACTGAGAACAAGTTTCATCAATTTCTGGAACATTCCCATAATTCTCGGGGCTCTGTAGAGATAGACCAGTAAGCAGTAAAATGCATATATCTCCAAAAGTATTAATCTAATGACTTTGAAAATTTATATGCACAAAGTAGACAGTACAAGCTATCCAACGCAAGTTACATCACTGAAAAAGGTTCAGTAGAACTCGAGATATGACCTTCTGAAGTTACTGCTCTGAGTGAGTATGGCAGAGAACAAAACAGAGAGGTAGATGATAATAAATGTATAGATTCACATATGATTACAACCACATTGGCAATGAATCTTTGCACAATGGGAGTAGAATGATAGAGCTATAGAGTAAGCTCTTCAATCTCTACAAAATGACATGAAGTGGTCACGTACAAGGCTTGCTTAATCACCTCTTCCTTCTTGCTCCTTTTATAGCTATTCTTGGAGGGAGTTTTGAATTCGAATTCGAATGGCTCCACCTAAAGGTGATCCCCAAAGTTAGGAGATATTCCCTCAGCTCCAAAATTCGTGATTTTAGGTAGATAGGGCCACGACTTTTCTTTTACATCATGGATGAGGTAAGCTATACTCTTCCTTTTTTCTTTTTCCATTTACAAGAGATAAAATGTACTCTTTTACAAGAGGTGTTCACATGACTACTCATGTGACTTACAAATGAGGATAATATCAAATATATGAGGCATGTAGGCTTGGGTAAAATGCACCAACAGCTCCCCCTCAAGCCTAACATGCTTGGCCTCCAAATAAGTCTTCAATTGTCCTTGATTTCCTGCAAGCCAATCATCAACTTGAATCTACTTAACTTTGTACCATCAAGAGCTTTAGTCAACATGTCGGCACATTGCATATCTGTAGAGACATAGGATAGTTGAATATCCTTGCTCATTAGCTTCTCCCTTACATAATGGTAGTGGACTTCAATATGCTTGGTTCTAGCATGGTATACCGGATTAGCTGCTAGATGTAGTGAGCTTGTGTTGTCACCAAAAATGTGAGGTGTTGAAGAATGAAGTCCAAGATCTGTGTACAAAGATTTTAACCACATGATTTCTTGAGTTGCATTAGCCAAACCTCTATATTCAGCTTCGGTAGAAGATAATGCCACGGTTGGTTGCTTCTTCGATGACCAAGAAATGATTTTTGAACCTGCAAATGATATATACCCGGATGTGCTTCTTCTATCATCTTTAGATCCGGCCCAATCTGCATCTAAGTAGACCTTTAGCTCAATATCTGAAGTATATGAATAAAACAAACCTTCATTCATGGTCCCCTTTAGGTACTTGAGGACTCTCTTGGCGGCTTCCATATGTGGTCTTCTCGGCTTATGCATAAACTGACTCAATATGCTAACACTATAGCATATATCCACCCTTGTGAGTGTTGCATAGTTCAAACTTCCAACCAAGCTTTGATAGCTTGTGATGTCTTCAATTGGCTCTCCTTCATAAGCACTAAGCTTATGATTTTGCTCCATAGGTGTACCTGCAAACTTGGTATTTTCCATCTTGAACTTGACGAGCATGTCATGGACATACTTCCTTTGTGTGATGTATATACGTGAATCTGTGTAGATCAACTCCAATCCAAGAAAATAAGTGAGTGGTCCGAGGTCACTTATTTTGAACTCCTCCTTCATTTGACTCTTTACCTGTTTGTTTCCTTCAAGATCATTGCTTGTGATAATAATATCATCAACATACACACATAAATAGATCACTTCAGATCCATTCCTCTTTATGAACAAAGAGGTATCCGCCTTGCTAGCTTTGAATCCTTGGTCCTGCAAATAAGTCACCAATCTGAAATTCCAAGCTCTTGGAGCTTGCTTCAATCCATACAAAGCTTTCTTTAGTTTGCATACATAGTTAGGATGATGTGCATCCTCATATCCAGGAGGTTGTGCCATATACACTTCCTCAGAAATCCATCCATTCAAGAAAGCATTCTTTACATCAAGTTGATAAAGATTCCAATTTCTAGATGCAGCAAGACTAATGAGAATCCTAATTGTAGGCATTTTTGCAATAGGAGAGAAAGTCTCCTCATCACCAATACCATGGGTTTGAGCAAACCCTTTAGCAACTAACCTTGCTTTGTGTCTATTTATACTTCCATCTGGATTCCTCTTGATTTTGTATATCCATCGAGATCCGATTATCTTCATAGATGGCTTGTTAGGTACAAGCTCCCAAGTGTCATTCTCCTTCAAGGCTTCCATTTCTTCATCCATTGCATCTCTCCAAGCTTTCTTGCTTTGTGCTTCTTCGAATGTGGTAGATTCTTCATTGGTTGAATCCTTTGCAATGTAGATTGAGTGCTTGGTGACCAAAGAAGTATCATAACCAAACCTTTCTGGTTTCTTCTTCTCCCTTGAAGACCTTCTAAGTGGTTGATGTGAGCTCTCGGGTCCATATGTAGCATCCTGCATCTTTGCTTTACCTTTGTTCTTCCATAGCTTTAGTCTTTCCAAGTCTTCTAGGTCAATCTCCGAATCACTTTCTTCAATCTGCTTTGGCTCCTTTGGTTGAAGTGATGGAAAATCTTCATTCCTGTCATCATCAAACCATGATTTGTTTTCATCAAAAATTACATCTCTACTCAAAGAAAATCCTTTATTGGTTGGATTGTACAGTCTATATCCTTTTTGGTTTTGGTCATAACCAATAAATACACACTTCTCTGCCTTGGGATCCAATTTCCCTCTTACTTGAGAAGGAATGTGAGCATAGGCTAAGCATCCAAAGATTTTGCAATGCTCTAGACTAGGTCTTCTCCCGTTCCACACTTCATATGGAGTGGTTCCATCTAGTGACTTAGATGGAAGTCTATTTATGAGATATGTGGCTGTCGACACAGCCTCTGCCCATAGGTAGTTTGGCAATCCCTTTTCGTTGAGCATGGACCTTGCTGCTTCGACAATAGCTCTGTTCCTCCTCTCTGCTACACCATTGAGTTCGGGTGTATACCTTGAAGTGACTTTCCTTTTAATGCCTCTTTCATGCAAGAAGGCATCAAATTCAGAAGAGAAGTGTTCTCCTCCACCATCTCATCTGAGTCTTTTTAAAGTCCTACCTGTTTGGTTTTCAACAAGAGCAATATACTTCTTAAAGCAATTAAACACTTCATCCTTGTGCTTCATGAAAAACAGAATGGTCCACCTGCTACAATCATCTATGAAAGACACATAATATCTTGAGCCTGATATAGATGGCTCCTTACTTGGACCCCACACATCTGTGTGCACTAGATCCAAAGGATTTTGATACATATATCCTTTCTTATTGAAAGGTTGTCTATGAGCCTTGCCGAGTTGACAAGCTTCACACTTATAAATCATGTGTTGCCTTGTGATATTAGGCAAACCAAGTACACTTTGGTCCCTGCAAATCTGTTTGAGTGTCCTCTCACCAATGTGAGCAAGCCTTTTGTGCCATATCTCCAACTCTGTTAGAGTTTGAGATCCATAGCTAAACAAAGCTATGTTCTTTGTATCTTCCACTTCAAAAGCGAAAAGCCTTCCTATCTTTTCTCCTTTGGCGATCCTTCGAAAGCCTTGCCTTGGGTCTTCAACATATGCTCCAAATCGATTGAATCTAACCTGCAATCCTTTTTCAACAATCTGTCCAACACTTATTAAATTTTTGGTAATTGTAGGGATATACAAGACTTTGCTTAAGAGGTTCATATTCCCATCTGATGTCTTCACATTACCTATCTTCTCCAGTGAGTGCTTTGTGTCATCTCCTGGCTGCACTTCATGCTTGTTATGAGGATCTTCCAAATCAGAAAGTAAAGCCACATTTCCTGCTACATGGTTCGAGCATCCCGAATCAATGTAAAATATGTGATCATCATCCTAACCCTTCTTCGCTGATAGATTCATAATCAATAATGAATCTTCTTGACTTTGGTCCTCTGCATAGTTATTGTAATCTCTTCTTCCTCTATGGCCACTTTGATAGTTGTTGTTGTTGTTGTAATTGTTGTTGTAGTAGTTGTTGTTGTTGTAGCCTCCATTGTATCTACCTCTATTTGATCCATAGCCACCTCTATTGAATCCTCTTCCTCTTGAGTTCCTCGGGTTCCTGAAACATTCTTCAGTAGTATGGTTAGATAAGCCACATATGTTGCAAGGTTGAGATGATTGGAATCTCCCCCTGCCTTGCTTTCCACCTCTGCCTCTTCCTCTAGCTCTTCCTCTACCTGCAAAGTTTGCTTGGAAAGAGCTACCTTCATCTTCATTCTTCCTATTCTTTGACTTGTCCTTGACCTTAGCTTTATCAGAATATAAGGCAGAAGTTTGATTACCTCTTGAGGACTCACCACCTTTGCTAATCTTTGCTTCATGAGTGAAGAGTTGGCCCATGAGTGTGTTGAGGTCGGGTACATGCATATCCATGTATAAATCCATGGCTGTTGTGAATGACTCCCACTTTTCGTCTGCTTTGATTCCATTCATGATTTGTCTTATGATTTGCTCCTCTTCAATTACCTCTCCAATGCTTCCAAGTTGGTCGGAAATCTCCTTCATCTTTGTGACATAATCAGTCACATTTTGCTTCGGGCTTTTCTTCATTGTTGTGAACTCCATCCACAATTGGTTCTTCCTTGCTCGAGTGTTGGAAGAGAAGAACGAAGCAAGAGCATTCCAGGTTTCTCTTGATGTCTTGCATCCCTTGACATGAGGTAAAAGAAAATTAGAGATTGAGTTTAGAATATAGGACCTTGCAAGTGCATCCTTCGAACACCAATTCGAAAGTCCTTCCACTTCTTCATGTGATGGTTGCCTTTTGTTCCTCATGGTTGGCATTGCTTCATCTCCGGATATGAATCCATATAGATTCCTCCCTTGAAGGTAAGCCTCCATCCTTAGAGACCATGCCGGGTAGTTGTTTCGATCCAATTTGTCAATTGTTGATGGAAATCCATCTCCCATGTTGCTTGACTATGCTCTGATACCACAGTGAAGGGAGATGGTGGATGCAATCCAAAGATGAGTAGGTGCCGCTACAACCAGCTTTACACCAGCCAACTGAGACTTCAGAGTTGATTAGTAGACCCTTTGAGCTTCCTAAATCCACCAAAATATCAGCCAAGTACTTTGGAACATGTATCCCAAAAGTTTAAGTCAAGACAGACTAGTTGCGAAATGACTAGCTCCCAAAACTTGCTATTTTTGGACATACACCTGCTGGAAACAATGAACAGTGCTCTCAACCTGGTAGGAATTAGAAAAATTCCTTTTGGTCATAGCAAATAGACTTAGCAAGCTTCCCAATCCAAGTTAAAACACTTCAAATGATGGACTGAGCACTGAGAACAAGTTTCATCAATTTCTGGAACATTCCCACAATTCTCGGGGCTCTGTAGAGATAGACCAGTAAGCAGTAAAATGCACATATCTTCAAAAGTATTAATCTAATGACCTTGAAATTTATACACACAAAGTAGACAGTCCAAGCTATCCAACGCAAGTTAAATCACTGAAAAAGGTTCAGTAGAACTCACGATATGATCTTCTGAAGTTACTACTCTGAGTGAGTATGGCAGAGAACAAAACAGAGAGGTAGATGATAATAAATGTATAGATTCACATATGATTACAACCACATTGGCAATGAATCTTTGCACAATGGGAGTAGAATGATAGAGCTATAGAGTAAGCTCTTCAATCTCTACAAAATGACATGAAGTGGTCACGTACAAGGCTTGCTTAATCGCCTCTTCCTTCTTGCTCCTTTTATAGCTATTCTTGGAGGGAGTTTTGGATTCGAATTCGAATGGCTCCACCTAAAAGTGATCCCCAAAGTTAGGAGATATTCCCTCAGCTCCAAAATTCGTGATTTTAGGTAGATAGGGCCACGACTTTTCTTTTACATCATGGATGAGGTAAGCTATACTCTTCCTTTTTTCTTTTTCCATTTACAAGAGATAAAATGTACTCTTTTACAAGAGGTGTTCACATGAATACTCATGTGACTTACAAATGAGGATAATATAAAATATATCAAGCATGTAGGCTTGGGTAAAATGCACCAACAGTTGGAACTATCCCTATATACGGTGATAACATGTCAAGTATTTACTTGGCAAACAATCCTATGTTTCATGAAAGGAGCAAGCACATAGAGGTCCACTGCCATTATATAAGGGAGAAGGTATTGAGCAAAGATGTGGAGATAAAGTTCATTAGAACCAAAGAGCAGGTTGCAGATATGTTTACAAAGTTCTTGGATGCTTCTAAACTCAAAGGTTTCAAGGATGTGATAAATTTACAGGACATGGATGAAGATAACTGTGAAATGAGCTTGAGGGGGAGTGTTGAAGATAAATGTACAAGCTCATTTTCATATGCGCCATGCTTGGATAAATTTACCAAATATAAAGATAAAGAAAATTTAGAGGAAAAAAGAAAAAAATAATAAAAGAAAAAATCTAGCCAAAATTCATGATGAGTAAGAGATACAACATCTTGCCTTGTAGTTAGTAGCATGTAGTGGAGAAAGTGGTGAGTTAAGAAGAAGGCACAAACTTCTTCACATGCTCATTGTTTATAAAAGTGAAGTGGGAGCACATTCAAAAGAAGGAAAGAAAGAGGCAACAGCTCCCAGTAGTCGGATCTAGCCATTTTGTCATTTTGTCTTCCCTTAGACTCCTTCCAGCCGCACATCAGTTTGTACACGGCTCTGTTGCAGAGCTCTTATCTCAGTGTATATGTAACCATTTCTTGCGTTTAAACATTCATTGAAAATCTTATCTTGTGCATGTTATGGATATACCAAATATCTCTTTGAAAGATTATATATTTTGTGAGATATCAATGAAAGAGTGAAGTCCAGTTTTTCAATATACCTGTGTAGACAAATAGTCTATTTTGGTCGGTTAAGTTTCCCAACCAAAACATATCCAAATTGCTTTTTTTATGTCTTGCTAGAAAGCTCTTAGAATCGATCTTCATTGTCCCAAATATCTCACTCAGAAGTTTTATATTCTGTGAGATATCTATCAGAAAGTAAAGCCTAGTTTTACAGTGTACTTATGTGTGGAGGTGGTCTATTTTTGTGAGTTGAGTTTCCTAACCCAAAATCATCCAAAGTACTTGTTTTTTAGCTTGCTAGAAAGCTATTTGTGTCTACTTTCTCTATACCAAATATCTTTCTCAAAGGATATATATTCAGAGATTTATTAGTCCGAGAGTGAAGCTCAATTCTTCAGCATACCTGTGTGGATAGGTAGTTCATCTTTGTCAATTGTGTTTCTTAATCAAAACTTGTCCAAATTAAGTTATTTATAGATTTTTAGAAAGCTATCTTTGTCTAATTTCATTGACTAAAGGCTCAAGTCCATTTGAGTTTTGTATTGAGAGCAACAAGCTATCTAAGGTGCAGCTATTTGTCCAAGTGCTGGACATACAAGGTTTCACTACACACTTCCGTTGCGCATAGGAGAACTCGTTCTCCACATCCATCATATTACATGAGGAATGTAAAGAAAATAAATAACTTATAATCAACTTTAAGCAACTTGGTAGCATTTATCGATCACGTCTCTTAAAGATATGGTTCTTCATCGATCAATAGTCGCCTCCTCTCATGCTCAAACTTGATCACTTTACCTTGTCACTATTTATGATGTGCTATAAATAGAAACATCAAACTTGCTTCTCCACTTGCCTTCTATCTAGAACTAACTTTCTTACTTGTAGAACTTGCATTGTTGCATAATCACTCCCTACTAGAGACAACCTTGGATTTTCTAATAAATGCAAACCTTGTGTTGTTGTGTAATTACTATTTACTAAGAATCTTGACCACAGCCTTGCTTCTTTTACTTACTGCAAACTGTGCCTATCTTTGCAAACCTTGCCTTTCTATATATCTTGCCCACTCTTCAGTATTTGATCCATAGACTTTTCTTGTTTGCTCTCTGTAAATCTTGCATTTCTCTATATCTTATGCATGAAGATGGTAGAATTAGCATAAGCTTTGTTCGAAGCCTCTAGATATCTTAATTGGAATAACATGGCAAAACCGGAGTTACACCTTCAAGGACTAATGGAGAGGCTAGAATATTTGATAGAAAGCAAAGAGAAAAAGGATCAGCATAGGAACCCTATTGTCCCAGAGACACAGGAAAGGAATGCACCATCCCTGTCTCAAGTACCCAATACAGAAAGTCAAGACAACCTATCTTCCATACATAGGTACTCACATGAATTCTTGAGAGAAATACAAGAAGAGAAATGGAGAAAAGAACAAGGAACCCATCCTCCTATTCAAGAAATAGACGACTTGCAAGAGCAATTTCCCCAAGACATTCCCTCTATATACGATGATGTAGAGGAAGAACAACTGAGTGAACACACAGGATTTGAATCTAATTCTTTACAAGAATTACCTCAGTTCACAGGACCTTGGGAAGCAAAGTTTATTAGTATGAGAGCACCCACGATAATAGTGAGGAATGAAGAATCAGTAATCCCTAGAAACACAGAAGTGATCAAGAACACTAAAGTACAATGTAATCTCACTCTAGAGGAGTTGTTGAAGGTAAAACCAGAATTGTGGAAACATGTAGCAAATCAATTCCCCGAGCTTGCTACTACTCCCTCACAAATAGGATCACAAAATAAGGTACCAGAGATACCCGTAGAAAAGATTGGAGATGTAAGCGAAGGAGAGGAAGGTAACACTTATCTTCCAATAAGCCATCAGGGCTACACCACGAAAGCCATCTTAGATTCAGGAGCCGGAGTAGCCATAGCTACCACCGCTTTATGGAAACGTTGGGGTAAGCCAGCATTAAGACCCACCAGGATGAAGCTACAAATGGCTGATGGACACATAGAAAAACCATTAGGCTTACTAGAAGGCATATCTCTCACCACTTGTGGTGTAGAATTTGAGCATACCTTTGCCATTTGTGACTTTGCAAAAAATCATGCTTATGAGATGATATTGGGACGACCATTCATGCGTCAGTTGCAAATTGTACAAGATTGGGGAACTAATTCTTTGTACTTGCAACATTTAGGAGTGACTACCAAAGTCAATCTTAAAGACTATTCACATCGAGATGTACCCCCAATACAATGGAATACCATCCATAAGACACCAGTAGAAACAGAATCCGTGCACTCATTAGAATCAGATCCTTCTTGGTTGCATGAGGATACTCATTTATGGATGTGTAAAGTAGCCAAACAAGAGGAAGAAAGATTAGAAGCAAGGACCTTAGGTGCAGAACAACATCCACGAACCCTTCAAGACCCAGCTTATGCACCTGTAGTATTCCCTGACGAAGAGTTTGAACCCCATGGTTGGGCAGAAATCCTAGCAACCATGGACGTAGCCATCAATGAAGAACAATGGACACCCCACTGTGACGAGGATGGCTATGATATCTCAGTTTTCACGATAGAGCCAATCATGGGCGATGCAATTCTAGAAGAGTGTGAACCTAACACTGATGCATTTGAGGATGTAAGCGATTTTGATTTAGAATCAATTATCATGGACCCACCCTTTGCATCAGAGGAAGAATACTTCTACGAAGTAGAGACTCACCCTCAGAGACACGAGGAAATTACGAATGAGGTGAGGTTAGCCACAGAAGTGACTACCAAGAGTGAAGGCAAGAAAAGAAAGAAGAAAGAAACCATGTCAGAAAAGGAAGAATCTTTATTTGAAGTACCCGAGAATTTCAAGAAATATGAAATCGAAGATAGAAAAATCATGGTACAAATGCCTAATAGAAAAGCGAATGACGGACAAGTATATGATAACCGAGAGAAAACCAAGAAAATAATCATAGCCATAGAAGGAGAAGAAGAAAAATGTACATACATAGGGCATGATTTGACAACTGAAGAAGAAGAAGAGCTAGTTGCCCTATTGCGCGAATATAGAGATGTTTTTGCGTGGAGTTACAAAGATTTGAAAGGAGTAGATCCAGATATATGTTCTCATAGAATCCCTATGACTCCAGATGCAAAACCTACGAAACAGAAACCTTACACGTACAATGATAACTACGCTGCGAAGATTAAAGAGGAGATAGATCGCTTGATAGAAGCAGGATTCATTTACGAAATTGAACATACCGAATGGGTATCCCCCATTGTGGTTGTGCCCAAGAAGAATGGAAAATTGCGTGTGTGTATTAACCTTAAAAAAGTTAATGCCGCAACGATTAGAGACAATTATCCTCTTCCTATCACAGAACATCTATTGGAAAGAGTTGCGGGCAAGGAAGTTTACAGCTTCCTTGATGGTTTTTGAGGCTATAATCAAGTAGCCATTGCTCCAGAAGACCAACACAAGACGGCTTTTGCCACTGAATGGGGCATATTTGCATTTCGTGTGATGCCATTTGGCTTAACAAATGCACCCGCCACTTTCCAGCGACTCATGTGTCATGTTTTTAAGGAATTCTTACGCAAGAGCTTGGAAGTTTATGTCGATGACTTATGTGCTCATTCAAATGTAAGACAAACACATATTCCAGAGTTAAGACAAATATTTGACAAATGTCGAGAATATCAGGTTTGTTTGAACCCAGAAAAAGGCGTTTTCATGGTCAGACAAGGCAAAATTCTAGGACACATTGTGTCAAAAAATGGAATCTCTACGGATGAAGAAAAGGTGAAGGTAATTGCAGATTTACCTAGACCAACTAAGGTGAAAGAGGTACAAGCATTTATGGGCCACTGTGGATATTATAGGAGATTCATACACATGTATGCAATCATAGCCAAGCCTTTGTACTCTCTTTTAACCAATTTTGAATGGACAGATGAATGTGAAAATTCATTCAATGAACTCAAACGACGCTTGTGCTCAGCACCTATATTGACTACACCAGATTGGAGTAAGCCATTCCATGTACATGTGGATGCATCCAATTATGCCATAGGATGTGTGTTAGCACAACCCACGAATGAAGGTAACATAGATCTCCCCATAGCTTACGCGAGCAGACAATTGAACGCAGCAGAAAGAAATTACACCACGACGGAACGAGAAGGATTAGGGATGATCTACGCAGTAAAGAAGTTTAGGCACTACTTGTTGGCCAATAAATTCAAGTTCTTTACAGATCATCAAGCCCTATTGTACTTAGTCAACAAACCATGTAACACAGGACGATTAATACGTTGGTTTCTATTACTCATGGAGTATGATTTTGAAGTCGTAGTCAGGAAAGGAAAGACACATCTTAGAGCTGACCACCTTTCAAGATTAACCTCAAGAGAAGCTCCTCAAGGAGTAGCGGATGATCTACCAGATGCATACTTGTTTAACCTTGAGATAGCACCAGAATGGGCTAAGCCTATAGTCCCTATTCTGACATACGGACCCAAGAATCCTAGGATAAAGATCAAAGAGGGAGAGATTACCAAGTCTCAGAGATACCAAATAATGGCAGGAAGCATATATAAACAGGATAATCAAAAGATTCTTGCTTGTTGTGTAGATGAATCAGAACATGCAAATTGGTTGCAATTAGCACACATAGGTGCATTAAAGCAACATCATTCAAAACATCGAACATTACAGACTCTGCATAGGTTAGGAGTATATTGGCCTATGATGGAAGTAGATGTCTACAGGTTGTGTAAGGAATGCAATGTTTGTTGTGAAAGACCACCAGTAGAACATGCTACATTATATCATGTGTCTCTCACACCAGACTGGAGTGAACAATTAGTGACATACTTGAGGACGAAGACATTCCCTCAAGGAATGACTTTAGCACGACAACGCAGTCTAGGGCAGGAAGATCAAGATTATTCACTTATTGGCGATAACCTATACAAAAGAGGACGAGATGGATATTGTGTTCATGAGAGCGATTATCTGAGCATACTAGAGACTGCACACCAAGGTGTTGTAGGAGGTCATTTTGGACCCGATAGGATAATCAAAGCCATCCTCTTTGCAGGATTATGGTGGCCCACTCTTCACATGGATGCTCATACCTATGTAAAGAGATGTGATGTGTGCCAAAGAACTCAGTTTCCTACTCGCAGAGATGAAATGCCATTGAAACCCATGATGGGCGGACGTGCATTTTCTAAGTGGGGTATAGACTTTGTAGGACCCATTAACCCCCCTGCAAAAGGTACACATGCTGAATACATTATTGTTGCCACAGATTATCTTACGAAATGGGTAGAGGCAAAAGCCACAAAAAAGAATGATGCACACACAACTGCAAAATTCTTATTTGAAAATGTCTTTACAAGATATGGATTGCCTATAGAGTTAGTGAGCGATCGAGGCACTCACTTTCTAAACCAAGTCATTGAATATTTGTTACAGGATTTTATGGTGATTCACAAGAAATCCGCACCATATCATCCTCAGGCCAATGGTCAGGCTGAAAGCACTAATAAGATCCTTTGTAACGTACTGACGAAACTCGTGAACAACAAACGTTCAGATTGGGACAAACAGCTACACCACGCTGTTTGGGCATATCGAGTGGCCTACAAGACCGTACTCAATGCAACTCCCTTTCAGATGGTTTTTGGTCAGAATGCTGTGCTTCCTTTGGACTTCTTGATACCGACCCTTAAGGTTGCACAAGAACATCAGTGGACCGGCCATGAATTATCAGCGAGAATAATGGACTTGGAATGATTAGGAGAAACCAGGCTCAAGGCAGCAGCAGGAATATATGCAGCAAAGAAACGACAGAAAGCATATTTTGATGCACATGTGAAAGATAAAGGCCTAAAAGAAGGAGATTTAGTTCTAGTATATACGCTAAAGCAACACGCACGTAAGTTAGAAAAGCGAGGTTATGGACCTATGATCATTAACAGACTCTCAACAAGTGGAGCAGTACAATTAGCCACTTTAGAAGGAGATATAATGCCTAATTATATTAGTGGCTGTAGAGTCAGGCTATATCAGACACCTCTTACTGAGGATATGCTTAGACGACTCACGTTGGCAAAGAAGCGTAAGGAGGAAGAAAATAGAATACGAGCGGAAGCTCAGGCAGAAGCAATAGAACGCATTAAACGCATGAAGTTAAGAAGACAAGGACTAGGGAGAGAACATTATAACCATCTGGAAACTACACCCAGATATCCCATGGCCATGTGTCAAGTAAAGTCAACCACTCATCCTAGTATAGTGGACAGGAGACCATTCATTACAGTCAGGCTAGAGCACGGCAACCCTTGCCAAGAGCTCATGGCATTAATTGATTCAGGTGCTGCGACTAGTGCGATTAGATGGTCCCACTATAAGGATTCAGGAATAGAAATGCGGCCAATTGAGGCATACCTCATAGGCCTAGGAGGCATGGAAACCCCTTGCATGGGTGAGGTGGACCTTCCTATCCTCATTAAGGATGTGACCATGACAGCGAAGCTACTAGTGTGCCATGATGACGACCTGATAGAACCCCTAATCCTTGGCCAAGATTGGCTATACGATCACTCAGTGGACCTAAATCTTAGACAAGGCTCCTTACAGATTGGAACCTTAGAACAGAAGCGAGTGATACCGCTTGACTTCCCTAACGGCATTCTGATTGAGGTTTGTAACCCTAGACCCTATGAAACACATGCGACGGAAGACCGGAAGATCTTGGGACAGACCAGTCACGTTACGTCTACTCCAACCCACTCGGGCTTGGCTATGGACAGTTGTCAATCAGAAGGACGACAGGAGATCTTCCCTGGGGCTTCCTGCAAACTAGAAGGGGCAGCTACCCAACTGCTAGGGCAAGTGAACACAATCAGCGGTCAGGTGGGTTGCATCAGCGGCCAAATGAGCACAACACCCTGCGGTGCTCATCCTTCCAAACTTGCTGCGGACTGGCCTAGATTAAAGATAAATAACGAATCACTTCCTAATGGGCAGGTAACGCAAGTGTTGGATCTCCCTTCTTTTCCAAAGCAGAGCGTCCAATGGACCTCTCAAACCCAACCACGAACGAGTCAACCACAACAGAGGAACCCAGACCGACAACACCACCAGGCAAGGCAAAGAAAGCAGAAGTATCAACATCACAGAACAAGTGGCACGAAACAAATATGGATGCCAAAAGGACAGCAACCACAGCCTATTGGCAACACGGCAGACGAGAACAGGACATGGTTTCAACAGAAGCAGAGTCAGCATCCAAGGTCCCCTCAATCTTCTTTTACAAGTACCAATACTCGACAGATTTGGATCGCCAAGAAATACCTTATCCATAGACCCACACCCATGCAGATTTGGGTACCCAAACAATGTATTATAGCCCAACCCTCTAGCCATGTAATATATACCCCTCAGAAATCTTTTCATCCTTCAATACCACCAAACCCGATACTGCTTTTTGTACCTCAGCAGAAACATACCACCCACTCAAAGACTCTTAGGAAATGGATACCGAAACGTATCCAGACGTCTTCTTGTACCCCATTATCTAACAATTTTCCCACCCCATTTAAACTCCACCCTTGTACTAATTCACCCTCAACCAAACCTTGTATAAATTCATACACCCAAACCCCACATCATGCATAATAAAAGCTCATCAAGAAATGTATGCATAATCTGAACCATGTAGGTGTCTAGAGACCTGCATTAGTTTTGCAAAAAATCATTGCATCAAGCACTTCACGACACTTGGCTACACGGGTTACACATCGGTTATGGAAAGGGATTGCGGTCTCACCTTAATGGGATCATAATTAATTTCCATACTAATGTGTTAATCTTTTGTAGCAAATCTTTTCCATTAGCTCATCAGTCATCATGCAAACCGAAGCAGGACCATCGGAAGCAGGCCCCAGCGTAGCTGCGGTGCCCCTCAATGTTTTACGAGCAGAATCCCACCCGACTGCTCCACCGCCAGAGTTCCAAGGATTTTCGGGACCCATGCCAATCGATAACCCACCTATGGGATACACCGAGAAGATACACCGTAACTCTCACTGGTTCCAAGGCCTAGCAGGACCATTAGCTGATGCTAACTTCATTTTTGAAGCAAATATGACATTTGATGACCGCACATGGGGCAAGTATCAATTCTTCTCAAGAGAATTCGAAGGCCTACAGAACACCCAGGACTTAACTCATGTTTGGGCTAGAGCCGGCTTCACGGAGTATTTCAGTGATCCTCTGCCCAAACCTGACTTTTATAGGTGTTATTACTTAATCACCACTTTGCTGGCCTCAGAGAATAAGGACATCCCAGGAACCTTTATTTTGCCTTCTTTAGTGGATGATCCACCTTACAAAAGATTTTATCTTTCGAAGGATTTAATCAGAGCTGCCATCAAAATACATGGAACACACACTCCAACGGAGAAAGAACGGCTAGTCCCAGAGCAGATGAAGCGTGGTGACGTAACTAAGTGGGAGGATATTTCAGCCATAACCCCTGAGCTTTCCAAGCCATTACGGATATGCATGCAGCATTTTGCTTTCCCAGCTCAGGATCGTTTTACCATGCCTCACAAGAGAATCTGGTTTGGATTGTACTTAGCATGTACTGGACCGCAAACGGTTGATCTAGCCAGCTGGATAATTGATCAGCTCTATTTGGCACAACATAGGTGGGAGCGAAAGAAGGTAATCAATGGGTGCTGCGCCCTCACCAAGATCATATATATGTGCTTGGCATATGATTTACCCATAGAGCGTGCCATGACCAGTGAGGAACTGAAAGCATTCAAAGGCACCACTAGGAAGGCTAGAAAGTCTAGCAAAGGCAGAGCCGGAAAGCGGATGAGAGGTACTATCCCGTGCCTACAAGTCCCAGCATCACCCTCGCCACAACCATCTCCAGAGCAGTCACCAACAGCAGCCACTCCCACAGTACAACCAATTCGCATAAGGTTATCTAGACCAGTGGTAACGGAGGGCACCACCAGTACTGTCGCACCCCAAGCAGCCATAACCACAGAACCTATCACCACAGCAGTTGAACTTCCCACCACTATTGGTGCGGAAGCTTTCTCTTTTCCAATACCGCATTTAGAACCAGGACAAGCAGAGCCACTAGACCAAACTTTTGATTTTGAGATGCCCGATGCATTCTCCAATGAGTTCCAGTATTCAGAAGGACACTTGTTTTCTCAAGAATTTGAAAGGCCTAGCTACCCTACTACACCCAGGGATCAGCCACAAGGACAGGTCGTGTCCAGCTCTGATGACGAAAGGACAGCAACCGATGACGACGAAGGAGACGATGAAGCTAGCCAGGGAACACATGAATCCCAAGAGAAGGATCAGACAGATGGCCAAGGCCAACAAACCGACACATATGGCGATACAAGTACCCATGAAGATGAAACTTACGAGGCAGCAGCTTACACTCTAGCTATCAAGAAGTTGTATAGAACTATGGAAAAAGTTTGGGCACGCAAGAAGCTGACAGAGGAAGAGAGCCAAAAAATAATAGAACAAGAACTTGTCACAGGCGGATTCGAAGACGCATATATCAAAGGATTCAAAGAATTAGTCCAATCAGTAGGCTCCAACGAGGCACTCAGGTACTTGCAACGAAAGCCACTGCCACAGTTTGACCCCCGTAGAGTACGACTACTTTCAAAGCCCGGCGAATACATTCGTGTACCAACCGGAGCACAATCTTCAGAACAAGCCAGGGAGGCACGCCTCGTCCCCGAAAGTTCATTGGCCGTAGAAACCATCATTGTAGATTCCCCACCCCGCGCTACAACTGTACCTACCTCAGCAGTCACTGAAATACCGACCACCCCAACCGCTCCTCTCTCACCACCCGTCCATCCAGCCTCCCCTCTTCACCCTCCTTCCCCCAAACCCACATCTTCATTCGCCGGTGGTGTTGCAGAAATGTCTTTACGACCACTCACCCCACAATTCCCGTGCCCATTAGCCCTAATCTACCCCTTCCCACACCCACCTTTCTATCCAACCCATTCCTTCATCAATCTTTTCCATCTTTCCCCACAACTCCAAGACCCCTTTTCCCATTCCCCCCGCCATTAACCTTCTCCCCCGTCTCACCTCCCCGACCCACTGTAACCCCTCTTTCCCCTTTCCACCAAGCTGCTCCAGCCAGCCCCCCTGTAAATTACCTCTCAACATTTGTAAATCTCGTATTTACACCAGCACGCGCACCCACGATCACACCCATATTCACGGTCACCGCACTAGATACGTCCACTGACATGGACATCTCACCACCCACTGCACCATCACTACCTTCACTCACGGCACAAACATTTTTAGGCACATCCCAATTTTCAACAATCACTACATCATCCACCTTCCCATCCCCATTCCCCGTTCCCGTTGCATCTACACCAACTGCATCTTCATTTAGCACCCCGTTAATACTATCACCCACTGTAGATAATGCATTTCGACAGATGTTCATGTGTATGACGCAAGTAAGAGATGAGTTCACATCTCTTGGTGATAATTATCAGCAGCTGCAGAGGACAACCAATGACTTACAGTCGCAGCTTAATTTATTGTCTATTGAGAATGCCTCTCTGAACACCCGCTACCAGGAATTACGCGAGGCTTATCACAAATTGGAACTAGAAAGCGAAGAAAAGACCAAGGAAGCCACTGCTGACCTGGATAACTTATTAAGAGCCCAGACAGTCCGCAATGCAACGCTAACACGAAACATGGGCTTACTACGAAGACACCTAGCAGCCGCCAAGGAAGAAAACCAGCGCTTACAGGATCAGAACCGAGAAAACTTAGAAGCAGCGCTCGACCACCCAGACCAACCACTCAATCCTAGCAGGTTCAAAGCCATTCCTTCAGACTCAATGAGAATGCTGCTAGACGATCATGTAAGATTACTAGATGAATACGACCGCATGAACGAGGAGTTACAAAAACTCAAAGAAGATCACAAATTACTCCAGTTACGAGAACCGGCACACCAAGACATACCAGCACCTGTGGACCCCTCTCCTGACCTCCTAGAGGAACTCAACTCATTACGGGCCCAGGTATCGACCCTTGAATCAAGGATTGCAGTATACGAAGCGCCACCAAGGCCAGATTCCCCACCTGAGCTTCCAGCTGAGGAAGAAACGGTCACCATCCCGGTGGAGGAAACATTTGAAGAAGCGTACGAGCCACAACCCATCCCAGGCGGATGCGTCACGGCCGAAGGTCAGATGACGTACGAACTTCCGACCCCCGCGTGGATGAAGACTATTGAGGAAATTGGAACAACGCACTCAGCGAGAGTAGAGGCACAATTACATGCCATGGTGATGATAGAAGAAAGAATATTACAGTCTCCATTCTTTGCTCATTTGGCCCCGCGACGATACATATCTGGGCACGAGCTACAGTATAAACCGTATTTTATGTTAATGGCAGAATACCAGTTAGCCATTGAGAAAGAGACAGGTAAAAAACCATCACATGCAACTCAATTCGAGGCGGCTGATTTGCCACTTGATGCACAAAAAGGAAGGATCTATCAACCAGAGTGGCGAAAAGATTTACTACAGCAGTATCCAGAGATGATGAGTACATGGGTAAAGGCACCTTTGCATTTGAAGTATAACCCATGTTGGGGACCAGTGCCACGACGCCGCTCCTGGACTGCCTTTGCTATTAAGGTACAAAACAATAAGCAGTGCCAAGACTGGTTGAATTACCCCTATTTTAAGCCACCCATTGAGTTACCAACTGTAGGCTACATGATGGCTACAATTCGCCACTGGCTCCCTAGATTAAAGCATATGGACGATATAGTGGCGCATATGACTGTCAAAATTTTTGACATGATGCAAATGATTTTTAAAGTCTTCCGACGCGTCAAGGCACCACATGTCAACACCCCGGGCTTTGAGCATGGCAATTTCGATCTGGTATATGATATGAGTACGACGCCATCGCTACGGGTGTGTTATGCCTGGCATTGCAGAGTCACGTACTTACCGGCGTGCTACAAGCAAACATTCGAAGAAATGTTCACCACCGGTTTCTGGGAATACCACTCTGAAGTGTTCATCAGCAGGCCGACTCACTTATTGCAATTATTTGCCTGTGAACAGTTGGTGTATTCCACGCATTACAGACTCCCACCATCAGATGAACCACAACCAGTTAATTGGGACAAGCTCGAGGCAGACCTAGCCCGAGGCATTCGAGTATCTGAGCACACCCTCGCTCACGACCTCCTACAAAACTACATCCGACAGACCGCACAACAAGGTTCTGTCGAGGACGACAGAAGCGAGAGGGAGGGGGGTGTTGGAAGCAGCCAGAGGCACAGACGCCACGGAAGCATGTAACGACAGAGCAGGGAGCCAGTCAGATCAATTTCTCAAACAAATAAGTTTTTTTATCACTTTTCAAAACATTCAACAGTGATTTTTATCACTAATTGTAACATATGTAACATAGAAAACCCCATTTTGTAATCCATAGCTCCATTTTGTGCAAGCCGAGGAGTCCTCGAGCTTGAGGAGCTTAGGTAGAATGCGCGTACCAATTTTCGTTATTTTTAGATAGCGTTTACCCTTCCAAATAGCATCTAGGACCTAATTTTTAACTATGCCGGTCACTAGATGTGAAACCGGTCAAAACTAGTCTAGAAACTATAAAAAGAGGTAGAGAGCTCGTTTTTGAGGTTGGCTAGTGTGAGCTTAGAGCTATTTTGAGCTTGTAATAGTGTTCTTGAGTAATAGAGCTAATTTCCCACCTTCCATTGTGTCTTGCTTGTCTCTTCGTAGTGTGTGTGCATGCGTGTGTGCATTTCTATGCTTCTCACCTTCACTCTCACTTCATCTCACATTCACGATCTTCATATCACTCCTATCTCTTCCGCGGATTGACATTAAGGAGGTGGAGCTTCTTAACGTGGTTCTCACCATTGAGCTAGAGCAACACAAGCATCCTTTGATTTTTTGCAAAAGAAAATGTGAAGGATAATGGCACATTTGAAAGACAGAGATAGAGAGAGATCTTGTTCCAAGGTTTGTCTCATGTGACATGAATGAGTCATGCTTAGTTGAAGGTGGAACCATTGATGACGGAGCATTTATCAGTTGGAATAGAAGTGTGTCTCGGCTAGAAGATGATTTTATTGCTGCCTTATCTGGCAGAGCAGAATATTGATCGATCTTTCATGGTAAGAATCCTCTACTTGGGTATCACGACAACACTGATATATTATGGGTTCCGAGTACTTGACATGACTACTATGAATATCATCTTTGAAAGATCCAGTGGACCTTTAGGTTACAACAACAATAGCAACGGAGCAATCCACCATTGATACCTGCTCCAAATCAACATGGACAACCTCTTTTGAGCACCTAGCAACTTTTGAAAGCTCACAAATATATCTTCATGCAAGAATCGAAGGACAAAGTACATACCAAGGGACTACAACTGGAAAAGGCTTGCAGTGACAAATGAAGAACCGGACAACTGACCCTACTATGTTTGGAAGATATACGACTCTTGTTCATACATGATGGACACTACCTCTCAAAGCGCTACATAGAACAACCACCACAACAAGGGTTTGTTAGGGACCACAAACTCGAGAGGGGGGAGTCCTGACACTCAAGGTCAAGCATAAAGCATGGATGTGAATCAAAGAAGTGGACATATAAGAAGGAGGAGCATGTAGAAAGCTCCAAGAAGTGTATGTCAAATTTTCAGAAGAAATCCCTATAAAATAGTGATTTTAATCACTAGAGACCATTGTAAATATTATTTCACATTTTTGACAACTCCATTTTGTCCAAGCCGAGGAGTCCTTGAGCTTGAGGAGTATTATAAGTATCGTCCCACCAATTTTCATAATTTTTAGACTCCGTTTGAGCCCTCAAACAAGCCCTGGAAATTAATTTTTAACTAGGCCAAAAACTAGGTCTAGATAGGGCCAAAACTAGTTAAAAAACTATAAAAGGAGCTAGAGACCTCATACAACAACTACAACAATTCAACCTACCAAGGAGGATACAAAGGGAGAAGAGATTACAACAATTACAGAGAAGACTCAAATCAAGAAGGCTCTCTACTTCCCATGAATATGATAATGTCACAAGGTAAATATGATGAACATGTTTTCAACATAGATTCAAGTTGCTCAAATGTGGAAGGAAATGTGGCCCTCCTATCAGACTTAGAAGATCCAATGAACAAGCATGAAGTGCAAAGAGGTGATGATACAAGGCATCTAGTGGAGAAGATAGGAAATGTAAAAGCTCCTGATGGAAACATCATTCTACTTAGCAAGGTACTCTATGTCCCTACCATCACAAAGAACTTGATAAGTGTAGGATAGATTGTGGAAAAAGGCCTACAAACTAGGTTCACAAAAGGAGGAGCATTTGTTGAAGATCCAAGTCAAGGATACAGGAGAATTGCAAAAGGTGAAAAGATAGGTAGATTATTCACATTTGAATTGCAAGACACTAGGAACATTGCGCTCTTTAATTATGGTAGTCCGACACTCACAGAATTGGAAGTATGCACAAAAAGGTTAGCACATATTGGTGAAACATCATTAAAGAAAATTTGCAAGGACCAAAGTGTACTTGGACTCCCTAATCTGTCAAAGCAACACATGATTTATAAGTGTAGTACATGTCAATTTGGAAAGTCTCACAAGTTACCATTCATGAAGAAAGGAATTATGCATGGAGATCTCTTGGATTTGGTTCATACAGATGTATGGAGACCTAGCAAGGATGCTTCAATATCTAGATCAAGGTATTATGTCTCCTTCATTGATGATTGCAAGGATGAAGTCTTTTCATGCTTCAAAAGATATTTAGCTCTTGTTGAGAACCAAATAGGTAAAACACTAAAAAGGCTAAGGTCAGATGGAGGGGGAGAGTACTTCTCCCATGAATTTAACTCCTTTCTTCAAGAGAGGGGAATCAAAAGAGAGTTTACTACAAGGTACACTCCTGAGCAAAATGGAGTGGCCGAGAGAAGGAATATGACAATTGTTGAAGCTGCAAGGTCTATGCTAAATGAAAAACACTTACCTAATTATTTATGGGTTGAGGCCGTATCCACAACCACTTATTAGATTAACAGGTTACCTTCAGAATTACTTGATAGTATGAGACCATATGAGGCTTGGAATGGAAGAAGACCAAGCTTCGATCATTGTAAGATTTTTGGATGTATTGCTTATGCTCATGTTCCTTCATAGGTTAGAGGAAAGATGGATCCAAAAGCTGAAAGATGTGTGTTCATCGGATATGAAAACAACCAAAAAGGCTACAGGCTATACAACCCAACAACCAAAGGAGTCTTGGTGAGTAGAGATGTAGTATTTGATGAGAATAGTTCTTGGTATGAAGATGCAATGAGATCAAGTTACCTTATGATATTGAAGAAGATTTTCCAAAACTTGTCAAGGATAACCCTTCTAAAATTGAAGAACACAATATCTCAGAAGATGATGAAGCAACTCAGATTGAAAAACTCAAAATGTGGAAGTCTAAAGGTAAAGCTAAAATGTAGGAACTTAGACAAGAGGCAGAATCACCACATCATGGCCTAAGAAGGTCCATGAGGGAGAAAAGAAAACTAGAGAGGTATGCGTTTGATACTTCTCTAGTTATTAAACATTCACATGACATAAATCAAGAGGAACCCTCAACATTTGAGGAAGCAAATAAGAAATCAGAATGGAGGCATGCAATGGAAGAGGAAATTGAAGCTCTTGAGGAAAATAACACTTCGAAATTAGTTCCCAAGTCTTCATCAATGAAAGTGATAGGTTCAAGATGGATGTACAAATTGAAGAAGAACTCCGATGGCTCCACTAACAGGTATAATGCAAGGCTTGTGGCAAAAGGCTTTGCACAAACTCAGGGAATTGATTATGAGGAGACTTTCTCTCTTGTGGTAAAGATGCCTACAATTAGAGTCCTGCTTAGTATTGCTTCTTCCAAGAATTGGAAGATACTTCAGTTGGATGTAAAAAATGTATTTCTTAATGGATGGATAACAAAAGAGGTGTATATGGCACAAACACTTGGTTTTGAGAATCAAATACATCCTGATTATGTGTGTAAACTTAATAAAGCTCTATATGGACTCATACAATCTCCAAGGGCTTGGAATCACAGGATTGTTTCATTCTTGTAGGATAAATGATTTCAACCTAGCAAGGCAGATCCATCACTCTTCATCAAAAAGAGTAATTCTGAAGTCATCTATTTGTGTGTGTATGTGGATGATATTATACTTACAAGAAATGATGCAGATGGGATAAAGAAGATCAAGGAGCAGATGAAAGAAGAGTTCAAGATAAGTGACTTAGGGTCACATACATACTTTCTAAGATTGGAAATAATATATGGAGATCATGGTCTATTCCTTACTCAAAGGAAATACATTGAAGACTTGTTGAAAAAGTTCAAGATGCAAGACTGCAGGATTGCAGGTACTCCAATGGAGGTTAATCATAAATTGAGCTCACATGAAGGTGAACTCATAGAAGATATCACAGGTCATCAAAGTCTTGTGGGTAGTTTGAACCATGCCACATTGACAAGACTAGATATATGCTATAGTGTGAGTGTGCTAAGTCAATATATGCACACACCCAAGAAAGCTCACATGGATGCTACCAAGAGGATACTCAGCTATCTCAAAGGGACTATGAATGAAGGGTTATACTACCCTTATGTATCTGATTTAAGTCTAAAGTTGTTCTCTGATGCAGATTGGGCTGGCTCCAAGGAAGAGAGAAGGAGAGCCTCATGATATCTTACCTTTGAAGGTTCAAAACTTGTCTCATGGTCATCTAAGAAGCAACCCACAGTTGCTCTCTCTTCCACAGAATCTGAATACAGAGGTCTTGCTATAGCTACTAAATAAGCAATGTGGATGAAGACACTATTTACAGATCTTGGATTGGAAATTGGAACTCCAAATATTTTTGGTGACAAATGAGTTCCATTCACTTGGCTGCCAATACAATTTTTCATGCAAGGACTAAACATATTGAAGTACATTACCAATATGTAAGAGAGAAGATTGTGACCAAGGAAATTCAGCTATCATATGTGTCAACTCATCAACAATGTGCAGACATTTTAACCCAGGCATTAGATGGAACAAAACTAAGTAAATTCAAAGGTATGATTGGTTCGCACGAAATCAAGGAAGAATGAGGACCAATCATGCTAGGCTTGAGGGGGAGCTATTGGTGCAATTAAACCCAAGCCCACATACTTGGTTGATTAACTTATGCTTGATTTATTGGCATAATCTATGCAAGACTACATGTGAATAGTTTCTTGTAAAAATGCTTCATATTTATCCTTGTAAAGGTGGGTTACACCCACGTTGATTTAGGAAATTCTAAAATCATGAATCAATGAGTTGTTGAGTGATGAGGGAATCTATCCTACACTTTAGGATTCACCTTTTAGGTAGAAGTCTGAATTTGAATTCAAAGCTTGGCTCCAAACATGATTATAAAAAGGGGATCAAAAGATTCGCATATTATCTCGAGCCCATGAGATCATTTTGAGTGAGTTTTATTGTGAAGTGAGAGCTCATCTCATAGTTCATTCACCTCTCACACATTGAGCAATGTATGGTTGCCAATGACATTGTATTTGTACATGTTTTAATACATATATGAGCATCATATTCTCATTTTACTTCTCTGTTAGTACTCCATCAGAACAGTGATTTTCTCAGAGCTTGTTCTCATTGTGTAGTTGATCATTTGCCATGATTTAAAGCACGATGGCATCCGAATACTATCTATTATAGTCCTACAAAGTTTCATTAGCATTGCTCCTCGGAATCCTGAGATATTAGCATATCTTTGCTCACTGGACTCATGACTCTTGTAGCCCTTGAATGTCGGAATGGCACTGTGACTTGATAAACTCCTTTCTCTGCATGTAATCCATCATTTTTTACAAAATCACTCATGATTGTTAGCTTACTAAATTAGTTAGAGTTCACCAAAAGGAATTAAGGCAATTGCTGCTATGCTTAGAGAATTGTTCAAAACAGTGAACATGTGTAGGAACACAAATAGCAGGTTTTTTACTCTTGGATCAACTCTTACCTATCTATTTTGATTCATATTTTTGAGAGTGATCTTCCAAGGTACATAGGGTGTCTAATAAATCCTTTGGCAAGCTAGAAGAGCCCACTACATATCTCTGGAGTTCATTTGGTGGGTGTAGTGCAAAGTTTTTTCAGCACCACTTCATCTTAATCAAGTACAAATCCATCTTCACATCCTGGAGGGTGAACTATCTTCTAGTCTAGGTTCTAACTTAACATCCTAGATTTCTTAGCTATGTAACTACCAAGTTCCTCATTTTGATGGCCTTGGCAATACTTGCCCTTGTCTCAAGACCTTTTTTGGTCTTATACTTGAATTATTTTTCTTAATCTAAGAAAATCCATTCAGTGATACCATACATGTAGTATCTACTACTTTACTATGATATCCATAAAATTATACTTTTCTTTGATTAGAATGCTACTAATCATTTATCTTGATCACTATTCATTATAAATCATATACCTTTGGGTGCACTAGAATTGTCTCTAAGGTCTACTTGACTCATAGAGTCCTAAGATCTTCGAACTTGCACCTCAAAGTTTACTTCTACAGACATCTTAAGGTTTTCTCTAAGATATATTGATTCACATAATCATAAGGTTTAAGGACTTATACCTCTTGAATTTCGAATTTCTAAACTTTGGCATTACTTTACCCTTGTTTTAGCCATTTCTCTAAACATAAGGGTATGTTTGAATCAACCCATTAGTTCTTATAATGTCTTGAAAGAACAACTATGATCACCATTACTCCTTCTTTCACACCAAAATCATTTTTGAAATGGTTAATCTTCTACTTTATCTATGATACTTTCATATCTTACCTTACTTGTTGAAGTGTTCTTGAGTTTTTCCAAAGTTCTCACTTGCAAGCCGTGATGAATAAGTTAACCATTGTAAGTAATTTTACTTTTGTCTCTTTAACTTAGACAATCCAACTTTACACCCTGTACTCTAACTTTAGAGTTATTACTTGTATATTTAGTTTCTTGTGTGTCCATCAACTAGACCCATACTCACTCTCTTATTTTTGTACTCTTAAAAGTATGGAATCTTAGAGTTAGTATGCTAGTCTACATCATGAAATGTGATTTCCTCTTTAAAGATAAGTATTTCCTTGCCATCAATCATACATAGATGTTCTAAAATTATTCCTTTGTCTCTCTTAGACAAAGCTTCTAGTATTCATCTATCTATTTCAACTAGAAGTTCTCTCAAAGGTAACCTTGGTTACTTTGAGGATTCCATCCCCCAACCATTCCCAAACTAGATGAAAAAAAAAAAGATGATCTATGAAAAGGGACCCTTGAAATATTATTTAAGTCAAATGTGACTCATTTTGGGGATACCATTATTTTATTATTTTGATAATTAATGAGAACTTGAGAGCTCTTGTCTTTCTCTTCTAATCTCATCATCAAGCTTTCATGTGATTTTATGATGATTTTCTGAGTGTTTATCATGGATTTTTCTTTGTGATCAGTAGTTCTTCGAGTATTTCATGTTATCATAAGTTTATCTCAACATTCTAAGTCCCCATAACCTTGCAAAGTATTGTTCAACTTGATTGTGTGGTTCTATCAGAATCATGATTATCTCCTCATTAGGGTACATGTATTGAATTTAAAGTTTGATGTTACCAATGTCTTAATCATGAAAAATAACAAACTTTAGGGACCCAAAATAATTGAAAAACCTTATTTCTAGCTCAATCTACAAGTAAACATAGAATTTTCTATAAATTTTATGAAATCTTTTCTGAACTTGATCTTGTATGAAAAATCTTGGAGTCCATTGATGAAGAAGGGGCTATGGTCTTAGTATACTTCCCGGATTCATAATTTAAAGTGTTTAAGGCTGTTTTTTCTTTATATTATGATGATTGGAGAGGAAAACTCCAAAACATTAAAACAAACATTTTTGGCATCATTGTCAGGGAAGTAAGGAAAGCTTTCAAACATTGGAGCTTTGGACCTTGCTAGATCTTCCAAGTTGATGGTAACAAATACTTCTTCAAAGTTATTGTGAATCATCAAGTGCTGCAAAGATGAAAAGGTGAGTGTATTTATCTTTGGGAAAGATTTCTTCATTCATTTTGTTGAGAAGAAGGAGTGAGGAGCTGAATGTTGTTCTTTAACTTCAAAGCACAAGATCTCAATCTTTCTTTGTCAGCTTTTTAGCTCTATTTTCATGAAACCCTAGACAAATGGTTTACTTTATGTTTGGGAGAAAAAATCCAAAAAATTGAGATAAAAAGTGGAAAATTTTCTTGTGAAAAAAAGATAAAATTAGTGAATCATCAATTCTTGGAATCGAAAGAAGAGAAAATGGAAAAAAATAAAAAGACAAGTTAGAAAATAATTTTTTTATTAATAGAGAAGAACAATTCTTTTTGAAAAAAAGTTCCATTTATTTTGTTTTGCAGGAAAAAAGGAGTGAAGGGGCATTCTTGGGCTTTAAGGGAAGGTATGACATCAAGAAAAGTGAAAAAATTTTGAAAAACATAGGTAAATACAAAAACACAATTTTCTATAGAGAATCGTGATCCTCTGTGGAAAGTAAGATCATCAAAACTTTGTGCAAATTGAAACATTTTGTTGGGAAAAGAGGAAAGAGAGAATACCAAGATTTAATCTAAGGTAAACTTTAAAATCTCTTGAAGAAAATTGAAAATCAAGATTGTTAGCAGAGACTATAAAAACAAGACTTAGACAAAATTTTGGTCATTGAGTGAAAGAGGTACACTGCGAGAGTGATCAGAATCGTGATTCAGAGAGCATAATTAAGAGCAAGTTTTTTCAACACTTTTGAGCAAGCAACTCCAAGGTAAATTTTTTTTGGCACCATATTCATATTTGTTTGAGAACTGTTTTGCAAAAAATTGTTAAAAATCAATAATCATCATAATCATTATTTCTTCAAATGCTTGTTTCAATGAGAAAAAAATAGTTTTTATTCAAAATCTTTCATTGCATGTTAATAAAATAGTAAGGTGCTTCTATTCTAGTGAAAATAATAAATAAAAACATTGAACAAAAATTTTGGAAAAAGTACACAGAATAGTGATTCTATGAAGGAAAACACAATTTTTTAAAATCATGATTTTTAGTGAAATTGTGGTTTTCATGATTCTGAGGAATCACGATTGTTTGACAATCAAAATCTCATGATTTTGGCCTCATAATCACAAAAAATCATGATTGTGTAAAAACACAATTATGAGAAAAAACCACGGTTTTGAGGCTCAAAGTCTTACACTTTTGACCTCAAAATCGCAAAAATTCACGATTCTGAATTTGAGGCTCAAAATCTCACGATTTTGACCTCAAAATCACAAAAAATCATGATTGTGTGAAAACACAACTATGAACAATAAAATGCAATTTTGAATTTAAAATCACGATTTTCATTAGAGGATCACGAGTCCTCAAAATCTCAATTTTGAGCTGAAAAAAGTGATTTTTTTTAACTAAACCAAAAAACAATTTTCTTTAAATTGCACAATATAAAAAATATTAAAGAAATGAAAATAATAAAAAAATATTAAGAAAATAAGGAAAGCCATTATACATATTGAAAATCACGATTCTCCATGAAAAACATGATTTTGAACATAGAAACATGATTTTTCCATATGAATTGGAAACTTGAAAATTTTTATATACATGCAAAAGCAATACTATTTCTAACATTAAGAGTCTAATGTGGGAAGAAAATACCAAAACAAAGGTAAAAAAATGCCTAGTCCTAGTTCTATAAGGAATTTAGGGTTTTGTGAGAAACCTTATAAAAATTGATGAGAGTGAGATCAAGACTAGTTACAAAGCATAGTCAAAGATATGAGGAGTCTTGGGCACAACAAACCACAAGTGGAAAGGAGAAGAATATATACCCATCACATAGCAACATGAAAAACCTAAATGGAGAAGTAGGGATTTAGAACCTATGTCTATGAAGATGGCATGCATAAGAATGTCACTAGACTGAGAAACTTAGAAATTCCTTTAAATTTGATGGCAATGGCTCAGTTTAAAGATGGCAGATATGAAGATAGGCAATGATGTATCTATGTCTTCATAAATAATCCAAAAGGCACAAATGATTTGGGTCAATGCTGAGAGAAAAGAGCTTGGGATCAAAACCTAGAACAACCTTATATTCCAAGGAGTAGCATACATCATACTCCAGTAGAGCCACAAAGGGAGAGAAGGCAACAAATTTCACCTAATCCTTTTCTAGGGGAAGGAGAAGCTATACATGAGTTTCCTATCAGAAGGAGAAATGAGTGGAATAACAATGGGAGAACCATGAGACCATAACAAGTAGCAAAGTGCATGAAAAATCAATATGATGGATCTTCAAATCCTCACAATCATGTAGCTGAATAGAAACAAATCCTCAAGGCTGAGGAGATACAAGAATATAAAACACAGTATGAAACCTTTGGATGAACTATATTAGGAGCTGCCTTGACATGGTTTCTACCACTAAGGAAGGATATTTTTGTAGAGATAGAAAGGTTTGTGGAAGGATTCATAGGAGAACTATCCAAAATAGGAATTAAACATAATACAACTATATTGATCCACATATTTAGGCAATATTAGGATGAAAATGTTAGGGGGAAAAGATTCAAACAATATCTAGATAGATGCCCTTAGGATGAAAAACATCAATGCCTAAAAGAGTGCCTTTGTTCATAGAAGGATTAATTAATGCATAGTTGAGGACCATGCTATATTGTAGAAGATTTCCAAGACAAGAGAACACTTCAATACTGCACCTTAGAAAAGAAATGGACAAATCATACAAGGGATGAATGCTTTTAGAACAAAAAACTTGTGAGAGAAAGGGATTATCAAATCAACCAAGCCCATTGAGAGAGAGAGACTTTTTGGAACAAGTTAGACCTATCTTAGGACAACAACCACCCATACCAACTAATTGTTGGAGATAGACGTCTGCGGAAGCACGCGAACAGCACAAGGAAGAAGAAGAAGCTTGGAGCACAAACACACAATACTGAATGTATTACTAGAGAATGTACAAAGATAAGTAGCCCATTAGGGCAATAGGCGTATATACAAGCCGGGGGGAAAAAACCTCCTAAAGAGGGAAAAAAGTGCCCCGGCGGTCCTAGAGTGTTCACACACATCACTACCTAAATATATCAACAAATCCCCCCTGGGAGTGATGCGGTGAACAAGGAGCTGGCACTCATGTATAAGGAAGTGCCAAGCTATGTGGAAATCACTCCACAAAAGGAAGTAAGCCCAAAGCTTTGCGGAAAGCTTCAAACTTCTCCCTAGGCAGAGCCTTCGTGAAAAGGTCTGCAATGTTCTCTTGCGTGGGCACATATGCCAAGCTGATCTCCCCAGCAGAGAACCTCTCCCTGACATAGTGATAATGCACCTCAATGTGCTTAGTGCGAGCATGGAACACAGGGTTCCTCGCAACTGCCAATGCGCTCTGACTGTCAGTGAAGATGGTGGTGGCAGAAGACTGGCCAACACCCAAATCAGCCATAAGGCATCTGAGCCACACACACTCAACAGTCGATATGAAAGCTGCCCTATACTCAGCCTCACAACTGGAAGTGGCCACAGTAGGCTGCTTCTTGCTCAACCAAGATATACATGAGCTACCAAGCATGAAGCAAAAGCCACTGGTGGACACACGAGTGTCATAGCAACCAGCCCAATCTGAGTCAGAAAAAGCATGCAAATCTGGCAGTAGTGATCCCCCCTTGGGATAAAACAACCCAAGTAGCCGAGTACCACTCAAGTAGCGAAAGATGTGCTTAACCGCCTTCCAATGCGTGACTCTTGGGCAATGCATAAACCTGCTCATCTGTGAGACAACAAACTGAATATCTGGCCGAGTAATGCATAAGTAAATCAAGCATCCAACAACCTGCTGATAGAGAACAACATCAAATGCATCTCCAGCATCATGAAGACTCAATCATAAACCTGTCTCCATAGGAGTGGCAATAGGTTTACAATCTTCAAGGCCAAAACGCTGCAATAATGTGTCAATATATTTCGTTTGACACAAAGCCATTCCACCATCAACTTGCATAAATTGAATGCCCAAATAGTGATGCAAATGCCCCAAATCAAACATCTCAAATGAGGCATGCAAATCAGCCTTGAAATCAGCAATATGCTTCTCAATAGGACCAGTGAGCAGCATGTCGTCTACATAGACAACAATGATCAGAAGCACATCATTAGCACGCTTAACATATAAGGTGCTTTCAGTTGGACTGTTCTCAAAACCATGTGCAATCAGATAGGCATGTATCTTCTCATACCAAGCACGTGGTGCTTGCTTTAAACCATATAACGCCTTCTTTAACCTGCACACCTGGTTTTCATGCCCTTTCTGCACAAAGCCACGGGGCTGAAAAACATACACTTCTTCATGCAAGTCACCATTCAGAAATGCTGTTTTAATGTCCAACTGATGTACATTCCAACCATGATGGGCTGCAAGTGCATAAATGCTCCGAACAGTAGTCATACGGCATGTAGGTGCAAATGTCTCATCAAAATCAATGCCTCTTTCCTGCGCATAACCCTTTGCAACAAGCCTAGCCTTATACCTATCAACTGTACCATCAGGTTTACGCTTCAGCTTGTATACCCACTTAGTGCCAATGGCCTTCTTGCTAGGAGGCAAGTCACATAAAGACCATGTACCATTCTTCATTATAACATCATATTCAGATTGCATGGCAGCCATCCATTTTTCTGAATTCTGTGCTTCATCAAAAGAAACAGGCTCATTCTCATCACAGAGACTAGACGCAGCCATAGCATAGCAATCTGATGCAAAGGAGGCACTATGAGAGCCTGAACGAGTACGATATGACAAAGGTGCATCTAATTTGCTGTCACGCAAAGTCTGCACCAGCCATTTTGGCATAGTTTTTGCCTGCTCAATATCAGCTCTCTCATCAACAAGTGCATCATGTAAATCTGCATCAGAAATAGAATGATCGGCATCATCATATGAAACCTGCAAAGGCTGAGAAGTTGCCTCATTAGGACTAGCACTAGATTGTCCACCTGTAAAAAGAGGCATCAACGTATCATACATGTCTTTGGAGCTAACAGATGTCTCCTTAGTACATGAAAGCAATGGCTGAATAGCATCTTCCACAAAGACAACATCACGGCTAACCAGAATGCGTTTAGTCTGTGGATGATATAGACGATAGCCTTTACTTTCAGAATTGTACCCAACAAAAATACATTTTACTGCCTTATCATCCAATTTTCTGCGATGTTGTTCAGGCACTAATGCATATGCCAAACAACCAAAAACACGCAGATGAGCAACAAATGGCTTGCGGTCATGCCAAGCCTCATATGGAGTGATAGACTGCAACGCTTTAGTGGTACACCTGTTCAGTACATATGCTGCACACATGACAGCCTCAAGCCAGAAACTATGTGGTAAAGCCTCACTTTTGACCATGCACCTCGCCATCTCCATGAGTGACCTGTTCTTTCGTTCAGCAACTCCATTCTGTTGAGGTGTATACGGCACTGTACATTGGTGTTTTATCCCACGTTCAGCCAGAAATGCATTAAAATCTGAAGACATATATTCCCCCCCTCGATCACAACTGAGGGTGCCCATTTTACATGCTGACAGATTTTCAGCCAAAACCAAAAACTGTTTGAAGCACATGAACACTTCGGACTTTGCTTTGAGTGGATATACCCATGCATGCTTGGAAAAATCATCAATGAAAGTCATGAAGTAAAGGTAATTTCCAAAAGAGGGTGTCTGCATAGGACCACAGACATCACTATGTACAAGCTGCAATTTCTGCGTAGCCCAAACTGAACCATCTTTTGGAAAGGAAGAACGTTGCATTTCGCCCAAAATACAGCCTTCACAAACATGTTTTCCAGGAGCCTCAAGTTTGGGCAAAGAGGACACCATTTCAGATTTTTGCAGGCGTAGCAAACTAGCAAAATTCAGATGACCAAAGCGTGCATGCCAAAGCTTTGCATCTGACATAGCCTGAGAATCATGAACTGCACATGCCGAATCATTCACAGATCTTTCATAGTCTATGAGCTTATACAGCCCATGACATAAGATGCCAGAAGCAATAATCACATCACCATTTGAGAGATCATGGACTGTACACCTTTCATCAACGAATTTCACAACCAAGACAATCTTGGCTAATGCAGAAACTCATAACAGGTTCTTTTTGATCCTTGGCACAAATAAAGCATCTGACAAAGTGAAAGAACTACCATCAGCAGTAGTCAGAATGATCTTACCAACTCCCATAACAGGATAAGAGGAGTTATTGGCGCATGTGACAGTATTCCCTGTAGGGGCAGGCTCGAGTAAAGAGAAGAAACTACGCTCCGAGGTAATATGTTTGGTCGCCCCATTGTCAAAGTACCAAACATCTGAGTCTACTACAGACATGCACTGATCATGAGAAGATGGGTCAAAACTGCAGACAGTAGTAAACGCCCATTCTTCTTCCTGCACAAGATTTGCAGACTCTGTTTTTGGTGTAGAGGCCTCTGCAACAACCATTCCAGCCTCTTTCTTCTTTGCCTCTTTAGCAGCCAGTTTTGGACAGTTCTTTATAATATGATCATTTCCTTTACAGTACTTGCAGAACAATTTCTGCTTTTCTGATTTCTTCTCATCTTTATCCTGGTTCTTCGATTGTGCAGCATTTGCAGATTTCTGCTTACTAGTAGAAGAGCTCCATTTTCCTTTGCCCTTTTGACTAGCCAGGAAAGCTTGATCTGCAACACGCATAATGGACCTGTTCTGCCTGGACTGATCTTCTTGCAACAGAACAGAGATTAATTCCTCAAATGACAAGGCATTTGGATTGCCTTTCATCATCAACCGAAGAGTAGAGGCAAAACTCTGATATGAATCAGGAAGACCATTTAGAACGGTCTGCACAAGTGAGCTATCTGGTATAACCTCATCAGCAGAAATCAATTGTTCCTTCAGGTCTTTGATCTTTGTAAGAAAACTGTCCATAGAATCACCTTCATTCATGTGCTCACTCTCCAACTGTTTTCGGAGGTAAGCAACACGAGCCTCATTCCTAGCCTGGTACAAAGTGGTAAGTGTATCCCAAGCATCCTTTGCTGTTCTACAAGAGCGAATGTGTGGAATAATGGCACGTTTGACAAACAAAGCTATCAATGCATGTGCCTGGGCATCTCTGCCATCCCAACGAATTTGCTCTACAGTAGGTGCAACAGAAACAGCAGCACGAACAGGAATCTGTGGAATATCATCTTCGACACCATCTTCATCAGCTCCAGCACCTGTATTTGCAGTACGTGTCGTTACAGGTGTATAGGACATCTTTCAACACCCTGCACAATGTTCCACAATCCTTTTGCAACCAGTACATGTCGCATCATATAAGCCCATAATGGGTAGTTGGTACCATCCAACTTATCCTCAACAGCCAACATACGGAATACATCACTGCTTTCAGCCATGGCCGGTGACTAAAATACCTTGATGCAAAAAATTGACTGTATCTCAAAAAGTTGAACGGAACTGCCCAGACGAGTTCTGCTAGACCTGTAGCAGACTTCGAGACGCTTAAACTGGCGAACAGAACCTGGTATATACCTTTGGCACAAAAGGACGAAATAGCTTGCACAAGCGCTGCGATAGTGCGTTCGAAGGCCGAAACGAGCTCAGATCGCGATTTCGGCACCACAAGGCAAAGCTGTTTTGATCTCGGAAACACCCTGAGTATGCTCACCAAATTTCGTGTGAATCTGAGACTACAAACGGAGGAGTGTCGACGGCACCCTAGAAGAAGCGATGACCTGCTCTGATACCAATTGTTGGAGATAGACGTCTACGGAAGCACGCGAACAGCACAAGGAAGAAGAAGAAGCTTGGAGCACAAACACACAATACTGAATGTATTACCAGAGAATGTACAAAGATAAGTAGCCCATTAGGGCAATAGGCGTATATACAAGCCGGGGGAAAAAACCTCCTAAAGAGAGAAAAAAGTGCCCCGGCGGTCCTAGAGTGTTCACACACATCACTACCTAAATATATCAACACTAATGTGGTTCCAATGAAGTACACAGTCCGAGAGGAGAATTTAGAAAGATCACTGGTACCATCTAGAGAATATTTTGATGGGTATAATAGTCACTTAGATGATTATTCTAAACAAGATAGTTGGGAATACACTTATGACAAAGAACATATCTTCAAGCCTTGGATTTAGGAAATGGGAGAATTGAAATGGATGCAACCACATTCATTTATATAACAAACAATTAAATCTCAAACCCAAAACTTCAATTCAAAATAACACATGTAACTTTTTATAGGTGTGGGGGGGATCATTCTCTGAGACAATGTTCTCAACCACCTACATTGAGAGTAGAAGGAGCCTATTGTAAATAATGTGAAAGAGAACATTTGATTAAAGAATGTCCAAAAATTTCACAAAGAAAAAACAAAAACTCTTACATACCTTTGAAATCAATTGAAATCCTAGAGAACATAGAGAGTGAGAATAATCAAGTGACACCTATAGAAGTGATAACAAGAGCACAAACTAGACAACAAAACCTAACAATGTAAGAAAATAAGAGGGAAATGAAAATTAATAATTCATGGAAAGAAAGGAGAGCTTAATAAAAGGCATAAGAGAAGAAAGTAGAAGAACTGGAAAAAGAAATGCACACCAAAATTCAAAGGGAATTGCAAGAACAAAATCTAAAACAAAAACAAGAGTGCATTCATATGCAAAACTTGTAAAAAAAAAGACACTTTGACCAAAGCATACAAAGCAAGGATAAAGGAAGGACCAATTCTAGCAAATCAAAAAAAGGTATATCCAATACCTGAGTTGGAAGTAGAAAGAATGAATTCATGTAAAGAAGTTATTCAAAAGACTCAGGGATTACTGGAAGAAGAGAATCTAGAAAACCTATCCAAAAATCCATGAAATATACAAGAAGAGTTTGGGAAGAAGTTTTGGAAAATAAGTTGAAGAAGCAACAAAATAAACACAATGTTCAGCAAAAAGTGGAACAAGGCAACCATTCAAGTGACAGTGAGGAAATATTGCTAAAAATGGAGGTCAAGCTAACTGATCAATGTAAGACATTGTGTCAATGGAATTTAAAGAAATAGTTAGGGAAAACTCTCATTCATAGAAATTTTTGAAAAAAAAATTAGAAAACCGTGATACCAACAAGATAGAGAATCAATCATTTAGATACCTATAGATAAAATTGGAGGATATGGTGAGGGTGAAGAAGGTAACACCATACTTTCAATCCACTTTGGAGATAAACAAAAAAAATGCCATTTTAGATAGTGGAGATGGTCTAGCCATAATGACAAGAAGAACTTGGGAAGAATGGGGGGCTCAACCACTGAAACCTCCTAAAATGAAACTTCAACTTGTTGGACTCTCCTACTCGAGAGGATAACCTCTATGTAGAAAACCTAGATCCAAACACCACACACAATACTCCACACAGAGCCTCTAGAATACACAGAAAAGACAATACACAAAGAGCATGGACAAAGATTTCTAGGGTGTTACAAATGCAGTCAAACTTGTAGTATGTGGTGGACCAGACCACTATGTGTTTCATTAAAGAACATATACGAAAAATGACCATTTTGCCTTTCACATGGACACTAATAGTAACAATCTCCCACTAAATGCCGATATGACCAAAGTGTCTATGGGAGAAACATAAAGAATGATAATGAATACCTGAGTGTAAGTGTACAAACTATACCTCCCACATGATGGGCATGTTACACAATATACAAGCAATTGTGTAGGATCATGAATCAAGTAACCCCCATCAAGTGACAATAGTGTCGAAAGTTATCTTGTGGTAGAGCTTTAGCTAGATCATCTGCAACATTATCTCGAGTATCAACCTTCTCAAGAATAATGCGCTCAGTGGCTAAGAAGTCCATAATGAAGGGATATTGCACCTCAATGTGCTTGGTCTTTGCATGATAGATTAGTTTCTTAGCCAATACAATGGCACTCTGACTATCACTGAGCAAATGAGGTACATGCTGAGGTAGACCTATATCACAAGCAAGGTAGGAAAGCCAAAATGCTTCCTTACATGCCTCACTTGCTCAACATACTATGCTTCTATAGTGGAAGCAATTGTACACTCTTGAAGATAGGATCTCCAAGAGATAGCACCTCTAGAAAAATGAAAAATGTATCCTGATGTAGACTTACAGTTATCTACACAACGAGCATAATTAAAATCTATGTAACCAATAATGGATGCTTTCCCTTTATCCAAGAATAGAAACTTGTCCCTAGTGCCACTACGATATCTCAAAATCATCTTGCCTGCTTCTCAATGATTCTTTCCAAGATTAGATATATATCTACTCATAACTCCCACTACAAATGCAATGTCTGATCTCATAGCTACCATAGCATACATGAGACTACCAACAATAAACTAATAAGGAATTTTAGACATGAATTCCTTTTCCTCGTCTGATTTGGGGCAATCATCCTTGCTCAATTTCACATATGTGGGTAAACACGTACTCAATGCCTTTCCACCCTACATATTTAACCTGTGAAGTACTTTGGATATGTACTCGCTTTGAGACAAGTATATGCATCCTTTACTCCTATCACAAGTAATGTGCATGCCAAGAATATGTTTGGCATCCCCCAAATCCTTAATATCAAATGTCTTATTCAACTTCTTTTTGAGAATTGACAAGTCATAATAGGACTTCCGAGCAATGAATATATCATCGACATAAAGTATCAAGCATATCAAGCTACCATCTGAGCATCTCTTTGTGTAGAGATAATCATCCTCATTGCTTTAAGCATAGCGTTGAGACTTCATAAAAGCATCAAAATTTTGGTACCATTGTCGAAGGGACTGTTTAAGTCCATATAAGCTCTTCTTCAACTTACGGACTAGACTTTCTTTGCCAAGAACTACATAACCCTTTGGTTGTTCCATATAGATCTCATCTATACGTTCTCCATGCAAGAAAGTAGTTTTCACATCCATTTGGACTAGCTCTAAGTCTTCCACTGCAAGGAATCCAAGAAACATTCAAAGGGTAGTCATATGGACCATTAGAGAGAAGATTTCCTCAAAATCAACACCATTTTGTTGCATAAAGCCCTTTGCAACAAGTCATGCTTTATACTTTGGAGAAGCACTATCTGATGTAAATCTTAGCTTATATACCCATTTACATGGTAAATCTTTCATGCCCTTTGGCAAAGGTACTAAATCCCAAGTACCATTCTTGTGAATAAAATCCAACTCACTCTTCATGGCACGCTCCCACTTGACATGATCATTTTTCTACATGGTCTCTTTGTAACCAAAAGGCTCATCAACATCTGTCAGCATAACAAAATCCAAACCTCGAACATATCTATCAGGTGGATGTGACATGTGTAAAGAGCATCTCAATGGTTGTTGAATAGGAACATTTGTAAACTGATATGATCAGACATTCTCTTGAACATCCCTATGTGCAACATTTTTATGCATGCTAATGGAGGACTAGTATCCTCAAATACCATTCTTCTCACTTCAACCTCCTTAATGGGTTGTTTATGGAGAGAGTACACATGTGGAAGCGAAATAGAAAAAACACAAAAGAAAGAGTGTGAGAGACACAAAGTGAGTAGACCAAGAAATGGGTAAACTCATGTGGATTAGAAATGAGCTTGCCAAAAGCATGGAGTGGGCTCCTAAAGCTTCTAATCAATTACAAATGGGGGGAGAGGCCCTCCTTATATAGATTTGGGAGGGGCATTCCAAAATACATCTCATGTGGGATAATTCTCCTAAAAGGAGAATGAATACAAGGGTAGAAGCAAATGGCAAGGTACCCAAATACAAAAGAGATACAATATAAAATGTAAATAAATTAGAAATGGAGTGCCCCCTAGATACAAAATGGAGATGCACTCATGCGGATACAAATGTAGATGATGTAGGAGCAATCATGCCATCAAAACCCCCTCGACAACTCCATTTTGGAGTGATTGAATGCTACAGAGGTCCACCAAGTGCTCGAGCAGAACTCAAGGTAGAGCCTTCGTGAACATGTCTGCCAGGTTCTCTCGAGAGGTACATTGCTCCAGAGTAATCTCTTGAGACACAAGATTCTCGTGGATGAAATGGTACTAGCTCTCAATGTGCTCCATCTCAGCATGGAACATTTTATTCTTGGCGATGGCCAAGGTTGACTGGTTGTCCATGTGGATGCATGTCAGAGTAACCTACAAAACACCAATGTTAGATAATAATCAATGAAGCTAGATGGCCTCACATGTTGCGAAGCTAGATGCTCGGTACTTGGCCTTAGTGGATGACATAGCAATCATAGGCTGCTTCTTACTTACCCAAGAGATAGGTCATGAGCAAAGCAAGAATGTGTACCCAAAAGTGGACCGATGAGAATCAGGATCACCAGCCCAATCTGAATCTAAGTATTCGACGAGTCGGATGCCCCCTCTATACCAAAAACCATGATGTCGGGTGAGGGAAAGGTAGAAAAGTAGTCTTTGAGCAGCATCCCAATGTGTTTGTTGAGGCTGATATGCAAACTAAGTGAGTATACCAACTACATAGGTAATATCTGGTCTAGTGTTGGTGTCACTCTAGCACAATGGCAAGTACCAACGTGAGGAGATCCACCTCATAATTGTCAATCCGTGGAGATGTGAGGACTAGTATGAAGACTCTGAGCAAGTGATGGCACAAGTGTGTGAGTGAGAAGCACACAAACATGCACACACATACACACACACACGCACACAAGGCAAGAACAAGGAGAAGAACAATGGAGTTCTTTTCATTAGTCAAAAAGTCTCTTACATAAGCTCAATTCACAAACAATCTCGCCTCAAAAATGAGCTCTCTAGCTCTTTTTATAGTTTTTTGACTAGCTTTGGCCAGTGTCCAGCCTATTTAAAAATTAGGTTCTAGAGCCTATTTGAGGACTCAAATGGAGTCTAAAAATTATGAAAATTGGTATGTAGCTAATTCTACTACTCCTCAAGCTTGAGGACTCCTCGGCTTGAAAAAAATGGAGTCTATTCTACTAAAAACGAGATTTAGAATGTGTGTGTAGTGATGAAAATCACTTGAGTTGGAAATACTTTATGGAAAAAATTATTGGGCCTTGTTGCCGTATTATGCATGATTGCTCTGTTGTGCATGTATGCTCTTCTTATGTCTTGTATGCCAACACTCCCCCCTTCCTAGCGTCTATCGCCCCTAACACACCTCTGCTATGTTATAGGGTGATCGATATAGTATTGTAGGACATTCGTGGCTAGCTCATGTTCACCCAGGCGTAGACCTCTTGCTAGATCAGCTTCCAATGCATCCCAATCAATTGCACCTGGGACATCCGGTTGCGGTGTTGTGTAGTACTCAGAGTACATGGCTTGTTCACAGGCAGAGAGATGAAGCAGGTGTGTGGGCTTAGGTGCGAAGACCTCCGAGTGATACTCCCAGAAACCTATTCTGAACATGTCCTCAAATGTTTGTTTATAGCATGCGGGAAGATACTTTATTCGTGCATGCCAAGCATAAGCTACCCGAATGCCGGGGGTGGTGCTCATGTCATACACCAAATCATAAGTTCCATTGGTAGAGCCCGATAGATGTACCTTTGGTGCTGCTACATTTCTAAAGGTTTTGAGTACTACCTGCATAATATCCAAAATCTTAAGCATCATTTGGGCCGCCACATCTGTCATGGGCTTCGGTCGAGGCATCCAATGTCGAATTGTGGCCATCATGTATGCTACCGATGGTGGTCCCTGCGGTGGCGCTTTGTACGGATAATTGAGCCACTCCTTACATTGAGCATTATTTTCTACCTTTATGTTGAAGGCTTTCCATGATCCGCATCGTGGAACGGGGCCATAGCATGGATTGTAAAGTAGATGTAAAGGCGCATTGTTCCATGTGTGCAGCATTTCAGGAATGTCTCTAGAAGTTTCTGCCGCCATGTTGGTTGATGGATTTTGCCTTTTTGCACCGTTGGAGGAAGGTCTTCGGGTTGAAACTAGGTAGCGAATGAAGGAATCTTACTTGTGACTCTCTGTATTTCTGCATTATAATCGGCCAGAATAACATAGTAAGGCCTATATTGGAGTTTTGATGAGAGAATAAGGCATCTAGATGACAAGTTCTTGAATTAATCAGATTGTAACACAGATTCTTCTATGACTCTCATGGCTTGATTTTGCACTAATGTGTGCTCTTCATGAGAACTCCCCATTTCTTCCACTTGTCGTAGCCATGGGGGTCGTGGTGCTTTGAAAATATCTTGTCCTTCTGTTTGTCGTCCCCCTGGGAAGGGTTGTGGATCATATTCCTCTTCAAATGTTTATTCCACCAGAATGGAGACTGTCTCCTCATCTGTGGGTGCCTCAGGGGGGGATGGTGGTCTTTCATATTGGAGTAGACATGCTTGCAATTTCGCAACTTGTTTTTGGAGATCTTGAAGGGCCTCCAAGTCCGTGATAAGAGAAGCGGTTGAGTCAGTAGCTTGGGGACCCACTGACATTTCTTTCTATCTTGTCTGCTTCAGTTGACCTAGTTCTTCTGATAACTAGCCATGTGCATCGAGTAAATTGGCATAGTCTTCAAGAATGATTTTGATGCTCTCTAGGGTCACTGCTTGAAATTTGGAAGGACTAATGGGAGCCTCGGGTGTGCTTTCGATGGCTGCTTCTAAGTTTTCCTGGTTCTGTTGTTGAAGCCGTCTATTTTCCTCGTGAGCTGTTGCAAGGTGCCATTTGAGCAAGGCCATGTTGCGCTAGATTTTGGAATTTCTTTCCAATTGTATCTGCAAATGGCTTTCTAACCCTTGGATTGATTCTTGTTCCACATTTTGAAATTGTGTCTCCAAAATGCCATGGCTCTTGTAAGGTTTGAAATTGAGTTTGGAGACTGGCTTTGTCCTTTTACAGTGTATCGAGGCATTGTTGTAGTGCTTCGGAGTGTTCTTGTAACCTTTGATTATGTGCCTGCAGCTGATAGTATTCTGTCCTTAACTGTGACATACATGCAACTATGGTGTCAAATGCATTGCCAATGGATGAAGGTGTGGTTTGTACAATGGAAGATGCAAGGGGAGGGAATTGGGGAATGGGAAGAGTGAATGTTGTGTCTACAGGTGATGTGTGTGCCAGTGAGATTGGTGGAGGGGGGATAGGGGAAGGTGGGAGTGTGGGGGGTGATGGAGGTGTTGTGGTTGGTGAAATGTCCATGCCCTTAGGGGTAGATGTGACTGTAGTTTCTACCAGGTATATCGGAATGGTAGGTGGTGTGTGTGTGTGCTAGTGGTAATAAGTGTTGTGTGGATGGTGGGGATGGGATTGATGAGGAGGGAGGGGTGGTGGCTTGATACATTCTACAAAAGGAGTCATGGGCGGGTTGAAGGAATGGTGGGATGGAGGTCGGCCGTGAGAACTTGGAGGCAAAAAAGCCATGAAAGGGGATGTGGTGGCAGGGAATCCATAGAATATGGATCTAGTGTCAGGATGGCTTATGGCCAAGGGTGTGGAGGCTGGTTGTCCTATGGCTGTCTCCATGAGCGATTCGGTTGTGATGGTGGTGGCTTGATAGACAGGGTTTTCAAAGGTGGAGAACAAAGTTAAACCAGAGGTGGGAGTGCGAAAGATGAAGGTTTGCTCTGTGGGTTGGGTAGTCGAGGTGGTGTCTCCAGCTTGAGTTTGAGGAGGTGATAGTGGGGGTGTGGGTGGTAGTGGCTCGGTATACTCTTCAGTGGTGACTATGTGTTCTTGGCCAAGAGTTACAACTGCTTGGGAGGTTGTCTCAATGGTTTTAGATGTAATAATAGGTCCTCCCCCTGTAGTAATGGGAATCTGGATATTTTTTCCAGACCATGATAGTGTTTGGAATCTTTGCGGGTCATATTGAAGAAGAGGCCTCTGGATCGTTGATCGGACAGCTTCTACTACCCCATACGTTTATGCCACCAATAGTAGACCTTCGCTATATTCGGAGTCAAACCCAGCTTCTTTCAATAGCTGAGCCATGAGCACCCTACTGCTCTGTTCGGTGAGCAATTGTTGTGACCGCACTCGTTCCATGATTTGGTATAGCCTTCGCAGTTCTACCGTATATGCCGGGGTTCTAGTGGTTTCTTCTGCTTCTGCTTCTTCTCCTTCTGAGTGTTCTAGTTGTTGATCGTCATCCCAATGTACATGGTAGCCTTTTGTGGATTTCCTCCATCCTGTTCTTCTGTGTCCGAGAAGAATTCGACATTGGTGAGTTGGGTATTCTGCAAGAATGATTCGAAGTCGAAGGTGCTCATCCCTTCAACGTCTCCAGTCATAGCAAATTCAAATTCAGATGGGACAGGAGGAGCCAAAGGGGCAGCTTGTGATGTACCTTCAGATCCAGACCTGGGTATTCTAATGGTAAAGGGAGGTACAATGGCCTCCCCTCGTGGCGAGACTTCTGGAGTAGTCAGAACTTCACGTGTCTAGACACAAGGAATTGAGCCCCTCATGCACTTGGATTGATGTGTGGTAGTTTTGAGTCTCTTAAACATTTGTAGTTGTGCCCAAGTTAAAGCACGTTCAATGGGTACATCATATGCTAAGCATATGTAGATAATGTGTGTGATCGCACAACAACCATTCACCACTAGTTTTCTAGATGACCTTTTATTTGCTTCATACAACTGCTCCACAATCCACATAGGAAGCTTAATCGGTAACGCACCTGTCTCCGCCAAGTAAAGAGCAAACCATATTCTTTTGTGAGGTTGTCTGAATCGATCTTGACCAGGAAAAGCAAAATGTTGCATGCACATACGGAGAGGGATAGACACGTTTGGCATGAGTGCTGCCATATCTTTTAGCTTCAGTAGTTTCCGGTCCTTCATGTTAGTGGGAATGAGAGCATCCTTCTCAGAAGGTACATGTGTGCCGTGCATATTCAAAGCAGAGCTCACCAATTCCAAGGTTCAAACCTCTTCAACTCGTTGTTGCCCAGCAACGAAGGAAGAACAAACGTTCCTGGTTTGTCCTTGTCTACATTAGCATGTAATGTTGAGACCAAATAGTAACATCGTAGGAGATCTAGTTTGGGTAAGGGTGCCTCAAAGTACTCCAATAGCCCTGCACATTCCCATATGGTTTGAAGGTCTTGTGTGTCCTGGAGAGTCTCAAACTCCTTAGAGAAGAATTGGAATCGGACCCATGATCTATCATACTCACACTTGGACTCCCAGATATACTTGGCCTCTCCTAGGGGCCCTGGCATGCCATTGAACCAATGAGAATTTGCATGGAATCTCTCTTTCATTCCTGTGGGAGGGTCTGGTATAGGTATTTCTTGGAGGTGTTGCAGCTCTACCGGTCGTTCAATCGGTGGCACTTCAATAGGTAGACTCTCCACATTAATCCCTACTGTACTTACTCTTGCTTGTGAGCTTGAACCTGCTGCTTCTGCCATGAGAGTGCTTGTAGTTGTTGATGCTTATCTGCTAGAAGAAGAGAGGCACATTAGCATTGCATAGGAAACAGGATGTTATGGTGTTCCCTCCACAATACTAACATGACATTTCGAGTGGTTAGAGGTTATTAGGTGAAGTGTTTGTGATGTGTGTAAATGTGGGTCAGTAGGTTAGTGTTCATTCTAGATGCATACTTTGGATGTGCAATGTACTCATAATGCACCTACATCAGAGGGGACTGATTTACAAAATTGGGTCAGGTGGTTTGATACAGGGTTTAAGTCTCCAAAATTTGATGGTGGAAGCATAGCTTTTAATGGTGATGACATGTAAAGGTTTGTGGATGGGATTGTGTTGGATTTGGGACCTTTTGGGTACCCATTTCCCGACATTCCTAGGTGTGACAGAAGATGTAGTTTGGAGTGTAGATGTTTGCCCTGGGATTTGTGCCAAGGGTGATTGTGGGTGTTGATTCAATCTTGTCAATGGAGGTGAAGCTATTTGAGCTCGTAAGTAGGTCTTGGGCACCCATATTTGTCTAACATTTGGGATAGCCTTCATTGACTGCTTTGGAACCCAAATAGAAGTGGTTTGTCTATATCGATGCATAGGATACTCCTTCGTTTTAATCTTCGACATTGTAGCTCGTTTGGTGCTTCTTTGGGATCCTGTCTCCAAAGTTGAGGGTTGTTCACCCTTACGTATCCAGATCTGCTTCATGCCACAAGGTACTCTATATTATACAGGTTGGTGCTCATGCTTCTTGATCATCGGTCTCCCCTGTGTCGTGTGTTGCCCGGCTTGCTTTCCTCGAATCCTCTTTGGAAAAGAAGGGAACTCCTCCTTGACTTTTGTACTTTTGTCAAGAGAGACAATCTTCTGCACCATAGAAATTTGGACAAGAATAGCATCGTTATCTTCATGTGGGTTCCTAGAGGGACCAGGATTTGGTGCCTTTTCTAGTGGCCTAAGTGCTTGATTTTCTAATTCAATCATGATGTGGTTTTGGCCTACCCACGCCTGAAGAAGTCCACTTCTTAGGTTGAGGTTGAGTGCATGATCATAGATCCAGTCTTGGCCCAAGATAAGAGGTTCGGTAAGATCCTCGTCTTCGCAGACTAGCACTTTGACTGCCATTAGAACCTCTTGAATGTAGAGGGGAAGTTCTACCTCTCCCATGCAAGGGGTTTCCACACCTCCCAACCCTGTGAGATATGCCTCAATAGGATTGAACTTCAATTGCAATTCTCAACAGTAAGAAAGTTGAACTGCACTAGTGGCTGCTCCTGAGTCATTTAAAGCTCTCACGGTCCTAGCACTCTCTTCTTGTCCTACCTCTATGGTCATAAAAGATCACCGATCGACTATGCTATGGGAATGTTCACCTGAAGCCTCACACATGGCCATGTGATAACCTAGGGATTCTTGAGTGTTAGGCCTAAGCTGATCTCTACCATGTCTTCTCAATTTCATTCGTCGGATGCGTTCTAAAGCTTCTACATGTGCTTCTTCCCTAATTCACTTTTCCTCTTCCTTAGGTTTCTTTGCAGTATTGAGTCGATTTAACATCTCCTCCATGAGGGGTTCCTGATATAACTTGACTCTGCATCCACTTATGTAACTTGGTAGAATATCGCCTTCTAGAGTGGCTAGTTGAACCACTCCACTTGTGGAGATCCTATTGATAATCATTGGTCCATAGCCTCTCTTCTCTAACTTCCGTGCATGTTGCTTCAAGGTGTAGACTAGGACTAGGTCTGCTGCTTTCAAGCCCTTATCCTTCACATGTGCGTCGAAATATGCTTTTCGCCTTTTCTTGGCTGCATAAATTCCTGTTGCAGCTCTCAATCGTGTTTCACCTAATCGTTCAAGATCGATGATTCTAGAGGAGAGCTCATGGCCTGTCTAGTCATGCTCTTGTGCTACTTTCAATGTAGGTATCAAAAAATCCAATGGTAGCACTGCATTTTGGCCGAATACCATCTGAAAGGGTGTGGCTTGGAGTACCGTTTTATAGGCAACTCTGTATGCCCAAACAATATGGTGTAGCTGTTTGTCCCAATCAGAGCATTTGTTATTAACCAATTTTGTCAATACATTGCATAGAATCTTATTTGTGCTCTCAACCTGTCCATTAGCTTGTGGATGATAGGGGGCAGACTTCTTATGTATCACCAAGAATTCTTGGAGAAGGTTTTCTATGACTTCATTCAAGAAGTGTGTGCCTCTATCACTTGCTAATTCTATTGGCAATCCATATCAGTGAACGCATTCTCAAATAAGAACTTTGCTGTCGTTTGAGCATCGTTCTTTGTTGTGGATTTTACTTCTACCCACTTGGTTAGATAGTTTGTGGCCACAATGATGTATTCAACATGTGAACCCTTGGCTGGGGGATTAATAGGACCAACAAAGTCTATTCCCCATTTGGAGAATGCACGTCCACCCATCATAGGTTTCAATGGCATCTCATCTTTACGTATAGGGTATTGGGTTCGCTGACAAACATCACACCTCTTCACGTAGGTATGTGCAACTATGTGAAGGGTTGGCCACCAAAGACCTGCAAATAGTATTGCCTTGATCACCCGATCTGGTCCAAAGTGTCCTCCTGCTACACCGTGATGAGCAGTCTCCAAGATCTTCAGATATTCGCTCTCGTGGACACACACTCTAAGATACCCATCTTTTCCTCGTCTGTATAGATTATCTCCAATGAGAGTATAATCTAAAGCTTCTTGTTCTAAGCTCCTTTGTCTGCCATTGTCGTCTCCTGAGGGAATGTTTTCGTTCTCAAGAAGGCTACTAATGGTTCGCTCCAATCTGGCACTAAAGACACTTGGTAAAGAGTGGCATGTTCCACAGGTGGTCTAGTGCTGCAGATTGGGCATTCCTTGCACATCCTATGGACATCTGCTTCCATAGTCCGCCAGTGCACTCCGAGTCTCCTCAGTGTCTGTAAAGTTCTTTGTTTTGAGTAGTGTTGCTCTAATGCACCAACATGTGCTAATTGCAACCACTTTGCGTACTCATCCTCTTCCACACAACATGCTAATATTCCTTGATCCGTATGTTTGTACATAGTTCCTGCCATGATATGATACTTCTGGGCTTTTACTACCTCCCTATATTGAGTGTTTACTACTGGATGTTTAGGCCCATATGTCAATACTGGCACTAATGTCTTGGCCCACTGTGGTACAACTTCCAAATTAAACAAATAAGCATCAGGAAGGTCATCTGATACTCCTTGTGGGGCCTCTCCGGATATGAGCCTCAAGAGATGATCTGCTCTCAAGTGGGTCTTGCCTTTTCTCACCACTACCTCAAAGTCATACTCCATTAGTAAGAGGAACCATCTTACTAATCTTCCTGTATTACAAGGCTTGTTTACCAAGTAAAGTAGAGCTTGATGATCAGTAAAAAATTTAAACTTATTTTCAAGCAAATAGTGTCTAAACTTTTTAACCGCATATACCATGCCTAACCCTTCTCCTTCGGTGGTGGTATAGTTTTGTTCAGCTGCATTCAACTATCTACTAGCATAGGCAATTGGAAGATCCATATTACCTTCACCAGTTGGTTGTGCAAGTACACACCCAATAGCATGATTGGATGCATCCACATGGACATGGAATGGCTTGTTCCAATCTGGTGTAGTCAAGATTGGTGCTGCATCTATCAGAGATAGTTACGATAGGAATACTCAAGTACTAAGAGCCTCTAATTTCTCAAGTCTAAGAATAGGCTAAATTGCAGTCAAGGGACAACTTAAAAGAAAAGAACTTAAAATAAGTGGACGAAGAACATCAAGTATGACACACTTAAGTGCTCCTGACGATGCTTAATTAAAGATAAGAAAACACACAAAGGAACTCAAAAGGAACAAGTGATTGGTATAAAAGAATCAGCAACGTGGTTGTACAAGGATCAGTGGGTTAATTGGAAGGGCATATGAACCTTAGATCAGGAAGACACCTTGGGAGAGACCGTCAAACTATTAGATCATCCGAGGCTAGTGTTAACCATACAGCCAGATCTTGGGCTCAACAGTTGAGTGATACCCCTATGCTCTAGATTCAGAAACTAGTGACTCTGAGATGTCTTATAACATGGAAAGACCTGTAGGTAGCTCAGGAGTGGCATACCTAAAAAGACCTAAAGGTCCCTACAAAACTCAATTGGAGTATATCAAGACCAATCGCTTAGGAAGATCTGTTATCCTAATTAAAAAACTTGGATCAACCCATTGGACTAGAACACCCTGTAGTCAAGTTCAAAAATGGCTTCTACATAGACAAAGAAGGAACAATATATGTGGTCACTAGCCAACCAGAAAGCACAGATGAATTTGGCAACGTAATCTCAGAGGTCGAAATAGGTAACATAGAGCAAGGGAACTTAGGAAAGGAGCCAAAGACCCTTCGAGGCAAGTCGATTCTAACGAGAATAATCACTCCAGAGTGGGCTCCCCAAGATAATAGGAGCATAGATTTGCTTGAATCATGGAAGAGAGAGAACAAGGATTGAAACGGATAGGATGGACAGGGAGAGACATAGGGACCCACGGAATCCAAGAAATACAGACGAATTCCCTCACCCAAGGCCTAGAGAACATGCTAGAGCCTTAAGGCCTACACAATTGGTCAAGTCCATGAAGAATTGCTTCGATGGCACAGGAGACCCGTATGACCATGTAGCAGAGTTTAGGCAAGTTTTGAGAGCTGAACAAGTGGAAGACTTGTTCACTCAATACAATTCTTTTGGCCTAACACTCAAGAACACTGCATTGACTTGGTTTCAACCACTTCACCAGGATCAGTAGAGAAGCATATACCAACTTCTTGAAGCATTCATCACTGAGTTTTCCAAAAGTGGCATTAGACATAACACCTCTTCCTTGATATACAGCTTCAAACAAACACCTCAAGAGACACTGAGGCTCGCAAGAAGAAGGTTTAGGCAATACCTAGAGAGATGCCCTGCTCCAGAGTTGCCTACTCCAGCCAAACAAGTGGCCCTATTTCTAGACGGATTGTTAAGTACCAAACTGAGATCATATGTGTACTTGAAGGACCCTAGATCCATAGAAGAATGTGTATGCATGTGCATAGACATTGAGGACAATCTACAGGAGGAATTAGAGCTCTCAAAGATTTATAAAGATTCAGATAGTTCTACTAGCCTCGCCTCCTCACAATCCACATCAATTGAGGATCTAGTAGAAAAGGTAGCTCAGAAATTAGGTGTCTCTAGCAAGCAGATTCCAAGATTTGCCCCAGGAAAAAGATGCTACACATGTGGAGGAGACCATATGGCTAATGTGTGCCCTATCATGGCTCAACCCCAAGTGAATCCTAACAGCCAATACTGCACCATAGAAAGGAGATACACCAACCACAGTGCACAAGACTGCCGATATAACAAACAAGCCGTTAGATAGAATTATCCTCAGACTTACCCACAACAAGGAAAGTACCCGAATCAATACCCACAACAACAGTATGGTAGGCTGTAGCAACCCTATCAACCACCCTATCAAGGGTAGCAAAGACCTGAGCCTGTCCTAATGCAGCAACCCCTCCTCCAGCCAATGTAATCCCAGTGAAGTATGCAACTGCAGAAGAAAATCTAAATAGAGCTTTAGTGCCAGTGACACCCTCGCTTTCAGAAAGTGACCCAAGTGATCATAGTTTTGACTCCACCCATATTGAGAGCCCACATCCTTACTACATGCAGTCACCAGAGCATAGTGAGTCATATTATTATGAAGAACCGAGTGAATCTAGTTGGGAGCCAGAATACACAAATGTCATGTATGCAAACCCAAACTCGAGACCTCAACCTAGGGAGATAAGACCTCCATTTCCTAGAGGACCATGCTTTCGATGTCAGGGAGATCACCTCATTCATGATTGCCCTCTACCTGCACCCACACAAACCCAATTTGTGACAATTCAAGGCTTTTGTCCAGATTGTGGAAAGGAGCATTTGTTACGAGAGTGTCCCAAGAACCGTGCCAATCTGCCAAGAATTGCTCCTATCAATGTTATTGGCTTAGTGGTAGACTCCACGGGAAGTGTGACTTCCACAGCCCCAGTGCAAGTCATCACGAGAGCTCAAGCACTTAAGAAAAATCAAGACTTAGGCCAAGAAAAGAATGCAGAGGTTAGCGAGACTGAGAGCCAGAATAAGAAGAGAACAAGAGCTTGGAGAGATAGTCGTGAACGTATGAAAAGGCAATGAGCAAAGAAGATGAGCGAACTTGAGGAAAGTTTGCAAGAGACCAAAGCCAAAATCATATCACATCTCAAACGCACTAGGAAGCGGATAACTATCTTTGATGGTGGCTGCATTAACCTTCTTCAAGTTAATGCATAGATGCAACTTGCCGTTCTTTTTGGGCACCACTACAATGGGGGATACCCATTCTGTGTGCTCCATTTCATAGATAAATCTAGCTCCCACCAAGCGATCTATCTCTTCTTTGATCTTAGCAGCATAGTTGTCATTATATGTGTATGGCTTCTGTTTAGAGGGTCAAGCATCTGAGGTCATGGGGATCGTATGTGAGCATATGTCAGGGTCTACACCTTTCAAGTCCTTGTAACTCCATGCAAACACGTCTCTATATTCTCGTAGTAAGGCTATCAACTCATGCTCCTCATCCTCACTTAGGTCATGTCCTATGTATGTGCATCGCTCTTCACCTTCTTCTTTGGCTACCACTATTTTCTTAGTGGTTTCTTTTTTATCATAGGCCTGTTAGACGGCCGTCGAATAAGGACAATTGTACTTAGACAGAGGTTTTTAATGTAGAAAGAACCCTTCTGGAAGTACGCGGTAAAGAAAGATTCGCGCAAGCCTTGTAACAAAATTCTATTTAAAGCAATGAAAAGAACAGCAGAGGGACCAGAGAAGGAGCCCCCGGTTTTGGGAGTTGCGAGTGTATTGTGAGAGTCCTGATTTGGGATTCACTCTTCTGCTGTGTGTAGGTAGGTGTTAACGAGTAGAGTGTCTTGGTTCTATACTGTTCTGTGTGCCTTATCTGTGTAACCGTCTGACTGCGTATGCGCGATACACTGCGGTGTTACGAATCGGTACTGCGATTTTGAGATTTTGTTCGATAACGAGTTAAGATATCTTTGATTATGCGTAAGGTGTTAGCGTGTTGTCTATCTGCTATTTCTTTGGTGGAATAGTTAAGCGAGAGGAATAGATATGAGTTGCTATGATTCTCCGTAAGTGACTGAGTCGGTATTATAGTCTGTGTTCAAGGGTAATGCTGGTAATGTCTAAGTACGCGTAGAATGGTAATAATGTTGCGACACGTCTTGCTGTCAGTAGATATTACGGGTTGAAGGTAGATACACGGTAAGTCTGTGAACGGACAAGAAGAATTGTGTGTTATGATCTTGTTAAGTTACTAAAAGTATTGGACTGTCATCTCGGACTACTGTTCAACTACTATGGCAGGAACAGTCTGGGAGCTCTGAGTTCCAGTACGTTGGTCTAGTTGAAGTTGTTCAGGAGCAAAACTGAGCTAAGACGTGAAAACCATAACTACGGTTGAGTGAGGAGTTGGGAAAATAGTACAGGGCCTCTGTTTAACAGACCCCTACCACTCCCAAGGACCCACATGGCTAGAGTCAGTTTATTTTGCGGTAAGATTGAGTACAGAGAAAGAGAGACTCGGAAATATCTGGTACGCAGGTGTGGAACCAGACTCTGGAGTCTCCGAAGGATTGTTGTTTTGAACTAGTAATTAACGTCTGTGGCAGGCAGTTAACAGTTAAGTTAATAGTAAACGATTGAAGTTACAATAAACGATCTCACCCTTTAACAGGCCTCTCCTGCTTGTGCATCATGTTTTGGCATTCTTATCATGTCTATCTTGTCTTCTATTTCATAGTTCTTAAAGTTTTCTGGGACATCAAACAAGGATTCTTCCTCCTCTAGTGTGACTTCTCTCTTCTTCCTCTTCTTGCCTTCGTTATTAGTGGTCACTTGTGTGGTTAATCTCACCTCATTGGTAGTTTCTTCGTATCTCTGAGGGTGAGCTTCTACTTCGTAAAAATATTCCTCATCTGATGCAAAGGGTGGGTCCATAATGATTGACTCTAGATCAAAGTCATTTGCATCCTCGAATGCATCAGTGCTAGGTTCACATTCTTCCAGAACTGACTCTCCCATGATTGGCTCTATGGAGAAGACTGAAATGTCATAGCCGTTCTCATCACAGTGGGGTGTCCACTGCTCTTCATTGATGGCTACATCCATAGTTGCTAAGATTTCTGCCCAACCATGAGGCTCAAACTCTTCATCGGGAAACACTACAGGTGCATAGGCTAGGTCTTGTATTGGTCTATGGATTTCCTTCACACCTACCTCTCTAGTCTTTTCCCTTTTCTCTTCCTCTTCGACCACTTTACACATCCATAAGTGAGTGTCTTCATGCATCCATGAGGATCCTGATCCTATGGAATGCACTGACTCTGTATCATTTGTGGCTCTATGGATGGGATTCCATTGAATGGGGGGCACGTCCCTATGAGAGAAATCTTTGAGATTCACTTTGGTTGTGACACCCCAAGTGTTGTAGATACAAAGAATTTGTCCCCCAATCCTGCACTACTTGCAATTGCCTCAAGAAGGGTCTTCCCATAATCATCTCGTAGGCATGATTCTTGCTAAAGTCACATATAGCGAAAGTATGTTCAAACTCTACACCACATTAAGAGTTATTCGCTCTAGTAGCCCTAAGGGTCTCTCAATGTGACCATCGGCCATTTGCAACTTCATTCTTGTTGGCCTTAGTGCTGGCTTGCCCCAACATTTCCATAAGGAAGTGGTAGCAATTGCAACTCCCGCACCTGAGTCCAAAATGGCCTTGGTTGTGTAACCCTGATGAGTGATAGGGAGATAGGTGTTTCCTTCTTCTCCTTTGCTCATGTCTCCTATCTTGTCCAAAGGTATTTCTGGTACTGTTCTATGAGATCCTACCTGGGAACGAGGTTTTGACATGTCTGGCACTTGGTTGGCTACATGTTTCCACAATTCATGCTTGACCTTGAGGAGCTCTTCTAAAGTGAGATTGCAGTGAACTTTAGTATTCTTGACTACCTTTGTGTTCCTAGGTATGATTGAGTCTTCATTTCTTATCATGACCGTAGGTACTCTCATACAAGTGGACTTTGCTTCCCATGGACCTCTGAAATGGGGTAGCTCTTGTAAGGAATTGGACTCAAAGTCTAATCTCTCTTGGGATTGGGCACTCTCGTGCTCTCCATAAATGGAAGGAAGGTCTTGTGGGAATTGATCGTGTGTGCCATCCACAAGTTCAATGGGAGGAGGAACTTCACTCTCTTTAGCCCATTTCTCTTCCTGAATCTCTCGCAAGAATTCTGGTGAGTATCGATTCATAGAAGAAGAGGTGTCTGGTTCAGTGGAGTTAGGCACATAAGCTTCCTTGGGAGGAATGCTTATTCTATCACTTGCCCTCTCCTTCACCTGGGAGTTGGCTTCTTTTCCAGACTTTGCAATTATCGTCTCCAATTTCTTTAGTAGACCATCAAAATGCAATGATGTTCTAGTGGAGCTAGAGCAATTGAAAAGGCGACTGGCCTCAAACATGGCTTGAGCTGATTCCACCATCTTGGCACACAACTTGGTTCATTCAAAATGGACTGAGGGGTTTGAGAGATGTTCCAACCTCAAGTTGCTTCTCCTTGCTATGCTTGTCTGCCTAGGAAGCACGTTCCCAAGCCTACACACAATGGCACTTGGTTTGCTTTCTCCAAAAGCTCTCGATGATCCTATAAAAATCCCAAGTTTAGCTCCACTTTTTACCTTCAATTGACAGACAATTTATTTCAGACACTTTTAATGATGCTTTTTTTCCCTTTTCTATTGTCAAAAAATTTCCTCTAGAGCTCCCTTGGTGTACCTACCCCTCAGAGGGTCAACTTTAAAATACCCTATCTAAAAATCAATGCATTATTCTTATAAAAATACCCTATCTAAAAAATCAAGCACGAGCTTTCTTACAAGCCCTAGAGCTCAAAAAACGGATTTCATATGAAAAAGTTATGACACTTCAGGGTTTAGGGGGTTAAACAGAAAAACAAAACCTTTCAGGAGTTTAGTGGATTTTTCTAAGGCCTTTGTAATGGCATAGGTGATTGAATATGCAAATATGCCCAATTTTTAGCCCAAATTTTCAAAAAAATACCCCTCTATTTTTTTGCCGAAAATGTTTGTCTATCGCGATAGACGGGGTCTATCATGGGGTCCTGTCTATTGCGAGAGACGGGTGTCTGTCATGATAGACGAGGTCTATCGTCTGTCGTGGTTTGGTCTGTCGCGATAGACGGTGTCTGTCGTGATAGACTGAGTCTATCGTCTGTCGTGGTTTTGGTCTGTTGGGATAGACAGTGTCTATCACGATAGACGGTCTCTATCGTGGGCTCCTCTCTGTCACGATAGATGGGTATGTGTTGCGATAGATGGGTGTCTGTCGTCTGTCGTGGGCCTATCTATCGCGATAGACGGTGTCTGTCGCGATAGACGGTGTCTGTTGCGATAGACGGCCTCTGTCGTGGGGTGCTGTCTATCGCGATAGACGGTGTTTGTCACGATAGATGGGTGTCTGTCGTCTGTCGTGGGCCTGTCTATCGCAATAGACGATGTCTGTCACGATAAACAGCCTCTATCGTGGGGTGCTATCTGTCGCGCTAGATGGCATCTATCGCGATAGATGTTGTCTATCACGATAGATTGTGTCTGTCGCGATAGACTGAAAAAATGCAAATTTTTTAGAATATTTTAGTGATTTGGAGTGCTCTCATGGTGTAGGTTATCTTGCCAAACATGCATTCAAAAAATATTAAGTTTTTCTGTCTATCGCGATAGACAGAGGTCTTCATCCCGGGACCTGTGCAGAGTTCTCTCATACCTGCGCAAGCTGCTAGAGATGGTGGTACAGCTGGATCCTGCAACAAAAGCTCAAAAAACACACAAAAACTGATGGCATGCAAGCTCTCTCTCGCTCTCTCTCACAAGAGAAATGAGGGAAATGAGGTGGGGAGTGGAATATGACCAAAAACTGAAATATTTGTGAAGATGGAGATGTAGGTGGGAGATGGTGAGGATGATGATGGTGATGATGGTGATGCAAAAAGAAGCAAAAATGAAGAAAAATAAAGAAAATGATGGATATTACCTATGACTCCAATGTCTCAATTCTACATCTTACCATCACACGCTCGTCCTCGAAGCTCTCTCCCCGGCAATGGTGCCAAATTTGGTGTCACTGTAGCACAATGGCAAGTACCAATGTGAGGAGGTCCACCTCATAATTGTCAATCCGTGGATACGTGAGGACTAGTATGAAGACTCTGAGCAAGTGATGGCACAAGTGTGTGAGTGAGAAGCACACAAACATGCACACACATACACACACATGCACACACAAGGCAAGAACAAGGAGAGGAACAATGGAGTTCTTTTCATTAGTCAAAAAGTCTCTTACATAAGCTCAATTCACAAACAATCTCCCCTCAAAAATGAGCTATCTAGCTCTTTTTATAGTTTTTTGACTAGCTTTGGCCTTGTCTAGACCTAGTATACGGGCTAGTTAAAAATTAGGTTCTAGAGCCTATTTGAGGGCTCAAACGGAGTCTAAAAATTATGAAAATTGGTATGTAGATAATTCTACTACTCCTCAAGCTCGAGGAATCCTCGGCGTGAACAAAATGGAGTCTATTCTACCAAAAATGAGATTTACAATGTGTGTGTAGTGATGAAAATCACTTGAGTTGGAAATACTTTATGGAAAAAATGATTGGGCCTTGTTGCCGTATTGTGCATGACTGCTCTGTTGTGCATGTATGCTCTTCTTATGTCTTCTATGCCAACAGTTGTCAAGGTAGAGTAATGAGCCAACAAGCTATCGATAAGTATGCACATCCACAAGTGATGATGAATTCTCCAGTGTGACCTTGATGTTTGGATCAAGTGGTGTAGATATTGAGCGACACCGATCCATGTTATATCTGGAAACAAGATCAAAGTAGTACTTCTTATGTGATAGGAATATGTCTTCTTTTGTTTGTCAGACTTCCATGCCCAAGAAGTAGTGAAGTAGTCCAAAATCTATCATAGAATACTCAAGGTGAAGTTGTGTGATGATGAATTGGATGCGTTCTTCATCTGATTCTATCAAGATCAAATCATCTACATAGAGGATGATAATGGCCACTAAGGACTCATTCTTATAGATGTATAAGTTTGCATCTGCACTTCTTCTTTCAAATCCTTTATCTTCGAAGAGCTTGTGAATCTTTTCATAATAGGCTGTAGCTCAAGCATAAGCACCACCTCCTTTACTTGTCAATCCCTGGAGACATGAGGACTGGTATGAAGACCGTGACCATGTGAAGGCACAAATGTGTGAGTGAGAAGCACACTAGCATGCACACACATACACACACATGCACACAAGGCAAGATCAAAGAGAGGAATGGAAAGCGTTCTATTGCAAAGGAACTCTCTTACAAAAGCTCAAATCTCTCACTAAGAAGCTCACTCTCTAACAAGCCAACCTCAAAAATGAGCTCTCTCGCTCTTTTTATAGTTTTTTGACTAGTTTTGGCCCTGTCTAGACCTAGTGCCCGGTCTAGTTAAAAACTAGGTTCCAGGGCTTATTTGAGGGCTCAAAGGGAGTCTAAAAATTATCAAACTTGGGGGCTAGATACTTCTAGTACTCTTCAAGCTCAAGGACTTCCCGTATTGAACAAAATGGAGTTACAAAAATGCAAAATTATCTATACAATGGTTTTTAGTGATCAAAATCACTATTTTTATAGGGATTTCTTTTGAAACTTTGACATATACTTCTTGGAGCTCCCTACAGACTCCTTCTTCCTGTGTGTCTACTTCTTTGATGTAGTCTCATGCCTTGTGCTTGACCTTGAGTGTCAACACTCCCCCCCTTCTCGATTCTGTCATCCCTAACAGACCTTTGTTAGAGTGGGTGTTCCATGTAGTACTCTGAGAGGTAGTGTCCATCATGTATCCACAAGAGCGGTGTACCTTCCCAGTGTAGCAGGGCTAGTTGTCCTTTTCTGCATTTTGTAACTACTAGTCGTGCATTGTATTCCTTTTGCATGTAGTTCTTCCTTGGATTCTAGCATGAATGTGTCGTTGTGAGCTTCCAAAAATTATTAGTTGCTCAAAAGAGGTTGTCAATGTTGATGTTGAGCAGCTGTCAACTTTGAATTGCTTCATAGCTATTGATGTTGTAAGCTTGATGTCCTCTAGATCTCTCAAACATGGTGTTTATAGTTATCATGCCAAGTAGTTGTAACCCATCATGAATGATAGGTAAGGGTGTTAGTACATGGGTTAAAGAGAATATGTGCCTTGTGCACGGCCTTGTAATGTGGCCCCATGCATGCTTACTTGGGGAATGCATTTCAAAACGTATGGTGCAAAAACATTTTGGGTCTTGAGCTAAGTGCTCAAGGGCATGATGACGAAGAGGTTTCCTAATCTAACACTATAATAGTGATGCCAAAGTAGATGAATCTTACTAATGTGAAAGGCCAATTTATGTTTATCTCTTTGTGTTGTACACTTGTCATTGTGATGGACCATCAACTGGTCTTTCATTGTCGATGAATGTCCTTGTTGATGGTCCACTAATTGTGCCCTAGTAATTGCATGTATAGGAGCCATGTTAACACTACTTGAACTTGAATCCACCACTAAGCCTACCACATTAATGGGTGTAACCTTGGACACACTAGAGGGGTTCCTAGGACAATCTCTCGGGCGATGTTCTTTGCCGCACTCAAGACAAACACCTTGTATTGTGATGTTATGTCCTTTCCTGGAGTCGATGGGTGGGGACAATCATGAATGAAATGGTCGCCCTGACATCTAAAACATGGTCCTCTAGGGGCTTGTGGTCTTACTTGTTTTGCTTGGAGCCTGGTGTTAGGATTAATGTACATGAAATTAGAGTATTTTGGCTCCCCATTTGGTTCCATAGGTAGTGCCTCATATTGATATGAGTAAGTCTCACTATGCTCAGGTGACTCTGTGTAATAAGCTTATGAACTATCTTCATGGCTATAGTCAAAACTCTGAGCATGAGGGTCATTTTCTGAGACCAAAGGGGTTATTGGTACCAATGCTCTATTAGGATTCTCCTCTACCATTGCATACTTAACTGGGATCACATTGGCAGGAGGTGGCGGTTAGTTTCCGAGGACTGGTTGTGGCCTATATGGTGCTTGATATTGCTATTATGGCCTAGAATATGGTTGTTGGTATTGCTTCTAATACCTACCTTGTTGGTAACATTGCTGATAATTTTTTCTGATAGCCTGCCTATTGTATGGAAAATCTTGAACTGTGTGGTTTGTGTATTTTCTCTCAATACTGCAATATGGAGAATTCATTTCTCTTATGTTCTGGTTTTACAATGGGCATGCATTGGCCATGTGGTCTCCTCCACAGTTGTAACATCGCTTCAATGAGGTGACCCTTTGTGTTTGTCTATTTTTAACTCCTAGTTTCCTTGCAACCTCCTCAGCTATCTCATTCATCTCAGTGGAGGGTTTTGAAGTGTGAGTACTAGAACTATCAAAATCCTTATAGAGTTTGGACAATTCTAATTCTTCACTCGAGTTGTCTTCTATGTCAATACACATTCTCAAGCATTGATCTAGTGTGGTTGGTTCCTTGAGATACACATATGATCTAAGTTTCCCACTTAGAAGTCCATCTAAAAACAAGGAGACTTGTTTTGCTTGTGTAGGTAATTCAGGTGTGGGACATCTTTCTCATACTATTTAAATATGCATCTAGCTAGTCGAATTGTTTCTTGGGGTGTTTGCTTGAAGTTATAGATCAAGGATGATATGTTATGCCTGATGCCACTCTTGGAAAATTCTACGATGAATGCTTCTAGCAGTTGACCTATATTTTGATAATTACGCCTGTTCAAGGGCTGAAACCAAGCTAAAGCACTACCCTTGAGGGTCAAACCAAATGCCTCGAACTGGGTGAACAAGTCCTCAACTTGTTCAGCTCTTAACACTTGTTTGAACTCGCCCACATGGTCATAAGGATCTCCTAACCCATCAAAGTAGTTTTTCATTGTCTTGACCACTTGAGAGGGTCTAAGGGTTTCGGGGTATCAAGGTCTAAGAAATGGAAAATCATGTTCATCTCTTTGATGTCTATGAGCTCTATGTCTCCCTCTTTCAGGTCTTTCGCCTCAAATCCTGATCTGTCTCTGCTCATGGTGTGTGCAAAGCTTGCCTCATGTCTCTCTCTTGTTCATTCTCGTTGTGCTTCATGAGCTTGGGATGATCTTGCTCCTTGAAGACCTTGGGAAACATTAGATCTTGGTGGAGGGAAAATCAATTCACCCTGCCAAGTGTATGCATGCTTGTCATGCTCTCATACCCCGAATACTCTCTCTCCGATGTGTTGTGTAAATAGATCACTTTTCTAGGAATATCAAGATCTTTAAATTCATATATTATCACATTTCCTGCTCTACTAGGTTGATCAGTCTTAAGCCTACAGAAAGCTTCATTTGTCTCCCTGTTCTAGAACAATTCTATGCTTTTGTTATCGTGGGGAACCCATTCTGGTGTAAGTATTTTGGTTAAGACCGATTTTCCTTGAGGAGTCTTGGGTTCTTGTCCTGGTTCTCCTTTCTCTAGGTCTCCTATCTTGTTCTCGAGAATTATATTTCCAAACTCATTTGTCCTATCTGGTAAGCTAGTAACCATGTACATGGTTCCTTGCTTATCAATCTAAGAACCATCTTTGAATTTAACCATTGAGTGTTCAAGTCCAAAGGGTTGATCGGGATTTTTGAGTTGGACAATTGATCGCCTCAAGCCATCCTCATAGATGTGAGCATCTAATCAGTCAATTGTGTTTTATAGGGACCTTCTGTTGTCTATAGATAGGTAGTGCTTGAGTTACTTGCAGGTCTTTCCAGGCTAAAGACATTTCTAAATCACTTGTGTCTGAACTTAGCAGGTAGGGATAACCACTAAGTTGTTGAGCCCATGATCTATTTGTATGGTTCACACTAGCCTTAGATGATATGATGCTTTGTCTATCCCAGCCCAAGTGTCTGCCTGACCTAAGGTTTATGATAAGCCTTGTCTAATAGTCCCAATTTTCCCAAGTACAACCACGTTGAAATGTTCTTTTGAATTAGTTACTTGTTCTTTTATAGGGTTCTCTCGTATAATCTTAGCTTGAACTTGAGAAATTAGGGTTCCTTGGACTTATATCATGCTTATTATTAGCCTAATTAATCAATGTTGCTAGTCGTATTTAGCCTAACCTAAGGATTGACTGAGGGGGTTAAAAATGATTCCAACCTCAAGTTGCTTCTCCCTTGATCACACTTGGATGCTCCCGGTACACGTTCCCAAACTTGGAGCAAACTTGCCACGTTGCTTTGATGCCCTTGAATGGCTCTCAATGGACCTGTAAAAGTCTAAAGTTTAGATCAAGCTTAAACTTCAATTAATTTGATAGACACTTTGATTCAAGTACTTTTGAAGACTCTTTTTCCCTTTGTATTGCACAAAATCCTTTGGAGTCCCCTTGGGTTCCTAGTCCCACCTGAAGCTCAACTTCAAAATCACAACAAACATATTTTGTATGAGAAAGTTATGTCCAGTCAGGCTTCTGAGTGTCAAAATAGACAAACAGGACCTCTCAGAGAATCATGATTTTTTGCAAATCAGGCAGCCAAAAAGTCATGTTTTTTATCAGAGAATCGTGATTCTCTCAAAATCCACTCCAAAGAATCAGGACTTTCTCAAAATCTTCCAAGCATAGAATCGCAAATTTCTCAAATCTCTTAGTCTAGGAAATCACAATTTTCTCAAAAGCACCAAGTCTAGGAAATTGTGAATTTCAAGCAGAGAATCGTGAATTTCAATAAGAGAATTGTAACTTTCTCAAAAGCACAAAGTCCAAGAAATCGTGATTTTCTCCAAATCACCAAGTCCAGGAAATCGTGAATTTCAAGCAAAGAATTTTGAATTTTGTGCAGAGAATCGCAAATTTCTCAAAATGCCCAAGTCCAAAGAATCGCAAATTTCTTCCAGAGAATTGCAAATTTCTTCCAAAGAACCGCAAATTTCTCAAAATGCTCAAGTCCAAAGAATCACGAATTTCTTTGAGAGAATTGCAAATTTCTCAAAATTCCCAAGTCCAACGAATCACGAATTTCTTCCAGAGAATTACAAATTTCTCAAAATTTCTAAAGAATCATGATTTTCTCAAAATGCTAAATTCTAAAGAATCACGAATTTCTTCTAGAGAATCATAATTTTCTTAAATTTTCTAAGTCGAGAGAATCACAATTTTCTTGAATGCACTAAATCCAATGAATGGCAAATTTTTGTTGAGAATTATGAATTCCTCAATATGCACAATTCCAAAGAATCGCGATTTTCTCAAAAAAAAAATAGCTGGAAAAAAAATTTGGATTTTCCAGAGAATCACGATTTTTCGAGAAAGTGCAATTTTTTGAGCTTTTAGGTGGGAATTTTGAATTTTTGCATCGAGCCCCAAATGTGCAAAAAATCATGAAAAACACAAGCGCATGCACTCCCAAGCACTTCCTAGCCCTTTCTTACACTCCCACACATGAGAAATGATGTGAAAATGGTGAAAATGCACTCAAAAACGAAAAAATTCTTGAAGAACATGGTGATGATGGTGATAATGAAGAAGAAGAAAAATTAGAAAAATAACACAAAATGACTATTTTTTTACCTTTCAACATTGCAAATCCACGATTTTACTATCAGACGCTCATCCTCAAAGCTCTCTCCCAGGCAACGGCACCAAAATTTGGTGTAGCTCAAGCGTAAGCACCACCTCCTTTACTTTTCAATCCGCGGAGGCATGAGGACTGGTATGAAAACCGTGAGCATGTGAAGGCACAAATGTGTGAGTGAGAAGCACACTAACATGCACACACATACACACACACATGCACACAAGGCGAGATCAAAGAGAGGAACAATAGAAAGCTTTCTATTGCAAAGGAAATCTCTTAGAAAAGCTCAAATCTCTCACAATCTACTAAGAATCCCACTCTCTAATAAGCCAACCTCAAAAATGAGCTCTCTAGCTCTTTTTATAGTTTTTTGACTAGTTGCGGCCCTATCGAGACCTAGTGTCCGACCTAGTTAAAAATTAAGTTCTAGGGCTTATTTGAGGGCTCAAATAGAGTCTAAAAATTATGAAAATTGGTAGGTAGATACTTCTAATATCCTAAAGCTTGAACATAATATCCTAAAGCTTGAACATAATATCCTAAAGCTTGAACATAATGGAGTTACAAAAATGTGAAATGATATTTACAATGGTTTTTAGTGATCAAAATCACTATTTTTATAGGGATTTCTTCTAAAAATTTGACATGTACTTCTTGGAGCTCCCTACAGGCTCCTTCTTCCTGTGTGTCCACTTCATTGATGTAGTCTTGTGCCTTGTTCTTGACCTTGAGTGTCTACATAGGCCCTAGGAGCTTGCCTAAGTTCGTAAAGTGCTTTGTGAAGCTTGTAGACTTGATCTTTCTTTCCTTTGATCTTGAAACCTTTAGGTTGGTCAACATATAATTCTTCTTGAAGATCTCCATTGAGAAAAGCATTTTTGATGTCCAGTTGGTAGATGGGCCACTTGAAATGTGCACTTAGTGCTAGGATGATCTTTATGGTGGTAAACCTTGCAGTAGGGACAAAGGTTTCTTCATAGTCAATGCCATGTTGTTGCGTATATCCTTTGGCAACAAGTCTTGCTTTGTACTTGTCTAATGTGCCATCTGATTTGTACTTAACTTTATAGAGCCACTTAACTCCTATGACTTGATGACTTGTGGGCTTAGGAACAAGGTCCAAGTCTTGTTCTTCTCGATTGCATCCATTTCCACTTGCATAGCTTCTTCCACTTAGGTTGGCCTTGAGCTTCTTTGTAGTTGGAAGGCTCTGGGATGTTTTGAATTTGATGCATCAATGCATAATTAACATACTGACTTTGTTCTCTCTGCTGCTTTTCAATGAGCCTTTGTGATCTTCTGGGTGGATGTGAAGTAGTTGCTTTTGATGTACGCTTTGAAAAGATTGTGTCCCCCTTAAAGTGTAGATTGGTGGACTGAGACTTGTATTTGGATCTTTGGTTGAGTATCTTCAAGCTTCATTAAAGATAACATCTTTTGAAATTATGATGGAGTGGTTCTCAAGATTGTATAGTCTATATGCTTTTGATTGTTCAGTGTAGCCAATTATGCTCCTTAGACTTGGACTGAGCATATGCACTCTGTTGTTGGAGTTGTCAATGTCCGTCAAAGACAAGAATCAATGAATACAAATAATACATACAAAGCTTTATATCGCCTGTAGAAAGTAAGGTCTGATATGAAATGGAGGCATATAACAGAGGCATAAAACAACACCAACCTAGCAGCATGAGGCCACCAATATGAAGGAAAGCATTTATAAACACTACATAACCATGAAATGCACTATCACAATGGATAATGACCTTCAAAAGAAGGGTGATAAAAATGGGAATGGGTTGGGTGAGAGGGTGGGAAAGAAGTGGAAAAAATAGATGGAAAGGGGTGGGAAGATGGGAAAATGGGCACAATATCCATACCCAAAATGCTATAGGAGCATGATCTTGATGGCTAAAAGTTCCTCTCTATGAGAAGGAAGCAGTACCACCAAAACAACCACCATTGCCACCAAAATGACCACCAAAATGCACCACCAAGACCTCCATCTAGTGCTCTAATACCATGAAGAGAGTACATGGGTAAAAGCAAAATGAAAAGAAGAGTGTACTCACAAAAGAGAGAGTGTGAGATACTCAAAATGAGTAGACCAAGAAATGGGTAAACTCACATGGATTAGAAATGAGCTTGCCAAGATCATGGAGTAGGCTCCTCAAGCTTCTAATCAATTAAAAATGGGGGGAGAGGCCCTCCTTATATAGATTTGGGAGGGCTCTCGAAAGTACATCTCATGTGGGATAATTCTCCTCAAAGGAGAATGAATACACTGGTAGAAGCAAATGGCAAGGTACCCAAATACAAAAGAGATATAATATAAAATGGAAATAAACTAGAAATGGAGTGCCTCCTAGATACAAAATGGAGATGCACTCATGTGGATACAAATGTACGTGATGTCGGAGCAATCATGTTGTCAATGCATCTTAGACTCATTGAAAATGACATCACTACTTTTAATCATTGACTATGTTTTAGGATCCCACAAGCGATATCCAAATTATCCTTCTCAACAACATCCAAGAAAAACAAATTTCTTTGACTTATGATCTATCTTTTGTCTAAGATTCCTGTGCATATGAACATATGCTTCACATCCAAAAGCTTGAAGATGATCATAGTATGGTGGCTTCCTTGACCATAACTCTTGTGCAACTTTTAGAACTTTGGTAGTACTATGTGAAAGGTTAATCACGTGAACTGTAGTCAATACTGCTTTTGCGCAAAAGCCTTGTGAAAGGTTTGCATGATGCAACATTGAAACTACTTTATCCTCAATAGTTCTATTTGTCCTTTCAGCTACACCATTCTCTAATGGGGTATAAGGAGCTCTAAATTCTCTATGAATTCCTATAGACTAAGAAAAAAGGATGAATTTATGTGAGGTATTCTCACCCCCATTATCTGAACGTAAAGATTTGAGCTTAGTTCCTTTCTCAATCTCAACTAAAGCAAGCCATTTTTTGAAGATAGGGAATACCTTATCCTTTGATTTGTTAGGATATACCTAGACTTTTCTAGTAGCATCATCTATGAAAGTGACAAAGTAAAGAGAACCACCTAATGACCTTGTGGGCATAGGACCACACACATCTATATGAACGAGATCTAAAAGCATAATTGAAGAGTCAATGTGCATTTTATGCACATTCTTAGTTTGCTTTCCATATTGAAAATGCTCACAAAATGAAAAACTAACATAGGGGAGTAGGCAAAACGAGAAATATTCATTATGAGATATGTGGCCCAAATGCCCATGTCAAATACAAGCCATAGGCTATTCAGTAACAACTAACAAGTGTTCTTTTCTATGATACAAATAAAGGATAAAGTGAGCATCCCTTTGATAACTGAGTTACATGGCATACATTATGCATAGTAATTTTTTAACCATCAATGAACTACACAACCACATCTCCAATCTTGACAACATCACACTCGTAAGAGTCATCAAGTCTCACTGTACCAACAGATTTTGCTGCATAAGTAGAGAACCATTTGTAGAGAATACATGCACGGAAGCAAAATGAAAAGAAGAGTGTACTCACAAAACAAAGACTGTGAGACTCAAAGTGAGTAGACCAAGAAATGGGTAAACTCACATGAATTAGAAATGAGCTTGCTAAGAGCATGGAGAAGGCTCCTCAAGCTTCTAACCAAGTACAAATGGGGGGAGAGTCCCTCATATAGATTTGGGAGGGGCTCTCCAAAGTACATCTCATGTGGAACAATTCTCCTTGAATGAGAATGAATACAATGGTAGAAGCAAATGGCAAGGTACCAAATACAATGATATAATATAAAATGGAAATGGAATAGAAATAGAGTGACTCCAAGATACAAAAGGCAGATGCACTCTCATATTCTCAACACCCCCTCTGTAGCTCCATTTTGTAGAGTATGTAGACTATTAGGGTATGAGAGAAAGACCCACCAAGAATGTAGTAGCAATAACATGAGCACCAAATAGGAAGTCTCCATGTGGAAATTCATAGCTGCCAAGTGGTATTGACCATGCGAGATTGCTAGGTACTCCATAAGATGTCCACTAGATGGATCAAGCAGATGCCACATAGGTATGCCACCAACGAGGTACAAGAACAAAACATGATCTCATTGGATGAGATCACCTCCATGTGAGATAGATAGGATGACTCCATGTGGTATGTGGGAATGGCCAAAGCTTTGACAATATCCACCATGAGATGTGTATTGCCAAGAAGTGGGTCTTGCAAGAATGAAATATAAAGCATAAAGCATGAAATCATAATCACATGGTAGTACATTTGTATGTTGTAGTCCTTCATGGAGTGTACAAATTTGTTATATGGAGAACCCCTCAGAAGAGGTGTGAACCACCTCTTAGATTGGTTATTACATGGGCTCACACATGAGTGCCATGTGGCACCCATGTGTGAAGCCATGTGGGGGGGATGACTCATCATTATGGAGAGAGAGTAACTAATTATGACTACTACGCGGCTGGGCGGCACACAAGGCATCGATCTCCGTGCTCGCGCGCTTCTGAGAAAGTTTTTTCCTCGGATTCTGTGCAACTAGTCCCCAAAAGTGAGGGGACTCCTCGAGACACCAGAGATAGGACCCTACATTGGTATCCGAGCCAGAAGTACCGGCGTCCAGCAGCCGCACGCACGCTCGTGAAGAGCGAGAGGACGACCAGCAGTCGCCGCCCGCACTCAGAGAGCAACAGGAGTCGCCGTCCGACGCGCAGACAACAGGTCAACAAGGACCGACGACCGGAACCAACACAGAGCGCAGCGATTGAGAGCTCACGCCTCTCATCCCCTCCTCTTGGATGAAAGCATGTATGGTATATCTTTCTTTATATACTCCGAAAATTCAGCTGCGCATGAATATGTGGGATAGGAACACTTGTTGACAGCTCTTCGACTTCAAATTGACATTGAGCTTAGAAGTGGACTAGGACATATTCGAAGTTTTTTTTTCGAGAATCTTGAAGCTCCAAGATGATGTTATAGATAAAAATGTTTGCCAAATGATTATACATACATGTATTACGGGCTGTGGAGAAGGGTTTAGGGTTTTGGGTTTTCATTGAAAAGCTTCAGTCCTTCAGTTTGGAGCTCTTCAAAGTCTCTACTTCAAGAGGGTTACCTTTTTATCTCCCACCGGTGACATACCTCATTTCTTCGGACTATATCTTCTTCATACCATATTGGATTTCAAATATCTTGGTCACGTTTCAAAGCTACGCTTTCAAGCTTTGCTCAGAGACCATCAGTGTTGGATTTGGAAGAGATTTGCCCTACCAAAATCTCTCTGCAGCGCTTCAGCAGGAACTAGGCGGCCACTCCCGGGCCTAGTTTTTCTTCATCCGGACTCCAAATCCAATTTTTTCACTTGGGATTGTCTCAAATTCTTGAAGTGCAGGTGCTGGGCAACAATTTGTGGACTGGTGAGGATTGGAAAATCTCTGAAATTGTTCAGTTACACTCAGTTTGCCCGTTTGGGATTTTTCCTACGCACTTTTGGTGTTATTTTGGATGGTTTATGGTGTCTAGAACCTCCCCGGACCAAGCGGACATTTCCAATTTTCTTTTGGGACTGGCGAGGAATCGAAATCAGTGGCTTGAAGCATCAAGGACCACTTGGATTTAGCTTCCGCAACTCTACTTTGTATCAGGGAAGTGTTCTTGTGTTATATCTCTCTTCTTCTTGCATATTTAAACTCTACTTCCATTCATTTTCATACTCTCTAGTTAGCAAACGGGGAAAGGGTACTTAAACATGGAAACTAAAGGCAAACAAGTAGTTGAGACCACTTCTCCACCTAGAGAGCAACTAGAGGATCAGGATGCTAGGATGGAAGAAGTAGAGTTAAGACAAGAAATAGAAGAGAATTTAGAAGAAAAAGAGCCTTCACAGCAAGAGTATACTTATGAAGAGCTTATAGATGAATTTGTCACTCGTAACCAATTCATTGATTTGAAAGAGCAAACCCTTAAGTTAGAGAAAGATTTGGGTAGCATTACATCTCTTATACAGCAACTTAAGTCTCAAATGATCTCCCTTGAGACTAGTGTCACCTCTTTCCTAGCTAGGAAGGAAAGAGAGACTCCTACCATTCCTCTAGAGATTACTAGGAAAGAGACTTCTCTTCCTAGTAAAAATAAAGGAGAGAGCTCTAGGGAAGCTCCCCTCCTGAAAGACTTGAAGCCACCTACCTTCACGGGGGATGACCGAGACAGGATGCAATCTACACTTTTTTACAAAAGTGGCATGATTTGCATCAATTGAAGGGCACCCCACCTGAGTATCGTGTGCTAGAGGCGAGTCTTTCCCTCGGCCCACGTGCTTATAAGTGGTGGATGAGTCTTAAGGAGGCGAACTCTATCCCTAGTGACTAGACTCAGTTTGAGACTCTTTTTCTAAAAGAGTTTCTTCCTGAAAATGAAGAGGAGAGGAATTGGGATGAGTGGGATAGGATTACTCAAAGAGGCAGGCCTCTTTCAGTCTATTTATCCCACTATAGAGAGATCACTTTGAAGCTTAAGGGTCTAGATGATTTTCAGAAGACCAGAGGGTTTGTTAGGGGCTTGGATAAAGCCATAAAGAGGGAAGTCAGGAGGAATGCGCCTAAGACGTTTGAGGAGGCGATCAAATATGCACAGATATATGAGGACCATAACCGTCCTCAGTATACTCCTATGGAGACGGATCAGCCCCTTAAACCTCTTAGCACCACTAAATTTAAGAAGAAATTGCCTTTCGGGAAAAACAAGGTTTTATTTAAAAAACAAAGATCACAAGGGCCTAAGCTATCCACAGACCAGTTTGAGAAGGCCAAAAGAGAGAACCTGTGTTTTAGGTGCCTATCCCCTAGCCATTCACAGTGGAACTGTCCACTCAAGAAGGGGGAAGAAAAGAAGAAAGGACCAGAGTCTAGTACGGCTCCTGAAAGGGGCAAAAAGGCGGTCCACCTAGTGCAGACCCTTCCCATTCATGGCAGCTCTAGCTGCAAGGGAGTGGAGGTGATGCACGAGGATATAGAGCACACGTGTTGTTTGACTCAGTCATTGTGGTCACCGCAGTTTGGACCACATGACTTGGTTAAGCTACATGGTAGTGTATACGGGACCAGGGTGTGAGTCATGATAGATGACTCTGCTACTCATAACTTCATAAACTATGCTTTGGTCAAGAAATTGAAGATTCCCCAGCAGCCTAGTGCACATAAATACATTGTATCTATGATGCAAGGGCAAGATAAAAGAATATGGGATACTATGGTATCCAATTTGGAAGTCAAGATGCAGGATTATACAGATCATATGGACTTCCAAATTATGAACATGGAGAGGACAGATCTAGTCTTAGGAAGAGAGTGGCTATGGGGGTTGGGAGATACACTTAAGCGCAGCTATCAAAATAACACACTCGAGTTTGAAAAGAATGGAAGTAAAGTTTATATTCAGGGAGAGAGAGATGTACCTAGTGCACCTCTCATCTCATCATTAGAGTTGTATAGTCTCTGTTGTTCACAGCATGTACAGGATATGTTTTTATTGTATAGTCATGATATGGAGCATTGTATAGACAGCTCATCTGATGTATATTTTCATGCTTTGAATGTAAATATGAACAGGACTTTCTACTATTCTTTTTTGCAAGAGTGTGTAGTTAAAAGTTTTAAGGATCTTATGTTTGAATACAGAGATGTTTTTCCCACTGACTTACCTAGAGGGCTACCACCTGAGAGAGGGGACATTGACCATGCCATAGAGGTTGTTACTAACACTAACCCTATTTGTAGACCACCTTATAGGCTTAGTGTTTCTCAGCATGAGGAGGTTGAGAAGCAATTGCAGGATTATTTAGATAAAGGCTTCATCAAACCTAGTAACTCACCATGGGCATCGCCAATGCTCCTAGTTAAAAAGAAAGATGGCTCTATGAGACTATGTATAGATTATAGAGAACTTAATAAGGTAACTATTAAAAATAGATTTCCAATGCCTAGGTTGGAAGATCTATTTGATCAGTTACATCAAGCTAGGTATTTTACCAAGCTTGACCTTAGATCAGGATATCATCAGATCAGGATTAGGGCAGAGGATGTCCCTAAGACTGCATTTAGGACTAGATATGGGCACTATGAGTTTTTGGTGATGCCTTTTGGTCTCACCAATGCTCCTGCCACTTTCATGAAACTCATGAATAGTGTTTTACGGCCTTATCTAGGACACTTTGTAGTAGACTTTTTAGATGACATTCTGATCTATAGTGCATCAGAACAGGAGCACTTGGAACACTTGAGAAAAGTATTTCAAGTGCTAAGGGAAAATTCGCTCTTTGCTAAGGAGTCAAAGTGTGAATTTTTCAAGAAAGAGATTAGATATCTTGGGCATATAGTCTCCCAGGATGGAATCCAGATGGATCCTGAAAAAGTAAGGGCTATTATGGAATGGCCACATCCACGGAACCTGGAGGAGCTGCAGATCTTCCTAGGTTTATCAGGTTTCTATCGAAGATTCATTAAGAACTATGCCAAAATTGCTGTCCCGATGACGGAACAGCTTAAAGGGAAAGGGAAAGCCTTTCATTGGGGAGACGAACAGAAGCAAAGTATGGAAAAGTTGAAGGTAGCAATTGCTACAGCTCCACTTTTACATATAGCAGATCCCAATAAACCATTTGTGGTTGAGACTGACGCGAGTGATTTTGCTATAGGAGCGGTTTTAGTACAGGATGGTTGACCATTAGCTTTTGAGAGCAAGAAACTAGAACCGGCTCAAAAGAATTACTCCGTCTATGAGAAGGAGTTGTATGCAATAGTCCATGCTTTGAAGAAGTGGCGTCATTATTTATATGGTGCCAAAGTTACGATAGTGTTTGATCAAGAGAGCATTAAGTGGCTCTCTAATCAAACAGACCTTAAAGGTCGTAAGGCCCGATGGGCAGAGACCCTTCAAGAGTTTGATTATGAGCTTAGGTATAGGAAGGGAAAGTTTAATGTGGTGGCTGATTCACTTAGCCGCATGCCTATGCTCAATGGACTGAGTTTTACTCAGATCACTAGTGAGCTACTTGAGTCTCTTAGAGGGAAATGTAGGCTTGATCCTGCATATTCCGAGATTTGGGAAGCCATAGAGAATGGGGATCGTGATATACGGGTTTCCAATGAGGATAGAGTATCGACGGGTACTCAAGAAGGATTCAAGTGGAAGAATTACAGTGTCCAAGATGGATATCTGTTATATAAAGGTAAGGTGTGTGTCCCTAGAGATACTGAGATGAGACGGCATATTTTATATGAGTGTCATGACACACCTAGTGCGGGACACCCAGGAGTTAACAAGACTTATGATCTTGTTAAGAGGCAGTTTTATTGGCTTGGACTTCATAAGGACGTCCTAGAATATGTGCTTAAGTGCAATAAATGCCAGGTCAACAAAGCTGAGAGGTTGAGGATTGGAGGACTACTACACCCATTGGATATTCCTAATGGGAAGTGGGAGAGTATCTCCATGGACTTTATAGTCGGATTACCTAAGACACAGAGAGGGCACGAATCGGTCTAGGTAATTGTGGATAGGTTAACCAAAATGGCTAGGTTTATTCCAACACGTACTACAGTGAAGACACCTGAGTTGGCTAGACTCTTTGTAGAGAACCTATACCGGTTATATGGTCTTCCTTTAGACATAGTTTCTGATCGGGATAGGAAGTTTACTAGCCACTTTTGGAGAGCGGTCTTCAAAAGGTTGGATACAAAGCTTAGCATGAGTACGGCCGAGCATCCACAGTCGGATGTGCAAACAGAAAGGGTTAACCAAATCCTAGAGGATATGCTTCGAGCATATGTGAATGGAAGGCAAACTAGTTGGGAGGAGTACTTACCTATAGTAGAGTTTGCATATAATAGTGCCAAGCACTCTTCCACCGGACATAGTCCATTTATGCTTATGTATGGGTTTCAGCCAAGGGCTCCTTATGCAGTTGGCTTGCAGAATGAAAAAGTTCAAGCTGCAAAGGACTTCTTGGAAGAAATGAATGATATGCTTAGACTTGCTAAGGACAGCATTAGGAAAGCTCAGGATAGGGCTAGAGCCTATGCTGACCCTCAAAGAAGAGATATCAACTTTGAGGTAGGAGAGCAAGTCTATCTTAGAGTTCCATCTAGGTCTGAAACCATGAAGACGGGACCTTGTCCAAAATTATCTCCTAGGTATTGTGGACCTTTCCAAATACTTAAGAGAATAGGAAAGATGGCTTACCAGCTCCAACTTCCAGAGAATAGTCAAATCCATCCAGTTTTTCATGTTAGCCGGCTTAAGAAAAGGCTGGTTGAATCTGACAACCTCATTCCAGATAGTGAGGTAGTAGAGCCTATTTCTGTTCAATCTATTCCACATGAGCCAGAAAGCATACTACGCACTCGAGAGAAACGGACGAGGAGTCACTTGTATAAAGAGTGTCTAGTAAAGTGGAAAGATAGTTCAGAAGATAGTGCCACATGGGAGCGGGTTAGCACCCTTCAGAGACAGTTTCCCAGTTTCAGTTTACCTTCCCAAGAGTTTTCTTAAGGGGAAGGATATGGGGAAACAACACGGAGACAGGACCATGTATTTCTATACATGGGGATATAGTGGGAGTAGTGTTATTATTAGTTCTCTCTTTCTATTACACCTTCCAATACCATTTTTGAGGACAAAAATGGATTTAAGGGGAAGGAAATGTTATATGGAGAACCCCTCAAAAGAGGTGTGAACCACCTCTTAGATTGGTTATTACATGGGCTCACACATGAGTGCCATGTGGCACCCATGTGTGAAGCCATGTGGGGGGGATGACTCATCATTATGGAGAGAGAGTAACTAATTATGACTACTACGCGGCTGGGCGGCACACAAGGCATCGATCTCCGTGCTCGCGCGCTTCTGAGAAAGTTTTTTCCTCGGATTCTGTGCAACTAGTCCCCAAAAGTGAGGGGACTCCTCGAGACACCAGAGATAGGACCCTACAAAATTCCTGATGTGTGTCGGTAGGACCATGGAAGCCCCCTCTAAATCGAGAAGTTGGCCCAGAAAAATATCCAACTAAGTGATGAATCCAAGTAGATGTCGGAGTATCTTGTGTAAAATGAAGAGATGCTAGACTCCATGTATGGAACACTACATGCTCAGGTGCTACTCTAGATGAGTTAAGTGGACTCTCAAAGATAGCAATGATAAAAATGACGAGTCATTGATCCTCGATTAATGTTGAACTAAAGCTAAGGGGAAATGCAAACCTTTGATGGTATGACAGGAGGTGTAGCAATCCAAGGTATCAGCTGAGATTGTATCTCTGATTCCTCATGCTCCAAAAGTGCATCATGATCTAGAAATTCATGTACAAAGAGAGCATGCTCCACATAGGGTGACTATCTAAAACTGGAGTGATCCCCCTTTGAAGCAAAAATGGGAGGATCCGAAAGGGATGAATACTTAGAGTATATATCAAAGGTGCAGTCTTTGGTTACTGTAACTAAGTGACTCTTTGGGTTGTATATTTTGTATGCCTTTTGTGAGTCACTGTAACCGATGAAAATGTACTACTTAGGCTGATCATCATCATGTCCTTGCACATAGGCATCACTACCAAAGACGCGAAAATAGCTCACACTTGGCTTCTTCTAAAAGTAAGCCTCAAAACATTAGGGGAAAAAGTGGACCTTGCATAGGCCTTGTAAGGATCCCTAATTTTTAGGGATTAAAGAGCTTAAAACATGAGCTTAAGTAGGCATACACAAACACTAGTTATTTTGTAGAATAAAATAATATTTGAGGAAGCCTTCTATGTCAAATCCCATGCGTGAGAATTTATGGCCATTGGATTTCTTTGATCAATGGCTCAATTTGAATTTCGTGGAGATTTGGAGAGAGAACATCTCGATTTTTATGCTAGATGGCGCAAGTTCTCAGAGTCTCTGCATGATTTTCAACTATAGATCTTGATGGATCCAAGGATAAAGCAAGAATGGGGTTGAGCATGATTCTGAATCAGTTTTTGAACAATCTTTGCAACATTTTAGACCATTAGATCTGAGGGAATCCAACCGTCGATCGTGAATGGGGCTGAAGATATAGGTGTAGCCATTCGGAGCTGTCAGATGCACACCTTGATCCAATGGGATGTGTAAAAAGGTGCCATTCGATATAAATCTTCATCTAGAACCGTTGGATGGAGACCATATCGACTGGTCATTATGCAAAGGCACCCAAGATTGATTCTATTCATTATCTACCATCCGATGAGGGCCATAATCCAACGATTAGAGAATAATGGTGGATTTTTTTGGAACGAACCAATCTAAGCCTTTGAAAAGCTGAAAGATCCAAGGGCTCTTGTTCAATCTTGCTTTGACTTTTGCAACTCAACCTCAACCTTTGGATCCTAAAGCCAATCCAAGGGCTATGATTAATTTCTAAGCCATCCAAAACTAGTCACATAACTAAAACCATTGATTCAAGGTGGTTCTCCTCTTTGACCATAGAAAAACAAGGGAAGCCTATGCCTAGCCTATGTGATTAAGGGACTAGACTGTGTCCACCACCCTCCTCTCATTGGTCCATTGCTAATCACTCCTTAATCTAAAAGGACCATGAAGGGTTCATTTTTTCCCCTAATGTGGTGTTTGGTTCTTCAAGACATCTGAGAACGCTATGTTCAAAATATGACCTGATGTTTCTATTGCTTCACCACAAAACTTTAGGGGAAGTTTTTTTTTGACTAAGCATAATCTTGGTCATGTGGATCACACTTTGAATCTTCTCTAAGGCAATACCTTGTTGAGTGTCTTGCTTTGCTTGATACTTAACACCGTGTTGCTTCAAGTACTTTGAGCAGTCATGGTTGACAAAGCCATTATCTCCATTTCATCAGATGGTCTTCAACGACCTTGGAAAGTCTTCTAGAATTGTTTGTGTCCACTCCTTGAACTCGGAAAGGGCATCCTCTTTATGCTTAGTGAATAAACCAAAGTGTATCTAGTCAAGTCATCTACTAACAAGAAGAAGTAAATTGACCCATTTAGAGAAGGTGTATGAATAGGTCCACAAATATCGATATGGACTAATGTTGAGGGTTTAGATGCAAAAATGGATGCTTCTATAGGCAAAGGGGTAAAACTCTGCTTAGCACATGCTTGGCAGTTTAATTCCACTTGTGTGATCCTGGGTGGACCTTTGACAAGATGACTTGAAGAGATCTTAGTTAAGCAAGAGGTATGTCCAAATGTGCAATGCCACAAGCTAAGACTTGAATCTTTGGACATAAAAATTGAAATCTTGTAGATATGACTTCTTTGGATTCACGATCAATGACTTGAATTTTGTTGTGATCGAATTGCATCGTCATGTTTCACTTTGTTACAAAGGCTTCGTACATAAAGAACATCTTTGAGTGACTTGATCTCACCTTCAGAGTTTGTGACTTGAACTTTGACTCTTACTTGGATCTCAATGCACTTGTTGTCTCCAAGATAAACTTGACCTTTGCACTCTTCAAACTCATGAAAGTCATCTTTATCATTCCACGTGTGATGAAGCCGTCAAAACTCCATTCTTTGCTACGAGTGGATGCAACAAGTGCCTTATGTTTAGTTGTGAGAAAGAGATCTTCACTTGTGCAGTGAGAGTGATGTTCACTCTTTGGTGTAGACTTAGACTTATCCTTGTTCTTCTTATTGAAGCAATACTTTTGGATGTGTCTAGGCTTGCCACAAAAATTGCAACTAAAATTTTTCTTGCCCTTATTCTTAGACCCTTGATCACCTTTTTTACCTTTAGTCTTGTGGAAGGTAGCTTTGACCTTCATAGCTATCTCTTGTGTTGCTTGGGTCTTTTGCCTAGAGTCATGAAGAAGCAAAAGTCTTCTTACTTCTTCCCAAGTGAGAGCTTGATCTCTGTAATATATAAAATGGTCACAAAAGTCTCATAAGACCTAGGAAGCTTATTGAGGAATCTTATGGCCATGTCTTCACTTGAAATCTTTCGTCCACAAAGTGCTAACTTGTGGTGATAATCTTCAAACTGGACTATCACCTTTGTGATGGTATCTTCAGGTCGAATAGTGAGATTATGAGATTTATCCTCTAAGCCATAAATCTTGGAAGGTGTTTTATCTTCATATAGATTTGCTAAAGTATCCCAAGCTTCTTTTGAAGTCTTACATATGGTGATGTGACCCTTTGTCAATTCATCACATGCGAGGAGAAGTGGGAATAAAATCCCTCATGCTGATTACTTGAATGGCTTCTACTTGATATCTGGAACTAACAAATTGATGCAAGCCACTTGAATGGCTTCTACTTGATATCTAGAAGGCATCAATCTTGCCAATATTTTGGAATTTCATGATCATGAAGACTCTTCTAGAGTCACCTATCTAGATGAAAACAAGAGAATGTATTAGGAAGTAGGTGATCTAGAGAGGTCTGGACTACTATACTTGGGTTTACTAGTATTCCCTCCCAGGCATCAGGCAACCACTTCTCAAAACCCTCATGGGCAGCAACACAATCAAGAAAATCCTTTAATAGGTCAATTGAGCTAGCAAAGTGTGCCATGCCAGCCACATGTCCAATTTACTATGCCAGATATGAGCACCATGCCTCCCACTCATCCGAGAAGCAAGACAAAAAGAACCGATCACCCTTAACTCTAAGATGCCCACAAGGTAGAGGACTAGGAGTGCATCCTATGATTCCAATAATCCATTGACCTCTTGATGTAGGAAAACGCTAAGACCTATTCAGGTAGCCAAGAGCACAAGGAATCACTAAAAAGGAGTGGAAAGAAGACTACAAAAGCATAGAAATGGAACTTGAGTTTGAATCATCAAAAGAGCAATACCTAAAAGAAATAGAATGGGAAGATGCCAAGGAACATTAAAAACTACTCACCATAGAAGAATACAAAGGAAAACCTAGAAGGGAAAACCAATGAAATGGTGAACAAAAACTTACCAATTGAAAATTTTGAAGTGCCAGAACATTTTAAAAGATATGAAGTGAAGGAAAATAGCTATGCAAATGCCTAAGAGATAAGCAGAGGATGGAATAGCATATGAGAAAAAAGAACAAATGAAGAAAGTAATAGTGACCCTAGAGGGAGATGAAGAGAGATGCACTTATAAAGGAAAAGATGTGTCCTTAGAGGAGGAAGAAGAACTCATAGCATTGATTAGAGAATATAGGGACATGTTCACTTGGACCTACAAAGACCTGAATGGTGTAGATCTATTAATATGTGCCCATATAATTCCTATGAATCTTGATGCAAAACCATCCAAGCAAAGACCATATACATACAATGATGTGTATTCTACAAAAATTAAAGAAGAGATAGACAAATTGTTGGAAGCCGGATTTATATACAAGATCAAACACACCAAATGGGTTTCTCCTTTGGTTGTGGTATCATAGAGAAATGGAAAGCTTAGGATTTGTATTAACCTCAACAACGTTAATACTTCTACCATTCAAGATAGCTATCCATTACCCATTACAGACCATCTTTTGGAAAGGGTAGTAGGAAAGGAATTCTACAACTTCCTTGATGGGTTTTTAGGATGTACTCAAGTAGCAATTGCTAGTGAAGACCAACATAAGACCACATTTGCTACAAAATGGGGAGTATACACATTTAGATATATGCCATTTGGTTTAACTAATGCTCCAACAAATTTCAAAAACTAATGTGTCAAGTGTTCAAAGAATTCCTCAGGAAAAGTATGGATGTCTATGTAGATGATTTATGTACATAGATAAATGAAGGCAATATGTCTGAATCCGAAGCAATGTGTTTTCATGGTGAGGCAAGGGAAGATATTGGGACACATGTTCGAGTTAGACGTCTGCGGAAGCATGCGAACAACACAAGGAAGAAGAAAAAGCTTGGAGCACAACACACAATACTGAATGTATTACCACTAGACTGTACAAAGATAAGTAACCCATTAGGGATATAGGAATATATTAATTCAAAAACGTGGTTGTAAATTTGAATTCAAAAATGCCCTCCAAATGATCCTGACTTTTCTTCATCAATTAGGTGAGTAAAGGGCTGAGAAAACTCGTGGAAAAGTGGTTGTATATCCTACCAAAACGTGTGAGTGATGTGGCACTTCAACTTAGCATGAGTTCCCACACTTGAGATTGCTAAAATCCTAACACTCCTCCTCAAGCTCAAGTGTTAGTCTCCATTGATCTCCTTCAAGTTGAGGTTGATCTTGAACTTCTCCAACTTGCTTGCATCCATAAACTTGGTCATGATATCTGCTAGCTGATCTTTGGTGTTGATGTCCTTGATGTCCACTTCTTTTGCTAGTACCTTCTCTCTAATGAAGTGATAATGCATCTCTATGTGCTTGCTTCTTGCATCGAACATAGGGTTGTCTGCTAGATGAATGTTTGACATATTATCTCCAAATAGAGTGAACACTTTGACCTCCACATCCAAGTCTTTGAAGAGCTTCTTAAGCCACATGATCTCACATGTAGCAAGTGCTAAAGCTCTGTACTCAGCCTGAATAGATGATAATGCAACTATAGGTTGCTTCTTGGACATCCATGAAATGACTCTTTGACCTAGCATGAAGACATATCCAGATGTGCTCCTTCGATCCTCCTTTGAACCAGCCCAATCAGCATCACTAAAGCCTTGAGGTTGTAATCCATCTCCATAAGGGTAGTACAACCCTTGGTTGATAGTGTGCTTGATGTACCTAAGCACACTCTTGGTTGCATTCATATGAACATCAGTTGGTGAATTTAGAAATTGAGAAAGAACTCCTACAACATAAGACAAGTCAGGTCTTGTGATGGTAGCATAATTAAGGCTTCCAATTATGCTTCTATATGCTGAAATATCTTCAAGAGGTTGTCCTTCATGTGCACATAACCTAGTGTTTGGATCCACATGTTGTGTGAGTGGCTTACATCCACTCATACCATACTTATAAAGTACATCTAGCAAGTATTTCCTTTGAGCAAGGTAAATACCATTTTCCACATAAATAATTTCAATCCCAAGAAAGTATTTAAGAACTCCAACATCTGATATCTTGAATTCATTTCCAAGCTTGGCCTTGATCCATGTGATACCTGCATCATCACTTCCTGTTACAATCAAGTCATCCACATGTATGCATACATAGACAACTAGTCCTCCTTCCTTCTTGAGGTATAAGGAAGGATCTCCATCACTTGGCTTGTATCCACACCTGCACAAATACTCCACAAGCCTTTGATTCCATGCCCTAGGAGCTTGCTTTAAACCATACAATGCTTTTCTAAGTTTACAAGCAAAATATGAATATTTAGGGTTCCCAAACCCTAATGGTTGAGTCATGTAGATTGTCTCCTCCAAATCACCATTAAGAAAAGCATTATTTACATCCAATTGATAGATTGTCCACCTCCTAGATGTAGCAACCCTAATGATTGCCCTAATTGTGGTCATCTTTGCAACCGGGCTAAATGTTTCTTCATAGTCAATCCCATAGGAGTGAGCAAATCCTTTTGCCACAAGCCTTGCTTTGAACCTAGCAATTGAACCATTAGAATTTCTCTTCACTTTATAGACCCATTTGTTGACAATTACCTTCATCCCTTCTTGTCTTGGAACAAGACTCCATGTGTTGTTGTCTTCAAGGGCTTTGTACTCTTCTTCCATAGCTTCTTGCCACTCCTTTGTGTCTTTGGCCTCTTCATAGGTAGAAGGTTCATCATAAATTTGAATTCAAAAATGCCCTCCAAATGATCGACTTTTCTCCATTAATTAGGTGAGTAAAGGGCTGAGAAAACAAGTGGAAAAGTGGTTGTATATCCTACCAAAAAGTGTGCATGATGTGGCACTTCAACTTAGCATGAGCTCCCACACTTGAGATTGCTAAAATTCTAACAATTGGTACCATCCAACTTATCCTCAACAACCAACATATGGAATACATCACTGCTTTCAACCATGTCCACTTACTAAAATACCTTGATGGAGAATAATGACTATATCTGAAAAAGTTGAATAGAACTACCCTAATGAGTTCTGTTAGACCTGTAGCAGACTTTGAGATGCTTATATTGGCAAACCGAAATGTGTATATATACGTTTGGCAGAAAAAGATGAAATAGCTTGCACAAGCACTGCAATAGTGCTTCAGAGACCGAAACAAGCTCATATCACAATTTTGTGTGAGTATGCTCACCAAATTTCATGTGATTCTGAGACTGTGAATGGAGGGCTGACGATAACACCCTAGATGAAGTGGCAACCTACTCTGATACCAATTATTGGAGTTAGACGTCTATAGAAGCACATGAACAACACAAGTAAGAAGAATCTTGATGCACAACACACAATATTGAATGGATTACCAGTAGAATGTACAAAGATAAATAACACCTTAGAGCTATAGGCATATATACAAGCTGGGGGGAAAAACCTCCTAAAGAGAGCAAAAAGTGCCCTGGTGGTCCTAGTGTGTTCACACACATCACTACCTAAATATATCAACAACACAGTGTCCAAAAACGGAATCTCTTCTGATAAAGATACCATCAAAGTTATCTTGGATTTACCGAGATCCATGAATGTAAGGGAAGTACAATCTTTATGGGCCATTGTGGATATTACTGCCAATTTATTCACATGTACACCATAATTGCAAAACTCTTATATGGTTTTTTGACTCAATTTACTTGGACAAAAGAGTGTTTAAAGGCATTTAATAAGTGAAAATGGAGATTGAGCTCAACACCAATATTGAAATTGCCCAACTAGGAAAAACCATTCCATATACATGTGGATGCATCTAGTTTTGCCATTGGATGCATCTTAGCACAACCTGCAGATGAAGGAAAATTAGATCATCCAATATCATATGTTAGTAGATAGCTTCACCAAGTGGAATGCAATTACACGATGACTAAATGAGAGGCTCTAGGTATGGTCTATGTTGTAAATAGATTTAGACATTACATCCTAGCCAACAAGTTCAAATTCTTTATTGATCAAACTTTATTGTACTTGTTCAATAAATCTTGCAACATAGAAAGGCTAGTTAGATGGTTCCTATTGCTAATGAAATTTTATTTTGAGGTAGTAGTCAAGAAGAGAAATACTCATCTAAGAATTGATCATTTGTTGAGAATGACACATGGAGAACCACCAACCAAAGTAGCAAATGAGCTACCCGATATTTATTCATTCAACCTAGAAGTATGTCCAAAATGGGCTGAGAAATTGATACCTATATTCACGCATGGACCAGACCATATAAACAATTATATTGGAAAGGAGGAACTTTGGAAGACACGAGACCTTCAAATTATGGCAAGCAGTCTGTACTTCAAAGATTCTAATGGAATACTTATGAGATGTGTCGAGGATGAGGAGAGAAGTGTTTTGATCAAACTAGCCCATAACAACAAATGGATAACCCATAAGGAAGTTAGTAGAACCACACAAGAGTTAAAAAGACAAAGAGTGTATTGGCCAAACATGCAAAAATATGTACATGAATATGTGACAAGTTTTCACCTGTGTCAAGAATCTAGACCTGAGGAACACTCATGCCTAAGTATTCGACTATAGCGCTTGAGTGGAGTAAGCCACTTGTAGATTACTTGAAATCAGAAAATTATCAAGAAGGAGTTAGTCTAGCAAGGAAAAGAGCCCTAGAAGAACAAAGCAAGGATTATGTAATTATGGGTAAACAACTATTCAAACAAGGAAAAGGCAATCAACTACAACTATGTGTGCACGAGGGGCAATATTTACCCATATTAGAAATGGCCCATACTAGAGCAAATGGAGGACTTTTTTTAGCCAACAAGATTGGAGTAGCTAGAGGACATTTTTCAACCGACAAGACTATGTATGCCAACGAACCAAGTACCCAATATGATGAGATGACATGCCTTTGAGAGCAATGGTTAATGCAAGAGATTTCTCTAAATGGGGAATAAATTTTGTTGGATGCACTAATCCCCCATCAAGAGGATCTCATGCAGAATACATCATAGTAGCCCTAGACTACTTAACTAAGTGGGTAGAAGCTAAAGCCACTAGGAAGAATGATGCCCAAACCATGGCAAAGTTCCTATTTGAAAACATCTTCACTATATTTGGACTACCTATAGAGATCATAAGTGAGAGAGGTACGCACTTTATTAATGAAGTCATGGAGTCACTCATGAATGAATTTCTAGTGATTCATACAAAGTGAGCACCCTATCACCCACAAGCTAATGGAAAAGTGGAGAGTTCAAATAAAGTGTTATGCATGGTTCTCACCAAGATAGTTAGTAATGGAAGATGTGACTGGGATAAACGATTGCATGTGATGAAAGATAGATACGAGGCAAAGAACCCATTCCCATGGTGAATTATCACATTGCCAATATCAAAACCATAGGAAACATACCAAAATAACATTATATAAACCTAGGGATTGGAAAGGAAGAATACCATTTGGTTGATTATTTAATTGATCCGAGAGAAGCCTCTCAATCCAAAAAAAATCTCACATTATAGGGATTGGGGGTAACATCATTGAATGCCTAGGAGAAGTAACCCTACCATTACACTTAGGAAACAACACCATGCAACAAAGGCTCTTGGTGTGTAAAGATTTGATATATGAGTTTGAGGTTACAATACATCTAGCCCAGGGATACATATCAGCCAAAATAGGACATAGGGAAGTCTTTAGTCTCCTAGATCAAAAACCACTAACAACTATGGACATAGAAAACCCTATGGACCAAATCAAACTCCATATCTCGAAATTTCATGTTGCAAGACACGGTGTGTGTCCAACAAGATTCTTTTTCTACCACATGTAATCAACCATATCCTCCTTCTTAAGAAATTATCTTCGAGAGTTCTAGTAAGCTCATTCATTCTCGAGAGGAAAATGGAGAGATATCTATAGGCCCATGGTCAAAAGGAACTCAATGAATACCAAGAAAGAGATTCAAACAAATATGGGTTTACAAAGATTAGCTCCAAGAGAACCAATACAACCAGGCACAAACACAACTAACAAACCCTAAAAGAAGAAGATATTCCAAAAGAGGTAGAGCACATCAATCAAGCCAAGGGGCAATACAAGTATGGCTAACCAAAAGGCTCATGGAAGCTCAAAGATAAAAAAAGCAAGTATGGATCCCAAAGAAGGCATTGAAAAAATCTAAGGAATAAATTGAAGTATTGGCCCAAAGGATCAGCATCCAAGCAAACACTATTAAAGCTTCATTAGCAAATAAAAAAGAATGAAGGCTAAAGAAACCAAGAGAACTCCTAAATCAAAGAAAATGCATACGACAGATCAAGACATAGGAAGTAGCACTAGAGTCGACCCAAACAACTTTCAAGAAGACTCGACATTGGAGAACCAACACAATTCAAGTATGGAGATCAAATAATGTACCAACAAAACAAATCCAGGAGAAGCAGCATCAGGATTGCACTCATGCTGAGCTCAATGCACATAGAGTATGCACAATAGGGCCTTGTATTATAGTAATGTAGGACTTCTGCTAAATATTAGTAATAATTGGTTTAGCTATGACTAGCCATTTATGTTTCTTTTCAGCAAATAGAAAAATCAAAGAAAAATAGCTTAAGGTAACATGATTCACTCACATATGTGAGGGAAGGTAGGTTTAAAAGGTGAACCAGAAATGCTTGAGCACTATTGAAGAAAAGAATCTTTCCTAATTTCTCCTACTCATTACGTATTGCAATTCAAGTGTAGATGGCTTCTGAGGATTCTAAATCAACCCAACAAATGATTATCTTAGGGAAACACCTATATCAAATCAGCCATTGTACCAAAGAAGAAGTGTGGTGCCGTGATCATAGAGAAATTTGGCACCAATACCCAACCAATCATGAGAGGGTCCAAAAGAAACATGCATTTTGAAGAAGCATCAACAACTCCATCAGCTAAACACACTCATGTGATTCCGAAATCAACTCTAACTCATCCACCATCTATGACAAGAGCCGAGTTGGAAGAAGTAATTCAAGCAACCCACATGTATATGCAAGGGCAAGTGAACCTCACAATTTAAGGTCTCTAGTATAGGCAATTGAGTGAGGCCATAGGCAAGCAACAAAAAAACAAATGACTTTCCAAAATCAATCGTTATAAGGAGCTGGGCCTAGAGAACTCAAGCTCATGCTCAAGATCAAATGGAAAAGAAGATCAATCAACATTGAATGTCGATCTCAATACGGATGTTAATGATGATGGATATTGGCATCATACGGGAAGAAGCAGGTACGGGCATACATGCAGATCTAGCACTGAGGCAACCCATTAAAATTTTTCCAAACCTTACATCATTTTAAAAGTGATTCTCATCACTAGAAACCCTTGTAAATACCGTTTCACCTTTTTGTAGCTCCATTTTGTACAAGCCGAGGAGTCCTCGAGCTTGGGGAGCCTTAGAAGTAGTTGCCTGTCAATTTTCATATTTTTTAGATCTCATTTGAGCCCTCAAATAAGCCTTGGAACCTAATTTTTAACTAGGCCGGACACTAGGTCTGGACAGGGCCAAAGCTAGTCAAAAAACTATAAATAGAGCTAGAGAGCTCATTTTTGGGCTAGCTTCTTGTAGATTTGAGCTTGTATGAGAAGTTGGTTATAATAGAAGTGATTCCATTGTCTTACTCTCTTTGTTCTTGCCGTGTGTGCGCATGTGTGTGTATGTGTGTGCATGTTTGTGTGCTTCGCACTCACACATTTGTGCCTTCACTTGCTCGAGGTCTTCATACCATCCTCATGTCTTCCCGGATTGACATTAAAGGAGGTGCTACTCATCACTGAGCTACACCAAATTTTGGCACCGTTGCCGGGGACTTGAGCTTTGAGGATGAGTGTGTGATGGTAAGACGTAGAGAGGACGCGTTGGAATGGTAAGTAGTAGGTAATTTTCTTGTTTTTTCTCTATCTCCATCTCCATCTCCATCTCCATCTCCACCTCCTTCTCCACATCATATTCCCTCTTCCTTGTCATTCTCCTCGTTTTCTTAGTGCGAGTTTGAGAGAGAGCGAGTGTGTAGTGTTGTTTTTGTGTGTTTTTGCATGTTTCTTGCAGGTTTCAGCAGCATCACCATCTCCAGCAAGCTCAACAGGTACGGAATCTTTCTGCGCAAGCCCCTGAGGCGTCGAGCTCGAGCTATCGTGACACACCGAAAAGTTGACCCAATCACAACTCTGAGTGCACCACGACACTGCGCAGGCTGAGAGCTCTTAGAATCACTAGCTTGATCAAGAAAATTCACCATATCCCGACCTATCGCGACACACTGAGGTATCGCAACACTTCGACCTATCGCGACACACCGAGGTATTGCAACACACCCAAGTATCACGACACTTCCACCTATCGCGACACTTCGACCTATCGCGACACTTCCACCTATCGTGACACTTCCACCTATCATGACACTTCGACCTATCGTGACACTTCCACCTATCGCGACACTTCCACCTATTGCGACACTTCCACCTATCACGACACTTCCACCTATCGCGACACTTTGACCTATCGCGACAGTTCGACCTATCGTGACACTTCGACCTATTGTGACACTTCCACCTATCGCGACACATCCACCTATCGCGACACTTCCACCTATCGCGACACTTCCACCTATCACGACACTTCCACCTATCGCAACACTTCGACCCGACCTATCGCGATACACCAACTTAACGCATGAAATTTTTAGGGTGAATTAATTTATTGAATTGAGGTACATTTGGGATTAATTTTGGACACATTGGGATGATATTAGAGCCTTAGAAGTGGGCAAAATACCTAAAAACCAAGGAGGAATTTCCTGAACCCTAAGAGCTTGTTTTGACCCCTAACGGCATGATTGGTCATAACTTCACCATACGAACTTCGATTGAGGAGATTTTTGTCTCGTTGGAAAGCTTGTTGAGAATCCTACGTGGACCTTGACTGGTTTTTGTAAGAATCATACGTGGAGTTTTAGAACATGGATTTTTAAGTTGGCCTTTAGGTGGGACTAGGTGGTCATAAGATTTTGGGGGTACAGTGAGTTACTCCAAGGGGGGCCTATAATTGTTGATGTGTGTCTTTCAATCCATTGTGGTAAAGGGGCTATATTAACTTGTGAACTTTTGTAGGAACATTGCGTGCAATCAAGGCACTCCAAGGCAAGCTAGCAAGGGTGAGTACCAAGCTTGGGAGAAGGCATCCTGGGCTAGTGTAGCAGTCTGAGCAACCAGAGAATTGAGGTTGGAAGTTCTCTCAACCCTCCTTTTGTCAATTCCTAGCTTAGGCTAGTATGACTTAGGTGTGGTGATTAATTAGAGCAATGCTAGGCACTAATCAAGTCCAAGAGAACTAATCAACAAAGTACAAGCATTAAGTAGAGCTTAAGTGCAAAAATTCTAAGGAACAAAAGTAAACTTGAATCGAGCAAATATCAAGTGCGAAATTCACTTAAGTACTCCTGAGGACGTGATTTCAAACAAGAGCTTAACACAATAGTCAACTAAAAAGAACAAAGTGATTGGTGTAAATTAACCTGCAACGAGAGTGTACTTGGGACCAAGGGGGTAGAGAAATTAGGCGTATGAACCTTAGGTCAGGCAGACACTTAGCCCGAGACCGACAAAGCCTCAGATCTTCTGAAGCTAGTGTCAATCACACTGCTAGGTCTTGGACCCAGTAGTTGAGTGATTACCCATACACTCCCCGATCAGAAACAAGTGATTCTGAGATGTCCTATAACATGAAGAGACCAGTAGGTAGTTCAGGGGTGGCGTATCTAGAAAAGCCAAAAGGACCTTACAAGACTCAATTGGAATACATCAGGACTAATCGTCTAGGTACTCGCATCTACGAAGACGGCCTGAGAAGATATGTGGTCCAAATTAAGAACCCTGATCAACCCCATGGACTAGAACACCCGGTAGTCAAGTTTGAGAATGGAGCATACCTAGATAAAGAAGGGACTATTTATGTAGTCACCACCTGTCGGGAATCGAACTCACAACCTCTCGGTTAGGAGTATGATGGACTAACCACTTTCCCCAAAAGCCATGGTTGAGGATTACTTGCTAATCCTCTCTCTTAGAGCGTGGTTCAACCATCTCCTACTAGGATTATGTGACATTCCTTCCCCCTTAGACTGAGCATTGCCCTCAATGCTCACTTGTGGACCTTCCTGAATCTCTTGGACCCACTTTCCATGCATGAGCATTTCCACCAACCTCAAACTCCAGCCCATGGACCAAATTTGGACCTATCCCACCCTCCGTGGGTGCCCAAATGCCCATGTACCTTCATCCAAGATTAGTTTCACACTCACCACGGATAAGCGCTTGCAAGTGTCCACGGATGTACCATGTCTGGATTTACCCTGGCAGGATGTACCCTGACCAGCTATGGGACTGGTAGGATGTACCCTGGCAGGATGTACCCTGACAAGTGTACCCTGAGACGCGTTGCAACGCGCCACCGTCATGCCCAATTTTGCAACTAGGCTCTGATACCAATGTCGGGAATCAAACTCACAACCTCCCAGTTAAGAGTACGATGGGCTAACCACTTGCCCCAAAAGCCATGGTTGACGATTACTTGCTAATCCTGTCTCTTAGAGCGTGGTTCAACCATCTCCTACTAGGATTATGTGACACCACCCTTCCAGATAGAACAGATGAGTTTGGGAATGTGATCGGAGAGACCGACATGGGTGATATAGAGCAAGGGAACTTAGAGAGAGAGCCAAGGACTCCCCGTGGTAAATCAGTCTTGACCAAAATCATGACTCCAGAATGGATTCCCCAGGATAATAAAACCATAGATTTGTTTTTAAACCGAGAAATCGATGAGGCTTTTTGGAGATATAAGCCTGCTCAGCCTCATGAAGTAGGTGCTCTCACAATCTATGAGTTCAAAGACCCTAATAGCCCAGGCAAAGTAACCTACCTAGACAATACATCAGAAAGGATCTTCGTGGTCACTGAGCATGGCAGACATGCCTACACATGGAAGGGTGAATTTGTTTTTCCCCAACCTCGGTCCAATGTGTCCTACAGTCACCAAGGAGCTGGGACCTCCCAAGCTCATGGAGCTCAACGAGATAGAAGTAGAGGCAGACCTGAGGTAAGCTTTGCCAAACCCCTGGGAAGAGAAAGGTTGAGAATAGAAACGGATAGAGAAGAAACCGAGAGACCTAGAGCTCCAAGGAATCAAAGAAATGCTGATGATTTCCCTTTGCCAAGGCCGAGAGAACACCCTAGGACCCTGAGGCCAACCCAGTTGGTGAAGTCCATGAAGAACTATTTCGATGGCACAGGAGACCCATACGATCATGTAGCTGAATTTAGACAAGTCTTGAGAGCTGAACAAGTGGAGGATCTATTCACACAATACAATGCTTTTGGTCTAACCCTTAGGAATACCGCCCTTACATGGTTTCAACCCTTGAATGAGAGACAGTTCAGGAGCATAGACCAACTTCTAAAGGCATTCATCACTGAATTCTCTAAGAGTGGCATACGGCATAATACCTCCTCCCTGATTCATAGGTTTAAGCAAACACCTCAAGAGACGGTCCGACTTGCAGGAAGAAGGTTTAGGCAATACCTAGAGAGGTGCCCAATGCCTGAGTTACCCACACCAGCCAAGCAAGTGGCTTTGTTCTTAGATGGATTGTTGAGCACCAAGCTCAGGTCATATGTATATCTGAAGGACCCCAGAACTATAGAAGAATGCGTGCGCATGTGCATAGACATTGAGGATAATCTAGGCGAGGAGTTGGAGCTATCAAAAATCTACAAGGATTCAGATAGCTCTAGTAGCCTTATGTCGGGTCAATCCACATCCATTGAAGAGCTTGCAGAAAAGGTAGCTCAAAAACTAGGAGTCTCTAGCAAACAAATCCCAAGATTTGCCCTAGTTAAGCGGTGCTATACTTGTGGAGGTGACCATATGGCAAGTGTATGTCCCATTATGGCTCAACCCCAAGTGAATACTAGTAGCCAGTACTACGCAATAGAGCGAAGGTACACCAACCACACCGCACAAGACTGCCCTTATAACAAACAAACTGTCATGCAAAATTACCCTCAGCCATATCCACAACAGGGTAGATACCAGAATCAGTACCCACCACAGCAATACGGTAGACCACAACAACCCTATCAAAATCAACAAAGGCCTCAACCCGTGTTAGTGCAACAACCCTCTGCTCCAACCAATGTGATGCCAGTGAAATATGCATCTGTTGAAGAAAATCTGAACAGAGCCATTGTCCCAGCCACACCGTTGCTATCAGACAGTGATCCAAGTGACCATAGTTTTGACTCCACACATATTGATAGTCCACAGGCTTACTACATGCAGTCACCCGAGCATAATGAGCCATACTATTATGAGGACCCAAGTGAAAATAGTGGGGAGCCTGAGTATGCTAATGTCATGTACACAAACCCCAACTCTAGAACTCAACCTAGGCAGGTACGACCGCCATTCCCTAGAGGACCTTGCTTCAGATGTCAGGGAGATCACCTCATACGTGATTGTCCACTGCCTGCCCCCACACAACCCTAACTAGTGACAATTCAGGGCTTTTGTCAAGATTGTGGGAAAGAGAATCTCTTACAAGATTACCCGAAGAACCCCAATAACCTACCAAAAATCACTCCTATCAACGTCATTGGGTTAGTGGTAGACTCTACGGGAAGCATAACTTCCACAGCCCCCGTGCATGTGGTTACTAGAGCTCAAGCTTTGCAGCAAACCCAAGGAGTAGGACAGGAAAATATTTCTGAGGTTAGTGAGACAGAGAGTATAACCAAGAAGAGGACAAGAGCATGGAGAGATAGTTGGGAGAGAATGAAAAGACAATGGTCACACAAAATGAGCAAACTTGAAGAAAGCTTGAGAGAAACCAAAGCGAAGATAAGTGAACTCGCATCTCAAAACCACTCTCACATTACCCCACCACCACCCTTTCCATCCCCTCCAACCCATAACCTTCCATCCCCCAACTTTCTAATCCACCATACATCGCCCACCCACCACCCAGAGTAGGATCAGTCCTAGCCGATCCTACTCCTGAGGATCTAGACATGATTCTTAAAGCATATCAGGCCAGAATCCAGGAAGGGCCAAACGTGACAAATCATGATACATGTTACCCTAGGGCCGATCTAGAGATAGAGCGAACAAAGCTTTGTGTTAAGATGGTCGAATTGGCGCAAGCCATGTTTGAAGCCGGTCACTTGTTCAATGGCTCTAGCTCCACTAGAACACCATTGCATTTTGATGGTCTGTTGGATAGATACTCAGCATGATACTCACAATTTTGATATCTTTGAGTTACACCGATCCCACTGAGCTATGAATCGTGCATAATGTTCTTATCAAGCCCCATTTACAAATGTTTGAAGAAGCATTTCTTACAAGTTGTTTTTTATTGATTCAAAAATCTTTTTGAAAATGTCTTCCAATCTAAATGACAGACTCATAGCTTATGAACTAAGTTTTTTTGCTAATCATCGCCAAGCTCCTCATGATGGAGTTAAGTCTGAGCAATGGAAGTAGTTCATGATCCAAGAAACAAATGTGATCAATAAAAAAGAACAACATATTTACCAAACCTACTCATGTCACCAATAAAAGCCTGTCACGGATTGCAAAGTTCAAGAGGAGGGACATATGGAGGGAGAATTCAGTCCAAAAAGAAGAAGAAGAAAATCAAAGAAAAGGATAATTCATTAAAATACTACTCTATGCCTAGAGCCCGACAAGAGCATGAATCAGACTAAAATGAGATACACATTGAAAGAATACAACAATTCATGAATGATGTAAACAAAGAAATACAAACAGGACGTTTGAAGTGCCACGCTCAAACAAATGCAATCCTAGCCACTAGTAGCATGTGTGCCAAACTTAATTAATGCAACAACCCTACTGTATGAATAAAAATAATATCAAGGGCAAAACAAAAGCATCAGAACCAGGCTCAAATAAGGTAACAAATTGCCCCTTATTTTTGAAAGCTTCATTTACCACTAGTGGCGTGTAATTAAAAGAACTATACACAAAGAATTTACAATATCGGGTTAGAGAGGAACAAGTTGGCAAGATGCGGATAGCAAGCCTCATTTACCATATGTATCTTAGGTTTTGCAACTTGTTGTGTGTCAAGAAAACCCACAGAAGTCTATCAAGGGACAATAGAGACTAAGAGGAGTCCCTTGTAAAATCTCAAGAATCTTTGTAAATGCTCTAGAGGAGTCCTCTAGATTCATGATCCCTAAAGAATGTAACATTAGCCTTGTACAATACTAGGAACTTGGTAATTTATAGATAAATTGCTAGTCTCTTATGTGAAAGGACCAAATTTAAGGCACATGTATATAAGTCACTTATGACTCTTTTGTAAAGACTTTTTGCCATTGTGAAGAACAAACTTTGCAAAATTTTGAATTTGCTTCTTCTTGTTTGTGTATCGTTTTCTCCTTGAGGTTGTATGTGTTTTTGAGGCATGGAATGTGTGCCTAGGGGTGTTATCTACCCCATCCACATCTCTTTTCATAGCTTTGGTGTATGTGTGTGAAGCGTAGCAAGAATAGAAATGAGAGATAGCGTTTTTTCCCACTTTGTTTCTATCATCATGAAGCACATGGGTTTGATCGAGTTGAAAATACCATCATTCGATGTGTCTCTTCAAGAGCTTCAAAATAAACCTTCTATTGACTATATTCGTGTATCAAAGCTGTTAGAAATCACTTGCTTAGTGTTTGTTCCTACATCAAGTATCACGATACATGTCAGTGTATAGGAGATGTCGTGTGAGGTAGATTTAGCCTAATTTGCCTGCATTACTTTTCCTTTACCAACTATCACGTGTTCACATGTCTTCATACACTTGATGGGGTTCAATTCATGAATTGATAATTTAACGAGTGTATCAATTTCACCACCATATGTACTTGCTTGATGATAGAGATTTAAACTCTTTTGTCACAAGTCCCTAAGACATTGTGAACTTAGGTACACAAATGGCCTCTCTCAAAAGGTCATGGATTGAAGATCACATGTTTGGGCTCACATTAAACCTCATTCCTTCAAGCCCTTAAAAATTATCATACATACAATAGTTGTAAATAACGTGATATATCTACCACACACTCAATGGTATGGTGTTGGGAGAGGGCCAATTGTTGCCACTCTCATAAGAGTTTGTGGAGCACAAACACACTTATGGAAGTAACATTGCCTCTCCACATAGGCGACCCACTATGGTGAAATTCGTAGGATTGGTAAAGGTTTTTAGATCCCCTAACTACGCCCAAACATAATCAAAGGTCTGACTATATTCCGTCCACAGATACAGCACCTTAGAACATTGATTTTCATTGTCAATAAACTGACACATAATAGACAACCTTTACAAGCCTCACAATTTCGCTCTCTTTCTCTCTTTCACTCGTGGTCTTTCTCTCTCTCTCTCTCTCTCTCTCTCTCTCTCTCTCTCTCTCTATATATATATATATATATATATATATATATATATATATATATATATATATATATATATGTGTGTGTGTGTACATACATACATATATATATATATATATATATATATATATATATATATATATATATATATATATATATATATATATATATATATATATATATATATATGTGTGTGTGTGTGTGTGTGTGTGTGTGTGGGGGGGGGGGGGGGGAGGGGGTGTGTTTCTTTGTAGATAATCGTGTTTGTGTGCAGCAACAAACATCTTTTTCTCTTAGTCAATGTGAAAAAAGACATACCCATGCTTTTCTATTCATAGCATTCGACAATGAAAATATTTCTAAACAAGATGCCCAAATATATCATATATTTGAGTTCAAAAGATGAAAGCATGGAGACACATCATTAAATTGATTCCATCTAAGTAAAACATAGAGAGACATCATGAAAGAACTGCAAATTTTGATGGCATACATGCATTTGAAAAATGTCTTGTTCCACAATAGGAAGGAATAAGAAAAAAAATAATGCCCTTCACTGCATCACAGATTTGATCAATTCAAAGGCTTCCATTAATCCTTCCTTATGAACTTCTCCATTATCGATAGCTCCATAAACAAATATAATTATATAAATCATTCTATATTTGTTTCCATAATTCTAAGATTTTTGGCTAACTCCAATTTGTGCATTTTGGCTAAATAAAAATCAACTTGAAACGACAATTCCATAGTATGTACTTGTTGTGAGATCATGGATACTTAGATAAGGTGCACAATTCTGAGGTAGAAGTGTACGTAACATGCATAGGAGAAAAAAAAACTCTCATCTCTCTCTTCATCTCTCTCTCTCTCTCTCTCTTTGTGAACATAGGTAGGTGGGAGGGGAAAGATGAAATTTAATCTCTCTATCTCTCTCTCTCTCTCTCTCTCTCTATATATATATATATATATATATATATATATATATATATATATATATTGAAAGTTTTTTTTTCATTTGATATTTACCTTTAGTTCAATTTCTTTTTTCATTTTCATATATACCATTTAATTGTTGGAGGAGATGGTGGACTCCTTCAAGAGATGAGATGGTGCTGCAAATTCTTGCTTCACACCTGTCAAAACTGAGTTGAGGAGTGCAAAGTAGACCTCTTCAGCTTTCCAAGAAGAACAAATAATCACTTAGATGCTTTGTAAGATAGATAGATAGATAGATAGATAGATAGATAGATAGATAGATAGATAGATAGATAGATAGATAGATAGATAGATAGATAGATAGATGATACTAAAATCATTTGATCAAAACAGACAAGTTAGATTTTCATTGTGAACCAAAAAACTTGTTATTTTAGTCACTACACCCGATCAGAGAAATGAACAGTACTCTTTCTCTTCTAACAATTGAGTAAAATACTTTTGGGAATATCTAATTAACTTGGGTATCTAACTTTTGCAAGTTATTTAACTTCAAATGATAGACCATGCTCATAAGAATGATACTTAGCAAATTAGAGATGCATCCTGACATTTTCGGGTAGTAAGAGACAAGTGGGTAATGTTTTGCACATAACTCGAGAATGACTGCGCCAATAGAAATGAAATTGTGTAACACAAAAATAGAGAGTCCAATGAATTGATACCAACTTGAATCATTGAAAATGATCAAGCATGCCACAGTTGGTTGTTTCTTTGATGAACATGAAATCAACTTTGATCCTTCAAAAGATAAGTAGCCAAAGGTGCTCCTCCTACCATCTTTTGATCCATCCCAATCTGCACCTGAGTATAGTTTGATATCCAAGTCATATGTGAATGGATAAAATAGCCCTTCATTTATAGTACCCTTTAGATAGTTTAAGATCCTTTTGGCAGCTTCCATGTGAGGTTTTCTTGGTGTATTGATAAATTGACTCAATGTACTCACCCCATAACATATATAAACTCTTGTTAGGGTTGCATAATTGAGACTCCCAATCAGACCTTGATAACCTGTAATGTCTTCAAGTAGTTCTCCTTCATGAGTACTCGGTTTATGGTTCAATTCCATGGGTGTACTTGCAATTTTTGCATTTTCCATTTTGAACTTAACTAATATATCATGGATGTACTTTCTCTGAGTAATGAAAACACCAGAATCTGTGTAAACAATCTCTAAGCCAAGAAAATATGTAAGCAATCCAAGATCATTGATCTTGAACTCCTCCTTCATCTGGGCTTTGATCTTCTTGATGCCATTGGCATCATTTCGTGTAATGATAATTTCATCCACATAAACACATAGATAAATAACCTTTGAATTAGTCTTCTTAATGAACAATGAAGAATCTGCCTTGCTTACAACAAATATTTGGTCCTGCAAATATGTGACAAGCCTATGTTTCCAAGCTCTAAGAGCTTGCTTTAAACCATATAGTTTCTTCCTTAATTTACATACATAATCAAGTTTATCTTTATCTTTATATCTTGGAGGTTGAGCCATGTAGACTTCTTCAGAGATCCACCCATTAAGGAATGCATTTTTAACATCTAATTGGTACAAGTTCCAATTCTTTGAAGCAATAATACTTACTAAAACTCTGATAGTTGGCATCTTAGCTACAAGTGAGAAGGTCTCCTCATAATCTACTCCATGGGTTTGAGCAAACCCCTTTGCTACTAGGCTTGCTTTATACTTGTTTATTGTGCCATCTAAATTCTTTTTCACTTTCTAAACCCAGCTCGATCCTATTACCTTCATGAATGGTTTTTTTGGAACTAGCTCCCAAGTACTATTCTCCTGAAGTGCTTCAATTTCCTCATGCATAGCTTCTCTCCATTCTTCTTTCTTGTTGGCTTTCTACTGTGGAATGTCTTCTAATTGTTTGAACTTCATTTGGCCCTTAGACTTCCAAGCTTTGAAATCAATCTGTTCTTCATCTTCTGATTTGACATCCTCTGATGTATGTGGTTCTTCTTGAGTCAGATTTGGAAACTCATTCCCCAAATCATAGGGTAGCTTTATTTTCTTGCAATCATCTTCAAACCAAGATTTATTTTCATCAAATACCACATCCCTACTAATTGTAAATCCTTTGTTAGTGGGATTATATAACCTATATCCTTTCTGATTTTGACCATAGCCAATGAATATGCATCTTTCAACTTTGGAATCAAGCTTTCCTCTAATCTCCGAGGGTATTTGTGCATAAGCAATGCACCAAAAGATCTTACAATGATCTAAAGAGGGTCTCTTGCCATTCTATGCCTCATAGGGTGTCATTCCATCCAAAGACTTGGATGGAAGCCTATTGATTAAGTAAATCGTTGTTTCCTCTACCCATAGGTAGTTAAGAAGTTTTTTTTCATTCAACATTGATCTTGCATCCTCTACTATTAATATATTTCTTCTCTCTAACAGTCCATTTTGTTCAAGAGTGTATCTTGTTGTAATCTCTCTTTTTATACCTCTATCCTGTAAGGAGTCAAACTCATGTGAGAAATACTCACCACCTCCATCATATCTGAGCCTCTTCAAACTTCAACCTGTTTGATTCTCAATCAATGCCAAATAATTCTTGAAACAAGTGAAATCTTCATCGTTATGCTTCATAAAATAAAGTATTGTCCATCTATTATAGTCTTCTATGAATGAAACATAATACCTTGATCCTGAAATTGATGTCTGTCTGCTAGGACCCCACACATCTCTATGCATAAGCTCCAAGTAGTCTTCATACATGTATCACATTTTGTTGAATGGTTGCCTATGTGACTTGCCAAATTGGCATGCTCCACATTTTTAAATCATGTGTTGCTTGGACACATTTTGGATTCCAAGCACACTTTGATCCTTGCATATTTGCTTCAATGTTCTTTCACCTATATGACTTAGTCTCTTATGCCATATCTCCAATTCAGATAGGGTTTGGTCCTTATAATTAACGAGAGCAATATTTCTTGTATCTTCAACTTCAAAGGTAAAAAGTCTACCAGATTTCTCACCTTTTGCAATCCTTTTGAAGCCTTAATGAGGGTCCTCCACATATGCTCCATGCATTGTGAATCTAACATGTAAACCCTTCTCAACAATCTATCCAACACTGATTAGATTCTTGGTTATTGTTGGTACATACAACACCCTACTTAGAAGATTCATGTTACCATCAAATGCTTTAACATTTCCAATCTTCTTTACTGAGTGCCTAGTGTCATCACCTCTCTGAACTTCATGCTTTTCTTTGGGTTCTTCAAGGTCAGACAATAATGCTAATTGCCTGCTACATGATTGGACAACTAGAATCAATATAGAATAGGTAGTCATCATCTTTACCTTGCTTGGTTGTCATATTCATGAGTAATAGGGAATCCTCTTGGTCATCTGTATAGTTGTTGTAATCTCTTCTTCCTCTGAAGCCTCCTTGATAGTTGTTGTTGTTGTTGTTGTAGCCTTGGTTGTAATTGTGATGGTAGTTGTTTCCTCAATTATTGAACCTGCATCTTGATTGTCCATAGCTTCCTCTGTAGAAGCCTCTTCCTCTCTGATTCTTTGTGTTCTTGACACGTACTTATACAAATACACATGCACATACACACATACACATGCACATACACACACATATGCACATACACACACATATGCAAATATACTTACGCATACGCATATGCACAAACATATCTAAATGCACATACACATACACACATACTTATACACCTACATATGCATGCGCATACACGTGCATGCAAATGCAGATGCATGCACATGCATCCACATGCACATGTACATGCATGCTCATACACACATACACATACACATGCATATATACACATACACACACATACATATAGACCTACATATACACATACATCCATATACACACACTTACACAAATATAGATATATACATACATGTGCATACATGCATATGCACACACAAATACATGCACATACATACATATATACACACAAATACACATATAATATGAATGAATTATACAATCAAAGTAATCCAACCCATGTTAAATATAAACTATAATAAAAATCATTGGTATATTTTTTACATTAAGTAGCACCATAGACCTAATTAAAAACATGATTGGAATGAGAAAATATATAAATATAAAAAAATGTATGTATGTATGAATGTAAATAATACATCAATGTCAATCATCTGAATCCTCTCCCTAATCATGATCATCCACATCATCATGATCATCCTCACCATCATGATCATCCTCATCATCATGATCATCTAAAGAGGCATCATGGGTAGAGGGGTCAACACTCTCTGACAATCAATATCGTCCCTCCTGTGTCTATCGCTCCACCTCATCCATATCTATCTCTCCATAATACTCTTGTATTTCATGTAACAAAAATAAATAAGAGATATAAAACAACAATAAAAATAAAATAAATTATATGAAATTTAATAATACTCACAAAAGCATTTGGATGATCTCGCATGTATTCACTCAGACATGGATATCCACAATGTGTATCAAATTTGATTTCTTTTTTGTAGTTTATCAACCATAATCCTTTCGCTGCATTGAAACAAATTAAAAATATTAATGATTAGTGTTTTAAATAAATTAAAAAATATAGATTTCAATAATACATATACTTACAAATGACACATCACATCCTATCCACCATATAGGAAACATAGTATTATCTATGGAGGACGGGAAGGTAAGACATCTTGTTGATGTGTTGCATGTTTAGAATATAACCAAAACTATGGTTTCTATTGGACAAATGATTGACCAAGGACTACAATCCAGGTTCAATGCTGATGGTTTATATGTAGAAGAGCAAAAACACGATGGAAGATTGATCGCCAAAGGAAACAAAGTGGATAAGATGTTCACCTTAAACATGAAAATTCCTCAAATGAATGTAGCCATGTTTACAAAAGGTGTAGATGTTATTGCTAAAATAGAGATTTTGCACGAGCTAATTGAACATGCAAATTTGAAGAGGCTGAAATTGATCCAGTCAAAGTAGCTTGTCAATGGACTACCGAATTTCAAGATTGCAGAAATGCAGAAGGTATGAGTAGCACGTCAATTTGGTAAATAGTCAAGGGCATCATTTCTGCATGAGAAGCATGTTAGTGACAATGTGCTAGAAATAGTACATAGAGATGTTTAGGGTCCTACAAAGACCACATCTATGGGAGAATGCAAGTTTTATGTCACTTTCATTGAGGACCATACATGAAAAGTATGGGTTTACTTCATGAAAGAGAAGAGTGAAGTGTTTACTCACTTTCAAAATTTCAAAGCTATGGTGGAAAAGAAAAAAGGGAAGTATATTCAGACATTAAGATCTAATGGAGGAAGTGAATACATGTCAAATGAGTTCAGTAGCTTTCTAAATCTTCATGGAATTTGACGATAGTTTTCATGCAAGTACACACCACAACATAATGGCATTGTTGAATGCAAAAATAGACATATTGCAAAAATAGCAAGAGCCTTGATAGCCGAGAAGAATATCCCTCATTGTATTGGGAAAAAATTGTGCACACTGTTGTGTACATCATGAACAAAAGTCTGAATTCTATTCTACATCAAGTTACACCTGAAGAGAAGTTTATAGGTAAAAAGCCAAACTTATCACATATGAAAGTGTTTGGCTGTGTTGCATATGTACATGTTCCATATGAGTTGAGGACAAAGCTTGATCCAAAAGCATAAAAATGTATCTTTATTGGGTATTCCCTTGAGCAAAAAGGATATAAATGATATAACCTACTCACATGACAGGTGAAGGTAAGCAGAGATGTGATGTTTTATGAAATGTCAAGCTTCTTTTGTAGGTGTAAAAGAAAGACTTAATCTTGACTCAAATGACAAAGGAAATGCTCAAAAATCAACTACAGAATCTCAAGTTTTGAGTGGACCTGATGCATCACCAAGCAATAGTTCCAACTCAAATCCATGGAGTGGAAGATCATGGGAATTTCATTCTAGCAAATTCGTGAATTACATCCAAGAAAGATAAAGAAAAGCTTTATATCGGTAGTAAAACATCTACAAGTTTTGAAGACATTGATGGAGATTCAAGCAGTTTAGAAAAGATTCTTAATGAGGAACTTGGATTGCCCTCTGTGAAGACTCCAAGAGTAAAAAGGCACATGTAGATGATACAAGGAGAAGTGACACAGGACCAAGAATATATGTGAGGATGTGGAATTCCATGCAACGATTCATGTATGACAGCTACATGGCTCATCATTGTACCTAGATGACCAAGGTAATACAAGATGTTGAGCCTTCTTGTTTTGAAGATGCAATTGGAAATGTAGATTGGGAGAAAGCTATGGATGAGGAGATGGGTGCACATTACAAAAATGAAACATGCAAGCTAGTTCCATATCTGCAAGGAAAGAAAACCATAGGTTGCAAGTGGGTTTACAAAGTAAAGCACAATGTTGATGGTAGCATAAGGAAATATAAAGCATAATTGGTAGCAAAAGGATGTGCACGTACATATGACATTGATTATGAGGAAACATTCAGGCCTTTAGCTAAAATGTCTACTGTCAGAGCACTCGTTGCATTAGCTACAACAAACGGATGAACTTTGCATCTAATGTGAAGAATGCATTCTTACGTGGTGAGTTGCAGGAAGAAGTATACATGGATACAGATTCAAAGAACCCAAAATATGTTTGTAGGTTGCAAAAGGCTTTGTATGGCCTTAAACAAGCCCCTCGTGCTTGGCATGCAAGGATTGCTAATTATTTAATCACCATTGGATTTTCTGTGTGATGGAGATCACACATTGGCATCATGATTATGGCTATTTATGTTGATGACTTGATTGTAGGTGGTGTTGAAGGAAATTTTGTGGTCAATAGTCAAAAACAAATATTTGCTCTTGTAAATAGCCAAAAAGTAGAGTTAAGAAGCTCTAAATTTTGTAAAACTCAAGAAGGGTCTTCCTTGAGTTGTTATAGAGCTATGTTTTAAGTTAGAAGATCATTGGAAAACTAGATTTAGAGATCTAGAAGCTTATAAGTGATAAAGGAGTTCACTTGGGAAGAAGTATATAAGCCAATGTAAAGACGAATTGGGGCATACAATGTAATTTTTTATAACTTCATTGAGAATAGAGAGCTCCTTCTTTGGTTGCTATCTCCTTCTTCACTATTATGCCTTTGTGAGATGTCTTGTCTGACTTATTATGTGTTGTTTGGTTGACCATTCAGTTGTAGATTGAGTTGAGACTTGTTTGTGAAGGCCATTATTGTGTTTAATTATTTGTATGGATATCTTTTCTTGGCTTGAAGAAAGTTGTCTAGTTCGAAGTGGTCGTCTAATTGGTTTTTACTCAAGATAAGTACTTTTTAATCTGATATTTGGATTTTTCATGAAAAAAGGCATGGATTAAGAACTTGAATAACTCAATTTGGTGCTATATTCATTGGGTTATGATCATTTGAAGTTTGCAGCAATAACTTTTGAGAAATTCATGTTTCCAAGAATTTGTGTCTTTATCAATTTCTCTTTTATCAAGTTTGGCTTATATCTTTTGTGAATGATTGATTTGTGGTTTATTGCATTATTCTTTAAGTAGCAATCCGGTTGACTTGTTCTTGGATTGACAATTTGAAGAGGTTTCCTTTTCCTATAAGAGTGCAATCAAGTCATTGATGTTATAATGGGGCAGATGTTCTTAAACGATTGAAGATAAACATCTTTTTTGGTGTTGTTTTCAGGTACAAATAACCTAGATTGCTGGTGCCAAAATCACACGTAAACTTCATTTTACATATCTTAATTAGACTATAATTGTTGTGGATATCAAAGTTGAAAGGAAGACATGTCAGGTATTCTTTTTTCAATAATGATTAGGAAGACAAGACAATGAGTCCTTTGTAAAGGGTCAGTCAATTGAGGAGGAAGGATGGTCATGTGAGTAACTTGAGTACTCAAATTGATAGTCCTTTGCTTGCTTGTTTGAAGTTTTTCATTTTCTTTGTACCTCTTTTAGGGGGTTTGGAAGTGGAGAAGTTGAAAAGAGATATTGATAATGTGTAGAAGGATAAATCATCTTTGAAATTGGAATTTAAGTTGCAAATATTCATTTTCGAATTTGGAGTTTGACTTTCTTAAATCTTTTCTTGACAAACACATGAAAAAGTATACAAACATTGAAAAATCTTGGAAAAAATACATAAATAATGATTTACTTCATAGAAAAGTTAGAAAATGACAACCTTATGAAAAGAAAATAATCTCAAAGTTTGAAAAATTCCTAGAAAATTGTGATCTTTTTGGATCTTTGTGAGTTCTCAAAAAATCGTGATTTTTTAAAGGAATAGAGAAGGGTAAACTTGAGTGCAAATAACAGAAAAGGAGAATTGAGTGGAGAAAATTGATAATTTTCATTTTCAAAAACAACAAATTGGTGTGAAAGTCACATAAAATGGAGTAAAACTTGAACAAGAAAATCACAACTTTTTGGTGAATTTTTGCCTAAGAAATCAAGAAAAAATCACAACTTTTTGGTTTGTGAACAATTGACAAAATCACAATTTAGATAGATATTTTGAGAAAAACATCGGGACTTTGTGAATGGAATTCGAGAAAATCTAGACTTTTTGCTAACCCAAAACTATAAAAGAAAAATTCAGCAAGGACTTAGTCATTGTGAGAGTGAGAATGAGTGTGAGTGAGCAGGAGTGAGTAGAGAATCACAACTAGCAAGCAAGGAACAAAGAAAATATTTTCAAGCAAGCATTGCAATCTCAACATTTCCAAGAGCAAGAGGTAAGCTCACTACATCCTTTTCCATTGGTTTTAAGTGTGAAAAGTAAAGAAATGCATGGCTTCAACTAATACAAAAAACTATGACTTTCTATTTTTACTCATTTCTCATGCATGAAGTTGAAGCTTGTTGATTTGAATAAAGAAAAGGTGTGAGGGGGAAAAGGTGCCTCTTTGAGGATGACAAACAAGCAAAAAGAATTGGCATCAGAAGAAGTAAAGAAAATCACACTTTTCTAAGTTGACTTTGAGGGGAAAAAATCATAATTTTTGAATAAAATAATAAGACAATTGATAAATCAAATAAAAAATAAGAAAATTTCATTCTAAATAAAAAGGAGAAAACTATGACTTTTTTTACTTGAAAGACCAAGAAAATCGTGACTTTTTTCTACTCTACAAAGGTAGAAAAATCGCGATCTCTGAATCTTTTATTGACAAAAACACTTAGAAATTTTTTGAAACTTTTGGAGAAAATTGAGAAAATCATAACTTTTTGAGGGAGAAAGAAAAAGAAGAAAATCACAACTTTGTGAATGATTAATTGGAAGAGAATCATAATGTTGTGAAGAGATTTGACAAAATCATGACTTCCTTATTCAAGTCAGAGAACTTGGAAGATTCCAGAGAAAATCGTGATTTTTTCATCAAATTTTGAGAGAATCATGATTTGTTGATCAAGTTTGAGAAGTCAAAAAAATTTCAAAAAAAAAAAATTGATATCTTTTGAGAGAAAATCACAAAAAATTTTGAAAACATGACGACTTTTTGAAAAAAGATGAGAAAATTGTGATTTTTTTGCCAAATTGAAAGAATTTGAAAGTTTTGAAGAAAATCATGCTTTTTTGTCCTTAAGAACTTAGAAAATTCAATAGAAAACCAAAAGCTAGAAGAAAGTCATGACTTTTTGAAGAAACGCAGAAAATTGAAACTTTTTGAGAAAGTTGTTAGAATTTCTTGAGAAGAAAATATTAATTCAAGGATAAAATTTTTGGCGATTAATAAAATTGAACAAGATACACTTGGAGAAAATTAGGATAACATAAAACTTTTCAAAGAATCACAACTTTTTGGATAACATGGATCATTAAAGAGGGATGGAATAACATATATCATAACAACTGATCGTGAAAACATAAATGACCAAGGGGAATTTCCTAACAAGAGATCCATGAGAGATGAAGACACTGAGGAAATACTAACTCCTAGAGGCCAATCCATTTGTACTTATCACGAATAAGTAATCAAGATTACTTGTGATCAAGTAGACACTTTGCTTTACATGAACCCTGACAAAGGAGATGTCTACTGGGCAACACATCCAGATTCAAACAATTCCCCATCCCACCTGAATATTAGGGTTTTGAAAAAAATACCATGAACCTAGGGAATCCCCACTTTTTTCAATGAAGAAGGGAAAAGACTTTGGAGAATTATAACGGAATTGAAAAGCTCTTACACATACCAAAACGAACCTCTTTCCCAGGAGAAGTCCACAATCACAAGAAATGGATAAAGAGCAATTCAACCCTAATAATGATGACTATGAGAAACAAAGGAACAATATGCAAAATAACAAACATAGAGAGCAGAACAGAGAGATTATCTTTGTAAATCCAAAAGTACCTCCAATTAGAGTCAACAAAAACCAACACTAGAATCCTAGAAATATGAGAAAGAATAGACAAAATGGAGTTAACCTCAATGTACCTCGAAGGAACAATAGGGAGATATATGTGGGACAATACAAAATTTTGAGACCAACTCAAGTGGTAAAGGGCATGGGAAAGCAATATGATGGATCCGTTGATCCATATGATCATGTGGCAGAAGTCAAACAAGTATTAAAAGTTGAGGAAGTAGAGGAGGTAATAAACATGATATTTTTTCTTTAGTTCATATCTTAAAAAAAAACCCCAATGAACCTATGAGATTGACAGCAAGAACATTTAAACAATACTTAGAAAGATACACTGCTCAAGAGAGACCATCCATGCTGAAGAGAATATCATTGTTCACAAAAGGATCAATAAATGCACAACTTAGAACCATGGTATATTGTAGAAGATGTGTGGATCTAAATGAGTGCATGAACTAGACATAGATGACAATAGGGTTTAAGACCTATCAACAAGTGAATTATCCAAAACAACAGAAAACAAAATGACACATATCGAGGAATTAGCCAAACCCATTGCAAAACATCTAGGGTTGGGATTACAACAAACAAGAAGGACCAACAATGGAGAAACAAGAAAATGAATATTTCATGCCTAAAGAAGAGAGAAGAAGTTTCTTGTTGTGTAAAAAATTGATCGAAATTGCACAAGAAATAATGGAAAAGGATCATGCATTCAGAGAAACAAGAATAACATATGCTCAAATAAAGAAATTTATGGATCAAGTAGTATGGCAAAAGTTGAGAGAAAAGAAAACCAAGGAATACCATATAATCATACCACAAATAGCTGAAGTGGGAGAAAATGCATTGCAAAATGAGGAAAAAGATTATAAGAGTGTGAGTTACAAGAAGATGAAGTTGCATAATCAAATGCAAAAGAGTAATGAAATGAATGCATTGCAAAACATGGAAATTGCATACAAAATTATTGGCAAGATTTAGTAAAATAACATCCTAAACTGAGAAAGTGGAGTTTTGATGCATCAAGCAATCAAGAAAGACATGACTTAGGTGTAAAGAAGATAATATAAATGCAAGTACCTTTGGATAAAATAGGAGGATATTGTGAAGGTGGGGAAGGTAATACAAGTCTAACTTTGGAATTTCAAGGGCATAAAGTGCAAGTTATCTTGGATAGTGGAGTTGGAGTAGCTATTATCATTAAGGAAGTCTAGAAAAAATAGGGAAAACCTAAATTGAAGACAACAAAATTGAAACTCGAGTTGGTAGATGGATGTGTGGAATATCCAATAGGGCTACTAGATTAAGTGGACCTCAAGACTTGTGGAATTAATATTAAGCATACTTTAGCTGTAGTAGAATTCCTAGAATCAAACACATATGATATCATATTGGGAAGACCATTCCTAAGATAGCTTAAAGTGGTTCAAGAATGGGGAAGTACATTTGTACCTTCAACATAAAAAAATATTACCAATGTAAATTTGGAAAACAACACATATCATGATATACCATCAAGGGATCAGAGAAAAATACATCAAACAAGAAACATTTCATTAACATCAAGTTCAATTGGAGATTTAAAACTTGATGATTCAACTCAAATCTGGTTATGTAAACCTAAAAATGTAGGACTGTATAAGCTGATCAAAGAAGAATTCATATTATATAGAAAAATTGAAGATCCAAGCTATATACCTAAGTGTTTTGATCACCAAGATTTTGAACCATATGGTTGGGATTAGATATTTTCAACCTTATAAGTGGCTACAAGTAAACAAACTTCAGTAAACATGTGTGATTCAGAAGGCTATGACTTAGTGCCTTTCAACATGATCAAAATAGTGGAATCTTCTATAGGAAAGAAAGCAGACTCACATCAACCAAACAAACAAGAATCTAAATCATCAAACCAAGAAAAGAATGAGGAAAAGGAGCATAACCAAATAGATGTCCTAGTTCATTTCAAGAGATATGAGGTAGAGGAAAGAAAAGTGATTTTTCAAAAACCTCAAAGAGAATCCAAACTAGATCAATCTTATGGCAAAAAAGAACAAGTCAAACAATTTCTAGTCATTGTGGAAGAAGGTAAGGAAAGCAGAATAATCATAGCTAGTGATATTCAATAAGATGAACATAAAGCTTTAATGGCCGTAGTAAAGGAGTATAGAGATGTCTTTTCTTGGAATTACAAAGATCTCAAAGGAGTAGATCAAAATATGTGTGTTCATAAAATTCCCATAGCTCCTAATTCTAAGCCAATAAAACAAAGAAATTACACATACAATGATGTATATGTTGCTAAAATCAAGTAAGAAATTGATAATTTTTTGTTACTAGAATTTATCTATGAGATTGAACACACTGAATGGATATCACCCATAGTAGTATTTCCAAAGAAACATGGGAAACTTAGGGTTTGTATAAACCTAAAGAAACTCAATTTTGCTCTGATAATAGATAACTATCCATTACCAGTAACTGAACATTTGCTTGAGAGAGTAGCAAAGAAAGAAGGATATAGTTTCCTTGATGGTTTTTGTAGATACAATCAAGCTGCTATAGCCCCTTAAGATCAACATAAGAATGCTTTTGCAATAGATTGGGGGGTATTTTCATTTATGGTTATGCTATTTTGTTTAACCAATGCACCTGTTCAAAGGTTAATGTATCATGTAATTAAAGAATTTTTTAGAAAGAAAATGGAAGTGTATGTTGATGATCTATGTGCTTTTTCTTCAACTAGAGCAGCTCATTTGGTGGACCTTTGACAAATTTTTCAAAAGTGCAAAATTTACAAAGTCTGTCTAAACCCTGAAAAGTGCATATTTTTTGTGAGACAAGGAAGGATACTCGGCCATATAGTATCACAGAATGGTGTTTCCACTCATGAAGACAAGATAAGAGTGATGACTAAAATCCAAGTATTTGTTAGAGGAATTTCTAGTAATTCACAGACTATCAGTTCCTTATCATCCTCAAGCCAATGTAGCAGGAAGTACAAATAAGATACTTTGTTTAATTTTTCAGAAGATAGTAAATACCAAAAGATCAGATTGGGATAAGTAATTGCATCATGCTCTTTGTTCATATAAAATTGCTTATAAAACAAGCATTGGAACAACACCATTCAACATGGTGTATGGTCAAAATGCTATCATACCCATGGAATTCTTAATTCCAACATTGAGAGTAGGACAAAACCTAGAATGGAAACGACATGAATTGGTAGATAGGGTTGCAAAATTAGAAAAATTGGGATCCAATAGACTTCAAGAAATAAATTATTTATATGCAAACAAAAGGAGACAAAAAATATATATTGACATGCATATCAAAGACAAAGGATTGAAAGAGGGAGATCTAGTTTTTGCATTCACTATAAAAGAAATGGCAAAAAACTACACAAAAGAGGCCATGGACCATATATTTTACATAAACTGAGCCCAAGTGATGCAATACAACTGGCAACCCTTGATGGAATAAGCATGCCAAATTACATTAGCGATTTTAGAGTCAAGAAATGTTTAGAACCACTCATTGCAACACCTAGGAGAGAAGAATCGGAAAGAATCAACGAAGAGTCACAACAAGGAGCACTAGAAAAAAAAATAACAATAGCAAAAAATAGAAAAACAATAGAGAAAATAACAAGTGAACTATTTTTAAAATTTATTTCATTTTGTTGTGTCATTTCTGTTTTGAGATATTATTACTTATGTAAAAAAACACACTTTATTTCATTTAGTTTTAAATGCTTTTCAAAATTATTGACTCTTAGAAAAAATGTTGAATGTTCATGTGAAGATGGAAGAAGCATATGGATGAGCTAAAGAAATATCAAATGATCACATATTTAAAAATCACTAAGAGAATTTCTTTGAGCACTTGAAGGTTCATGTTTACACAATAAGAGTTCGAGAATTCAAAAGTAAGGAGAACATCAACAAACCTACCTATATTCGCATGATCAAAGAGAATTAGGAGGGGGAGGAATATGTAAGAATCGAAGCAGTTCATTTGAAAGCATTGCAAAAAAAAAACAAATAAAGGAAGAATTTTATTTTCTTATTTTTGTAAATAACTACTATAAATCTAATTTGAAACAATTTGTAAAAAGCACATACATACACCAAAGCTTATTCTTTTTAGATAGTTTTTTTACATAAAATAAATAGAAAATAATAAAAAATATTTTCCAAACTCTTTAAGGTAATAACTATGCATTTTCAATTTTAGGATAAAAGCCTACACTAGAAGGTAGATTTTTCTAAGAAATTTTATATTTTTTTCTCAATTAAGATAGTTCAAGAAGTGTACATAAAAATATTTTTCTTTATGTGATGTTTTTAGAGGAATCTTGTTTTTCAAGAAAGAAAAAATAATGAAAAAATAATGAAAACCCATCACGAATATATATTGGAGTGATTTGCAGATGGCACAAGAAATGCTCAAGGGGATGACAATCACTCTAGACAAGGGCCATTGGTTCTTGGACGCAGGAGAAAGTTCATAAGAAGCCAAGCAGCACTTGGCCAAAGGATTCAAGTATATATACTTGGTAAAATCAGGAAATTTCAAATTTGCAATAGCTACCAAAGACATCCAAAAATTGAACAAAAGTGAGCATAGTATGGAAGTTTGGGAGTAGCTAGGAATCATGGGAGTTTTGGAGTTACCCAACTATAATGATAGATATACCAAGATGCATTAAAGCTATGGAGTCCATGGATAAAAATTTTCAGAATGGGAATAATAAAAAAGAATACCTAAGATCTAATGTAACAAATTTTGAAGGAGTATATAGGGGATTCACATCAACCAACAATTGGTCAAGAAAGCACTATAAAGATATAAAGAAATTCATAGATTTTGAGCCAGAAGTAGTGAACCTGGTAGTGAGACTCTTCCACTAGCACTTTTGCTCCATCCAGTTGGCTAGATACACTCAGTCACATAAGGTTGTCACATTAGCCTTCATGACGAGAGGAGCAAAGAATATGGAAATATCAAGTTATGTCATTAAGTACATCTATGAAGTAGCTACCCATTGGAAGGAGAAAAAGGTCTTGGGAGGAGTTCAGATGTTGACCAAAATTATATGTGCAGTCTTGGAAGAAGAGGAAGAATTAGATCCCATGTTAAGTTAGAGGGAGTTGGAGGCATTTATAGCAACTCAAACTAACGAGTCTCAAAAAATAAGAGACAAAAAGAGAAAATAAATGGATGTAACTCCCAAGGCAACAACAAGATAGACTGCGGCTAAATCAGTGACCAAAGTCATGGAAGAAGTGGGAGCCAAACCCTTGAAAATGACAGATTCAGAGGAAGAAGATATTACAATCAAGGTGAAAGAAGACCCAAGAAAAATAGCATTGAATTTAGAAGAACCAACAAGTGAGGAGGTATTAGCTGCTCAAAGGAAAGTATAGGTTGACATAGCATCTCACCTTCCCATGACTACTAAGAAAAAAATGTATACTTTGTTGATATATTTAGGTAGTAATGTTTGTGAACACACTAGGACCGTTGGGGCACTTTTTTCCCTCTTTAGGAGGATTTTTTTTTCCCCGGCTTGTACATACACCTATTGCCCTAAAGGGTCACTATCTTTGTACATTCTAGTGGTAGTACATTCAGTACTGTGTGTGTGCTCCAAGCTTCTCCTTCTTCCTTGTGCTGTTTGTGTGCTTTCACAGACCTCAAACTCCAACAATTGGTATAAGAGCAGGTCGCCGCTTCATCTAGGGTGTCGTTGACACCCCTCTAATCATAGTCTCAAAATTGCACAAAATTTGGTGAGTATACTCAAGGTGATTAGGAGATCAAAATTGCTTCGCTTTGTCGTGCCGAAATCACAATCTGAGCTTGTTTTAGCCTCCAAATGCATTATCGCAGTGCTTCTGCAGGCTATTTTGCCTTTTTGTGCCAAAGATATATACAAGTTTTGGTTCACTAGTATAACCATCTCAAATTCTGCTACACGTTTAGCAGAACTCACCAATGTAGTTTCGTTCAACTTTTTGAGATATAGTCAATTTTTTGCATCAACGTATTTTATTAAGTGGCCATGGCTAAAAGCAATGATGTATTTTGTATGTTGGCTATTGAGGATAAGTTGGATGGTACGAATGACCCATTATAGGCTTATATGATGCGTCATGTATTGGTCGTAAAAGTTTTGTGGAATATTATATAAGGTGTTGAAAAGCTTCCTATTACACTAGAAAATACAAGTACTGAGCTAATGTAGATGGCATTGAAGATGGTGATATTTTGTAGATTCCTATTTGTGCTACAGTTTTTGCTGCACCTACTGCAAAGAAAATTTTTTGGGATGACAGAGATGCTCAAGCACATGCATTGATAGCCTTGTCTATCAAATGTGCCATTATTCCTCACATTCGCTCTTGCAGAATAGCTAAGGATGCTAAGAATACATTTATCACTTTATACTAGGAAAGGAATGAGGCTTGTGTTGCTTACCTCCAAAAATAGTTGGAGAGTGAGCACATGAATGAAGGAGATTCCATGGAGAGTTTTCTGACAAAGATAAAAGATTTGAAGGAACAATTGATTTCTATTGATGAAGACTTGCTTGAGAGTTCATTTGTGTAGACTGTTCTGAATGGTCTTCTTGATTCATATTAGAGTTTTGCTTCTACTCTTCATTTGATGATGAAAGGAAATCCAAATGCATTAACATTTGAGGAGTTAGTCTCTGTTCTGTTGCAAGAAGATCAGTCTAGGCAGAATAGGTCCATTATGCGTGTTGCCGATCAAGCTTTCCTGCCTAGTCAGAAGTGCAAAGGTAATTGGAGCTCTTCTACTAGTAAGCAGAAATTTGCTAATTCTGCATAATCAAAGAAGGATGATAGAGATGACAAGAAAACAAAAAAGCAAAAATTGTTTTGCAAGTACTTTAAAGCTAATGTTCATGTCATAAAGAATTGTCCAAAATTGATCGCAAAAGAGGCAAAGAAAAACGAGGCTGGAATGGCTCTTGCAGATGCCTCTACACCATAAACAGAGTTTGCTAATCTAGTGTAGAATGAAGAATGGGTGTTTACTACTATTTGTAGTGTTGACCCATCTTCTCCTGAACAATGTATGTCTATAGTAGACTCAGATGTTTGGTACTTTGATAGTGGGGCAACCAAATATATTACCTCTCAGTGCAGTTTCTTCACTTTACTCGAGTTTTCCCCTACATGGAATACTGTCACATGCACCAACAACTCCTATTATCCTATCACAAAAGTTGGTAAGATCATTCTGACTATTGTTGATGGTAGTTCTTTTACATTGTCGGATGCTTTATTTGTGCCAAGGATCAAGAAGAATCTGTTATCAATTTCAGCTTTAGCCAAGATTGGCTTGGTTGTGAAATTTGTTGATGGCAGATGTATAGTTCATGATCTTTCAAATGCCAACATGATTATTGCTTCTAGCATTTTATGTCGTGGGTTCTATAAGCTCATACACTATGAAAAATCTGTGAATGATTCAGCATGTGTAGTACATGATTCTCAGGCTATGCCAGATGCAAAGCTTTGGCATGCATGCTTTGGTCATCTAAATTTTGCTACTTTGCTATGCTTGCAGAAATCTAAAGTGGTGTCCTCTTTGCCCAAACTTGAGGCGCCGGTAAACATGTTTGTGAAGGTTGTATTTTGGGCAAAATGCAGCGTTCTTTCTTTCCAAAAGATGGTTCAGTTTGAGCTATTCAAAAATTGCAACTTGTTCACAGTGATGTCTATGGTCCTATGTAGACACCCTCTTTTAGAAACTATCTTTACTTCATGACTTTCATTGATGATTTTTCCAAGTATGCATGGCTATATCCACTGAAAGCAAAGTCCGAAGTATTTATGTGCTTCAAACAATTTTTTGGTTCTGGCTGAAAATCTATCAGCATGTAAAATGGGCACCCTCCATTCTGATCGAAGGGTGGAATATATGTCTTCAGATTTTAATACATTTCTAGCTGAACATGGGATAAATTATCAGTGTACAGTGTTGTATACACCTCAACAAAATGGAGTTGCTAAAAGGAAGAATAGGTCACTCATGGAGATGGTGAGGTATATGTTCAAGAGTCATGCTTTACCACACAATTTTTGGCTTGAGGCTATTATGTGTGCAACATATGTACTTAACAAGTGTCCCACTAAAGTGTTATAGTCTATCACTCCATATGAGGCTTGGCATGGTCACAAGCCATCTGTTGCTCATCTACATGTTTTTGGTTGTTTGGCATATGCATTGGTGCCTCAACAACATAGAAAATTGGATGATAAAGTGGTGAAATGTATTTTTTTTTGTTACAGTTTTGAAAGCAAAGGCTATCGTTTGTATCATCCACAGACTAAATGCATTTTGGTTAGCTGTGATGTTGTTTCTGTGGAAGATGCTATTCAGCCATTACTTTCATGTATTAAGGAGATGTATGATACTTTGCTGCCTCTTTTTACAGTGATCAATCTAGTGCTAGTCCTAATGAGGCAACTTCTCAGCCTTTGTAGGTTTCATGTGATGATGCAGATCATTCCATTTTTTATGCAGATCATTCAATTTCTGATGCAAATTTACATGATGCAGTTGTTGATGAGAGACTTGATATTGAGGAGGCAAAAACTATGCCAAAATGGCTAGTGTAGACTTTGCGTGATAGCAAATTAGATGCATCTATGTCATATCATACTTGTTCAGGCTCTCATATTGCCTCTTTGCATCAAATTGCTATGATATGGCTTCCTCTAGTCTCTATGATGAGATTGAGCCTGTTTTATTTGATGAAGCACAAAATTTGAAAAATTGGATGGTTGTTATGCAATGTGAATACATTGTTATAATGAAGAATGGTACCTGGTCTTTAGGTGACTTACCTCCTGAAAAGAAGGCCATTGGCACTAAGTGGGTATACAAGCGAAAGCATAAACCTGATGGAATAATTGACAACTATAAGGCCAGGCTTGTTACAAGGGTTATGCTCAAGAAAGAGGCATTGATTTTGATGAGAACGTTGCTCCTGCTTGTCAAATGACTACTGTTCATAGCATTTGTGCACTTGCAGCCCATCATGGTTGTTGGTACAAGTCAATCACCAATTGATGTTTGAATAAAGACTTGAAGTCAAATGATGAGGAAAAAGATCAACAATTGAAGATTGAAGATAGAGTATGTTCAGGAAATGAAGACTTGTATACATATGTACATTAATTTGTAGTTAGCTCGTTTATACCTTTTTTATGGTCATGAGCTTGTACATATATGCCCATATATACAAGTAAAAAGTCGGCGAAAATATGAGAGCATGAGATGAGAAGAATTAGTAGTTGTAAGAGTCATTAGACACTTTTAGAAATGAGGAAGATCTCTCTCATCACTTAGATGTAAATTTTTTGAATAGAACAAAAATTGCACCCGATCTTTTGTTGAATACTCCTGTGTTTAATCTTTTGTGAAATGATTTTGTACAACTCTAATTCTATAGTTGATTGACCTTTGTACAAGTTTTCATATCCTAATTGTGATCAACTTGAGAGAATTGAGAGTAGGAGCATTTATATATGTAAATGTGTATGTGTAAATGTGAAGAAGTGAAGTTGCAACAGGCGCAAAATTTGATGCTAATGTTTTGGTCAGTTCTCCCTCCACAATGTAAAGTTTTGAGCAAGCAACCACTCATTCTTTAAGCTGAAAGGTAAGCTACCTATGGCTAAAATAATTTGATTAAACGGGTTGTACTTCGGGAGAACCATGCTTTAGAAGTTGCAAGTGTTAAAATCGACTATACTGGAGAACAGTTTCAAACATAGGTGAACTTTTTGAATTATTTCTCAAGATCTACTAAGTATTTTGAGATGATTTAACTTGGAGAAGGTGTGCAATCTTTAGGCAACACCTTGTGCAAAGCTTTATCAAACACTTTACACATTTGATCAATCAATGAGTGAGTTATGTGCAGCAGGCTCTCTGAGTAGTGACTCTCTTCATAGTTAGTTCAAAATTTTGATAATCTGGTATTGCTCCGACAAATTGGTAAAGCTTTTGAGTTATTCTTGATATAGAAGTGTTATAACATCAAGGATAGCTTGTTCTTTTGGAGATTAACACTCTCCATCAGTGGTATCAGAGCAGGAATCATCAAAATAGAAGAAAGGAGGACCTTGACTGTTGGAGTCATACAAAAATCAACACTTGAAGATTCAAATGGTGAAAGTTTAAAGATAAAGCATGAGAAGGAGGTCTGAAGCTATCAAGAAGATCAAAAGGAACTGCATTCAAAGTAAAGGTACACATATTACTCATAAAGTTTGAAGAATTCAATACACTAGGTGAAGAAAGGATGGGAGATTCTCTTTAGATAGAGAAATCGGATAGAGAAAAATATCCAGCATGGTCAATGAGGATGGAAGCTCATCTCATGAGCAAGGATCTCATAGGTTACATTACAGATGAAGAAGAAAAACCCACAATTCAGAGATCCTAGTGTTCCAACTAGGGATGAACTCTCATATTTGAAGACTTGGATGAAGAGAGATGCTCAAGCAAGGAGCATTATCTACATGGGAGTCAATGACTACTTGCTACCTCATATTAGAGGACTTGAAAGTGCAAGTGACATATGGAATACTTTGAAGGAGCATTTCCAAAACACTACAAAGTCAAGGAAGGCATCTTTCTGGGCAGAGTTTACCACATTCAAGAAGAAGGCTTCTCAATCCATTTCTGATTATGTAACAAGGATGAAGGACATTGTAGATGCATTAGGAGCAGTTGATGAAGATATTGAGGAGGATAAATTGGTAAGGCAAAGAGGTTACTTTGGAAGAAATGCAGGTAGAGGTTTCCAAAGTCAATCTTACAACAATACCTACTACAATTATGCTTCAGATCAGAAGGAGGATTCAACTTTGATTATGAATGCAACTTGTGAAAGACAAAGTGAAGACCAAAGAGTCTTCTAAATTCACTCAGGATGTAGCAATCACTTGAGTGGTAATATAGCCTTGATGACTGATTTGGAGAATAAGGTAACTAATCATGTAGTTCAAACAGGTGATAATACAAAGCACAATGTGAAGTCAATTGGATCAGTGAAGGCCAAGGATGGAAGTACTCTTCTGAGTAAGGTCTTGTATGTTTCTACAATTCCAAAGAATCTGATAAGTGTAGGGCAAATTGTTGAAAAAGGTTATGAAGTAAGGTTCACTAATGATAGAGTTCTTGTGGAAGACCCTAGCAATGGGTATAAACAAATTGTTTCACGAAAGAGAGAAGGAAGACACTTCACATTGAAGATTCAAGGTAATGTTGGTCATGCATTGTTCACTTATGGAGGACATAAGATCTCTGTGTTAGATCTTTGGCATAAAAGACTTGGACATTTCAATAAAAGAGGTATTAAGGATATGGTTAACAATGGTTCAGTGCTTGGATTGCCTAATGTTGCAGGTCAACATATGACATACAGATGTGAGGCATGTCAATTAGGTAAGGCTCATAAGCAATCATATTCTAAACATGGTTTCATGTATTCAGAGAAGCTTGAGTTGGTACACACAGATGTGTGGGGACCATCAAAGGATTTCAGTATTAATGGTTCAAGATACTATGTGATTTATGTTGATGATGCTACGAGGTGGATCACTATATATGTGATCAAAGATCAATCAGAGGTATTCAATACATTTAAACATTACCATGTGTATGCAGAAAGAATCATAGGTCAAAATTTGAAGAGACTAAGGTCAGATGGAGGGGGAGAATATTTCTCTAATGAGTTCAGTGATTACTTATGGAATGCATGTATAAAAAGTGAATTTACTTGCAGGTACTCTCCTCAACAAAATGGTGTAGCAAAAAGGAGAAATAGAACTCTTGTTGAGTTTGCAAGATCAATGATCAAGGAGAAAAATTGTCCAAATTATTTGTGGGTTGAGGCTATAAATACAGTTACATACTTGGTCAAGAGGTTACCATATAAAGCTTTGCAGGATATGACACCATATGAGGCATGGTGGGGTAAGAGACCTACCTTAGATCATTGCAAAGTGTTTGGATGTTTGGCTTATGTATATGTGCCATCTTAGTTGAGGCATAAATTGGAACCTAAAGCTGAAAAGTATGTGTTTATTGGATATGATGATAAGCAGATGGGTTATAGGTTGTGGAGTCCATCCACAAAGCAATTTCTTGTATCAAAGGATGTTACATTTGATGAGCAAGGTACTTGGTATGCAGGTACAATCAATGATCATGCAGGTGATGAAGAAGTTTTGAATCAAAAGAAAGGTAAATCAAAGGTTCAGATATGTGATGAAGAAGAGAACAAGGAAGTACAAGTTGAAGTTGAAGAAGTGCCAAGGTTTGATCCAGAATGTGATGAACCAGAAAGTTCAAGGAGTGGAGAACTCAGAAGGTCATCAAGACACAAATGGCAACCTACAAGGTATAGCTATGACACTTCTTTTTTGACTACTAAAGATTATGTTTACATTGTGAAAGCAGATCAAGACCCTTCTACATATGAAGATGCAAAAGGTAAGGAAAATTGGGAGAAAGCTACGCATGAAGATTATGATGCATTGATGGAGAATGAGACTTGGGATTTGGTTCCTAAACCAAATAGTCAGAAGACCATTGGATGCAAATAGGTCTACAAGACCAAGAGGTATGCAGATGGAAGTGTGTCTAGATATAAAGCTAGACTTGTTGTGAAAGGGTATGTTCATAGATATGGTATAGATTATGATGAGACCTATAGTCATGTGGCAAAGATCACAACCATCAGGACACTCATAACCATTGCTGCATGTAAAGGTTGGAGATTATGTCAATTAGATGTGAAGAATCATTTTCTTAATGGTTATATTTTAGATGATGTTTTCATGGAGCAACCACAAAAGTTCAGAGATAAAAGGTATTCAAAATATGTATGCAAGCTCAAGAGAGCTTTGTATGGTTTGAAGCAGGCCCCAAGGGCATGGAATTATAGACCTGTGAAGTTCTTGAAGGAACTTGGTTTCCAAGTATCTAAAGCTGATAGTAGCTTGCTTGTCAAAGCAAGTGATGATGGGTTCATTTACATGTGCATATATGTTGATGACATAATTCTTACATGTACAGATGAGAAGGGGAATTCAAAGCCTAAAGAAGAAAATGGAGAAAGAGTTCAAGATTAGTGACTTGGGAGACTTGTCATATTTCTTGGGCATGGAAGTCTCATATACTCAGCATGGAGTATATGTAACTCAAGAAAGGTATTTGAAGAACTTGTTAATCAATTTTAAAATGGAAGATTCCAGGGTGGCACCTACTCCAATGGAGGTGAATCACGAATTGAGCAGATATGGAGGAGAAGAATTCAAGGATCTGAAGTTATATCAAAGTCTGTTTGGCAGTCTAATCTATGCTACATTAACTAGGCCTGATTTGTCATATGTAGTTGGAGTGTTGTCTCAATTCATGCATTGTCCTAGGCAAGAACATTGGGTTGCAGGACAAAGAGTGTTGAGATACATTAAGGGTACACTCAAGGAAGTTTTGTATTATGGTTTTACATCAGATATAGAAATTAACATATATAGTAATACAGATTGGGCACGTAATCCTGATGATAGGAGATCAACATATGGATACTTGTGTTATGTGGGAGATAAGTTAATCTCTTGGTGTTCTAAGAAGCAACACACAGTTGCTTTATCATCTACAGAGGCATAGTATAAAGGAATGGTTGAAGCTGCAAAGGAGGTCATATGGTTGAAGACTCTCATGAAGACTTTTGACATTATTCAGAGTACACCCACTATTCATGGAGATAGTATGAGTTCATTGTATCTAGCTGCTAACCCTGTTTTTCATGCCGGGACTAAACACATTGAGATTCAGTATCACTTCTTAAGAGAGAAGGTGATTGATAAGGAGATTGAAGTCATACATACTTCAACAAGAGATCAAATTGCAGATATGCTAACCAAAAGCTTGGATGGACCAACGCTACAAAGATTTAAAGACATGGTGGGTATAAAGAAGATAGATAAAACCTCAATTTATGATTGAGCAGCAGTTGTTGGTGCAAGTCAATCACCAATTGATGCGCTTGGTATGAAAAAATGCATGCCTACCTGATGCACATGGTTTTGAGGAGAGTCCAGCTGAGAGCACCTTATATGTTAAGCATGCAAATTATGTGCTTCTGATCATTGTTGTGTATGTTGATGACATGCATCTCACTAGACCTCATGAGAAGCATATTGCTGATTTTAAGGCTGATTTGCGTGCCTCATTTGAGATTTCTGATTTGGGACATTTGCATCATTACTTAGGCATTCAATTTATCACATATTTTAATGTTTATATATCTCTATTAAATACTATTAATAATAAAAATAATTATTTTCTTATATGATCTAAAAAATTGAAATAAAACACACATATTCATTTTAAAATATTTTAAATAATAAATAAAAAACATAAAACACTAAACATCTCTCTCTCTCTCTCTGTCTCTCTCTCTCTCTCTCTCTCTCTCCCTCCCCCTCTCTCTCTCTTTCTCTCTCTCCCTCTCTCTCTCTCATCATACTTGCAAAATAAAAAATCATAACAAAAACTAAACACACATACACATATATATATACACATATGTGCATATATATACACTCATACACAACTTCATATGCACATTTTGTGTGTATATATAATTTAATAACATTCACATATACAAATGATATACAAAAACATACATATATACTCCTAGATATAGACCCATTAATATATATCCATATAATCTATGACACACACATACATACAATTGCACACATCTATGCACACAAATTGACACGCATTATGAATACATAACCATTCATACATACATGTACACATACAATCATATTCGTGCACTCATATATATTCACATGCACACACATACACTTACATACACATAATCACACAAGTCCATAACATACAAAACACACATATGTTCACACATATAAATGGAACTTCATAGCACATATAGGCACACGTAAAGTTACACATGCACATGTATAGTCATGGGGTCTCCCTTACCCATACATACACATATGGTCATACACAAATAGGTAGTCACATTCACAAGCACACATATATGCTCACAAATACATGGACGTTTGATGCACTCTTCTTGGTAATCTTCTTTTTCATGGTTTTTTGTAGGTACAAAAGAGAGAAGTTACTCATCAACAAAAGCTTCAAAAACAAAATTTGAGAATCAATGAATCCATTGTTGCAAAGGAATTTTTTCTTTTCTTGGTAATCAATCAAGGTAGAGATTCTTCCCGACAACACTTTACTTTAGACATTACAAAGGAATATATATATATATATATATATATATATATATATATATATATATATATATATATATATATATATATATATATATATATATATATATATATATATATATATATATATATATATATGAAATACTTGATATAGAGCCTTTTGGTAAATAACACACTACTAATCACAATAATTCTTCACTAATTGATATACGATATACCCACTACTAACGTGTGAAACAAGCCTCACAAGTAACAAATCCCATTCCATTTTTCATGCATAATGTATTTGACATATAGGCAACAAAGATCCAAAAACAAGTATGCTAGTCACATCAACAGAAGAACCACGGCAATCACCATCACCAAATGAAAGCAAAAGAGGAATAGGAGCAAGAACACATTGAAGAGAAAGTAGTTGCTACCATCAATGTGGGTCAAGGCACTAAAGAAAATCAAGATGAGGTAACCCACAAGTGTGAGCCAAAATTAAGAGTCTTGTTCAAGAGTCTCATGGAGCAATTAAGTCTCTTAAGTCCCTAAGAGCCCAACACAAGGAAGATCTAATGACAAAAGAAGAAATGCAACTACAAATCAAATCCCTTCAAGATCAAGAAGGAACACTTTAAGCAAAGGTAGAGGAATATGAAGCACATAAAATAGATTCTCACTCATAGAGACCTCCAACATGGCCGAGATGTGATGATTAAGAAAGTAGAAGTAATGGATAAAAAGCTCAAACTACTTGGCACAAAAGTACTAAAAGTACAAGAAGACTTTGAGGAAGTGATTGAACACCGAGAAAAGCTATGCAAGGCTCTCTTTACATATGATATGTCTCTCATGATTACACAAGGAGATACCAACACTCCTATGTATGCAAAAAATGAGGCAAAGAATAAAGCCTTAACAAAAGGACTACAGGACTAAGAAGTTCTCATTGCAAAACTTTGAGCTTCTCTCGCATTTGCTAGAAAAGAGTCCACATAACCACCACCATCTCCCAAGATACCACCTGCTTATGATCTCACCAAGACTAATATGGCCTTGAAGATGCATGTGGCCACAATGAGGACCAACAAGAAGACGAAGGGACAATGGATAATATAAGAGATGAGCAACTTTTATGGACCCCACAATGATCCATGATGAATAGCCAACAAGAAAAGAAATTTGAGCTCATCCAAGAACTGTGCCATGCATTTGAAAATAGCATGATAAATCCACTCATCTTCAAGAGACTCTTCAAAATCACTAAGTAATGATCCTCCATGCATGGCTAGTATATGACATCATGAGTGTTATTGCTAGCAAAGAAGTATTGGCTTAAGTACTCGTTCATGGAACCAACATCCCAAGTCTGTCCAACTATGGATTACATGTTGAACACAATCGTATATTGGAAGAAGACCATGAAAGATATGCTAGATCCAGCCTACCAAATGTTCATCAAAATTTCAGAGATGCTGAAAGAAGGTTCTTATAAAGTGAATCTATATTATTATTGTCTGATTGGTTCATACATATCTAAAATCGAAAATCATTTTGTCACTCATATGTATGGCCCGAAATCTCGAGACTAGACTTAAGTATAAGTTCGTGTGCTCTCTAGAATAAGTTATCCACGTGGTTAAGTCTCAAGGATAGGAAGGAGAAGGACTTAGGTTCAATCCCCATGGGGAGCATAGGAAGTGTATTTTGCCCAAAGAGATCTATAGATTTCTAACTTAAGTTAACTTGAGTTGAGAGAAACTTAACTCAAGCGGCAAGTACACCTACCACTAATGAACTCCTCGTTCATTGAAGAAGCTATATATAGAGGTATAAGTTTGGGAGGAGAGTTATCTCTCTAGTTTGTGGTGGTCCTAATAGTATAGTTCATTACATTGGTATCAAAGCCCTAAGAAAGCTTCTAGAGACCTTGGTGGTCTCATCATCACCCTCCCCATGCAATTACATACATGCATCTTTCTCTTCCTTTCAAAAATGTTGCAAGTAATTTGCTCTTCCTCTCATGTTCTTTTCGGTCGCAAAATTTTTAGAGTCTTTTTTCTGTCAATCTACTCAAGTTACATTGACATGAATCAAACCCTTAACCTTTCTAAGGAAAGAAGATGGTGTAACCACCATCATCTATCGATTGACTTGCTATGTGCATAAGCGTAACCTATTAATGCTAGACCTTTTGCTCCTGAAAGAGTATGCATCTCTGAAGCAAAAAAGTGGCCTACAAGAGAACCCATAAGCATATTGAGCTAAGGATTCAAACTTTGGAACTTACCAATGTGAAGGCCTTTTCTTCTCTTATGTATGATAAACAATAGTGCTTCTGCTATCGATTTCTCATATTTCAACTAACCTTTGGATTGATAGAAAAAGAATGTGTCTATTAGGAATTGAACTCGAAACCTCATACCCATAGAATTAGAAGGCCTTGAAATATACTCCATAGCTTAATCTGGAAGAAACTCGAGAGGAGCATCAAGAAGCATGAGGAGCATGAAAAAAGAAGCATAGCACTTTTGTTTTCAAAGGAGAGGAGATGAGCAAGCAAAGATCTTCAAGGAGCAAAGATAGAACCCAAAGAGCAAGTAAGAGGATGGGATAGGAGCTTATAAGATAGAAAGATTGTTCATCCAAAGAAAAATATGAAATCATGAAAGAGAGTATTTGCAAACACTCTCGATGGGTATATGGCTTCAAAAGTTGAGAATCTATCTTCAAGATGGCTTTGGGAAGCATCCAAAGTAACCATTTCGAACACTCTTTCCAACCGATGATGACCTTGCAACTAGTCAACTTTGATCTCGCATTGATCTTTATTCGGCTGTCCATTTTTTTAAGCATCCTAGATAGGTCTTTCTATAAGCTTTCCAATGCTATCAAGATCATTGGAAATGGAGGAGATTTAGCAAGTACGGGCAGAGAATTTATTCTCAATAGTCACCTTTAGGAGAAGCATGGAGTAGTATGATGGCTCATCTCAAGGCAAAGGATGGATATAGCTTGTTGATGAGCTAAGCATTTTACAAGTTGATACTTGGTCTCAATGCTTGTTTGATCTTGTTTTCATCAACTTGCACTTAATCTTCAAAGAACATTGAAATAAGAAGGATTTCAATACATTAATTCTAGACCAGGATAATGAAATGAATTTTTTCTCAAGAACTCACATGCACTTCAAAAATAGCTTTTTTTTTAAAGAATTTTTGTGCATCAAAGAATGGATTATTGTAGCACAAATAAAATTTTCCTTATTGCACCAAGTGTAGAACAAATTTTTGAAGGACAGAGTAAAGGATGGCACCAAGGAACCAAAATCTAGAGTTGGACGGCAAGGTGTCCAAAATCTGGAGTTGGGCGCCAAGACATCCAAAATTTGGAATTGGATGCCAAGACGTCCAAAATCTGGAGTTGGGCGCCAAGACGTCCAAAATCTGGAGTTGGGCGCCAAGACGTCCAAAATCTGGAGTTGGGCACCAAGACCTCCAGATGGTAGAGTTGGGCGACTGCATGCCCAAGGCATGCCGAGACAAGCATACCTGATAAGGCGGCCAAGTGGGGCCCAGCCACTCATCATTACACGACAAAGCCTGGTACTGGCGGCGGCAAGGCTGACAAATGAAACCGCCTAGTGCATTAACTTCCCATTACTCCCATGTAACAGACTTCCCTATTGTACTGGTTCCTCACCTCTCCTATGAAAAGGGGAAACCTCAAGAGAATGAGAGAGAGCATATAGTGCACACTACAGGAGAATATAGCTGAGAGTGAGAGCGGGCTTAGAGCTCGTAGATGGTAGAGTCCTGCTCATGTTATTTACTTATGCTGCTTATGTTATTTGTTGATGCCACTTATGTGAGAATACTTGGAGTTTGTATTCAGTTGTTTGTTTTGTGTTTGAATGATAAGTAGTATGCTTAGCTGTGGTATGATTAGCTAATGGCTGGTATTCAGATTGTGTCACATTTGTCTTTCTAGTTAGTGTGGTCTTGTGCTCTATTCTGCTCCATGCTTGCTGCTGCTGTGACTCTTACTTCTAAGTGTAGTTTCTAGTGATGATATGGAGGCTTGGTGATACGTGTCTATTATGCTTTAATGTATTCATGTGCTTACATATGCTCCAGGAGTAGTGCATTTTGCATTCCCTGCACCCACACACTTCACTTCACCACCTATAGGTGAAAATTTGGCATGGACGGTGGGAGAGGGCTTCTGGAGATTTCCTTTGCCTTGAGAGATCACTTAGAATTGAGTACCCTTTTCGTTGAGAAATCACTTAGGGTTGTGTGCCTAGGGCCACCTCTCCTCCTCCTGCCCCTTCTTAACTTCTTGGGCGACTACTCCTCCTCCTTTGGAGTCTTGGGAGACTCCTCCTCCTCTTTTGGCTTCCTAGGTGCTCCTCCTCCCCCTTCCTAACTTCTTGGGTGACTACTCCTCCTCATCCTCCTTCTTGGCTTCTTGGGCGCCTACTCCTCCTCCCCCCACTTGAGCAACCTCTTCTTGGGCGAAGACTCCTCTGGGGCGACCTCTTCATTGGGGCGACCTCTTCATTGGGGCGACTTCCTCCATCAGAAGTAGTTCCAAAGATGGTCCATGACCCACACCAGAGCTAGCAAAGAGCAGCAGTTAAGCCCTAAGAAGACACCAATCAAAAGTTACCACACAAGAAGGCCAGACCCTTACCTAACACCCATCAAAAGTCTATCTGCCTCAAGCCTAGCTTCTAGAATAGAAGGGTTAGACGACAAGGCTAAAACTCAAAAGACTTTACCTCAAGACACTCCTCTTAATAAGGCTATGGTAGAGGAACTTTCCGCTCTTTTATCAAGAATAAATATTAGATTTTCTTCATTTCATGGTGGTGCTAATGAAGATCCTGAAGATCATGTACAAAGATTTCTTTCAATTTGTAAGAGTAGGAGCTTACAGCAACGACAGGACGCCTTCCTTGCTCTCTTTCCATCAACTCTTGAAGGATTGGCAGACAAATGGTTCAGCTAGTACGTGGAAAACCATTTCCAAACATGGGAAGCATTGAGGAACAAATTCACAGACGCATTTCGGCCACGTAACTCTACAGAAAGAAGGTTAGATGAACTTGAGAATCTAATCTTGCATATGGGAGAATCATTTTCAGAACTTATGATGCGGGCAAGGTCACTCGTGGCAAGATTGCCGGAACCACCAAGGGATTTCCTTGTTAAGACATGGTGACAACCTTGAGGAAGGAACTAGAGACCTTAAAGCTTCAAAGAGATCGAGAAGAGGACAAGGGTACTTCGGAAGGTCTCGCTCAAATACAACAAGAGCTTGAAGAACTCAAAACATTAAGGGAGGTAAGAACTGGACTATGGTGTTCTCTCTGTAGTACTCAAGGACACACATCACAAGAATGTCCAAGGAGGCTAACGTGCTAGTTTTGTGGAAAGGGTGGCCATGAGGCCAAGGATTGTTATTTTCTGAAGGGTCTTGGAAATCAGACTATGATGCCAGGACAACCACTGGTAGCTCAATGGGTAGGGGTGGCTCAGTCCTCATTGTTAGGGCAACCACCCTTACCATCCACTACAACACCTAGGCCTCGTCAAAACCGACCACCTAGGCCTATAATGTGTTACCGATGTGGGGAGTATGGACACTTCCAAAGTAAATGTTCACTTCTGAGGATGCCCCACCATGCAAAAACTGTCCTGAGACACGGGATCATTATACGAAGGATTGCCCAAAGTCAATTCCGTCTACAAGCACACCAGGTAACCCTTGCCTCCTACATATGATCACAGTATCTAATGATGAGGGCAATGTAGACTCTCCAAGTGCCCGAGTAGTTCAACTTGAGGAACTTCCTGGAGTAATGACTAGGGTACAAAAGCAGAAGGCAGCTTTGAAAGATGCTGCCAAAGAAGCAACAGATTCAACAAAGGACAAGGGAAAAAGAACCATGGAGCATGAACCTTCTCAGGAAGCCAAACACAACCAAGACAAGGAGAAAATCTCACTCGGAAGAGTAGGAAGAAATGAAGACACTCTTGAGCAAGTTGTTGATAAAGCTTATGTAGTATCTAAGGAGGACCTAAGGCACTTTCAGAATGGATCTACTTCAAGGAACAACCAAGAAGGCTTTCTCACTGCAGTTCAAGTCTTGCAGAGCACCTACCAACATGTGTCTTTATATAACTTGTTAGCTATGAGTCCTGGATTCAGAGGAGAAGTAATGGCTGCCATAAATGGGTTAGACCCTGGCACCATATTAAGTGTCGGGCAAGGCTTCACTTCTCTAACCTCTCAACAAATACCTATGCCCTCAACTTATAGCTAAGAACCATCTAGGATGGCACCTCTTACTGATTACAAGAGCCCTAGACTAACTGTAAGTATCAAGGGAACTCCTTTGGTAGGAGTGATAGTTGATGGGGGATCTGGTATTAATCTGATGCCTGAGTACACAATGACATTGCTAAATCTGAAACCAACTAAGGATGCTCATTTTACAATATCATTGGCAGACCAAAGCAAGGTAAGCCCACTAGGCATAGTGGAAAAGGTTGAAGTCGTCATCCATAAGCTAAAATTTGTGTTGGATTTTGTGGTAATAACACTCCCAAAGGTGAAGGGAGGATTTCCTCTTTTGATAGGAAGGCCATGGCTACGCCACAGTAAGGCGGTACATGACTGGGGTAGTGACACCTTATGGGTGGCCGGACCAGACAAGGTGATGAGACAACTTCAGATGGAAGGAGGAACAGATGAAGCCCTAGGTACTTCTCAAGTTGTTCTCCATCCAGAAACTACCAAGGAAGGCAAGGAAGATAACGATGGAGAGGACGAACAACAGACTAGACAAGGAGGATGAAGCATTTGGGCCACACCTCCTCCACCATGGGTTCTAGAAAATCAAGAAATATCAGAACAAGAAAGGGCACCTTCACCTCCCTGGGCATCTCCACCTCCTAATTCAAGTTGGGCGTCTAGACCTCCTAATCCAAATTGGGCGCCTCCTCTACCTCCAAGTAGCTGGGCGACTCCACCTCCTAGTCCAAGTTGGGCACCTCCGCCTCCAAGTAGCTGGGTCACTCCAGAGGCTTGGGCTCATACTCTGCTCAAGGGCCTCCACACTAGGCACCTGAATGGGCAGCTTATCCTCCATCTTGGGCTACCCCTACAATTGGCTGGGCGGCCCAATGGGCATCCGAGAAGCCTCACACAGAGCCATATAAAACAAAATCACCTGACATCAAGGAAGAAGTTGATATAGGAGAAGAAATATCAAATGAAGATCTAGGCGACATCATGGATTGGATTGAGGAGACCAATAATGTTTCATGCTTTACAATAGCAATCAAGGAAAAAGAAGAAGAAGAACCTACTGTGGAGTCTGTGGTATTAGGAGAACCAGCTAAAGATTTCCGAAGAGGTAAAGTTTTGAAAGGAGTTGAAGGAAGAAAAGGGATTGAAGCAAGCCAAACAGAAGAAGAACTAGTAGAAAGCATTTTTCCATTGCTGGAAGTCCCAGTAGGATGGACACAGGAAAAGACCCAGGAAATCACCATCAATGATAGTCCAACATTCACCAAGCAAATGTTGTTTAAGGACGAGGAAGAGGCAATTTCGGAGCCAGTTAAAGAAGTCAACTTAGGGGAAGAAGAAAATCCACAAAATCTTCTACTAGCAAGTTGGTTGTGGGACCACCCTCTTCTTCTCATAGAGGTAATAACATTCATAAATAATTTTAAAGATGTATTTGCATGGAGTTACAAGGATTTGACAGGAATACCAAAAGAACGAGGAATACACACTATTCCTCTAGTGGCAAAAGCTCGACCAATTAGAGGGAAAATGTATAGTTTAAATCCCAAATATGCAGAAGCAGTCAAGAAGGAAATCCAAAAAATGGAGGAAGCAGGTATCATAGTCCCTGTGGAGCATTCGGAATGGTTGTCCTCTATGGTCATAACATCTAAGAAGCAACCTAATAAAATCAGGATTTGTGTGGAATTCCGAGCATTAAATAAGGTAACCATCCCTGGCGGGTTTCCCACTCCCTTTTCTGAACAAGTGATTGAAGATGTGGCAGGACATGTGCTATACAGTTTCATGGATGGTTTCAGTGGATACAATCAACTAGAAATCCATCATGAAGATCAACCAAAAACAACCTTTGTAACTCCTTGGGGAACCTATATCTACACCAAAATGGCTTTCGGCCTTAGAAATGCACCAGCCACTTTTAATAGGACAGTATATCTGATCTTCAACAAGTTGCTCCTAAAATTCTTAAGAATTTTCATGGATGATTTTTCAGCCTTCTCTGGAGCAGCCTACAGCACTGCAGTAGAGAATGTGCCAGAACATTTGAAGCAATTAGAACAAGTATTCCAGCGTTGCAGAGAGACAGGTTTGAAACTTAACCCTAACAAATGTCATTTTTTGGTAACCCAAGGTACCTTGTTAGGACATGTGGTCTCTGCTAAAGGGATGACTCTAGATCCAGATAAGGTAATGTCAATTCTTAAGCTTCCAAGACCTATAAATGCTAAAGAGGTCCAGAGCTTCTTGGGGCACACAAGATATCACCGCAAGTTTATACGCATGTATGCAGAGGCAGCACGACCACTTTCACGGCTTACGAGTAAAAGTTTTTCCTTTCAATGGTTTGAAGAAGAAGAATCAGCATTCACTTATCTAAAACAAAGGTTGGCATCTGCACCTATACTCATCTCACCAGATTGGTCTAAGACATTCCACATGCATGTAGATGCAAGCTTGCATGCAGTAGGAGCTATATTGACCCAACCAAGCGAAGTACACAAATTAGATCAACCCATTCATTACGCGAGTAGGCTCCTCTCAAAAGCTGAGAAGAACTATAGCACCACAGAAAGGGAAGCATTGGCTATTGTATTTGCCCTCAAGAAATTCAAGCACTATTTATTAGGCACTACCTTCACAGTGATTACGGATCATCAAGCTTTGAAATATTTGTTGAATAAGCCACAAGTTGCAGGAAGGGTATGGAGATGGTTGCTTCTCTTCCAAGAATTTGACTTTGAGATTGTACAGAGGAGCGGTAGGCAAAGAGTAAGAATTTCATGATGGCAAAAGATACCCTCTATAAGGTTGGTCCTGATGGGATGTACAGAAGGTGTCTTCAACCACATGAAACTGAAACTGTTCTTCAATTGGCACATGAGGGTAAGTCTAGTGGTCATTTTCCTGGACATATGTTGAGAGCAGTATGGGCACCCAAGGACTGACTAGACAAGGAAGCCAGCGGAGAGAGTCAGAACGAGGTGAAGGAGCAAGTAGACAAAGCAGTCGACGCAAATCTAGCAGATAGGCCCTGCAAATTTTTCCAAATCAACATCTTTATAACAGTGATTCTTATCACTAACAATCATTGTAAATACCATTTCATATTTTTGTAGCTCCATTTTGTGCAAGCCAAGGAGTCCTTGAGCTTGAGGAGCCTTAGAAGTACCTACATATCAATTTTCGTATTTTTTAGACTCCGTTTAAGCCCTCAAATTGGCCCTGGAACCTAATTTTTAACTAGGCCGGACACTAGGTCTGGACAGGGCCAAAACCTAGTCAAAAACTATAAAAAGAGCTAGAGAGCTCATTTTTGAGGGTAGATTGTAATTGAAACGAACTTGTAAGAGCTTTTTGAAAGTAATCTAAGAACTCCATTGCTTCTCACTCTTTGTCTTGCCGTGTGTGCGCGTGTGTGTATGTGTGTGCATGTTTGTGTGCTTCTCACTCACGCACTTGTGCCTCCACTTGCTCGAGGTCTTCATACCATCCTCACGTCTTCCCGGATTGACATTAAAGGAGGTGCTACTCATCACTGAGCTACACCAAATTTTGGCGCCGTTGCCGGGGATCGAGCTTTGAGGACGAGCGTGTGATGGTAAGACGTAGATTGGAGACGTTGGCATTGTAGGTAATTTCTCCACTTTTCCTATTTTTCTCTTTCTTACCTTACCACCATCATCACCATCATCATCATCACCATCTTCCACCTCCACTTCCATCATTGTGAAAATTTCAGTTTTTTTATTATATCACCTTCTCCACCTCATTTCCCTCATTTCACTTGTGAGAGAGAGCGAGAGAGCGAACTGTTGTGTGCTATTTTCTGCATGCTTTTGGAGTTTCTTGCAGGTTTCAGCAGCATCATCCCCTCCAGCACGTCGCGCAGGTACGGAAATGTGCAGAACTGTCTCGCACTCGCCGACTCCTGTCGATCGCGATTGACAAAAATTTTCACCTTTTGGTAAATCTGAGTGCACCACAGTGGACTAGAGGCCCTGCACACCACATTTCCACAAAAATTTTTGAAAATTTTGCAAAATTTCAGTCCATCGCGATTGACAGCTCTGTCCATCGCGATTGACAGCTCTCTCCATCGCGACTGATTGCCTGTCCATCGCGATTGACTGACCCCTGTCCATCGCGATTGATTGCCTGTCCGTCGCGACTGATTGCCTGTCCATCGCGATTGACTGACCCCTGTCCATCGCGATTGATTGCCTGTCCATCGCGATTGACTGACCCCTGTCCATCGCGATATATTGCCTGTCCGTCGCGACTGACCGCCTGTCCATCGCGATTGATACCCTATCCATCGCGATTGATACTCTGTCCATCGCGATTGATACTCTGTCCATCGCGATTGATACCCTGTCCATCGCGATTGATACTCTGTCCATCGCGATTGATACTCTGTCCATCGCGATTGATACTCTGTCCATTGCGATTGATACTCTATCCATCGCGATTGATACCCTGTCCATCGCGATTGACAGCCAATTTTAGCCAAATTTTTTAGGGTTTTTTAATTGAAGAGTTGGGCTAATTTTGGGCATAAACATTTTACTCTAGAGCACATAAGGAGGCCTTAGGAAAACAACTTGGGGAAAACCTGTTGCACAGTGATCCTGTTTGAACCCTGTCTTAACCCTAGAACCCTGAGCGGTCATAACTTTTTCATACGAAATCCATTTTTTGAGCTCGAGGGCTTGTTGGAAAGCTTGTGGCATTGATTTTCAACTAGGGTATTTTGAAGTTGACCATACCCAGGGGGATCAAAGTCAGGGGTCTTAAGAATTGTTTTCCTAAAATTCACTATGCAAATTAGTATTTGTGCTACAGGAATGAGAATCATTGGTTCCGTCTTTGGAATTTAAATATTAAAGCTAACTTTGGAACCTTACAGATCTATTGAGAGCATCGAAAGGCGTTCTAAGCAAGTGTAAGTGCAAGCTTGGGAACACACGTCCTGGGCATACTAGGGCATCAACACAAGGAAAGGAACTCAAGGTTGGAATACTCTCAACTCCCTCTGTCATTTTCTAGCTCAGGTTAAGTACGAATAGTGCTAGAAGTAAGTCAGGGCGACGATAGGCAGTTATCAAGTTGAAGACTACCTAAAAACTCAAGTTCAAGTTAAAAACCTAATCTCTGTACTGTCGATAACATAAAGGAAAAGAACCTAACGTGGAACGATCAACTCCAAGTACGAAAACTACTCAAGTATTCCTGACGACGCAATATCAGACAAGATCATAAACATGATAACACACTAAAAAAAGAATCAAGTGACTGATACCAATTGATCGGCAACGAGGTTGTACTCAGGGCAAAAAATTGGGCTACTTAAACAGGCATATGAACCTTAGATCAGGACGACATCTAGTAAGGGATAGACAAAGCCTTAGGTCTTCAGAGGCTAGTGTCAACCACACTGCTAGGTCGTGGGCCCAGCAGTTAAGCCACCACTCATACTACCCAAGTTCTGAGACTAGTGAATCCGAGATGTCTCAAGGTATGGAGAGACCTACAGGAAGTTCAGGAGTGCCATACTTGCATAGGGTAGAAGGCCCTTACAAAACGCAATTGGAATACCTTAGGACCAACCGATTAGGTGCCAGCATCTATGAGGACGGCCTAAGAAGATCTGTGGTACAGATTAAGAATCCTGATCAATCCGTTGGATTAGAGCACCCACCTGTCAAGTTTGAAAACGGAGCATACTTGGACAAAGAAGGAACCATATACGTAGTCACCAGTCACCCAGATAGGACGGACGAATTTGGAAATGTGATCCCCGAAGCAGACTTAGGTGACCTGGAGCAAGGAAACATGGGTGCAGAACCTAGAACCCCTCGAGGTAAATCGGTTCTCACTAGGATTATCACACCGGAGTGGACTCCCCAGGATAATAAGAGCATAGATTTGCTCCTCAATCGAGAGACTGACGAAGCCTTTTGGAGGTACAAACCTGATCGGCCAATTGATATAGGAACAATCATGATCTATGAGTTTAAGGATCCTGATAGCCCAGGTAGAGTGACCTACTTAGATCACGCTTCGGAGAGGATCTTTGTGGTGATAGAAAATGATAGGCATGCTTACACTTGGAAGGGTGAATTCGTTTTCCCCCAACCAAGATCGAATGTATCCTATGGTCACCCTGGAGCTGGAACATCCCAAGCTCATGGAATGCAAAGAGACAGAAGTAGAGATAGACCAGAAGTAAGCTTTGCCAACCCAGTGGGCAGAGAAAGAACGAGGACGGAAAAAAATAGAGTAGAACCTGAGATACTTAGAGCTCACAGGAATCAAAGAAATGCGGATGAGTTCCCTCTACCACGACCTAGAGAGCACACAAGGACTTTGAGACCGACTCAGCTAGTTAAGTCCATGAAGAACTACTTCGATGGCACTGGAGATCCATACGATCATGTGGCTGAGTTTAGGCAAGTCCTGAGAGCTGAACAAGTGGAGGATCTATTCACACAGTACAATGCCTTTGGTCTGACCCTTAGGAACTCTGCCCTGACATGGTTTCAGCCACTAAATGAGAGGCAGTTCAGGAGCATAGACCAACTCCTAGAGGCATTCATTATTGAATTCTCTAAGAGTGGCATAAGGCATAATACCTCCTCGCTGATTCACAGCTTCAAGCAAACCCCTCAAGAAACCGTGAGACTTGCAGGAAGAAGATTTAGGAAATACTTAGAAAGATGCCCTGTTTCCGAGCTACCCACACCAGCTAAGCAAGTGGCTTTATTCCTGGATGGATTGCTAAGTACTAAATTGAGATCTTATGTGTACTTGAAGGACCCTAGGACCATAGAAGAGTGTGTGCGCATGTGCATTGACATCGAGGATAACCTAGGGGAGGAGTTAGAGCTTTCCAAGATATACAAAGATTCAGATAGTGCCTCTAACCTCTCTTCCACGCAATCCACATCAATTGAGGAACTTGCAGAGAAAGTAGCTCAGAAATTAGGTGTCACTAACAAACAAATTCCAAGGTTTGCCCCTGTGAAAAGGTGCTATACTTGTGGTGGCGACCACATGGCAAATGTATGTCCCATTATGGCTCAACCCCAAGTTAATCCTAGTAGCCAGTACTGCACTATAGAACGAAGGTACACCAATCACACCGCGCAAGATTGCCCCTACAATAAGCAAACCGTTAGGCAGACGTACCCACAGCCATACCCTCAACAAGGAAGATATCAGAACCACTATCCACCACAACAGTATGCTAGGCCTCAACAAACCTACCCACCACAATATCAAGCCCAGCAAAGGCCTCAGCCTGTGCTAGCACAACAACCTCCAGCTCCATCCAACGTGATCCCAGTAAAATATGCTGCTGCAGAAGAAAACCTGAATAGAGCTATAGTCCCTGTAACACCAGTGCTTTCAGAAAGTGATCCCAGTGACCATAGCTTTGACTCTACACATGTCGATAGTCCCCATGCTTATTACATGCAATCTCCTGAACATGGTGAGTCCTACTATAGTGAAGAGCCAAATGAACCTAGTTGGGAGTCAGATCACACAAACGTCATGTATGCAAACCCCAACCCTAGACCTCAACCTAGGCAGGTAAGACCCCCATTCCCTAGAGGACCATGCTACAGATGTCAAGGGGATCACCTCATTCGTGATTGTCCTGTGCCTCCACCGACACAACCCCAGTCAGTAACGATCCAGGGTTTTTGCCAAGACTGTGGAAAGGAACATCTCTTACGAGACTGCCCTAGGAATCCTAGTAATATGCCAAAAATTACTCCTATTAACGTTATTGGGTTAGTGGTAGATTCCACAGGAAGTGTCACTTCCACTACACCCGTGCAAGTGATCACTAGAGCTCAAGCATTGCAGCAAAACCCAGGGGTAAACGAGGAAAAGAACCCAGAGGCTAGTGAAACAGAGAGCATGACAAAAAAAAGGACTAGAGCTTGGAGAGATAGCCGTGAAAGAATGAAACGACAATGGGCAAAAAAGATGAGTGAACTCGAGGAAAGCCTAAGAGAAACCAAAGCCAGGATAACTGAACTCACATCTCAAACTCCCTCTCACACTACCCCACTACCACCATTCCCATCGCCATCCGACCAGCCCCCTTCCAACCCGCCTCACCTAATTCCACCACCCCCTAGAGTAGGATCAGTCCTAGCAGATCCCATTCCCGAGGACCTTAATATGATGCTTAAAGCATATCAGGCCAGAATCCAAGAAGGCCCAAACGTGACTGATCATGCAAAATGCTATCCTAGAGCAGAACTAGAGCTAGAACGAACCAAGATTTGTGCTAAGATGGTGGAATTGGCTCAGACCATGTTTGAGGCTAGTCGCCTATTTAACATCTCTAGTTCAGCGAAGACACAGTTGCACTTTGATGGACTGTTAGAAAGAATAGAGAAGCTGATTGCACAATCAGAAAAGGAACCCACCTCTCAACATAAGGACAAGGCAAGTGAAAGAGCAAGTCTTCATGCATAGACACATCATCTTCTATGAATCGGTTCACACCAGAATTCCTACGCGAGATTCAAGAAGACAAATGGGCTAAAGAGAGTGAAGTCCCTCCTCCTATTGAACTTGTGGATGATGCATGCGACCAATTCCCACAAGATATCCCATCCATTTATGAGGAGCAGGAGAGCACCCAATCTCAGGAAAGATTAGACTTTGAGTCTAACTCTCTACAAGAATTACCCCACTTCACAGGCCCATGGGAAACTAAGTCTACTTGTATGAGAACACCCACGGTCATGGTACGAAATGAGGACTCAGTCTTACCTAGGAACACAGAGGTAGTGAAAAACACTAAAGTGCAGTGCAATCTCAAGTTAGAAGAGCTACTCAAGGTTAAACCTGAATTATGGAAACATGTAGCCAATCAAGTGCCCGAGATAGCAAAACCTCGTTCCCAGGTAGGATCACATAAGACAGTGCCAGAGATACCCTTGGATAAGATAGGAGATATGTGTGAAGGTGAAGAAGGGATCACCTATCTTCCCATTACCTACGAGGAGTACACCACCAAGGCAATTTTGGACTCAGGTGCCGGAGTTGCAATTGCCACCACTTCCCTATGGAAGCGTTGGGGCAAGCCAGCACTCAAGCCAACGAGAATGAAATTGCAGATGGCCGATGGTCATATCGAGAGACCCTTAGGATTGCTAGAAGGAATAACTCTCACCACCTGTGGTGTCGAGTTTGAGCATACATTTGCTATATGTGACTTCAGCAAAAATCATGCCTATGAGATGATTTTGGGAAGACCATTTATGCGACAGTTGCAAGTGGTACAGGACTGGGGAACCAATTCCTTGTATTTGCAACACTTAGGTGTTACAACCAAAGTAAATCTCAAAGATTACTCTCATAGAGATGTACCTCCCATCCAATGGAATCCCATCCATAGAGCCAAAGATGATACAGAATCGGTGCATTCCATAGGGTCAGGATCCTCATGGATGCATGAAGACACCCACTTATGGATGTGCAAAGTAGCAGTAGACGAAGAGAAGAGAGAAAAAGCCAGAGAGGTAGGTGCAAAAGAAACCCATAGATCAATCCAAGACGCAGCCTATGCACCTGTAGTTTTTCCAGACGAAGAATTTGAACCTCATGGCTGGGCAGAAATTTTAGCAACCATGGATGTAGCCATCAATGAGGAACAATGGACACCTCACTGTGATGAGGATGGCTATGACATTTCAGTCTTCTCCATAAAGCCAATCATGGGAGAGGCAGTGTTAGAAGAGTGTGAACCTAGCCCTGATGCATTTGAGGATGCGAGCGACTCCGATCTAGAGTCAATCATCATGGACCCACCTTTTGCATCAGATGAAGAATACTTCTATGAAGTAGAATTTCAACCCCAGAGGTATGGAGAGCTTACAAATGATGTAAGGCTTGCCACACATGTGACCCCGAAGGAAGAAGGAAAGAAAAGAAAGAAGAGAGAAGTCTCACCAGAAGAGGAAGAATCTTTGTTTGAGGTCCCGGAAAATTTTAAGAAGTATGAGATAGACGACAGGAGAGTCATGATAAGAATGCCTAAACGAGAGGCACAATCAGGAGAGGCCTATGATAACAAAGAAACCACCAAGAAAATAGTTGTGGCCCTAGAAGAAGGAGAGGAGAGATGCACTTACATAGGCCATGACCTAACTGAGGAAGAAGAGCATGCATTAATAGCCTTGCTAAGAGAATACAGAGATGTATTCGCTTGGAGTTACAAGGATTTGAAAGGAGTGGACCCTGACATATGCTCACACACCATCCCCATGACCTCAGATGCTAAACCCTCTAAGCAAAAGCCCTATACATATAACGATAATTACGCTGCCAAGATTAAAGAGGAGATAGATAGACTGGTTGAAGTTGGATTTATCTATGAAATTGAGCACACTGAGTGGGTATCCCCCATTGTAGTGGTGCCCAAGAAAAACGGAAAGCTGCGTGTGTGCATTAACTTGAAGAAGGTTAATGCAGCCACAATTCGAGATAACTATCCTCTTCCTATCACAGAGCATCTCTTAGAAAGAGTAGCAGGCAAGGAAGTGTACAGCTTCCTCGATGGATTTTCAGGCTACAATCAAGTAGCCATAGCTCCAGAAGATCAGCATAAGACAGCTTTTGCCACAGAGTGGGGTATATTTGCCTTTCGTGTAATGCCATTTGGGCTTACCAATGCACCAGCTACCTTCCAGAGACTAATGTGCCATGTATTTAAAGAGTTCCTGAGGAAGAACTTAGAAGTCTATGTTGATGATCTTTGTGCTCATTCCAACATCAGACAAACCCATATTCCTGAACTCAGACAAATCTTTGACATTGTAGAGAATATCAAGTCTGCCTGAACCCAGAAAAGTGCGTTTTCATGGTCAGGCAAGGTAAGATTTTAGGACACATAGTGTCAAAGAATGGCATATCCACCGATGAAGAGAAAGTAAGAGCCATAGCCGAGTTACCTAGGCCAAAGAATGTCAAGGAAGTACAGGCCTTCATGGGGCATTGTGGATATTATCGACGGTTTATACACATGTATGCCATCATAGCAAAGCCTCTGTATGGACTTCTGACTAACTTTGAGTGGACTGATGAATGTGAGAACTCCTTCCAGGAGCTTAAACGAAGATTATGTTCAGCACCAATCTTGACCACACCAGATTGGAACAAGCCATTTCATGTTCATGTGGATGCATCCAATTATGCTATTGGGTGTGTACTCGCGCAACCTACTGGTGAAGGTAATATGGATCTTCCAATTGCCTATGCTAGTAGACAATTGAATGCGGCTGAACGAAATTATACCACTACAGAGAGAGAAGGATTAGGCATGGTATATGCAGTTAAGAAATTTAGACACTATTTGCTTGCAAACAAGTTTAAATTTTTTACTGACCATCAGGCATTGCTATACCTCGTAAACAATCCATGCAATACAGAAAGATTAGTAAGATGGTTTCTCTTGCTAATGGAATATGATTTTGAGGTAGTGGTGAGAAAAGGGAGGACTCATTTGAGAGCAGATCATCTCTCTAGGCTCACATCTGGAGAAGCCCCACAAGGAGTATCAGATGATCTTCCTGATGCTTACTTGTTTAATTTGGAAGTTGTGCCGCAGTGGGCTAAGCCATTGGTACCAGTGTTAACATATGGACCTAACCACCCAGTAATAGCCACACAGAATAGAGAGGTAGTAAAAGCCCAAAAGTACCACATCATGGCTGGAAGTATGTACAAGCACACAGATCAAGGGATCTTGGCTTGTTGTGTAGAAGAGGACAAGTATGCGAAGTGGTTGCAATTAGCACATGTAGGTGCATTAGAGCAACACTACTCAAAACAACGAACCCTACAGACACTAAGGAGACTTGGAGTGCATTGGCCAACTATGGAAGCGGATGTCCAAAAGTTGTGCAAAGAATGCCCAATCTGTCGCACTAAACCATCGGTGGAACATGCCACTCTTTATCAAGTGTCCATAGTGCCGGATTGGAGTGAACCTCTAGTATCCTTCCTGAGGACGAAAACATTCCCCCCAGACATGACTCTGGCTAGGAAAAGGAGTTTAGAACAAGAAGCCCAGGATTACTCTCTCATTGGCGACAATCTATACAAACGTGGTAAAGATGGTTACTTGAGACTATGTGTCCATGAAAGTGAATATCTTAAGATCTTGGAAACTGCTCACCAAGGTGTAGCAGGAGGACACTTTGGACCAGATCGGGTGATCAAGGCAATACTATTTGCGGGCTTCTAGTGGCCGACCCTTCACATGGATGCACATACCTATGTGAAACGGTGTGATGTCTGTCAGCGAACTCAGTATCCTATACGCAAAGATGAGATGCCACTGAAACCTATGATGGGTGGACGTGCATTCTCTAAGTGGGGAATAGACTTCGTAGGTCCTATTAATCCCCCAGCTAAGGGCTCCCATGCAGAGTATATCATTGTTGCGACAGACTATCTAACAAAGTGGGTAGAGGTAAAAGCCACGACAAAGAACGATGCTCAAACAACTACTAAATTCTTGTTTGAGAATGTATTCACAAGATACGGGCTACCTATAGAACTAGTAAGTGATAGAGGCACTCACTTCTTGAACGAAGTGATTGAAAATCTACTCCAAGAATTCTTGGTAGTTCATAAGAAGTCTGCCCCATATCACCCTCAAGCTAATGGACAAGCCGAAAGCACCAACAAGATCTTATGCAATGTACTGACAAAATTAGTGAACACTAAACGCTCTGATTGGGACAAACAGCTACACCATGCTGTTTGGGCATACCGAGTCGCCTACAAAACGGTACTCCAAGCCACCCCCTTTCAGATGGTATTTGGCCAAAACGCGGTGCTACCCTTGGACTTCTTGATACCTACATTGAAAGTAGCACAAGAGCACGAATGGACGGGTCATGAACTCTCCTCTAGACTTTTTGACCTTGAACGATTAGGAGAAACAAGACTGAGAGCAGCTACAAGGATATATGCAGCTAAGAAGAGACAGAAGGCATACTTTGATGCCCATGTGAAGGATAAGGGCTTGAAAGCAGGAGATCTAGTTTTAGTCTACACATTGAAACAACACGCAAGGAAGCTAGAAAAGAGAGGCTACGGACCTATGATAATCAATAGGATCTCCACGAGTGGAGCAGTACAACTAGCCACTTTAGAGGGTGATGTTCTCCCAAACTATATTAGTGGATGCAGAGTCAAGTTGTATCAGGAACCCCTCACGGAGGAAATGCTAAGTCGACTCAATACTGCTAAGCAACGTAAAGAGGAGGAAAAACGAATTCGAGAAGAAGCTCAAGCAGAAGCCCTAGAGCGCATACGGAGAATGAAATTAAGAAGACAAGGTAGAGAGCAACCTGTGCCAGATGCATATGCAGATCCAGGATATCTCGTGGCTATGTGTGAAGTTTCAGGTGTTAGCTCACATAGGATAACTGATCGACGTCCTTTCATAACCTTAGATATAGGACAAGGAAAGAGTGCAAGGACTGTAAGAGCCTTGATTGACTCAGGTGCAGCCACAAGTGCTGTTAAATTGTCTTATTGTCAAGAGTTGCAATTAACTGTCAATCCTATGGAAGCATATCTCATAGGATTGGGAGGCGAGGAAACCCCTTGCATGGGCGAGGTGGAACTTCCCCTCTATATTCATGATGAGGCAATGACAGTTAAAGTACTAGTGTGTCAAGATGAGGACCTCACTGAACCCCTTGTCTTGGGTCAAGACTGGATCTATAACCAAGCAGTCAACTTAAACCTAAGAAGTGGAATTCTTCAAGTATGGGTGAATCAGACTAGAATTACAATTGAGTTGAATAATGGAGCACTCAAGGAACTAGAAAAGACACACACTCCTGGTCCTTCCAGGAGTACACATGAAGATGACCATGTTGTTCTTGTCCAAAACTATGTGTTGCAGAGGAATGTTGGTTGCAAAAAAGGAGTCAGGGATGTAACGGAATTCCCTTCTTTTCCAAAGGCTAGAGGGAGGCAGCAACCAAAGGTGGATCAAAAGCAGAAGAAGCAGAGTACTACCTATGTCGGAGATCAAAAGTACCTGCGTAGCAAAACGTCTCAGCTATTGAAACAAGTGTGGGTGCGAAAAGGCGAACACCCGATTGCACTCAAGCCAACCACACGGTCAAAGCCTCTTATTAGTAACCAACAACATGACACTAATAAGACGTCTTTCAGAAGTTCTTCTGCTGACGTGAAGTCTATTTGGGTGCCCAAGAAGTCGATGAAGGCCAGCCCACAATCAAGACAAATTTGGGTGCCTAAGGCTTGCTTGCGGGCTCAAATGACCCCACACAATTCACATCATACACGACAGGGTTCACTCGCTCAAGCAGCCGCCACCCACTCTTGTCTGATACACTCGAACACACTGCAGCCTAGAAGCACGCACAGACTCACCCGTAGATGGGTCCCTAAACAGCCCCCTTTTTCAAGTAAATACCCTATCACACTCTCCAGAGCCTCCACAAAGTCAAACTCAAAACCTATCCGTTGCATTTGGCAACCTAAAACTTGTAATAAACCCCCGGATCCCAATTGTAAATCCATGTCCACCTACTAACTACTTCACTATCACATCACATCATTCCGCTTAGCTCGTAGGTCTACCCAATTTCTAACTACACACACTAGCACCGAGCACTTAATAACCCCTAACCTCTCCCGAACTTTAGGTTAATGTTGTAACAAGGGACACTGTGTCATTTTTGTGTCCATTGCAATGTTAACATTTATTCATATATTCTCACAGAACCAGCTGCGAAGTTTTCAACATGGCTGAGGCAGCAGGAACTAGCTCTCACACAGAAACAAGCCCGCAAGTGGTGGACTTAGACAGTTTACTCGTTTTGCCTGAGACAAATGAAAGACCAGAAGAACTGCAGGCCATCAAAATCATACCTATTGCGGACCCTCCGCGTGGCCACACCATGCCCGTAGGAAAAACTTCCCACTGGTTTACTGAAGTGGCAGGACCCTTGGGTGAGGGAACGTACCTATGGGAATCAGAGTTGGACTTCAATGGGAAGCAAGGCAGATACCATTTCTTTACAAGAGAATTCGAGAAGTTACAAAATGCAGAAGGTCTACGTTCGATATGGGCAAAGGCAGGATTGGATGCATATTTCAGTGCACAAATCCCAAAGCCTGACTTCATGCGATGCTACTATCTCATCAACACCTTGACTCCAAACCAGAACCCAAAAGGTGCAAGCTCATTTGTGATTCCATCTCTGACAAAGGGGAATGAGCTCAAGAGATTCAGGCTATCAAACAACTTGGTGAGAGAGGCTCTAGATATGCGCGGAATGCATATTCCTACAGAGAAGGAAACCCTAGTACCGGATTACATGAAGAATCGAAGTCTCACCAAACTCAAGGACATGGTGTCCATGACACCTAATATTGCAATACACCTGCACATGTGCATGCAACACTTTGCTTTCCCGGCACAAGATAGATTCACCATGCCGCCCAAAAAGATTTGGTTTAGTTTTTATTTGGCAGAGACACAGAGCCTCACCATCAACTTACCCCATTGGATAATTGATCAGATACACCTAGCTCGCAAACGATGGCCGCGGAAACAGGTTTTATATGGTTGCTGTGCTCTGACGAGAATCATTTATAGGTGTTTGGCTTATGACATTCCTATTCAACGGGCCCTAATGTGGAATCGTGTAGAGCAGTTTAGAGGCAGCACATCCACTGGACCCCCTTCTAAGAAGATGAGAGGCACTGTCCAAGTCCCATGTGCTCAACCACGTGGAGCCACCCTAACACCAGATGTCACCCCTCCACCCCGAAGAGTCCGACCATTCACACTCCGACTTCCAAGACGTAGCACCGATGGTTCCACCTTGATATTCCCTCCTATCCCAACCGATCTTGAATTTCCCAGTGGTGCACCTTTGGAAGAACTCACTAATGAAGATTTCGAACAATTATTACAAGATGTAGAGCTGGAGGCAGAAGAGGCACAACAAGTGGAAAACGTGCAAACGCAGGCCACAACCTCCCAAGCACCTGTCACCCCAGTTGAAGTGAATGAAGAGGATGACGGAGATGAAGAACATGAGGAAGATGAGGAGGATTATGATCAAGAGCATCAAGAGGAGCAACAAGAAGTGCCAGAACTTGTAGGTGCACCAGCATATACAGCTCAACTACGAAGGTTATACGACACAATCAAAGCAGTACAAGAAAGGCATCAACTCTCTCTTGTATCAGGTCAAGCTTTGATGCAAGAAATGCTATCAGATGAGGGGGTGGACCAACATTTCATTGACACCCTCAAATTAGTGTCAGAATCTTTAGGAGTTCCGGAGGCTGTCCACACTGCAGTCCGCCAGTCCGTGAGGTATGACAAACGCAGAGTTGACACATTACCACGAGCAGGTAAGACTATCAGGATACCCGTCAGAGAACAAGAAGTACCCATTGAAACAACAGCTACTCCCACAACCACCACTGACCTCTCTGCCGAAACCTTCGTTCAGACATCACCCATCTCACCCCAGCATCCTCCATCACCACCTTCTCCACCCCCACCACCACCTCCCACCATGGAATAAACGACAGTCATCACCTCTACCTTGACTTATAACCCATCCTCATTCACATCATTCTCATTTCGAGAACCCACCTCACAAGACACCCTCTTCTCCTTCGTCACCAATCCCTTGTACACTACATCCCTTCTATCCTCCGAACCCATAACTGGCCATCCCATAATTCCAAGTGTAGTTGGAAACCCAGCACCCACCGAAGGCACCCTGTGTTTCCCAGCCTATTCCCCACTACGGGTACCTCCATTCCATGACCCTCACTTCCCATCTGGCCCCTACCCCTCTTTCAACCTGACTTCACCACCCCAATACCCGTCCTTTGTGGAGCAGTTCATCTGCTCTCCAATGTTTCAGAGGCACATTTCCCCGATGTTCGCAACGACATCAATTTACACGAACACCACACTCACTTCACCTACCATACCCACCTACATGGTAGCCCCTGTACACACCACTTTGTCTGACCCAATGGACATCTCACCAACCACCGCACCTCTCCCCACGATTCCACCATCTTCCCCTCCCTTACCCCCCACCTCACCACTCACATCATTGGCACACACAGCATTCACTACCCCCCTACCCAATCCCACCTCCCCTGCATTTCAAATTTTCCCCCTTGCATCTCATAATGTAAATAGCACGTTCAACACATTACTTCAGTGTGCACATCAACTACAACAAGAATACCATCAATTGGAAGAACGCACTGCTGCCCTCCAGGCAGAATCTCAACGTCTGCAAGCTAGAGTCACCACTCTTGAAGCTGATTACCAAACGCTCCTAACCGAGCATACAACATTACAGCAGGCTCACTCCGAATTGGAATCAAAGACATCAACAGTAGATGACCAAGCAGTCAAGGAACTAGAAACAATGCTTCAAGCGCAAATGATATCTAATGCTACACTCAGACGCAACATTGGGCTATTAAGGAAGCATATGGCAGCAGCACTAGAAGAGAACAAGAGACTTCAATAACAAAACCAAGACAACTTTGAAGCGGCTATGGAAGGAATTGTAGGAGCAACCATTAGCCCTACCAGATATAGAGCAGTCCCATCGGAAGACATTCGCATCTTACTTGAGGAGCATGCAAATTTCTTGGAGTCATATGAAAAGTTAGAGACTGAATGTGCAGATCTAAAGAAAGAGATAGCCAGTGTCCCCACAGCTCAACAGGAGCCGGTAATCTTGCAACACTCTACAGAAGAAATAGAGACCCTCCGGAAACAGGTGGCAGAACTCCAAGCACGCCTCTTACCATATGAAAGGCCACCCTCGCCCATTGAAGAACCAGAACCTGAAACAGTAGTGGAAATCCCCGTCGATGATAGTTATGAAGAGCCATACGAGCCTATGCTGACACCCGGTGGTCGAACTACAGAGGAAGGACAAGACACTTTAGAAATTCAAGTTCCAGATTGGGTCAAAAGGGTCGAGAAAGTGGGTAAGACACATGATGATCCTGTGGCCGTGCAAATGCAATCTCTCACAAATCTGGAAGAAACTCTCCTTCGGTCTTCCTACTTTCAAAACTTATCCCATCAACGGTTAATCACAACATCAGAGTCGCAATACATGCCTTATTTTGTCTTACTACATGATTATAATGCAGAAGTCAAAAGACATACAGGGAAGGAGCCCACATTTGCCACTCAATTTGAGATAGGGGATTTACCGACAGATGCACGTGCTGGCTCGATCTTCCAACCTAATTGGCGTGCACGTCTACTAACCGATTACCCAGAGATGATGAGCACCTGGGCAACCATGCCACTATATATCAAGTATAATCCATGCTATTGCCCAGTGGTACGTCGCAGATCCTGGCAAGCATTTGCAATCAAGGTACGCAACAATAAAGAATGCTCGGCTTGGGTTAACTATCCATATTTTGCTCCACCTCGAGGAACCCCAACCGTGGCTTACATGATATCAACAATTCGGCACTGGTCTACACGTCTAAATAATGTACCCGACATAGCAGCGAAAATGTGTATGAAGATATTCGAGCTCATGACCATTGTCTTCAAAACCTTTCGGAATGTACAAGCTCCATACATCTCTGCCCCTGGATTCTCTCAAGGTAACAAGGATTTAGTATACGACATGAGCCAAACCCCCTCGGTCACTATAATCTTTGCTTGGCATGCACGAATAAAGTACTTACCCGCATGCTTCAAGCAGACATTTGAGGAAATGTTCTCTACGGGATTCTGGGAATATCATTCGGAAATTTTCATTCCCAGACCCACACATTTGCTACACCTATTCGCAGTAGAACAAGCGATCCATGCAGATCAGTTACGTCTGCCACATCCGGACATTCCAGGACCAATTGATTGGGATCGTATGATGACAGACTTGGCCAGAGGACTACGCATACAAGAACATTACATCCAACACTCCCAGCAACAAGGGTCTGTCAGGGATGACAGACGCGAGAGGGGGGGGGGTGTTGAGAGCAGTATGGGCACCCAAGGACTGACTAGACAAGGAAGCCAGCGGAGAGAGTCAGAACGAGGTGAAGGAGCAAGTAGACAAAGCAGTCGATGCAAATCTAGCAGATAGGCCCTGCAAATTTTTCCAAATCAACATCTTTATAACAGTGATTCTTATCACTAACAATCATTGTAAATACCATTTCATATTTTTGTAGCTCCATTTTGTGCAAGCCAAGGAGTCCTTGAGCTTGAGGAGCCTTAGAAGTACCTACATATCAATTTTCGTATTTTTTAGACTCCGTTTAAGCCCTCAAATTGGCCCTGGAACCTAATTTTTAACTAGGCCGGACACTAGGTCTGGACAGGGCCAAAACCTAGTCAAAAACTATAAAAAGAGCTAGAGAGCTCATTTTTGAGGGTAGATTGTAATTGAAACGAACTTGTAAGAGCTTTTTGAAAGTAATCTAAGAACTCCATTGCTTCTCACTCTTTGTCTTGCCGTGTGTGCGCGTGTGTGTGTATGTGTGTGCATGTTTGTGTGCTTCTCACTCACGCACTTGTACCTCCACTTGCTCGAGGTCTTCATACCATCCTCACGTCTTCCCGGATTGACATTAAAGGAGGTGCTACTCATCACTGAGCTACAACATATCACTGCACTGAGGATACTACAAAGTGGCCTATGGTGTCCATATCTCTTCAGAGATGCCACTAAATTTGCCAAGGCATGTGATGTTTGTCAACGATGTGCGCCCAAACCGACATGACAAAGGAACCATCCGCTTAATATATCTGTAGCTTGGCAACCCTTTGAGCATTGGGGAATAGACTTTGTTGGGCCAATTTTTCCAGTAGCACAAGATTCGGGTGCAAAATATCTTCTAGTAGCAACGGATTATGCCACTAACTGGGATGAAGTAATAGCCAGTAAGGAATGTACTGCTGAAACAGTAGCCACCTTCTTGTATAATTACATCTTTTGCAGATATGGATGTCCAATAGAGGTCACAACAGATCAAGGATCCCATTTCTTCAACAAAGTGCTCACTTTGATTTTTGAAAAGTATCAAATATTCCATAAGAAGTCCTGTGCATACTACCCAAGAGCAAATGGTCAGGTAGAGAGCACAAATAAGGTTCTCATGATCTTACTAAGGAAAACATGCTTACAGTTTCCTAATACATGGGGCCAGGCATATCTTGGAACCTTGTGGGCCTACAGAACTTCTTTCAAAGCCACAACAGGACATACTCCATTTGAGCTAGTGTATGGAATACAAGCAATTGCTCCTTTCGAGTTCTTGCATGGCTCCAACTGTGTGGGAACCAATCGAATTCCTAGATTTACTAGCGCACTCTCAGCCAACATTGTGAGGCTACAACTTCTTGAAGAAAAGAGAAGGATAGGCAATGAAACTCTAGTAGCAGTTCAGGAAAAAGGAAAACAAGATCATGATGCAAACCTCTGGAAATCAAAGATTAAGGAAGGAAGCTTAGTTTTGTTGTACCACCCGTGACTCTTTGAGAAGAAGGCTAAGAAGAAGTTGATGCCAAGATGGAACGGACATTTTCGGGTCATACGCACACTTCCAAAAGGTCCAGTACAAGTTTCCACATTGACGAGCACAATACTGCCCCTAGTCAATGAATCTAAGCTAAAACCCTATGTGGAAAGATAGGAAAGAAGGATTTTGCCTTGTATATAATGTATATACCCTTATGTTACTTCCTACTACTTATGTCGCTTTTTTCTCATCTATCTTCATGTATCCCATTCCCATTTATCTATTGTCCTTCCAACCCACTCCTAGACCACTACCTCCCTAGTTACTCATAGGCATTATGCTAACTTCTTATATCTTCTCCCCCACTCCCAGACCACTACCTCCCTGGCTACTCATAGGTATTATGCTAACCTCTGCTATCTCCTCCGTTATCCTTGCTATCTTCTCCCTTATCCTCCCTGCCATCCCTCTAAGCAAAGATGCCATCCCTCTAAGCAAGAAGGCAAAAGATCATCTCAAACAATTTACCACTTACCTGGGTGACCTCTTCTCCATCCTTCCTCTCCATGGGTGACCTCTCCTCCACCCTTCCTCTATTGGGGTCCTTTCCTCCACCCTTCCTCTCCTAGGAAGACCTCGCCTTCCTTACTCCTCCTTCCAATGCCACACTCCCTCCAATGCTACAAAGACGCCCTCACCTCCTTCCTTGCTTACCTAAGCACCCAATCTATCCCCTCTCATCTCTTCCCTTCCAAAAACAACCTATCCTTCCCTTCCTTCTCCTCCCTCTGAGTAACAAATTTTCTATGCTCTGTCATTTGGCACCTCCCCTCTATGCTTGACTAAGATCACTTCCCTTCCTTCTCCATCATTCTAAGGCAAACACCCCTCCACTCCTCCCTCCTCCCTACCTAGAACAACTCCTCCTCTCACCTCTATTCTCATGACCTCGATGACACCTACCCTCCACTAAGGCGACTTCTCCTCCCAACTCCCACCATGGGCGACCTCTCCACCCAACTCTACTCTACCCTATCTCCTCACCATTGGCGACCCCTCCTCCTTGGCGACCTACCTCCCAATTCCCACATTGGGCGACCCTCCTCCCTCTCAACCTCTATGGCCAAGATTGGGCGACCCTCATCCTTCCAATTTTCCAACTTGGGCGACCCTCCTCCCTCTCAACCTCTATGGCCAAGCTGGGCGACCCTCATCCTTCCAATTTGCCAACTTGGGCGACCCTCCTTCCTCTCAACCTCTATGGCCAAGACTAGGCGACCCTCATCCTTCCAATTTGCCAACTTGGGCGACCCTCCTCCCTCTCAACCTCTATGGCCAAGACTGGGCGACCCTCATCTTTCCAATTTGCCAACTTGGGCGACCCTCCTCCCTCTCAACTTCTATGGCCAAGACTGGGCGACCCTCATCCTTCCAATTTGCCAACTTGGGCAACCCTCCTCCCTCTCAACCTCTATGGCCAAGACTGGGCGACCCTCATCCTTCCAATTTGCCAACTTGGGCGACCCTCCTCCCTCTCAACCTCTATGGCCAAGACTGGGCGACCCTCATCCTTCCAATTTGCCACCTTGGGCGACCCTCCTCCCTCTCAACCTCTATGGCCAAGCTGGGCGACCCTCATCCTTCCAATTTGCCAACTTGGGTGACCCTCCTCCACTTGCTCCTTGGCCATTCCTTGGGCGACCTCACCTCCTCCTCTCCTCCATGGGTGACCTCTCCTCCACTTGCACCTTGGCCCTTCCTTTGGCGACCTCACCTCCTCCTCCCCTCCTTTCTCTCAACATGGGCGACCTCTCCTCCACTTGCACCTTGGCCCTTTCTTGGGCGACCTCACCTCCTCCTCTCCTCCTTTCTCTCAACATGGGCGACCTCTCCTCCACTTTCACCTTGGCCCTTCCTTGGGCGACCTCACCTCCTCCTCTCCTCCTTTTTGGGCGACCTCTCCTCCACTTTCACCTTGGCATTTCCTTGGGCGACCTCACCTCCTCCTCTCCTCCTCACCCTCAATTGGGCAACCTCTCCAAGTCCCCTCATCATCAATTGGGCAACCTAACTTAGACAACCTCTCCACCTCCCTCCATCCTCAATTGGGCAACCTCTCCACCTCCCCTCATCCTCAATTGGGTGACCTCTCCACCTCCCTTCATCCTCAATTAGAGACCTCTCCAACTCCTATCATCCTTCATTTGGGCAAGCATATCCACTCATTGGAACCACCTCTTGTTCTAACTATTTCCTTCTAGACTCTTATGACCAATCCCTCCTAACTCTAAGTCCCTAACCCATATTGGAGACCACCAACTATGCCGCGGCCTCCTCTAGTTATAACTACATGTTGTTCTCTTGTAAATGTTTTCTTGTTGTAACAATTGAGTATTGTACTCCCTTCTCTCTCCAAGACGGAGAGACACTAGTGGCAGGCAACCTGTAGAACAAAATTTTTGAAGGACAGAGTAAAGGATGGCACCAACGAACCAAAACCTAGAGTTGGGCGCCAAGACGTCCAAAATCTGGAGTTGTGCGCCAAGACGTCCAAAATCTGGAATTGGGCACCAAGACATCCAAAATCTAGAGTTGGGCGCCAAGATGTCCAAAATCTGGAGTTGGGCGCCAAGACGTCCAAAATATGGAGCTGGGCACCAAGACGTCCAGATGGTAGAGTTGGGAGACTCCATGCCCAAGGCATGCCGAGACAAGCAGACCTGACAAGGCGGCAAAGTGGGGCCCAGCCACTCATCATTACACGACAAAGTCTGGTACTGGCGGCGGCCAGGTTGACAAATGAAACTGCCTAGTGCATTAACTTCCCATTACTCCCATGTAATAGACTTCCCTATTGTACTGGTTCCTCACCTCTCCTATAAAAAGGGGAAACCTCAAGAGAATGAGAGAGAGCATATAGTGCACACTACAGGAGAATATAGCTGAGAGTGAGAGCGGGCTTAGAGCTCGTAGATGGTAGAGTCTTGCTCATGTTATTTACTTATGCTGCTTATGTTATTTGTTGATGCCACTTATGTGAGAATACTTGGAGGTTGTATTCAGTTGTTTGTTTTGTGTTTGAATGATAAGTAGTATGCTTAGTTGTGGTATGATTAGCTAATGGCTGATATTCAGATTGTGTCACATTTGTCTTTCTAGTTAGTGTGGTCTTGTGCTCTATTCAGCTCCATGCTTGCTGCTGCTGTAACTCTTACTTCTAATTGTAGTTTCTAGTGATGATATGGAGGCTTGGTGATACGTGTCTATTATGCTTTAATGTATTCATGTGCTTACATATGCTCCAGGAGTAGTGCATTTTGCATTCCCTACACCCACACACTTCACTTCACCACCTACACCAAGCATGTGTTTATAACATTATGCATCAAGTGAAAGGAAAGAAATGCATCAAGATTATGCATGTCAAATAATCGTGATATAAAGGGAAATTTGCATCAACTTTGCCATGAAAGCACATCCAAATACATGCATGTAAGTACATGCAGCTACATGCATGTAAGTACATGCAACTATATGCATGCAAACACGTGTGTTTGCATGAGTAAAAAGCATCAATTTGTTTTTGTTTTTGCATACACGCATTATGCATGCAGAGAAGCATGGTATTGAATATAGAATTAAAGTTGAGACTAGAGAAGGCTTTAATTAGGAAGGTAAGAAGACCTTCAAAGCAAGATTGGAAGCAAACCAAACTTAACTCTAGTTTAGAAACTGAACTTAGACTAGTTCATATAAACTCATTATCTACTACTTATATCCAAGTCTTATAAAGAATAAGACATGGATATAAAGATGAGGTAATGAAGTTATAAGAGAGTAAGGCCTCTAAAGAGTTTAGAAATACACTCTAAAGATAATTTATTAGCGATAGACAAGCATAATTTCCACATAAATTTAAAAAAATAGTTAAGATCATGATTCTTTATGTAACTATTCCGTAAAGTAAGTATAATTTTATACTTATGTATGGAATATTAGATAACGAATTCCAAGGTTTACTTTCAGTATTTAAAGTACTTAGCGAGAAACATTTGGAGAAGAATCAAGACATGACCATGGACCATAGAATTGGACTTAAGTTAGCTATTGCAAGCTTTGAAAGTTTTTCTCCAACAAATGCTAGCACTTTGTGTTGAGATATCAAGCTCAACATGTGATGATCCAGGATGACACGTACCAGTTTTTCATTTCTTTCACATGTATAGTGGTCACGCCAGTATATGTCAGGGATACTTCGTTGATCTTTATTAGATTTATCTACCGAGAGTGATGGCACATTTGTTTCTTTCCAGCTCACTCATTCAAAGACATTAGGTTTTTCCTTATGTACTGATCTTTATATATTGCACTGGTTGTATTCTTGTTTTTAGGTCATTCTTGTACATTCCTTTTATGTAATAGAAGAAGAAGAAGAAGATCATTCTTCCTTGCCTCAATCTGTGTGTGTGCTTCTCCTTGAGAGTGAGAGTGTGTGTGTGAGCTCTCTTCCTTATCTCCTTCCTCGTGACATGGTATCAGAGCCACCATGGTTGTAGAGAGATCGTGGAGAAGGCGACGGTGAAAACTACGCGGCAAGGCGTGGAGAAAACGTGATTTCACAAACGGCCTCCGTTTGCTATGAAAATCGGCGTGAAGGTAGAAGACTTCAAAATATTTTCGTGAGTAATCCCTTTAGGCTCACTCATTTTTGTTAGATCAAAGTTTCAGAGCCATCTCGACCTCCATTTCGAGCCCGCAAGGTGGCGTCCACAGAAAAACCAGGTCAGTTTCAGAAACTGTAATTGTGTTGTGTTTGGCGACACTCATATATTCAAAATCCAGAATTTCAAGCGATTCTGTGTACTGTTGATACACGAAAATTGTGTTTTTCTGATATCAAACTGTCACGTCATAGTGCGACAGTGTTCAAGCAGAAGTGCTGCTTATAGTGTTTTGCAGTGTTGTAAATTGTTGCAGAAATGGAAAACACAGATGGAATGAGTCAGCTTATGAGCGATAAGCTGGACAAGAACGACTTCCATGCTTGGAGATTCAGAATGACGAATTTCCTGATGGGAAAAGGCTACTGGAAATACATCGAGGGAGAGAATGAAAATGCTCCGCAGTTACCAGAAAGGAATCGGACTGCAGACCAATTAAGAGCATATGAGGAATGGAATCAAGGAGCACGAAAGGTAATGTATTGGCTATCTGTTAGCATACAAGATAGCATGATTGGACACATACAAGATGCCAAGACTCCAAAAGAGGCTTGGAACAGTTTGGTCACTTTGTATGAGACTAATACAAAGGCACGGAAATTGCAACTCAAGAACAAGCTGCATACATTGGAAAAGAAGAGCATGTCGGTAAGTGACTACACTCTAAAAATCAAAAGCATATGTGAGTCACTTGCATCTATTGGCGTGAATGTAGATGATGATGGTAAGATGGAAGTGTGCCTTCGTGGTTTAGGAGCTGCATATAAGCAGTTTAGAACTTCCATACAGACCAGGGAAAATATTCCGAATTTTGCTGATCTGGTATCTATGTTGATTATTGAAGAAAAGAGTCTTGGTGAGGATTCAAACTCCCAAGGAAAGCCCAGTTCTGAGCAGTTATTCTACTCTGGCAGAGGAAGAGGCAAAGGTAGAGGTTTCGGAAGTGGAAGAGGAAACAGTAACCAAGACCAAGGTCAACAACAGAATCGTGCAAGAGGAAGAGGACAGTTTCGAGGCAGGGGGAGCCAAAGAGGTCGCAAAAATTTCCAAGGAAATGATTCAGGTAATGATAGTAAAGGATGTTGGAATTGTGGTAAACCTGGACACTTTGAATGTGATTGCAAGTTGAAGAATCAAAATAATAGAAGGTAGCAAAACAACTATGCATCCACAAGTGCAGATGATTCTGAGAAGCTGTTTATGGTTCAACATCACATGATGAATACGATGTCTGCTTGTGTTTCAAAATCGAATGATAATGTCTGGTATGTTGACTCAGGTGCTTCAAATCACATGACCAGTCATGCAGAATGGTTTAGTAGTTTGCAAAAAATGCAAGTTCCTGGATATGTTGAAACAGGTGATGATACATCACATCCTATTGAGCATACAAGAAATATAGCATTGTCAATGGAGGATGGGAAGGTAAAACATCTTGCTGATGTGTTGCATGTTCCAAATATAACAAAGAATCTGGTTTCTATTGGACAAATGGTTGACCAGGGATTACAAGTCAAGTTCAGTGATGATAGATTATATATAGAAGAGTACAAGCAGGATGGACGATTGGTTGCCAAAGGAAACAAAGTGGGTAGGATGTTCACCTTCAATGTGAAGATTCCTAAAATGAATGCAGCCATGTTTGCAAAAGGTGCAAGAGTTATTGCAGATATAGAGATGTGGCACAAACGGATTGGACAGGTGCTACTTTGGATTATGCATTGTTTTATGAAGCTGGTGTAGATTTGCAGGTTCATGGATACACCGATGCAGATTGGGCTGGTAGTACTCCAGATAGAAGATCTA